>CM038678.1:236088478-237288478 GCA_021605205.1 Aegilops longissima | reverse complement strand
TACTGTAGCCTAACTATCCGGGCGTGACAATATTGTCCTATCATACTACATCACAACTATTTTAATTTTCATGTTGGCACGCAAGGTAAACCGTTATAAACTCCTAGCTAATTAAGCATGGCATGAGTAACTATAATCTCTAATTGTCATTGCAAACATGTTTCATTCATAATAGGATGAATCAGGAACGATGAACTAATCATATTTACAAAAACAAGATAGGTCGAGTTCATACCAGCTTTTCCTCATCTCAATCATTTCATCATATATCATCATTATTGCCTTTCACTTGCACGACCGAACGATGTGATAATAATAATAGTGCACGTGCATTGGACTAAGCTAGAATCTGCAAACATTTATTCAAAGGAGAAGACAAGGTAATATGGGCTCTTTGTTAAATCAACAATAATGCATATGAGAGCTACTCAACATTTTCATCATGGTCTTCTCCTCTCGACCCCCAAAGAAAAGAAAAGAATTTCAAAGAAACACACTCAAATATTTTTGGAGTTTTTTTCTTCTGAAGAAACTAAAATAAGAACGAGAAAAACTATTTACACGGGAAAGCTCCCAACAAGCAGAAGAAGAGCGAGAAATATTTTTGGGTTTTCTTTTAATACTACTACTAAGCATGCATAGAAAGCAAACTACAACTAAATTTTTTGGTTTTCTTAAGGTTTTTGAAACGCACAAGAAGAAAGCGGGAAAAAGAAATAAACTAACATGGATAATACAATGAAAAAGTATGAACACCGACAGCTGAAATGAATGTGTGAACATGAGTGCAATGTCGGTGGGAAATACGTACTCCCCCAAGCTTAGGCTTTTGGCCTAAGTTGGTCTACGCCCATGGCTCAAAGCAGCCCTCTACGGTGTACTGAGGAGGATCCTGGGGGTTCCACTAGTTGGCGAGCTCCTGTGGATCCCACTGATAAATAGAATCCTGATATGGATCCGGTGATGGCTCTGGCTCAGAATGTGGGGATCATGTCCCCTCCCAGTATGCATGAATGTCCGCGGGCAAAACGAAGTACATGCCTGAATGAATATCGAACAAAGTAGGTGCAGGCAAGGTAATATTCTGAAAAGTATCCTTGCTAAATATCAAGTTATAAATGAGCCTCTTTTCCTCATCATAGCGAATAAACTTATGTGCTACCATGCTGTCATAATCTAAGTAAATAGTGGGTAGAAGTTTATCCTCTTTCTCATAATGCCTAATGGTATCTCGAAGCGTCTAACAAGGCAGGAGGCGAAGGTACCTCCGAAAATAGGACCCTTTGTGCGGTTGAGACTCAACCGTTTAGCAACCATAGCGCCTAAACTCAAAGTTTTATCACAAAGTAAAGCATGTCACAAGATGGCAAGGTCAGGAGCACTCAGGCCTCCACTCTCCCCGCAACCAATTAAACATCTCCCAGCAAATAATGAGTAGTAGCGTAAAACAGGAAAAATGTAAACTAGCCACTCTTGCTTCAGACACCCTTCTCCTATCCCCTACGGTGACTTCATCAATAAAATCCTCCACATCACTAGGACATGGTTCCTCGATGCTACCCTCATAAGGTAATTTACAAACCTCACAAAAGTCATAAAGCGTCATTTCCTTGTACTCATCATATAAGTAAAAGTCTACCATGGGTGGTGATCTCCTAGCATGAAAATCAAAATTTTGCATGAAAGTATTAGTGAGTAGGAGATACTGATCACACTGGTCGAGGAGGAAGTCGGTGATGCCTGCATTCTTAGCCAAATAGTAGAAATCATTATAAATTCCGGCCGCCTGTAATAATGCATCACATGGCCATTCACAGGCCGAATCTCCACGGCGCGAGGAAGATTATATTGGGCTTCTCTTTCTCCTCATTTTCTTTTTTCCTTTGAGCCCTGGCTTGAGGAACCTCTCAACAATCTCCTCAACATTTTCTTCCTCTGAAAATTTCTGAAATTTTTAGTGACTCGAAATAGAAGTGAATCAAACTCAACAAAATTGATAGCAACTACTCCAACAAGTGCCTAGAGGCTATATAATGCATCAAAACTACTTTGGACCATATAAATTTGACATGCAAGCTCAAGAACAAGGTCACCACAGCAGCAAAAATTTGCAATAAATAAAGCACTAGAATAAAAACTAATTGGACCATTGGAGGAGTCACATACCGAAGAACAATCCCACAAAGCAGTTTTGTGAATGGAGCTTTGAGCAAGGAGATCGAAAATGGCAGCAAAATGAGCAAGAACATGAGTTTGAGCTATGGAGTGATTTTTTCTGGAGGAAGACGAAGTGGATGAATGCTGGAATAAGTGGAGGGGACCCACGTGGGACCCACAAGGATAGGGGGCGCCTAGGGGGTAGGGCGTGCCCTCCACCCTTGTGGCTAGCTGGTGAGGCCCCCTAGTGTGTGTCCAGTGCCCGAAATTCTTAAATATTTTATAAAAAATCATACTGAATTTTCAGGGCATTTGGAGAACTTTTATTTTTGGGACGTTTTTATTGCATGGATAATTCAGAAAATAGAAAGAAAATACTATTTTTGCTATATTTAATCTAAATGATAGAAAGTAAAAGATGGGTACACAGATTTGTGCCTTCTAGATTCATCCATCTCATGCTCATCAAAAAGGAATACGTTAACAAGGTTGATCAAGTCTTATTAACAAACTTCTTCTGAATGACATGAAACCGGTGAACTTCCGAATAAATCTAGGTCACCTCTACGGGGATATGCATGTCCCCAATAATAAGAATAACACATTTCTTTTTGACAGTAGGTAGAGGGAATTCAAGACCTCCAATAGTAATAGTTGAAAATTTTCCAATAGAATTGATACTATGAACTTGAGGTTGTTTCTTCGGAAAGTGTACTGTATGCTCATTACCATTAACATGAAAAGTGACATTGCCTTTGTTGCAATAAATAACAGCCCCTGCAGTATTCAAAAAGGGTCTACCAAGAATGATCGACATACTGTCGTCCTCGGGAATATCAAGAATAACAAAGTCCATTATGGGACGCCCCAAGACCGGAGCTTCAGTTGCCTACCAGGGTTTCCGAGTTTTGTCGTGCGATTTGTTTTGTTTGCGCATTCATCATGTCATCTCTTGCATTGCATCATCTCATCATGCCATCATATCATTAATTTTTAAAACTCAACTAAATAAATTGTATGGATTTTTCGATCCATTTAAATCGAGGGAAGGTTGACTCCTCTTTATAACATATCCTCCCAATATTAGGCAGCTATATATTTAAAATATTCCATTGATTTGGAATTGATTATAACCCACTTGCATATTAAATCCCATGCCTTTTCTGCTCCGAGTTGTTCTCAAAACCTCGCCATTATTATTCTATCATTTTCCGGAGTTCCACCAAAAATCCTCGGGCCATTTTTGTTAAATTCTTCATATTCTTGCGAGCTCGGGAAAATAATCCCCAGGCCCAAACTCTTTCTCTAATCTTTTTCTTTTCTTCCCTTTCCTTTCTTTTCTCTGTTTTAAGAGTTTAAAGAGAGAGAGAGAGGAGCTAGGCCCAGCCGGCCCCTGGCCTTTCTCCTCCACCAGGCCGGCCTAGCCTCCAGATCGGCCCAAGGCCCAGCCAAGCACCCCTCTAACCCTAGGCGCCAGCCCCATCTCCCCTCGTCCTCCTCCTAGCGCCAGACGCCAGCCCGATTCCATCTCCCTCGTCCTCCTCTCGTTCCCTCCCTCCAGCGCCATTCCGCCTCCTCCCGATCCCCATCTCACTCTCTCCTCTCGATCCCGCCCTCCTCGCCAAACCCTCGTCGCCCAAGCGCCCGAGGAGAGGAGCTCCTCGAGCACCTGCACCCGATCCCGCCGCTCCTCCAGCGACCAGGCGGACCCCGGTGGCCTCCTCGTCGCCGACAAGCTCCACCAGGAGCGCCGCGCCTCAACCCTCCTCGCCGCCCTTGGTGCCGCGCCACCGCAACCTGCCCCGTCGCCCTCGTCAACGACCCTCGCCGCTCCCTGCGCCGGTCCCCCTCGCGCCCGTCCGCCTCGGAGCCGGCCTCCACCGTGCTCCTCCCTCCACCGGCGCCATTCGTCCGCACCTCGCCTGCTACTTCTCCGCGCCGCCGGACCTCCATCACGCCTCTCTGCCCCGTCGCCCTCCGGCCGCTGCGACCAGAGGAGCACCGTCGCCGCCTCCAGCCGTGCCGGCGAGTCCAGGCCGGCCGCAGCTCGTCGCCCGCGCCCTGTGGCCTCATCCCCGCCTCGGTTTCGGTCCTCCCCGCGCGTGACCGAGCTGCCCTGCCGTGTTCGACCACCAGGAGCTCCACAAGGAACCAGAGGAGTCCCCTGCCTCCACAACCACCGAACCTGGACGCCAAGACCACACCAGGACCGCCAAGCATCGTCTCCGGGAGTTCTCCCCAAGTACCACGATTGTAGCCGTGTGCTTTTTATTTGTCAAGTCCGACTACACGGAACGACTACATCCGAGGTGGATAACGCCAAGTACCCCTTCGAGTTGACAAGACCGGCAAGCCCGACGACTTCGGACATCTACGAGCGTATCGTCTCAAATGGTGTACCACTCGCCCAAGACCTTGGACACACCAAGTTCCACTACGATTGCCGTGTACATCTACTGTCGACCCTCGAAGACCCCGTGGACCCCGAACATCCACGGGACATGAACGTCTACTTCCCCTACGCCGTGTACGACTACCATCGCGAGACGACAAGTACCACGACAACCCCGAAGGGATTCGGACCCGTCAAGTACCTCTTCGAAAACGAACGTGAAACACTACTTCCTCTACCGTCGCCGTGTACGACTACTTCCACTACATCACGAGAACGACTACTTCCTCTACTTCCCCGACGACCCGTGGACGTCTACTTCCCTCTACGAAACTCGACCCGTCCCGATTGCTCGCTTCGGAGGTATAACCACCGAGATGACCGACCGTGATCGAATCATCCTTGCGATGCCCCTCTTTTGCCATGCCACCGTTCCGTGGGAACCCGGTATCCGGGATCACCCCACCATCGTTTGCATGTTCCGCACGTCCACACTTTCCTTTGCACCGGTATCTCAATCGAGTTATCGAAACCGGAATGTTGCCGTGGCACCATTTTCGGATTCGTTGCCGTGGCACCCCTTTTCGTTCCGCCACGGTGACATAATGCTTCATAACATGCTCATGTTAACGTTTTCATAAAAATTGCTTAAAACTTGCTCATGTCATCCGCATCATGATAACAACATTTAAATGTTTAAAATTGTTGTTTGCTTTAATTTGCTTAACTGCCATGCTAAAATGATTTATTTCATAACTAAATAACCGTAACTCGGATTTAAATAAATTATATATGTAAATGGGGTAGAAAATGCCTAGTTTAACATGGTAGCATTACTTTGCATGTTTAACAACTCTAAAATTGTGTTCAGGGCAGATCTGTTCCGAATCTAAAATTTGCATATGGGGATTTTCCGGAATTGTTGTTCGTTGTTTCCGGCCTCATTTAATCTTGCCTAAATAGGTAGTTTAATTATGCTTCACCTCTTGCCATGTTTAATAACATTTAATATTGTTGAGTACCTAATCGGAGAGAACTAAATAAGTGTTGTGGTGTTCGTCAATATGCAACTCGTTGCATATTGAGCTCCACTAACTTGTAGTGTTGTTTGTGCATATTGCCATGCCATGCCTCATTAAACCGGACATGCATCATACTTGTTTGTGCATCATGCCATGTTTATGTGATGGTTGTTTACTATGTTGTTTGTTTCTTTCCGGGTTGCTTCTCTCGTTAGCTTCGGTTTCGTTCCGGAGTTGTGAGGATTCGTTCGACTACATCCGTTTGTCTTCTTCATGGACTCGTTCTTCTTCCTTGCGGGATCTCAGGCAAGATGACCATACCCTCGAAATCACTTCTATCTTTGCTTGATAGATGCTTGCTCTTTTGCTATGCCTATGCTACGATGCCTACCACTTGCTATATCATGCCACCCATTTTGCCATGTCAGCCCCTAACCATCCTTTCCTAGCAAACCGTTGTTTGGCTATGTTACCGCTTTGCTCAGCCCCTCTTATAGCGTTGTTAGTTGCAGGTGAAGATGAAGTTTGTTCCTTGTTGGAACATGGAGATGTTGTTCCTTGTTGGAACATGTTCACTTGTTGGGGATATCACAATATCCATCTGCTATAATTAATGCATCTATATATTTGGTAAAGGGTGGAAGGCTCGGCCTTATGCACGGTGTTTTGTTCCACTCTTGCCGCCCTAGTTTCCGTCATACCGGTGTTATGTTCCCGGATTTTGCGTTCCTTACGGTTGGGTGATTTATGGGACCCCTTGACAGTTCGCTTTGAATAAGACTCCTCCAAAAAGGCCCAACATTGGTTTTACCATTTGCCACCTAAGCCTTTTTTCCCTTGGGTTCTGCAGACTCAAGGGTCATCTTTATTTTAACCCCGGGCGGTGCTCCTTCGAGTGTTGGTCCAAACTAGAGCACCGTCTTGGGACCATTCCTTGGCAACTTGGATTACGTCGGTACCAGACGCTTCGCTTATCCGGTGTGCCAGAGCGAGATATGTGCAGCTCCTATCGAGGATTTGTCGGCACATTCGGGCGGCTTTGCTGGTCTTGTTTTATTGCTGTCGAAATGTCTTGTAGTCCGGGATTCGAGACTGATCGGGTCTTCGGTAGAAGGAATATCCTTCGTTGACCGTGAGAGCTTATCATGGGCTAAGTTGGGACACCCTGCAGGTATTATCTTTCAAAGCCGTGCCCGCGGTTATGAGGCAGATGGGAATTTGTTAATGTCCGGTTGTAGAAAACCCGAAGTTGATCTTAATTAAAATACACCAAGCGCGTGTGTAACCGTGATGGTCTCTTCTCGGCGGAGTCCGGGAAGTGAACACGGTGTTGGAGTTATGTTTGACGTAAGTAGTTTCAGGATCACTTCTTGATCATAGTTGTTCGACCGTGCTTTTGCCTTCTCTTCTCGCTCTCTTTTGCGTATGTTAGCCACCATATAAGCTAGTCGCTTGCTGCAGCTCCACCTCACTACCTTGCCCTACCTTTAAGCTTGAATAGTCTTGATCTCGCGGGTGTGAGATTGCTGAGTCCCCGTGACTCACAGATACTTCCAAAACCAGTTTGCAGGTGCCGATGAAATCGTGCAGGTGATGCACCTGAGCTCAAGGAGGAGCTCGATGAAGATCTTGTTCTTTGTGTTGTTTTCGTTTGATCGATCAGAGTGGAGCCAGTTGGGACGATCGGGATCTGTGTAGCATTTGGGGTAGTCTTCTTTTATTTTGGTTCCGTAGCGGACCTTGATTGTATCTGTATGATGTAATGTTTTACTCATGTATTGTGTGAAGTGGCGATTGTAAGCCAACTATGTATCTCTTTCCTTATGTATTACATGGGTTGTGTGAAGATTACCTCACTTGCGACATTGCTTTCAATGCGGTTATGCCTCTAAGTCGTGCTTCGACACGTGGGAGATATAGCCGCATCGAGGCGTTAAGTTGGTAATCGAGCCTTCCCGACTTAGGAGCCCCTACTTGATTGTTTGTTTGGCGTTGTTGAGTCTAGAACGGAAAATGTTTTGAGTCTTAGGATTATATATATCGGAGAGTAGGATTCTTTTTACTCCTCAGTCCCTTCGTCGCTCTGGTGAGGCATCCTGACGTAGATGTTTTGACTTTTCTCTCCTCAAATTTCACTAAAAAAATTTTTAGGATCACGTGGGTATCTTGGAATCGTTCCGATGGTTTTGTGACGAGAACATTGTTCTTGGTGCCTCCTGTCATTTAGGGGTTGTGGCAGTGTCCCGGGGAGTTGAGCTCCGAGGTGTTGTCGTCACAATTTTATCGTTGCAGTTCTGAATACGACTTTTGCCGACATCGAAATCTCTTTTGTGCAGTTGTTGGTGAGATAACCTGATAGCCCAATCTTGAGGCGAAAAGGGAGTATTGCCATGACTTGCATAACGGATGTTTTTCAAGGTCGAGGTACACGATTTCGAGGATTTCTTGGTTATGTGTTGACGGATGGATACAATGGATCTAGGTATTGTTAGTTTGGGTGATATATTTTGTGTCCCTGTATCCCCAACACCAGATTGCATAACCGAAAGTTTCGGGAGTTTATAGGTGGGAATTCTAGTAGCTTACGGGGTATTCTTTCCGACGGATGTATGATTTGAGATTGGGGTTCAACGTCTAGTGGTCCGCCCATTCACGGTCGATTCGATGGTCGCGAGGCGTCTTAAAGAATCCTTGGCTATGCTGATTCGGGGCGTCTTGTTTGTCATTCGTGACGTCCGCTATACGTCGTGTCCGTGTGGGCCCCACCACGAACACTTTGGGCGAAATCTCTATCATGTGTTTGTTCCGGCTCATTCTTGAAGCCAATCCTTTGTTTTTGTTTTGTTTTGTGGTATTCGAGTTGCTTCGAAGTCAAGTGTTGATTCCATACCTTTCCTACATGGTGTTCTCATATTGCTATGTGAATACTAATCCGTCTTGATCACTGAGCTTGTCATGTCAATTCTTTTCTCAACCGGCGTGCTTCTCTTCAAGTGGATCCGATCATTCCAACATTTGCGAGATCAATTCTAAGTTTTTCTCAACGGTGTTTGTTTCATCCGTCCCTAGTTGTCTTTGTTTTCCCGCCCTCCCACCCCTTTTTCTTCAAGGACTCAGATTTCTTAATCAAGTATCAATTTTATTGAGTGAAGTTTCTTCATTCTTTTCCTTTAAATGTTTTATCCGGTGATTTCTCATGAAGACGCTAAGGAAGCTTTAACCTTATCATTGTTCCATTCTAATTTTTCTTCTCCGTTGGACTCAAGTCAAATTTTCGGTGTTGATCATATTCCCTTCCTCGTTTCAAATGTTTTTCTCATACCGGTGCACCTCATAATCTTTTAGTTCTTGTTATTCTATTGTTCCGGAGTGTTGAAGATATCTCAGAAGATTCGTGTTTCCATTCTTAATCCGTTCAAGTTATTTCGAGATTGTTATCTCATTCAAGTCATTTAATTCTACCGGTGCAATATCTATTTCAAACAATTGTTCAACGGTGGTTCTTTTGAGTGGGCCCTAACCCACAGGTCTTTTCCCAGGATCTTACCTAACTCTTCTAATTTTTCAAGAGCTATTCCCAAATCCATTGCAAAGCTTGACGTAAGAATGAATTGTCATCAGTCATATGTCTTTCTCCAAGATCTTTCAAATTCTTTTCATCGTTGGTTCAACCTTTCTAATTTTCATTCCGGAGTGCTTCAATAATTCATGGTGGTGTTTCTCGTCGTCATTCTCGAATTTTGAAGACCGAAGAAGAGTTTCTCTTAAATCTTGCTTCATTCTCTTCAAGATTCATGGTTCTAGCTTCGTGCCATCCTCATAATTGTTTTGATTGTGAGAATTCTTTTCACCCACCCGGAGCATTTCAGGAGTCTTTTCAGTTTGATTCTCCGGAGCCCATCATCTCAGAATTATTCATTCAAGCGTTCAACTCTTGTTTTTCCAAATCTCACCGGTGCATCGTCGATATATCCTCTAATCAGTTCATGATCTCTTCGTTCTAATGTATCTAAATCCTCTCAAGTATCTTCGTTCAGTTTCCAATTCTTCCCGGTGAATTGTGCCTTCTTCGTTCATTCTCAATTCTTACGGTGGTTCGTTCAAGAGTGCTCTTCCTTCGTTATCATACAGATTCATTCGTTGTTTCAATCCTACCGGCGGATCGTTGAAGACCTTCTCAAGTTTGCGCCATATCTATCTTAATCCTTTCTACGAGAATAAGTAGTATGACAAATCCATTGCTTGTCATCAATTCAATTGGTGAAGGATGAGCATAATGTAATTCTTGTTCTTGTTTCTTCCAAGTGATTCAATTCCTTATTCCGGAGGATCGTCAAAATTCGTGATTTCATTTGTTCATCTTTCTTTCCGGAGTTCCAAGTTTTCTCGGCTATATCATTTTAAAGCTTCATCTAAATCACTGCAAGGCTTCACCTGGTGTTTTCAACTTCTCTTTCTTTCTATCACCCTTTTGTTTACCGGAGTTCATCATGGAGGCTCTACATGGTGGTTCGTCAAGGATTCATTTCTTTCTCGAATTGTCCTTCAAGTTTCTCTCGAAGTTATGATCCGTCAAGCCATACTTCAAAATAAACATGGTGCTCAACACATGTTTTGTTTTGAGGAGTTCAAGCATTCTTCATCTTGCATTCCAAAGTGCATTTCTCTCTATCTTATCTTTTGAGATGGTGTTATGTCATTGTTGATAATTTTCCTTCGCGTTTCATGATTCACAGATTTTCAAGAGTGACATATTTAAATCCATCATTTTATCTTTGTTCATGAGATATTTAAGTCCATCAATCTCTTCATTGGAGTTATCTTGGGCTATATTTCACCTAAAGCTTTCCCTAAGGATTGTTGCTATTTGTGGTGCGTATCTATGATCCAATTTTCTCCTTCTCATCTCGGTGAAGAAGTTTCTCTTATCTTCTTTGATCTCAACCAATCAATTGTTTCCGTTGGTGGCAGAAGCTCACCTCATAATTTTGAGATGTTTTCATAAGCCCACTACAAGCTTATCCTTATCATTGTTG
Source organism: Aegilops longissima (assembly GCA_021605205.1). Lineage (NCBI taxonomy): Eukaryota > Viridiplantae > Streptophyta > Magnoliopsida > Poales > Poaceae > Aegilops > Aegilops longissima. Next base: position 237,277,871 of record CM038678.1, on the reverse strand, counting down.
TTTTTCAAACAACTCCGTTCAATCCTACTTCGTAAGGATGCTCTTTCAAATTCATTTATGGTGGAAGATGTTGGTTTCATTCTTCGTTCTATTCATTCCAACTTTCTATCGATCATGCATTGTTTTCGAAGGCATTGTGATGTTGCTCTCTTCGATCCATCGTCTCGTTTTGCCAAGACCATGTTCTTTTCCTTGCTTATCGTTTTTAACCGGAGTCTCATCCAGGTGCTTTCCTTTTGCCAAGTTCATGATTTTAATTCCTTCCATTTTTAGTCGGAGTGCTGCCCAAATTATATCAATCTTATTCCTTCTCGATCTAGTTTTAACCGGAATGGTGTCAATATCTATGTTATCACTTAACCTCTTGTTTTTCGTCGTATCCCTTGTTCCTCTTTTCTAACAGAGTGTTTTCAACTTTGGTCATCTTCGTTGTTCTCTTTCTTTCATTTTGTTTCAACCTCTCGAGGTTCATCGGTTTCATTCGTTTGTCAAAGAAGCAACTTTGTTTTACCTCTTCCTCTTCCACTTTTCTCCGGTGCCATCCTAGATCTCGGGACGAGATCCTCTCGTAGTGGTGGAGTGTTGTGACGCCCCAAGACCGGAGCTTCAGTTGCCTTCCAGGGTTTCCGAGTTTTGTCGTGCGATTTGTTTTGTTTGCGCATTCATCATGTCATCTCTTGCATTGCATCATCTCATCATGCCATCATATCATTAATTTTTAAAACTCAACTAAATAAATTGTATGGATTTTTCGATCCATTTAAATCGAGGGAAGGTTGACTCCTCTTTATAACATATCCTCCCAATATTAGGGAGCTATATATTTAAAATATTCCATTGATTTGGAATTGATTATAACCCACTTGCATATTAAATCCCATGCCTTTTCTGCTCCGAGTTGTTCTCAAAACCTCGCCATTATTATTCTATCATTTTCCGGAGTTCCACCAAAAATCCTCGGGCCATTTTTGTTAAATTCTTCATATTCTTGCGAGCTCGGGAAAATAATCCCCAGGCCCAAACTCTTTCTCTAATCTTTTTCTTTTCTTCCCTTTCCTTTCTTTTCTCTGTTTTAAGAGTTTAAAGAGAGAGAGAGAGGAGCTAGGCCCAGCCGGCCCCTGGCCTTTCTCCTCCACCAGGCCGGCCTAGCCTCCAGACCGGCCCAAGGCCCAGCCGGCGCACCCCTCTAACCCTAGGCGCCAGGCCCCCATCTCCCCTCGTCCTCCTCCTAGCGCCGCACGCTCAGCCCGATTCCATCTCCCCTCGTCCTCCTCTCGTTCCCTCCCTCCAGCGCCATTCCGCCTCCCTCCCGATCCCCATCTCACTCTCTCCCTCTCGATCCCGCGCCTCCTCGCCAAACCCTCGTCGCCCAAGCGCCCGAGGAGAGGAGCTCCTCGAGCACCTGCACCCGATCCCCGCCGCTCCTCCGCGCGACCAGGCCGGACCCCCCGGTGGCCTCCTCGTCGCCGACGAGCTCCACCAGGAGCGCCGCGCCTCAACCCTCCTCGCCGCCCTTGGTGCCGCGCCACCGCAACCTGCCCCGTCGCCCTCGTCAACAACCCTCGCCGCTCCCTGCGCCGGTCCCCCTCGCGCCCGTCCGCCTCGGAGCCGGCCTCCACCGTGCTCCTCCCTCCACCGGCGCCATTCGTCCGCACCTCGCCTGCTACTTCTCCGCGCCGCCGGACCTCCATCACGCCTCTCTGCCCCGTCGCCCTCCGGCCGCTGCGACCAGAGGAGCACCGTCGCCGCCTCCAGCCGTGCCGGCGAGTCCAGGCCGGCCGCAGCTCGTCGCCCGCGCCCTGTGGCCTCATCCCCGCCTCGGTTTCGGTCCTCCCCGCGCGTGACCGAGCTGCCCTGCCGTGTTTGACCACCAGGAGCTCCACAAGGAACCAGAGGAGTCCCCTGCCTCCACAACCACCGAACCTGGACGCCAAGACCACACCAGGACCGCCAAGCATCGTCTCCGGGAGTTCTCCCCAAGTACCACGATTGTAGCCGGTGTGCTTTTTATTTGTCAAGTCCGACTACACGGGAACGACTACATCCGAGGTGGATAACGCCAAGTACCCCCTTCGAGTTGACAAGACCGGCAAGCCCGACGACTTCGGACATCTACAGAACGTGTACGTCTCAAATGGTGTACCACTACGCCGAAGACCTTGGACACACCAAGTTCCACTACGATTGCCGTGTACATCTACTGTCGACCCTCGAAGACCCCGTGGACCCCGAACATCCACGGGACATGAACGTCTACTTCCCCTACGCCGTGTACGACTACCATCACGAGACGACAAGTACCACGACAACCCCGAAGGGATTCGGACCCGTCAAGTACCTCTTCGAAAACGAACGTGAAACACTACTTCCTCTACCGTCGCCGTGTACGACTACTTCCACTACATCGCGAGAACGACTACTTCCTCTACTTCCCCGACGACCCGTGGACGTCTACTTCCCTCTACGAAACTCGACCCGTCCCGATTGCTCGCTTCGGAGGTATAACCACCGAGATGACCGACCGTGATCGAATCATCCTTGCGATGCCCTCTTTGCCATGCCACCGTTCCGTGGGAACCCGGTATCCGGGATCACCCCACCATCGTTTGCATGTTCCGCACGTCCACACTTTCCTTTGCACCGGTATCTCAATCGAGTTATCGAAACCGGAATGTTGCCGTGGCACCATTTTTGGATTCGTTGCCGTGGCACCCCTTTTCGTTCCGCCACGGTGACATAATGCTTCATAACATGCTCATGTTAACGTTTTCATAAAAATTGCTTAAAACTTGCTCATGTCATCCGCATCATGATAACAACATTTAAATGTTTAAAATTGTTGTTTGCTTTAATTTGCTTAACTGCCATGCTAAAATGATTTATTTCATAACTAAATAACCGTAACTCGGATTTAAATAAATTATATATGTAAATGGGGTAGAAAAATGCCTAGTTTAACATGGTAGCATTACTTTGCATGTTTAACAACTCTAAAATTGTGTTCAGGGCAGATCTGTTCCGAATCTAAAATTTGCATATGGGGATTTTCCGGAATTGTTGTTCGTTGTTTCCGGCCTCATTTAATCTTGCCTAAATAGGTAGTTTAATTATGCTTCACCTCTTGCCATGTTTAATAACATTTAATATTGTTGAGTACCTAATCGGGAGAGAACTAAATAAGTGTTGTGGTGTTCCGTCAATATGCAACTCGTTGCATATTGAGCTCCACTTAACTTGTAGTGTTGTTTGTGCATATTGCCATGCCATGCCTCATTAAACCGGACATGCATCATACTTGTTTGTGCATCATGCCATGTTTATGTGATGGTTGTTTACTATGTTGTTTGTTTCTTTCCGGGTTGCTTCTCTCGTTAGCTTCGGTTTCGTTCCGGAGTTGTGAGGATTCGTTCGACTACATCCGTTTGTCTTCTTCATGGACTCGTTCTTCTTCCTTGCGGGATCTCAGGCAAGATGACCATACCCTCGAAATCACTTCTATCTTTTCTTGATAGATGCTCGCTCTTTTGCTATGCCTATGCTACGATGCCTACCACTTGCTATATCATGCCACCCATTTTGCCATGTCAGCCCCTAACCATCCTTTCCTAGCAAACCGTTGTTTGGCTATGTTACCGCTTTGCTCAGCCCCTCTTATAGCGTTGTTAGTTGCAGGTGAAGATGAAGTTTGTTCCTTGTTGGAACATGGAGATGTTGTTCCTTGTTGGAACATGTTCACTTGTTGGGGATATCACAATATCCATCTGCTATAATTAATGCATCTATATATTTGGTAAAGGGTGGAAGGCTCGGCCTTATGCCTGGTGTTTTGTTCCACTCTTGCCGCCCTAGTTTCCGTCATACCGGTGTTATGTTCCCGGATTTTGCGTTCCTTACGGTTGGGTGATTTATGGGACCCCCTTGACAGTTCGCTTTGAATAAGACTCCTCCAAAAAGGCCCAACATTGGTTTTACCATTTGCCACCTAAGCCTTTTTTTCCCTTGGGTTCTGCAGACTCAAGGGTCATCTTTATTTTAACCCGGGCCAGGTGCTCCTTCGAGTGTTGGTCCAAACTAGAGCACCGTCTTGGGACCATTCCTTGGCAACTTGGATTACGTCGGTACCAGACGCTTCGCTTATCCGGTGTGCCCTGAGAACGAGATATGTGCAGCTCCTATCAGGATTTGTTGGCACATTCGGGCGGCTTTGCTGGTCTTGTTTTATTGCTGTCGAAATGTCTTGTAGTCCGGGATTCCGAGACTGATCGGGTCTTCCCGGTAGAAGGAATATCCTTCGTTGACCGTGAGAGCTTATCATGGGCTAAGTTGGGACACCCTGCAGGTATTATCTTTCAAAGCCGTGCCCGCAGTTATGAGGCAGATGGGAATTTGTTAATGTCGGTTGTAGAAAACCGAAGTTGATCTTAATTAAAATACACCAAGCGCGTGTGTAACCGTGATGGTCTCTTCTCGGAGTCCGGGAAGTGAACACGATGTTGGAGTTATGTTTGACGTAAGTAGTTTCAGGATCACTTCTTGATCATAGTTGTTCGACCGTGCTTTTGCCTTCTCTTCTCGCTCTCTTTTGCGTATGTTAGCCACCATATAAGCTAGTCGCTTGCTGCAGCTCCACCTCACTACCTTGCCCTACCTTTAAGCTTGAATAGTCTTGATCTCGCGGGTGTGAGATTGCTGAGTCCCGTGACTCACGGATACTTCAAAACCAGTTTGCAGTGCCGATGAAATCGTGCGGTGATGCACCCGAGCTCAAGGAGGAGCTCGATGAAGATCTTGTTCTTTGTGTTGTTTTCGTTTGATCGATCAGTAGTGGAGCCCAGTTGGGACGATCGGGGATCATGTAGCATTTGGGGTAGTCTTCTTTTATTTTGGTTCCGTGGCGGACCTTGATTGTATCTGTATGATGTAATGTTTTACTCATGTATTGTGTGAAGTGGCGATTGTAAGCCAACTATGTATCTCTTTCCCTTATGTATTACATGGGTTGTGTGAAGATTACCTCACTTGCGACATTGCTTTCAATGCGGTTATGCCTCTAAGTTGTGCTTCGACACGTGGGAGATATAGCCGCATCGAGGGCGTTACACATTAAGATAGTAACGTTTGCAACCACAACAGGCACATCCTCACAAATACCGATGGGTATATCAGTTGATTTATCAGCCATTTGCAAAGAGATTTCAGTAGGTGTCAACTTATTCAATTCAAGTCTATGATATAATGAGAAAGGCATAACACTAACACCGGCTCCAAGATCACATAAAGCAGTTTTAACATAGTTTCTTTTAATGGAGCATGGTATAGTTGGTACTCCTGGATCTTCAAGTTTCATTTGTATTCCACCCTTCAAAGTATAATTAGCAAGCATGGTGGAAATCTTAGCTTCCAGTATCTTTCTTTTATTTGTAACATTATCTTTCATATACTTAGCATAAGGAGGCATTTTAAGCATATCAATGAAACGCATACACAAAAAGATAGGTCTAATCATTTCAGCAAAGCACTCAAAATCCTCATCATCCTTTTTCTTGGATGGCTTAGGAGGAAAGTGCATGGGTTTCTGAACCCATGGTTCTCTCTCTCTACCATGTTTCCTAGCAACAAAGTCTCTCTTATCATAATGTTGATTCTTTGATTGTGGGTTATCAAGATCAACAACAGGTTCTATCTCTACATCATTATCATTACTAGGTTGAGCATCAACATGAACATCATTATTAGCATTATCATTAGGTTCACTAGCATGCAAAGTCCTATCGGTTTTCTTCTTCTTTTTATTAGAAGGACTAGGTGCATCAGTATTAGTTCTCTGAGAATCTTGCTCAATTCTCTTAGGATGGCCCTCACGATACAAAGGTTCCTGGGTCATTTTACCACCTCTAGTCATAACCCTAACAACATTATCATTGTTCTTACTATTCAACTCATTAAGCAAATCATCCTGTGCCTTAAGTACTTGTTCTACTTGAGTTGTGACCATGGAAGCATGTTTACTCATAAGCTTAAGATCATTAACAGTTCTACTCATATAATCACCCAAGTGGTCAAGCATGTAAGCATTACGTTTCAATTGTCTATTAACATAAGCATTGAAAGCGGATCATCTATACTGCTTCACACAATGATCCTCCTCCCACTTTGATCAAGGATACCTTAGAAAGGTTATCTGTGCTTCCTGACCGGGTAGACGAGCTAAAAAAGTCTGCCGCTAGAACGGGCGCTTTGGCCGCACTAATCCGGGCAAAAGCGTGGGTACCTGACTTTGATCCAGTGGAAGCGGCCCAAGGCTATCCCAGTTTAAAGGAAGACGGAACAGAATTTGGCAATGATGATCTCCGAATCATAAACCGGGAAGTACGCCCATTGGCTTGTCAACTGGTTGAAGAGGCAAATCTTTCGTACTATCAGGCGAGTTATGATGATAAGAACAGACGGGTTGCGACACCAATTCCAGAAGCGCAAAATCTGATCCCACCAATCTGTAAGCACACGGATGCCCCTGATATTGAACCGTCCACGCTGATAAGCGATGAAGCTATATTCCAAGCCCTAACTAGGATCAACTGGGCAACTGTTGATTTCCAGCCACTGGGTAGAGAGGAGGGAGTTGAACCGGTGCAAGATGATCCGCAGCCGTCAGGCCAAGCTGGCGGTCAACCATGAACCGGAGATCAGTTTAGCCTTTTACATGCTGCAACATGTATTTGAGAAAACAATTATCCTTTTGGGCACTAAAACGTCTTGTAATAGGCTAGTTAAAGTACTTGGTCTGGTATGCCTTCGTGCATATTTATCTGCGACTGATGCTTGCTTAATCCAACATGCTTAAGATATAATATTCATAATCCATAGTCATTTATTCAAGCTGTTCCTGTGGATAAGAAGCTTAAAACGCCTTGGCGGTTTACCCCCGGGCGGGTCATGATACCCATATATATATATATATGACCAAGGTTTATAACCAAGGTTGTAAAAGATAACCAAATATGGAAATATATAATACCTGCAACCTTTAGGCATGATGTTGGCTGACCAACTTTGTAGTGAGGGTCATAACCCTACTCTGGAGGATAAGTAACTCCTGTTATATAATGCCGGTTTACAATAAAACCGTTCCGGGTTGTGATAAACACCGGTTTATTCCATACTGGTGACTTTGAGTCAAAACCAGACCGGGCTGATAGTCTCCGGATTATAATTTGATCGTGTACTGACAACTTGTAGTTGACAGCCTAATCGGGTTGATAAACACCGGTTTGAAAACATCACAAATCTTTATCAAAACAAAGAAAAAACTTAGCAAAAGGCAAATAAAAACCGTTGTAGTCGAGGCTTTTCACGGGCTTCCAGGCCCCAAATTCGAGGCTTTTCATGGGCTGCCAGGCCACTGAGTTAAACCATTTTTGCAAAGCCTTTTAAGATGGTCCTCAGTCCTTAACCAATCATCATTTTAACTTGTCAAGTTCAGGGTCTTTATTTTAGAGTAACTTGTCAAAGTTCGAAGGGTCATACCAGGTTTACCTGGGCGGAGTGACTTACTTAAATAGGCAGGTTAACCCGGGGTTTTAGGTGTATACACCAGGCTTCCAAGCCATGGCTTGATAGCCTATTACAAGTGTAGATTCTTAGTTCATTTCGACAACAAAGAATCCCCAAGTAATATTTTGAGCTGTGCTTAGTGGGTGCCTATGTTTGAGTTGTTGTTTTTCAACACTCTCTTTGGCCCCGGATTGATTTGGCTTTGAGCCGATCAAGAGGTGTGACCATGGTTCGGATACGACCAAGCCCCCAAGTGATGTTGTGGCATTGCACCGATCAAGAGATGTAGCTATGGTTCGGATACGACCAAGCTCCCAAGTGATGCAATATAAAGCTTTGAGAAGCTAAATCAAGGGGTAAACCGGACGCCGCTTTAGAAACAGAAGCTCCATGTAACCACACATGATGTAATAAAACAACAGATACCCCGCTTTAGCTGAGGTTCCAGTTTATTATATTAATCATAATATATACATTGTCATAATATGTACATAAGCAGAGCCTATGTCTCAAGTATAGTAAGGCCACAGATGAGCAATATTCCACGGCCGGTTCCTCTCTTCCTCTGATTTACGTGAGCCTTTGCGCTCTCGAACATCGATTAGGTAGTACAACCCGTTGTGTAGATTCTTACTGACCACAAAGGGTCCTTCCCAAGGGGGGGATAGCTTGTGCATATCCGTCTGATCCTGGATGAGTCGAAGCACCAAATCACCTTCTTGAGAGGTTCTGGTTCTAACCCGGCGGCTATGATAACGACGCAGATCTTGCTGATAAATCGCCGAACGGGCTACCGCCATGTCACGTTCCTCATCTAACAGGTCAAGAGCTTCCTGCCGTGCCTTCTTGTTGTCAGCTTCAACATATGCCGCTACACGAGGTGAGTCATGACGGATGTCACTAGGAAGAACCGCTTCCGCTCCATAAACCATGAAGAACGGTGTGTATCCTGTCGATCTGTTGGGTGTGGTATTGATGCTCCATAACATAGAAGGGAACTCCTCAACCCAACAACCCGGCGTCCGTTGTAAAGGAACCATAAACTGGGGTTTGATGCCTCTCAAGATCTCTTGATTGGCCCTCTCCGCTTGACCATTGGACTGGGGGTGAGCCACTGATGACACGTCAAGCCGGATGTGCTCACGTTGACAGAACTCCTTCATGGCACCCTTTGACAGATTGGTACCATTGTCTGTTATAATGCTGTGTGGAAAGCCAAACCGAAAGATCACCTTTTTGATGAATTGAACCGCCGAGGCTGCGTCACACTTACTAACTGGCTCTGCCTCCACCCACTTTGTGAATTTATCAACCACCACCAAAAGGTGGGTCTTCTTGTCCTTGGACCTCTTAAAAGGCCCAACCATATCCAGCCCCCAGGTTGCAAACGGCCAGGTGATTGGAATCATCCTCAATTCTTGAGCTGGTACATGAGCGCGCCTTGAGAATTTCTGACAGCCATCACATCTTTTGACCAAGTCCTCGGCATCATCATGAGCTATCAACCAATAGAAACCGTGACGAAATGCCTTGGCCACCAAAGACTTTGAACCGGCGTGGTGACCACAATCTCCTTCGTGGATCTGACGCAAAATTTCACGGCCTTCTTCAGGAGACACACAGCGTTGAAACGCCCCTGTCACACTGCAATGATGTAACTCTCCATTGATAATTGTCATGGACTTGGACCGCCGGATTATCTACCTGGCCAAAGTCTCATCCTCTGGTAACTCGCTCCGGTTCATATACGCCAGATATGGAACCGTCCAATCCGGGATAACATGAAGAGCCGCCACCAACTGAGCTTCTGGATCAGGAATAGCCAAATCCTCTTCACCTGGGAGCTTGACGGACGGATTATGCAGAACATCCAGGAATACATTAGGTGGGACCGGTTTACGTTGGGAGCCTAAACGGCTTAAAGCGTCCGCCGCTTCGTTCTTCCGCCGGTCCACGTGATCCACCTGATAACCTTTGAAGTGACCTGCAACAATATCCACCTCACGACGATATGCTGCCATGAGTGGGTCCTTGGAATCCCAAGTGTCGGACACTTGTTGAGCCACCAGGTCCGAGTCACCAAAGCACTTAACGCGGCTTAGGTTCATCTCCTTAGCCATCCGAAGATCATGGAGTAGGGCCTCATATTCAGCTGCATTATTAGTGCAAGGGTACATTAAACGGAGAACATAACAAAACTTATCACCTCATGGGGAAGTTAACACGACTCCAGCCCCCGAGCCCTCCAATTGCCTGGACCCATCAAAATGAATAGTCCAGTAAGTATGATCCGGCTTCTGTTCTGGCGCTTGTAGCTCTGTCCAATCATTGATGAAATCCACAAGTGCCTGAGATTTGATTGCCGTTCGTGGTATGTATTTCAACCCGTGAGGCCCGGGTTCGGTAGCCCACTTAGCAATCCGGCCAGTTGCTTCCCTGTTCTGGATTATATCCCCCAAAGGAGTAGAGCTGACCACCGTGATGGGATGCCCTTGGAAATACTGCTTAAGCTTCCGGCTTGCCATAAAAACCCCATAAACCAATTTTTGCCAATGTGGGTACCTCTGCCTGGACTCGATAAGTACCTCACTGATATAGTAAACCGTTCGCTGAACCGGATATTCCTTTCCTGCCTCCTTGCGATCCACCACAATAGTCACACTAACAGCCCGAGCGTTAGCTGCTACATATAGCAATAACGGCTCTTTGTCGACCGGAGCAGCAAGAACCGGCGGATTAGCCAGCTGTCGCTTTAAGTCCTCAAACGCTTCATTAGCGGCATCACTCCAGACGAGGTTATCCGTTTTCTTCAGCATCTGATATAAAGGGTAGCCTTCTCGCCAAGGCGACTGATAAACCGGCTCAACGCGGCAATCCGGCCCGCCAGGCGTTGAACATCATTGATACACTTCGGCTTGGTCAAGGAGGTGATGGCTTTGATCTTTTCCGGATTAGCTTCAATGCCCTTGTTAGACACCAAAAAGCCCAAGAGCTTGCCTGCAGGTACAACAAAGACGCACTTGGCCGGATTAAGCATTATTTTGTAAACCCGCAGGTTATCGAAGGTTTCCTTCAAGTCATCAATGAATGACTCCTTCTTCCTTGATTTCACCACAATATCATCCACATAGGCGTGAACATTGCGGCCAATCTGTTTATTAAGACAATTCTGCATATACCGTTGATAAGTCGCCTGGGCACTCTTGAGCCCAAAGGGCATGGACACATAGCAGAAGGCTCCAAAGGGAGTTATGAAGGTTGTCTTCTCCTGGTCCTTAACTGCCATTTTAATCTGATGATAACCAGAATATGCATCCAAAAAGCTTAAACGCTCGCAACCCGCCGTAGCATCAATAATTTGATGAAGACGGGGGAGGGCAAAAGGATCTGCTGGACAAGCTTTGTTGAGATCTGTGTAGTCCACACACATACGCCAAGTGTCTTTCTTCTTAAGGACCAGCACCAGATTAGCCAACCACGCAGGATGGAATACTTCAAATATAAATCCAGCCGCCAAGAGCCTGGCTACTTCTTCTCCAATAGCCTTGCGTCTTTCTTCATTAAACCAGCGGAGAAACTGCTTGACAGGTTTATACTTGGGATCAACATTGAGAGTGTGCTCAGCGAGTTCTCTCGGTACACCTGGCATCTTAGAAGGCTTCCACGCAAAGATATCCCGATTCTCATGGATGAACTCGATGAGCGCGCTTTCCTATTTCGGATCCAAGTTAGCGCTGATGCTAAACTATTTGGATGAATCGCCAGGCACGAAGTCAACAAGCTTAGTCTCATCAGCCGATTTAAACTTCAGGTTCGGATCATGCTCTGTAGTTGGTTTCTTCAATGAAGTCATATCTGCCGGATCAACATTGTCTTTGTAAAACTTCAACTCTTCTATTGCACAAACCGACTCAGCATAAGTCGCATCACCTTCTTCACACTCCAGAGCGATCTTGCGGCTCCCATGCATGGTTATAGTTCCATTGTGACCTGACATCTTGAGCTGCAGATAGACATAACAAGGCCGTTCCATAAACTTAGCATAAGCCGGCCGTCCAAACAGGGCATGATATGGGCTTTTGATTTTCACCACTTCAAAGGTCAAAGTTTCTGATCTTGAGTCATGCTCATCTCCAAAAGCCACCTCCAGAGCTATCTTACCAACAAGATACGCCGATTTACCAGGCACCAAACCATGGAACACCATATTGGACGGCTTAAGATTTTTATCTGTTAACCCCATGCGACGGAAAGTTTCATAATAAAGGATATTGATACTACTCCCTCCATCCATGAGTACCTTAGTAAACTTATAACCTCCCACCTAAGGCGCCACCACCAGTGCCAGATGACCCGGATTGTCAACCCGGGGCTGATGATCTTCTCTACTCCACACAATCGGCTGCTCGGACCAGCACAAATAACGGGGCACTGCCGGTTAAACGGCATTCACTTCCCTTTTATGAAGCTTCTGATCACGCTTGTCCAGGCTAGTGGTGAAGACATGATACTGTCCGCTATTCAACTGCTTCGGGTTGCTCTGGTAACCCGACTGCTGCTGCTGCTGATTCCCCTGATTGTTATAACCACCTTGGTTGCCTTGATTGCCATGCCCGCTCTGGTTACCGTGAAAACCCGAACCGGAACCGCCTCCACCATAACCCGGCCCATGAGACCCGGGGCCCGAACCGCCACCCGGTCCATGATCATACCGGAAAGAATTAGAACTTTTGAACTCTTGCATGATGTAGCAATCTTTCCAGATGTGCATGGACGGATTATCCTTCATTCCATGTTATGGGCAAGGGTGGTTCAACAGATAAGACAGGCGGTCCGGGTTAGGACTTGGTCCTCCACCGCGCTGGGGCGGTTTACCCTTACGCCGTTGGCCCTTGTCCTGTGTGCTGGTATTAGCTACAAAGTCTAAGCCGTGGTCCGCTTTACGCTTGCCGCCGTTTCCATGACCCGCCGGGTTGTGGTCCTGCCCCTTGGCGTTGCCGCTCCTTTTTCCCTTCCCTGTCTTATCATCGTCAGACTCGGGATCCTTGGTACTATCAGAGTCGGCATACTTCACCAGAGCAGCCATGAGGGTCCCCATGTCATTACAATGACATTTGAGCCGTCCCAACTTCAACTTCAGGGGTTTAAACCGGCAATTTCCTTCCAATGTTAAAACTGCGGTATCAGCGTTGATGCGGTCCGATGAATGCAAAATTTCCGAAACCCGGTGCACCCAACGGGTTGTTGACTCTCCTTCCTCCTGGACACAGACAGCTAAGTCCACAATTGACATGGGCTGCTTGCATGTATCCTTGAAATTCTGGATAAACCAGGCTCTCAACTCGGCCCATGACCTGATAGAATTAGCCGGTAAGCTCTTTAGCCAAGTGCGGGCTGTCCCTTCTAGCATCATGGTGAAGTATTTCGCACATGCCGCATCATCCACATCCAGCATCTCCATGGCCATCTCATAGCTTTCGACCCATGTCTCAGGGGATAAATCGGCGGTGTAATTCGGCACCTTGCGCGGGCCCTTGAAATCCTTGGGCAGGCGTACATTGCGCAACGCTGGGACGAGACACGACAATCCCAAAGAACTAGAAGTAACTCCTGGTTCCACCGATGTGGTTGGACGAATCGGAGTAAGCTGACGGGCTTCATGCTGCGCAGTTAACTCGACCTCTCTGCGTGCCCGAGCCCGGTCCACCACCTCCTGAGCATCACCAGCACCACCCGCTGGGTTATTGCCACGGGGCGGATCACGGTTCCGCGCGTTGCATGACACGGCCGGTTCACCCATACGCCTGCTGTAACTCCGGCTTGGACGGGGACTGGAATGAATCCGATCGCGACTGTATGAATAAGCCTCCTGTTGAACCAAGGTTGTCTGAAGAAGCTCCTTAACCCGACGCGTCTCGACCGCCGCCGGAGAATCGCCATCGATTGGGATGGCCACCAGCCGTGAAGCGGCAGCGACAATGTTATCCATCGGTTTAGAGTAATGACCCGGTGGCGTGGGGACATGCGGTGTTACAATGTTGTTCTGACGAGGCGGATCCACCAAACGTGGCTGAACCGGCGCCCCTGCTCCAGGTGCCTCCACCCGGTTTACCACCGGCGGATTACTGGTCCCTGCTCCTAGGGTGTTAAAGAGGTTTCTAGCATCATAAACCGGCGGCAGGCGAGCTACGTACCTCCTGTTTAGGACTTCGTTCGACGCAGTCTGATCCAGCATAATCCGGTAAGCTTGTGCATCCAAAGCGGCCCGCTCCGCGGCCATCCTGGTATCCTCAGCTGCTAAGTCGGCTTTGGCCTGGGTTATCTGATTTTTCACTTTCGCGATTTCCGCATTGTGTGCATCCTGATCCGCCGGGTTAACCTCCGCCATCAGCGTTGCCAACGCGTCAAACAAATCAGATAGAACCTGAGCTGGCGGTCGCACAGGGCCTCCTGCTTGCCGCTGCCGATCCGGAAATCATTGTCGCTGCAGTCAAAGAGTGGAGCGCCGGTTGCGTACCGGCCATGAAGATCGCAACCCAGTTTGGCAGATCAAGGGGGGCCGGAATACTGTCGCCATCAGAATAGCCCCCAATCCGGCCATCTTGTAACTGATATAACGACTCGGTCTCTCCGGTCGATGACTCGTCACTGGAATAAACGACGGTTTCACCACCAGATTCTGATCTGTCCTCAGATTCCCCTCCATGGATGACTCCCATGAAGGCACGCTTCATGACAGGCTTGACCCGGGCAGATCTCGCACGCTGAGCCGTTTCGACGAGCTCGGTGCAGACGTCCGGCTCAGGGCCCGGTTCGCCAATCTTGCCAATGAAAACGTGTATGCCACCAAAGGGGACCCGGTACCCGTACTCGATTGATCCGACCTCGGGGCCCCAGCCTGCATCGTCGATGTAGAGCTTTCCGCGACGACTCTTGGTCATCCGGCCCTCCGCGTAACCCTTGAGTCCTTCGAAGCTGCCCTCCAAGAACTTGAAACCATCGTGCGATAGCCCCACTGTGGGCGCCAACTGTCGTGGTTTTGTCACGGCAGATGTCCTAGAGAAAGGACTTAGTCGTGGAGCCATCGCTACGGGGTAATCTTAAAGGGGTTAAAGCGGACAAGGGACGAAAGAGGGTTTTATACTAGTTCGGCCCCTTACGATGAAGGTAAAAGCCTACGTCTAGTTGTGATGGAATTGCTGGGGTTTCGATGACTAGGGAGCGAATACGCTTTGCCTGAGTCTCGAGTTGTTGTCTGTTCTCCTTGAACCGCCGCCGGGTCGTCCCCTTATATACATGGGTTGACGCCCGTCGGTTTACAGAGTCCCGAGGCCGGCTCATACACGTGTCCGACTCGGTCTCCGCTTCTTTCTATCTTACAACACAAGTTTACATATCAATGCCGGCCTATGTCTACAGGCCTTAAACCAGCTTTTGGCCCTGGGCCTTCATAAAGCGTCACCGTCGTTCTTCATGGGCTTCAGATATAGTGAACTACCATGGGGTTAACCCGGCCTCTCCTGGCCGGTTTACGCCCAGTGGTAATATCCCCAACACCGTCCATGACGGAAAAAACGTGGTAGAAGCGAGGGCGAGGAAAATATCAGGGTGTTCCCGGTTACGATGGGTGGTCGGGGCCGAGCGATGCGCGTTTCTCTCATACACGCGCGCTGCGTGGAGTGCGGCGTTGAGCTCTAATCGAACCCGGCGATTGCACCGCAGGCTATGCGTTCTCGAACCCGGCGATCAATCGATGGCTGTTAATCGAACCCGATCGGCGATTCGCCGCTCTCTGCTGCTAAGCGAAGCCGATCGATGCTGCCTCGGATGAATAGTGGCGTTCTTTGGGGGGTTGGATGAACAGTTCCCGGTAGGGGTGGATGAACAGGAACCCGTGGTGTTGCCTCTGGATGAACAGGACCCCGATCGATCGAGCCGGTTTGGGCTAGATGAACAGGACCCCGTGGAGGGCTGGATGAACAGGACCACCCCGTGGAGGGCTGGATGAACAGTAGATGGTGGAGGGCTGGATGAACAGTAGCCCGTGGAGGGGTGGTTGAACAAGAGCCCGTGGAAAGGGCTGGTTGAACAGTAGTCGGTGGAGTAGCACGCGGTGGAGGCAGGATGAACAGGAGCCCGTGGATGAACAGTCGCAGGTGGAGGCTGGAGGAGGTCGACGGTGGATGAATAGTAGCCCATGGAGGCTGGAGAGGGTCGACGGTGGAGATGAAGGTAAATATCATTTCGAACTCGAGTGGACATGAAAAATTGCTATCCCAATCTTGATAATCGATCAAACTAAAAACTTGATCGAACGAATCAATACAATAGCCAAAGGAGGAGTGCACACTCTTGACCTTTCCTCTTGTCTTCATAATTTTTTGTGTAGTTTAACCAAAATAAAATGACATCAGCGCCTTGGCATTTAGCTGACACTGTACAAAAAAATTGACTTATCTCATGAAAGTGAGGTATGTAATCTATAAGCATTAACAGTGCAAAAATCTGAAGGTAGTAACAAGCTTCATCGTTGGTATACTGGCTGTGAAACAACAATAGAATGCCTTAGCTGAAAAATCTTTAATACATCCACAATCAATAGCTAACCCTGAAATAATCCAGAGACATTAAATGGCATTGCTTAAATTTATCGGTGGCATTAGACTGAGTGCGTCATTAGTTAAATGTGGCATCACTTTAGCAGTAGCATTGGTTGACTTTACCGCTGGCGTTATACTTGTCGGATTTCGGGTTCCGGCAGACCCTCTAGGTTCGAACTCTGGGGTGCACGCGGAGATCGCACCTCCAACCTACCTACGTCTCGTTGCCTCACAAGGATCTAAACTACACGAAGAACAACACAGAGGACACGAGGTTTATACTCGTTCAGGCCACCATTGTGGTGTAATACCCTACTCCAGTGTGTGGTGTGGTGGATTGCCTCTTGGGCTGGTGATGAATAGTACAAGGAAGAACAGCCTCGCGAGGGTCTGTTCTTGGCTGGTGCGATGAACTGCTAGGGGAGTTCAGTCGCCACTCTTTCTCTCTCTCTAGATGCTGGTTCGATCGATCAGGTCTCGATCCCTCTATCCGATGGGTGGCTAGTCCTATTTATAGGCAGAGGCCCTGGGCCTCTCCCCAACAATTGGCCATTTTGAAGGGGAACATCTAGTACACTTATCCTGACTAAAGTCGGTCCCCGCCTGCCAAAGACTCTGATGGTGACGCCGGCTTGGGCTCCATGATGACCTCCGTTCTGCCGTCCTGCTGGTCTTGGTCTTGTTGCACCGAAATGGTTGCCTTTGCCTGATGCCTTCGCCTGCGCTTGCCTCCTTTGCACCAAAGGGGAAATAAGGATACTGCACGGGCTGGCGCCCGCCTGGCGCCCTCGGTCGTCATGGCTTGCGTCATGGGCACTTCGTGAGGTACCCCGCCTTGATCTCTCCGCCTCCTCGCGAGCCAGCCTGACGAGGCCGTGCCCAAGGAAGCCTCTTGTCGTCCGCCCAGCGAGGCTTGGCCCCTCGCGAGGGTCTTGAGCCTGTGTTGATGAAGATGGGCCGTACTGGGCCACCCCTTGAGCCACGCCGCAGGCAGGCAAGTTTGGGTACCCCCGTTCCCAGAACACCGACAGTAGCCCCTGGGCCCAAGGCGCGAATGGACTTGGCTTAGCAGAGAAGCGAAGGGGCAAGTGCGAAGCACCGCGGGCCCCAACAGCCTGCAGCCTTGGGCGCCGCGTGGCGGTTGATTGGACATGGGCGTCCCTATTTCCCCATGCCTCCTTATTTTGCGCCCAGCTAGGCGGACCCGCAGTTGCACACAGTCATCCCTCTTATTGCCGCTCGCGCATCTCCCGCTCTTCCTCCTCTCGAGCTCCAGCTTCTGCTTCCAATCCAATCTCGAATCCTCCCCCTTCCTGTCGCCATGGCACCGACGAAGAAGGGGAAAGGGCGGAAACCTGTGCCTTCGCCCCGCTCGCCGTCGCCGATGGCTCCTGCTGTCGATCGATCGATCATACTCAACCTGGAAGGATTGGGCAAGGTCAGTTCGGCCCTCGCCACCATCTTCAACGAGTGTGGGAGGACGACGGTCTGGCCCGCGTCCCACTTCTCCATTGACAGAATAGTCAGCGAGATCCGGTACTTCGCCGACGCCATGTGGGCGGGACTGGTTCCCCCCTTTTCTGATTTCTTCAACGTCGTACTTTCCCATTACCAGATCCACATGATGCATTTGGGTCCCGAATCCATTACTCTCCTTGCCGTTTTGCCTTTGTTTGCGGCGATGGTGGCATTCCTCCTTCAGTTGCCTTGCTGCGCCACTTCTTCTCTTTGCGCCTCAGCGACCCCACCCAATGCTCGGGGTGCGTGAGTCTCCTTGCCGCTCCAGAAACGGCGGCCTTGGGGATTGATTTCAGCCTTCCCCCGCCTGCGACTGGGTTCCGTGAGCGGTGGCTGTACGTGGATGTCGGGGTGCCCAACCCCCTGCTTTCGGAGCCAACCTTACCCGCTATCCCCAATTTGGGTTGGGGCCAGGAGACGCTCACGAGCCCCTGGCTCGTTTTAAATCTGCATCGCTTGCGAACTTGAGGGCGCTCGTGGCGGCACCCAAGGTGGTGAAGGAGTTCCTCCTATGCCATTGCCCCTCTCCAGGCGCCATTCCCGCTGGATGTGGGCCTTCGGGGCATGAAGACCACATGAGGCTCGGGAGGAAGATCGGCGCTGAAGTCTTTGAGGAAGGTGCTCATGATCCTGACTGGGGACCCTTCCCCTGGCAGCATCCGGCAAGGGGGTGCCCTGCTGTACCTTTGCTCGAATAGGGGTGATTTCATGAAGCAGATGCCCAACTTCGACGAATGGGGGCTGCGCCCCGCAGGCCTCATGGGACCTCGTGAGAACCAAGTTGTGGTGGTTGCCCTTCCGAGTGCCCGCGACGGTCCTTCCTCGCGTGGTGGAGCTGGGAGGCAAGGGCCACCGGGGGCTGAGGGGGCCTCCGCCGGGATGATGACGCCATGCGGCACTCCTGAGGCGGCAGCTCCTGAGGCCCGCCCTACGGCGGCTGAAGGTGTTGAGCCGCGGCCCGCGGCTCCCGTGGCAGAGGCCCCTGAGACCCCGGCCACCCTTCTTGGTGCGGCGTCTGGCGGCGTGCGCCAGGTCGATGCCCTCGACACGGTCACTTTGGCGCTTCTTCAGCGTCAGCAGGCTGACCCTGGCCGAGCTCTGGGCAGCTTCAGGTGGACTTGAGGCTCTCCGAAGAGAAAGGAGGCCTTGTGTGATGATTACCCTTGCCGCCTATTGAAGCGCAGGAAGTACTTCGCCATTGATGAGTAAGCCTTCCCCTTTCTTAGTTCCTTATTTTCCCGTTGCTTCAACTGATCATTGTCCTGCAGGGCCCTTCCTACCGAGCTCACGGAGACGGCTGAGGAGCCATCCCCCCAGGCCTCGCCCTCTCCACCGTCCCCAAGCGCTCCAAAATCAAGCACTACCCTCGTGGTGAGGCCGGTTGGAGAGGTGAGCCATCCTGTGACACATCATGATTCTGCGCACCTCGCGACCCTCCTTCGCGAGCCCTCCTGGGGTATAGCCAGCCTGCCTTGGGCTCTTCGATTGGTCGTGGATGGCGACTGGCTGAGGTCGGCCTTGCGTTCTTCCTTTGAGAGCCGGCTCTGGGCCGGGCTTCTAGCGGGGCGCGTCCGGCCATCGAGAGGGCGCCAGCCCCCAGCCCCCTGCCCAGAGGGGGAGTGCTGGTTCGTGGCCCCCCGTGCACGCCTGGGGCGGAGGATGACGCCGAAAACGTGCTCGAGCACGCCCGGGAGCGCCGCGCCCTTCGCCAAGGGTTTCTCTAGAGGGAGGCTGACGCAGTGAGCCAGCTCGGTGTAGAGCTTGCTGACGAGGATGCGCGCCTTGAAGCCGAGGGCCTGCGCCTAGCTGAAGAGAGGCGCAAGCTGAAGGTGGCCGTTGCCCTTGCGCACCACCAGCGTGACCTTGACAATGAGAAAGCCGAGGTGTCGCTGGCGGCTTCTCGGGAGGCCCGCTCCCGGGCCGTCGGGGAGGCCCAGGAGGCTGGTCGGTGGCGCGAGGCTGCGGAGGAGCGACCGCGGGAGCTCCAGGCCTGGAGTAACTCCCTGGAGCAGCAGGTGGAGCTGCATGAGGCGGCCCTTGGGTCGATGAAGGGGGATTCGATCGACCAGGCGGAGCTCCAGAGACGTGAGGAGGCACTGACGCTGGAAGCCGCCGAGCGCGCCCGTGACCTCGAGCGGCTGGAGACGAGAGAGCGCTTTGTGGCGGAGGCGGAGTACGATGTCGCTGCGCGGGAGGCCCGAGTCCTGGAAGAGGTTGATCGCCGGGTGGCGGCGGCCCGCTCGAACCTCGAGCGCGAGTTCGAGGAGAGGTTGGAGTTGATTAAGGTCGAAGCAGAAGGCAGGACCGCCACCCTGAAGGCCAAGCTGGACGAAGTGACGCGGCGGGCGGACGCTGCACAGGCCGCCCTTGGCGCGGCACAGGGGGAGCTAACTTCCTCCCGCACCGAGGTGCTTCTTCTCCGTCAAAGGGTGGACGCGGCTGAGGCCGTCGGGCGGAGCGGGGCGAGATCGCCAGGTATCAGACCACGGAGCACGAGCATGGCCCTATGCTTCACACGCTCTGGGAAAGAGCTAACACGGCCTTGGGCAACATCTGTGAGGTGGCCGTTGGGGAGCCTCATGTGGTTAACTACGCTGGTAACCTCCAGTTCTTCACTGATGTGGTGATGCAGCTGGAGGCGCGGTCGGGCAGAGCCAACAGGTTGGTGGAGGAGAGGAGTCGTGCCCTGCTTGGGCGTGCTTTTTCTCGCGTCTTCAGTCATCTTCAGAACATGGATCCCCACTTTGACTTTGATGCCGCCATCGCCCCGGTACCCCTGGCCATCCGGGACGACCTGGCGCACTGGTTGGAAGACAATGTAGATGCCCTCGTCAGGGCCTTCACCACTGATAACGACGGCGTTGTCAGATTTCAGGTTCCGGCAGACCCTCTAGGTTCGAACTCTGGGGTGCACGCGGAGATCGCACCTCCAACCTACCTACATCTCGTCGCCTCGCAAGGATCTAAACTACACAAAGAACAACACAAGGGACACGAGGTTTATACTGGTTCAGGCCACCATTGTGGTGTAATACCATACTCTAGTGTGTGGTGTGGTGGATTGCCTCAGGGGCTGATGGTGAACAATACAAAGGGAGAACAGCCTCGCGAGGGTCTGTTCTTGGCTGGTGCAATGAACTGCTAGAGGGAGTTCAGTCGCTTCTCTCTCTCTCTTTTTTTCTTGCCTATCTTCCGGTCTCCCTACCTTGTGGGTGGATAGTCCTATTTATAGGCGGAGGCCCTGGGCCTCTTCCCAAATATTGAGCGGGAAGGGCACCAACAGTTGGCCATTTTGAAGGGGAACATCTAGTACACTTATCCTGACTAAAGTTGGTCCTCGCCTGCCAAAGACTCTGACGGTGACGCCGGCTTGGGCTCCACGATGACCTTCTTCCTGCCGCCCTGCTGGTCTTGGTCTTGTTGCACCGAAATGGTTGCCATTGCCTGATGCCTTGGCCTGCGCTTGCCTCCTTTGCACAAAAGAGGAAATGAGGACACTGCGCGGGCTGGCGCTCGCCTGGCGCCCTCGATCGTCATGGCTTGCGTCATGGGCACCACGTGAGGTACCCCGCCTTGATCTCTCCGCCTCCTCGCGAGCCAGCCTGACGAGGCCGTGCCCAAGGAAGCCTCTTGTCGTCCGCCCAGCGAGGCTTGGCCCCTCGCGAGGGTCTTGAGCACGTGTTGATGAAGATGGGTCATACTGGGCCACTCCTTGAGCCATGTCGCAGCCGAGCGAGCAAGTCTGGTACCCCGTTCCCGAGCGCGCGGCAGTAGCCCCAGTCCCAAGGTGCGCCAGGACTTGGCTTAGCAGAGAAGCGAAGGGGCAAGTACGAAGCGCCGCGGGCCCCAATAGCCTGCGGCCTTGGGCGCCGCATGGCGGTTTATTGGACGTGAGCGTCCCTGTTCCCCCACGCCTCCTTATTTTGCGCCCAGCTAGGCAGACCCGTGGTTGCACACGGTCATCCCTCTTCTCGCCGCTCGAGCGTCTCCTGCTCTTCCTCCTCTCGAGCTCTAGTCTCCACTTCCAATCCAATCTCGAATCCTCCCCCTTCCTATCGCCATGGCTCCGATGAAGTAGGGGAAAGGGCAAAAGCCTATGCCTCCGCCCCGCTCGCCGTCGCCGACGGCTTCTACTGTCGATCGGTCGATCATACTCAACCTGGAAGGCTTGGGCAAGGTCAGTTCGGCCCTCGCCACCATCTTCAACGAGTGTGGGAGGACGACGGTCTGGTCCGCGTCTCACTTCTCCATGGACAGAATAGTCACCGAGGTCCGGTACTTTGCCAACGCCCTGTGGGCAGGACTGGTTCCACCCTTTTCTGATTTCTTCAACGCTGTGCTTTCCAATTACCAGATCCACATGATGCATTTGGGTCCCGAATCCATTACTCTTCTTGCCGTTTCGCTTTTTATCTGCGGCGATGATGGGCATTCCTCCTTGATTGCCTTGCTACGCCACTTCTTCTCTTTCGCCACAATGACCCACCCAATGCTCGGGTGCGTGAGCTTCCTTACCCTGAGAAACATCATTTTAAAATTTATTTCAGCCTTCCTCCGCTTCTGTTGGGTTTAAGTGGCGGTGGCTATCGTGGATGTCGGGTGCCCAGCCCCTGCTTTGAGCCAACCTTGCCCGCTATCCCCAATTCGGGCTGGGGCGAGGCAGCTCCACGAGCCCCGGCTCGTCTTCGTCGCATCGCTTCGCGAACTAGAGGCGCTTAGGCGTGGGCGCCCAAGGTGGTGAAGGAGTTCCTCCTATGCTTGCATTGCCCTCTCCAGCGCCATTCCTGCGGATGTGGGCCTTGAGGCGTGAAGACCGCATGAGGCTCGGGAGGAAGATCGGCGCCTCAAGTCTTGAGAAGGTTCTCATGATCTGGTGGGGACCCTTCCCCTGGCAGCATCCGGCAAGGGGGTGCCCTGCTGTACCTTTGCTCGAACAGGGGTGATTTCGTGAAGCAGATGCCCAGCTTTGATGAATGGGGGCTGCACCCCGCAGTCCTCGTGGGACCTCGTGAGAACCCAGTTGTGGTGGTTGCCCTTCCGGTTGCCTGCGACGGTCCTTCCTCGAGTGGTGGAGCTGGGAGGCAAGGACCACCGGGGGCTGAGGGGGCCTCCGCCGGGATGATGATGCCATGCGGCACTCCTGAGGCGGCAGCTCCTGAGGCCCGTCCTGCGGTGGCTGAAGGTATTGAGCCGCGGCCCGCGGCTCCCGTGGCAGAGGCCCCTGAGGCCCCGGCCACCCTTCTTGGTGCGGCGTCTGGCGGCGTGCGCCAGGACGATGCCCCCGCGCGGTCACTTTGGCGCTTCTTCTCGTCAGCAGGCTGACCCCTCGCCCGAGCTCTGGGCGCTTCAGCGTGGACTTGAGGCTCTCCAGAAAGAAAGGAGGCCTTGGGTGATGATTACCCTTGACTCCTATTGAAGCGCAGGAAGTACTTCGCCATTTATGAGTAAGCCTTCCCCTTTCTTAGTTCGTTACTTTCCGGTTGCTTCAACTGATCATTGCCCTGCAGGGCCCTTCCTGCCGAGCTCAAGGAGATGGCTGAGGAGCCATCCCCCCAGGCCTCGCCCTCTCCACCGTCACCAAGAGCTCCGATCTCAAGCACTGCCCTCGTGGTGAGGCCAGTTGGAGAGGTGAGCCATCCTGCGATGCATCATGATTCTGCGCACCTCGCGACCCTCCTTCGCGAGCCCTCCCGGGGTATAGCCAGCCTGCCTTTTGCTCTTCGATTGGTCGTGGACGGCAACTGGCTGAGGTCGGCCTTGCGTTCTTCCTTTGAGGACGAGCCGGCTCTGGGCTGGGCCTCTAGTGAGGCGCGTCCGGCCATCGCGAGGGCGCCAGCCCCCAGCCCCTGCCCGGAGGAAGTGCTGGATTCGTGGCCCCATGCGCATGCGGGAAGGGCGGACTTGCTGAAGGCGTGCTCGAACACGCTTCGGGGCGCCGCGCCCCTCGCCAAGGGCTTCTCGAGGCCGGCGACGCAGATGAGCCAGCTCGGTGTAGAAACTTCTTGGCGAGGACGCAGCGCCTTGAAGCGAGCCTGCATCTAGCGAAGAGAGGCGCAAGCTGAAGGTGGTTGTTGCCCTTGCACGCCAGCAGCGTGACCTCGACAATGAGAAAGCCGAGGTGTCGCTGGCAGCTTCTTGGGAGGCCCACTCCGGGCCGTCGGGGAGGCCGGGAGGCTGACCCGCGAGGCGAGGCTGTGGAGGAGGCCAGTGCGAGAGCTCGAGCTGGAGTAACTCCACAGGAGCAGCGGGTGGAGCTGCGTGGCGGCCCTTGCGTCGATGAAGGGGCTTTGGTCGACCAGGCGGGAGCTCGAGGCGAGGAGGCCTTGACGCTGGAAGGGCCCGGCCGCCGTGACCTTGGCGGCTAGAGGCGAGAGGCGCTTGGTGGCGCAGGCGGATGACGATGTCGCTGCGCGGGAGGCCCGAGTCCTGGAAGAGGTTGATCGCCGGGTGGCGGTGGCCCGATCGAACCTCGGGCGCGAGTTCGAGGAGAGGCTGGAGTTGATTAAGGTCGAAAGCGAAGGCAGGACCGCCGCCCGAAGGCCAAGCTGGATGAAGTGATCGGCGAGCGGGGCGCTGCCAGGCCGCCCTTAGTGCGGCACGGGAGCTGGCTTCCTCCAGCGCCGAGTTCTTCTTCTCCGTCAAAGGATGGGCCTTGGTGAGGCCATCGCGCGGCGAGCGAGGATGAGATCGCCACGGCAGCACCACAGGCACGAGCATGGCCCTATGCTCCGCACCAGCCGGAAAAAAAGCTAACACGGGCTTGGGCAACATCTGCGGCGGCGTCGGGGAGCCTCATGTGGTTAACTATCTGGTAACCTTCAGTTCTTCAGCGATGTGGTGGCCTTGGTTGGAAGCGTGATCGGGCGAGCCAATAGGTTGGTGGAGGAGAGGAGCCGTGCCACCTGCGGGCATGCTTTTTCTCGCGTCTTGATCATCTTGAACATGGATCCCACTTTGACTTTGATGCCGCCATCGCCTGGTACCCCTAGCCATCCGGGGTGACTGGCGCACTAGGTGGAAGACAACATGGATGCCCTCGTCGGGGCCTTCACTCATGATAACAATGGGCGTGGTCGTGGTTGGCGATGAAGGCGGCGTGGTGAGCGGCGGGGCGCTGCCGGCGGCAACACGGAAGGTGATGGCGAGGCCAGCGACGCCGATGACGATTCGGGAGGTGCCCTTGAGGATGCATTGAGGATTTATCAATTGACGCGTCTTTGTTCCCGCTTTCTACCCTGCTTGAGAGAGTTCGGGCTTGGCCTGAAGGTTATAAGAGCATTTTGGGAGGGGAGCCCGTGTAAAACTTTCAGATTAAGCGCATTAGTGGACGCGATATTACCCGTCGCCTCGCCAAGTGGCTGGTCTTCTGACGAGCCGACTGGCTTGTTTACCTTCGACCCACGGGGCCCAGAGATAACTGCGGAGGGCTGTGGTGTCTGAGTGCCTCTGAAGCGAGCCCATTGAACCTGTAATAAGAACCTCCTGAGAGGGTGTGGTGACGGTAGTCCGGGCTGCACACATGCTAGGCTGGCCCGACTCGCGAGGGGCTCCTGAGGGAGGCAGGCTGAGGCGGGATGGATGCAAAGCGGTAACGAGCGAGATTGCTCGAGCGAGACTAAACACCCCTTCCCGAACACACACAAATCTCAAGCTCAAATCAACTTAAATCCAAGCGGAAGCGACAACCAAGGGAAGCGAAAAGC
Organism: Aegilops longissima; assembly: GCA_021605205.1. Taxonomy (NCBI): domain Eukaryota; kingdom Viridiplantae; phylum Streptophyta; class Magnoliopsida; order Poales; family Poaceae; genus Aegilops; species Aegilops longissima. Next base: position 237,252,496 of record CM038678.1, on the reverse strand, counting down.
AGAAAAAGCCGCGTCGGCACCTATTCTAGTCTTGACGTCTTCTCACCGACCGCAGACTAAGTGCTGCCCTTTGGGCGTGGCGGGAGCCCCGAGGCCCAGGCTCTCTCGGAGACTCAAGGCGTGTCAGCCCCACTCATTAATGCGTGAAAGTGTCACGGGCAGCGAGCTTCACGGACGCTGGGCCTTCTTCACAGTACCGGCCTTGCTTCATATCGCCCGGGGCGAGGGCCCTTGCGCCACCCTCTATTGCCATCGGCGGCGGAGGCCGAGGGCGCCCGCCCGATGGGATAGGCGGCGATTCCCCGGCGACCACGGGTCCTCCTGCAAGAGTAGGCGAGGCACCTCCCGGCAGAGGGCCTACCTCCTGAGGCGCCTTGCTCCGAGCAGCTGCGGTGGTGATGCGGGATCTCGGCCCCTCTCCTGCAGCCCTCGGCGCCCTAGATCTGAGGGTAGGAAGCTGCTGGATTGGGGCAGCCATCCGCCCATGACGACCTGCACCTCCTGTGATCCATGGTTGGCGTATGCCTGCTCTTGAGAATTAGCGGTGCCGATGTCGCTGCCTCCAGCCGCGGTCGATGGGGCTTTCAGGGGCTCTGAAGAGCTCAGCTTGGTGTCTCTTCTGTCAGATTCGGGTTCCGCGAGACCCTTGAGGTTCGAACAACTGGGGTGCGTCTGAAATCTCACCCTCTACCTACCTGCACCCCGCCACCTCGCTAGGATCTAAACTTCTGAAAGAACAGCACAAGAGACACAAGGTTTATACTAGTTCGGGCCACCATTGTGGTGTAATACCCTACTCTAGTTTGTGGTGTGGTGGATTGCCTCTTGGGCTGATGGTGATGAACAATACAAGGAAGGACAGCCTCGCGAGGGTCTGTTCTTGGCCGGGGGGATGAACTGCTAGGAGGAGTTCAGTCCCTCTCTCTCTCTCTCCGATTCGATTCCAGCCCCCTCTACCTGTGGGTGGCTAGTCCTATTATAGGCAAGGGCCGTGTGCCTCTTCCCAAATATTGGCGGGAAGAGGCGCCAACAATTAGCCATTTGAAGGGAACATCTGGTACACTTATCTGACTAAAGTCGGTCCTCGCCTTGCCAAAGGCTCTGGTGGTGGCCTTGGCTTGGGCTCCTGTAACTTCCTTCCTGCCATTGGGATGGTCTTGGTCTTGTTGCACGAAATGGACACCTTTGCTTGATGCTCTACGCTGCGCTTGCTCCCTTTGCCAAAGAAGAAAGGAGGACACTGCGGGCTGGTGCCGCTTGGCGCCCTTAGTGCGTCATGGCTTGCGTCATGGGCACCTCATGAGGTACCCGCCTTGATCTCTCCGCCTCCTCGCGAGCCAGCCTGATGAGGCCGTGCACGAGAAGCTCCTGTTGTTAGCCCAGCAATCTGGTCTCTCGCGAGGTCTTGAGCTTGTGTTGATGAAGATGGGCCGTGATGGGCCCCCTTTGAGCCACGCCCGAGGGCTGCGAGCGAGCAAGTCTGGGGACCCCATTCCCAGAACACCGGCAGTGGCCCAGGCCCAAAGGCGCCCCGGACAGGCTGAGCGAGAGGCGAAGGGGCAAGTCGCGACGCCCTTGAGCCCTAACAACCCTGCGGCCTTGGTCAGCGTGGTGGTTGATTGGAAGTGGGCGGCCCTGCTCCCCCATGACGCCTTGGCGACTGCACGAGTCGACAAGTCCCTGCATGCAGAGCGGGTCATGATTACCTACGGTCGTGTGGGTCGGTGGCTGGCCTTCCCCGGCTATAAGTACGGGACGGCGTCTGCCCTTCTAATCCATCTCCTCTTGCTTCTTCTTCTTCTCCATGGCTCCGCCGAAGAGGTTCTCGGCCGCGGAGAAGGGGAAGGCTCGCCAGGTGGGGCCTGACTCTCCCCGCCCAAGCGCGGTCGATGCCGTCCTCGCAAACACCCCGTGGCTCCCATGGTGTGTCCTCGCGGTCGTGGAGGTGATCTCCCATGTGATGGCGCGGGCGGGCAGCTGCTGCGAGTCTTGTATAACCGTCACGACCCCTAGGCCATGCTCCCACTTCGGCGAGAGTGCTGCCGGAGTTTGTTGTGTGGTCGGTGGAGCCGACGGCACCCGGCTCCAGCTTCTCGCTTCCTCCTAGGTGAGCTTCGGCGGTGCCGGGCGGCCTCAGCTTCAGGCGGATGGTTGCTGCAGTCGGGCCTCCACAGGCTTCCACTGAGGTCTCTGCACCGGGACCACCAGCCTGGCCGCGGTGGCAATCGTTTGCCAGCGCCTTGTCTCCCGCCGGGCGATGCACCACCACTTCAAGTTAAGCGGCGATGCCACCCTCTACGTGAGGGTGTTCGGGAAAGATGGTTAAATCGTGCGGGTGCTGCCCGAGGCGGCGGCGATCGTGGCGGGTTCAGCCCGGCGACGATGAACAACAGCGCCGCGTGGTCGGTGATGCCGGGCTCATCGAGCCGGCGGCTCTTCTTGGGCAGCGGCTCCTCCGGTGGCGCGACCAGCCTCCGTGCCGCCACGCCCGCTGGAGGAGGTAAGCGAGTCCGCCGCCGTCTTGCCACTGTGAAGCGAGAGAGTCCGCTGAGCTCGGAGGCAGATCGAGTCTCCCAGCGAGTTGGTGTCGAGGCGAGCGCGCTGTTTTGTTCTTTTCCTTTTCTGCGCCAAAGAGAGCAGTGGTGTAGGGCCCATGGTAGCGTGCTTGACTATTGCTGTTAATTATCGTCTTGTTTCCGCTGTTTGGTGTTTTGCCTTTGTGCATACGCCGTGTAGAAATTACTTAGCTTCGGGGCTGTCATGGCCTTTGCTTCTCGGGCGAGGCCTCGTCGAGGCAGCTTCATGTCCCTCGGAGGTTAGTGCGGAGGGTAGCTCCCAGCCTCATTGTGGAAGCGACCGACCCAAGTCCTGTGTTTGTGTCGCGGTGCCCATGGGGCCCAATTTGGAGGGTGCTCTGTAGCGGACCGGGTAGGGAAACCTCGAACAATAAGGCGAGAGAACACTTTCGAGCGCTCAGGCTGCCCCCTCGCGAGACCTTGCGAGAGAAATCGAGTAGGAGGCGAAAGGTCGAAGAGCCACAAATCAAGCGACAACAACTTCGATAAAACTTCAAATGAGAATGAACAAGCCAAGCTGCAGAAAGCAAATGAAAAAAGCGCGTCCGGCACCTAATCTAGTCTTGACGTCTTCTCACCGTAGCCGACTAAGTGCTGCCAGGCGTGGGAGGGGAGCCCGGGGCTGAGGCCGGCGCTCACGAGACTACTGGGCGTGTAACCCCAACTCATTATTACATGAGAGTCTCACGGGCGGCGAGCTTCATAGGCGTTGGCCTTCTTCACAGGCTCCGGGCCTTTCTTGGGGGAAGCAAGCTTCACGGGCATTGGCCCTCTTCATAGGCTCCGGGCCTTTTCCAAAAACGCGACAGCTTCACAGGCATTCGCCTTCTTCATAGGCTCTGGGCCTTTTCCAAAAAGATAGCTTCACAGGCATTCGCCTTCTTCTCAGGCTCTGGGCCTTTTCCAAAAAGATAGCTTCACATGCATTCGCCTTCTTCACAGGCTCTGGGCCTTTTTTGAAAAGATAGCTTCACAGGCATTCACCTTCTTCACAGGCTCTGAGCCTTTTCCAAAAAGATAGCTTCACAGGCGTTCGCCTTCTTCACAGACTCTGGGCCTTTTAAGGGGTAAAACCCGGAGTGCTGGATGTTCCACAGCGTTACTGGTGGCACCCCTCCACAGGTCTCCAAGCCTTCGGGCCGGGCCTAGAAACATGAACAACCTTGAGCGGGCCTCCCACATGGGAGAGAGCTTATGCAACCCCTCACTGAGAACCCGCTGAGCATGAGTTCCCCTACCTCGAGTTACAGGGGCGGATGTTGCGGCGATAAATATCGTCGCGGTGCTTGTTGGTACCTTGCCGCTCGCCACGGCTTCTCGATGGCGCTCCTCCCGACCGAGATCCGTCCCCTTGCGGCGTCTGCTGCGCCTCGTCGACGCCGGGACCCATGTGGAGCGACGTCGACCTCGTGAGGAAGGACCGCTTTGGCTCCATAGACCGGGAAGAGCGGGTCTCTCCGGTTGGCTTGATTTGTGGTGATCGCGGATGGACCACAGGCCTGATGAATCTCGTCATACCAACCTCGCCCACGGGCCTCCGGTTTCTTCTTGAATGTTACGGTTTGAGGCCCCTCGGGACCTCTGCGTTAGCCCTTTCGCTTTGGCCGTTGCTTGAAGTGCGCCACCGGCGTAACATATCTGCGTTCCCGAGTTGGCACAATATGTTTTGAAGAGTTCTTTGGTGAGCTGCGAACCGTTGTCGGTGATGATGCGGTTCGGCATTTTAAACCCGACTCACGATGCCCTTGGCGAACTTGACCGCGAGCTGCGGGGATGGTGCGAGCGGCTTCCACTTCAGCGCGCTTGGTGAACTTGTCCGCAGCGATGTAAGTGGCGATAGCCCCCTGGCGCCCGAGAAGCGGGCGGGATATCAACCAATTGCGAATGGCCACGAGAGGTATAGTTGCGAGACCTCCTGCCGGTGATGCATGTGCTTGGCATGGAATTGGCGAGCCTTGCCAAGCCTTCACTAGTTCTCTGGCGTCGTTGGCGCACTAGGCCAATAAAACGCTCTGGAATGCCTTGCCCATGAGGTTCGTGATGACGAGTGATGCCCACAGTCTCCACCATGTATATCCATGACAATTCTTTCCCTTGCTCCACAGGAGATGCGGCGTAGTGCCACATCATTGATGCGCTTCGATGAGCTCTCCATCCCTGATGCGATCTGCTGTGGCTTGCAGCGCCACGCGCTCCGCTTCCTCCTCCTTCTCGGCAGGGTCCCTTGCGTTAAGTTGCTCAGGAGCTCACGTGATCCAGCACCCCTCCACGAGGCTCCATCGTCCGGGGAAGCGAGGCAGCTCTCGAGGCGGGCCACAAACAGGGCTCTGAGGCAGGTGGTGGGAGAGCTCCTCCAGAGGCTGCGCCATGTTTGATAGTGATGGCATGGCGAGGGCTTGGCGCCGCTCCTCGAACACGTTAGGCTCACGAGGTAACCGCTGGATGCTCGTTTGGCGATGTCATCGGCCTCTGATTGGTGCCCTTGGGGCACATCTGCAACTCCAACCCCTAGAACTGCTTCTCCATCCTGCGGACCTCCATGAGTAGGCTTCCATGTGCTCATATGTTGGCTCGTATGCCTTGTTGGAGAAATTGGCGAGGCTGCTGCGAATGCCCTTGATGGTAGGCGCTTCACCCTAGGGCAGCTGCGGCCTTCAAGCCCGCTATTAAACCTTCATACTCCGCTATGTTGTTGGAGACCTTTTCACCTTCTTTGGAAGCAGCTGCACTGACATAGTAGAGCTTGTCTGAGTGGGAGATAGAACTGCGCACATTGTTGCGCCATGCAGAGAACGCCCCATCAAAGTACATCACCCAGCCTTCTCGCCGCTTCCCGGAGAGGGACCGATCCTCGTCGGCCTTGAGGCCGGTGCCTCCGTCCATTCTGCCACGAAATCTGCTAATCACCCCTTGATGACTACAGTCGTGCTGAATTCAAAATTTGGGCAACTTGTAGTTCAATGTTCCATAGCGACCCTTCCATTGAGTTAGGGCTCCTGAGCACCCTTTCAAGGGTTATCTTTGAGGCGACCTTGATGGGGTGACCACGAAAATAGTGCCGCAGCTTGCGTGAGGGCCACCAATAAGCAGCAGTAGGAGTTTACGAGGCATGGGGTACCGTGCCTTGTGTCCCATAACACCGTCTTGACCAAGTATCTTTGGGTGCTCAACGAGGTTTGGGCGCTAGTGCGTGGCGCCCTCTAGGGACCGTGGCGCCTCTGAGGCGATGGGGCCTCCAGTGGTGGTAGTGCAGGGGAGGGACCTCTTAGTCCCAGTGTGCTCCCCTGCGGTGGTGACCCTTCTCGGCCAGCGGCGATGGTTTCTGGGTCTTCCTTGTTCCTGCTTTGCCTTGACACAGGCTCTTTGTTGTGGTTTTGGTTTGGCGCTCTTCCCTAACCGCCACAGTAGCTTGTTTGGCGGAGTAGGGAGTGGCGGCGAGTAGAGCACCGGGGGTTCCTGTGCGTGGGGCCACCATGACCGGAGGTTTAGTCGAGTACCTCTTGAGATCTTGGAATGCCTTGTCGGCCTCTTGATCCATTCAAAGGCCCCTTTTCTTCATTAGCTGGAAGAAAGGCAGCGCTTCGTTCCCACACTTGGAGATGAAGCGCCCTAAGCATGATCCAGCGCCAGTGAGCTTCTGCATTTCCACGAGGGTCTTTGGCGGGCTCATGTCCTCGACCGCCTTGACCTTTTACAGGTTAGCCTCGATGCCTCGGTGGGATCTGAGAAGCCCAAAGCTTGCCGAGGGACTCGAACACACACTTCTCCGGGTTGAGCCGTGGGTTCAACTGCGTCGAGGCTCGCGAAGGTTTCCTCCGGGTCTTGTGTCGGGGTTACGGCCTCCCGAGACTTCACCACAATGTCATCGGCGTAAGCCTCAACATTCTTCCGAGCTGCGGACCCAGGTGATGTGCATCGGCCGGCTGGAAGAGCCGCCCGCGTTGTGCAGCCCGAATGGCATGCGTGTGTGATACACCCACATGGGGTCAGGAAGGCCATCTTCTCCACGTCTTCTACCGCCATCTTGATGCGGTGATACGGAGAAGGCATCAAGAAGCATAACAGTGTGCTTTTCGGTGGAATCGATGATCCCCAGTCGATCTGAGGGGCGGGAGCGGATCTTGCGGGCATGCCTTGTTGAGGTTGGTGAAATCAACACACATGCGCTCCTTCCTCCCTTCTTTGGTACAATGGCAGGGTTGGCCAACCAATCCGGATACGGACCTCACGAATGACCGGCGGCTTCTAGTTTGCGGGTCTCCTGGACGATGAAGGCTTGCTTTTCAGCGGACTGCCGCCTCGCTTTCTGCTTTACGGGGCGTACGTTGGGGCACATGTGGAGGTGATGCTCGATTACGCCCCTAGGGATCCTTGCCAACTGATCAGGCTCCCAGGAGAATACCTTCTTGTTTCGTGAGGAACTTGACCAGGCCTCCTCACCTTTCGGGCTCGAGGTTGGCACCTATGGTGAAAGTGGCGTCGGTGGTCCCGTCCTCGTCGGCAGTATTTTCTTGGTCTCTGCCTTGTCTTGGGTGAACAATTGTTTCTTCTTGGTTGGCGCAGCCCCCCTTGGGCTCGAGGGTCTCTGCGTCGGCGGGCTGCGCTAAGCGCCGCCGTCTTGAAAGCGACTTGAGCACTTTCATGGCGCATCTCCGGTGTCCCAGACGCAGTAAGGACACCGTTGCTCCGGGCATCTTCATCAGGTTGTATGCCGGGTGAGTCGCGACCATGAACTGGGCGGTCTTTGGGTAGCCGAGGATGGCGTTATAGGGAGGCCGATGGAAGCGATGTCAAAATCGACACACTCCGTCTGGGAAGTTATCGTAGGTGCGAAGGTTACGGGAGCGGATCTGTCCCAGGGAGCTGGGCGGCCCTAACGCCCAAGAAAGGCGGCTGGGCTGCGGCCGCTCGAGTATGAAAAGGAGGTTGAAGGCCTCAGCGAAACACGTTGAGGCCAGCGCCGCCGTCGATGAAAGTCTGGTGGCGGCCACTGGCGGATGGTGGGGGTGCACAGCATGGGGCGCGCGCAGGCGAAATGAGTTGGAGGGTGGTCCTCGAGCTGAAGGTCGAGAATGGCCTTGGGCGCCGACCGGTCTGGGGGCTCCATGCTGCGTGGGCGGCGCCCGACCCGGCAGACGAACAACAGCGTGGTGACACGAGGCGGCGCTGCGAGCCGCCCTAGGATGGCGCGGACGACCCGGGCCCGGCGCGGCATGGTGGTGAGGAAGAGGCGCGGAGCTCTTCCCAGAGGCCCGCGCAGGCCGTCGGAAGGTGGACCAGCCACGCAGCAGCGCGCGGTGAGGACCATGGGAAGCGAGTTAGCCATGACCTGTCGTCATCTCTAGCCGAGGCGGCCTCCTCAAATGCGCCCAGCAGGGAAGGCCATCGGATCGGTCGCGCCGTTGTAGGCGGCGGCATTATCGGCTTGAACTTGTCCGGCCACCGCACCGTTGCAAGGCGGGTCCGAACTCGAGCCCCAGGCTCCCGTCTTTGGCGCTAGCGGCGGGCGGGCGACACGCTGCTCATCGCGAGGCGAAGTCAGGCCAGTGGCGGGAAGAAACTCAGCGCACCCCTACAGGCGGCGCCAAATGTCCGGTTCGGGTTCAGCAGACCCTTGAGGTTGAATCTGGGGAGTGCCTGCGGAATCTCACCCTCTACCTACACACCGCCACCTCGCTAGGATCTAAACTACGAGAGGAACATCACAAGAGACACGAGGTTTATACTAGTTCGGGCCACCATTGTGGTGTAATACCCTACTCTAGTTTGTAGTGTGGTGGATTGACTCTTGGGCTGATGGTGATGAACAATACAAGGAAGGACAGTCTCGCGAGGGTCTGTTCTTGGCCGGGGGGATGAACGGCTAGGAGGAGTTCAATCCCGCTCTCTCTCTCTCTCTCTCTCTCTCTCTCTCTCTCTCTCTGCCGATTCCAGATTCCAGCCCCCTCTACCCTGTGGGTGGCTAGTCCTATTTATAGGCAAGGGCCCTGGGCCTCTTCCCAAATATTGAGCGGGAAGGGCGCCAATAATTGGCCATTTTGAAGGGGAACATCTGGTACACTTATCTTTGACTAAAAGTCGGTCCTCGCACCTTAAAGGCTCTAGTGGTGGCGCCTGGCTTGGGCTCCCACAATGACTTCCTTCCTGCCGTTGGGCTGGTCTTGGTCTTGTTGCACCGAAATGGACACCTTTGCTTGATGCTCTACTGCGCTTGCTCCTTTGCACCAAAGAGGAAAGGAGGACACTTTTGCTGGTGGCGCATCCCTGGCGCCCTTAGTCGTCATGGCTTGCGTCATGGGCACCTCGTGAGGTACCTGCCTTGATCTCTCCGCCTCCTCGCGAGCCAGCATGATGAGGCCGTGCACGAGAAGCTCCTGTTGTCCGCCCAGTCTCTGGTCCCTTGAGGTCTTGAGCTTGTGTTGATGAAGATGGGCGCGATGGGCCCCCTTTGAGCCACCACGCACTTGCAATGCAGGCGAGCAAGTGCAGGGACCCCCGTTCCCGAGCGCCGACATCTTCCCCCGGCTTGGGTGGGGAAGCGAGCCATGGTCTTCCTCTGCGCGTGCCCTTGATCCATCATGTGGGGCACATACTCTTCCGGGCAGCCACCGAGAATGCTTATTTGTAGTGCCCGTGTGCCATGCAACCCTGCTTGGCGCCAACACTGGGGTGGTAGCGGCAGCCTTCTGGGACCGTGGGCTGTGGCGGAGTCCTCCTTCGCTGGCGAGGCGGCGGCGGCGCCGTTGTTAGCCCGGTCTTGTGATCGGTTGGCGTTAGGTGGCCTTGGAATCCGCTTTCGGAGTTCTTGGCACGCCTTGCAGGGAGCCTCTGTCTTGATCCGCCTTGAACTGGGCGGTGGCTGGAGTCTGAAGGGTGAGTCCCCGTGCGGCGAAGCACGGGAGCTCTGCCACCGCTCTAGCAACCGACGTCGTGGCTGCCCTCCGGCCTTTGCATTGCGATAGCTCTCGGGCCACCATGGCGCGGCCCTTGAGTTTACTGCTCCGTCAGTGTCTGACGCCATGGCAGCGGCGTGGCTCGAGGCCCTGCCGCCGACCGCGCTGCCGTGGCGTGAGCTGGCGTTGCTTGACCACGTCGCCCGCGACCTGGCGCGCCCATGCGGACCCTTGGGCCACACAGTAACAGGGGTTGAGTGCGCCCTTGGTGGCGGCGCTGTGGGCGGGCGGGCTGCCCGGGGATCGGGATTCCCGTTGGGTCGCGGACATAGCGATGACAATCGACAGGCGGCGGCGAAGGCGGATTCAGTGCACCCTACATGGCGGCGTAAATGCCGGTTCGGGTTCGGCGGACCCTCTAGGTTCGAACTCCGGGCGCACGCGAGATCGCACCTCCAACCTACCTACGTCTACGTCGCCTCGCAAGGATCTAAACTACGAAGAACAACCACGGAGGACACGAGGTTTATCTTGGGTTCGAGCTACCATTGTGGTGTAATACCCTACTCCGGTGTGTGGTGTGGTGGATTGCCTCTGGGGCTGGTGATGAATAGTACAAGGAAGAACAGCCTCGCGAGGGTCTGTTCTTGGCTGGTGTGATGAACTGCTAGGGGAGTTCAGTCGCCACTCTTTCTCTCTCTCTAGATGCCGATCGGATCGATCAGGTCTCGATCCCTCTATCCGGTGGGTGGCTAGTCCTATTTATAGGCAGAGGCCCTGGGCCTCTCCCCAAATATTGAGGAGGAAGGGCACCAACAATTGGCCATTTTGAAGCTGAACATCTAGTACACTTATCTGACTAAAGTGGTCCTCGCTTTTGCAAAGACTCGGCGGTGGCCTTGGCTTGGGCTCCTGATGACCTCCGTTCTGCCGTCCTGCTGGTCTTGGTTTTGTTGCACCAAAATGGTTGCCTTTGCACGATGCCTTGGCCTCACGCACCTCCTTTGCACCAAAGGGAAATGAGGACCTTCTTGGCAGTGGCGCCCGCTGGCGCCCTCGATGCGTCATGGCTTGCGTCATGGGCACCTCGTGAGGTACCCGCCTTGATCTCTGCCTCCTCACGAGCCAGCCTGACTAGGCCGTGCCTGAGGAAGCTTCCTGTCGTTCGCCCGCCGAGGCTTGGCACCTCGAGAGGGTCTTGAGCTTGTGTTGATGAAGATGGGCCGTACTGGGCCACCCCTTGAGCCACCCTGCGCGGGCATGCGAGCGAGCAAGTCTGGTACCCTGTTCCCAGAACGCCGACAATACTAACAGCAAAAAGTGGCAATAAGAGCATGGGAGACTCATTCGGTAGTGGGCGCACCAGTACGATGTACCTCCACGGACGCATAGAGTGGTGAGGGAGGTATGGTTGCCCAGAGCAACACATATCCAGGCATCATATGTGGATTACGTCCCATTTTTGTTCTGTTTAGCCACCTTTTTCCTATGTGAGGACAACAAATCGATCGACCTGGTCATTCTCTATTGCGTTGTCATGCCTTTCTACCCTTCTTCAACCAAGAGACACGAGACTCGTTCCTTAGCTACTGATTTTCCCCTTTTCAACCTAGATGCGGGTTCGATGCCTACTCTCTTGGACAGTAAAGTCTCCCTTCCTTTCCTTATTCAACCCGGACATGGATTAGTCTGCATTAAGTAGGGTTTCCTTTAATAGTGCAAATTAAGGTTTTCATCTGCGCGACCAGCAGAGCAGAGGATAGCTAATTGGGAAGATGGTGGAGTGGAAAAAGATCCACATGCAGTGACATGGCAGATGGGCTATAGAACAAGGGTATGGTTCGAAAAGAGGTAGCATACCTAAGGGTCGGAGGGAAGTGGCTTCGCTCGTGGTCGTCGTCCTCCGCACGCACTTCGGCAGCGAGCTTGGGGACGTTGGCCATCCCGCGCGGGCGCTAGGTCTGAGAGGATGGCCTTGTCGTCAGTGTGTGACCTAGCTCACCGACTACGAGTGCGTCAACGCTGCACGTCCTTTTCTTCCCCGGCGGATCTGTGACCACCGGTGAGGAGGGAGAGAGAGGACGTCTTTTTTAGATCTGGAGAGAGGGTGATAGTGTGAGAAGCAAGTGGGTAGCCCTTAGCAAGAAAGCTCTGAAGCTCCGGCCTATATATCTTTTTTATACTACTAATACTAGAGGTGGAGTAGTGGTAGAGTAGTTTATATTTTCTCTGCAAACAGTACCAGTTAGTCGTGCTTCAAAACTGAACGGCACGCTATTACAAAAATAAAGGTCGATAACTAATGCGGCACCTCGGGCCAACGAGGCCATATCGCATTTTGCACGAGAAATTACACAACATGTTTCGTTGACATGTGGTCCCGTTCCAACATGTCAGTGAGACGACGGCGAGTCCTTTTGTACAATTTCCGAAAGGACGTGTTGGCCGGGGCACCTCTTCGTGTACCATGGCAAACTGGCAACCATCCACCGACTCTTCGCCTTTCCCTCTCGATTTGGAACTGATGTCGCACGCTCTTCCTCCCTCCTCCATTTTCCTTCACCCTTCCTTCTTCCATTGTTCGATCGTCTTCTCCATGAAGGGAACAAGCCGGAAACGACCCCGTTATTCTTTCCCCGATCTGAAAGATGACGTGGTGGGGGAACTCATTGATCGGTGTGAAGTCATCACCTCGGCTAGCATGGCAGATTCGTTCAAGACCATTCTCGACTCAACTAATAACATCATTACAAGGAACCCAAGGGTCCAGGAGCGGTTTGATCTCCCTTATCTTCTTTGCTATAAGCCTGTTCGCATGGGCGCGGACGACGGAGGTCTCACCTTGTGCAATTTGATGCCGCTTGATAACGATACGTGTGATTTCAAGATGCGATCGCTTCAGGGTAAGGCCTGGGCTGGCGCAAGTGAATATTGGGTTGTTTATATTGGGTACAATTCGAGTGGGAACTTGTGAATGTGTACACTCGTCAGCGGATTCCACTTCCAAATATCTCCGAGTGCCCTGAGGTTGAGCACACAGATGATCTACGTACGTTCAAATACGATCATGGTGACTATCGTCTACGGAAGATAGCAAGTTATCGAGTTCCCAACCGCTCTTGGAATTACAAGAACTATCAAGTTGTTGCTATCTTCGACAAGCTTGTTGTCGTCCTTCGTGGTTTGACTAGATGGATATTGCTCAAAAATCAGTTTCTCTACACGCATGAGTACTGTGATGCAATTGAATACGAGGGTCTTGTGTTTGCTGCCACCACTCGTGGCACTATTTTTGCATGGGATCCTCGTAGTTTCGGTACGTTTATCTTCCATCGTAATTATAATTGTTTCATCCACATGCATGCGGGTTAGCAAGTTTCCCTTTAGTAATTAACCTTCTTCTTGTGTTTCCAAGGTCCTGTGAACATTCCACCACCTATACTTGAAAAAATTTATAACCAAGGGAGAGATGATGATGGTGATGATCACGAGCATGAGGACGAGCATAACTTATATAATCAGTGGCGCCTGGCAACTAATTTCGATGGATCACCTCTTATTGTTTGTATACAGTGCACTGTGATTGTTACTACTGAGGTAGCAGGTGTTGTCTCCCATGGTCGCCCTCTCCGGACCTATTCCAACACCCGTTGCAGGATATTCGGGATGGATACTAGTGTGCTAGAGCCAACAACTTCTCCCTGGTTCAGTATTGATAGTCTTTTAGAAAACTCGCTCTTCCTTGGAGAAAACTATCCAATGATGGTGAAAGGTGATCCAGCTGCTGTTGACACAATGTTACTACCATTTATGAGAAGCAACTGTATCTATACCTCGGACATTGCGGTGGTTCCCTACCATGGTCCTGATATATGCCACTCCAGCCTGGATGATCAGTCCTGCGTTGCTCTCATATTGACAATAGCTGGCCCTTCCCAGAGCACCTATGGTTCAAAGCAAGCGTTTCCAACGCCGAGGATTGGTTAAGTTGAAGTTCATTTCAGTGCTTGTTATTTCTTGTGTGATGAAAACTTCAGTATTTACTAGAATGTTTTGTTGGAAATAATCTATAATCCAACATGTATCCTCGTTGTCGTTGTGTGTTGATGACTTGGTATGTATTGAATGGTACATTTGCAAATGCATGTCATAGACTCAATTTATGAATGGTTTTCGAGTCACTTCTTGGAGTGTGAGTACCGTAGTAGTATGGCCAGCATCCGGTTAGTATATGAAGTTGCCACATCACATAGAGTATGCTAGCCCTCCACCGGCGCGCCGCTTCAAATGGCGGAGGAAGTGAGAGGTCGCGTCACCTTGTGTCCAGATCTGAGATGCCACGTGTACCAGGTGAATGACTCCAAGTTTGACCACCATGATGCTAGGTGCGAGCCGAGGAACACTGTTGGAGAGACCCCCCTCATAATTTTCCTACATTGGTCGTTTGATTCATAGGATAGAATGCTATAGGATTTTTTCCCTATGTAATCATGTTTTAATTGGCAATCCAGCATCCACTCCAACTTTTGTTTCACTTCCTTTGTTCCTATGAAGAGAGTACTTGCTCTAAATGATGTGCCGCTGCAAGAGCCGCCTATATTAATTAACCATGCTCTAAAATGGCGGACCAGCTTTGGCTATAGTAGTACTGTACTAGGTTAGTAGGTGACCTTGCGCTTGGCTCTTCTCCTCTTCCGGAAGTCGAACAATAATGATGGTACTACAGTAGTACTTTTGGCAATCTGACACCAAATGAACTGCTGCACCTCCACCGCTTGTAAGCAAAAGTTTCTCCTCGTGCTGCGAGCCACCGCGCACGCGTTGGCGAGGGAGAAGGTGTAGTAAGCAAGCTTCTCGTTGTTCTGCGAGTTGACGGGACACATCAAACTTATACATTAGTACTCTCTTCAAAAAGGGCCGACCATGTCCATGGCTACCATCCCGTGCTCTGTCATTGAGTACGTGCACTATTCATGTGCCATCGAGGAGAAAAAATATTGCGTAGTAGTACTAGGTGCCATCGAAGTGCACGACTCACTTACGCACAGCATATCTCCATTTTCTTGCATGACACGCCACCTTGATGCTAGATGTCCCGCGTGTCATGGAGGCATATAGTATGATTTTGTAAAATGGAGGCATATAGATGTCCCGCGTGTCGGCAAAAGGATGAACAAAGCTCATGTCTTAGACGAAAGAGTGGGAGAATATAGATTCCTGGCGACCGAGAAGGAGCAACAAACCTCGGGGTGGAGCGTTTGCACTCATAATATTTTATATTATTCAGCGATGTAAAATCAACCAAATCTCTCCACATTCCTATGCCATTCTATAGTATGAGAATAACTTTGAACGTAAGCCATTGATTCACTCTATCCAATGGTCATAGTTGGAAAATCCAAACAAAACCAAGCATTGGATCAACTCTTTTTTCGAGGTCAACTCTTTTAGCACTTACAGATTGTTGCCGCCTACCCACCTAGCCCACCTATATATCCGCTCACGTGTGATGACCACAGGAGCTATCCACTCAGATTGTATGTTAAAAAAATAAAGGTCGATAACTAATGCGGCACCTCGAGCCATGCTGCCAGATCGCATTTTGCACGAGAAATTACACACCATGTTTAGTTGACAAGTGGTCTCGTTCCAACATGTCAGTGAGACGATGGCGAGTCCTTTTGTACAATTTCTGAAAGGATGTGTAGGCCGGGGTGCCTCTTCGTGTACCGTGGCAAACTGGCAACTGTCCACCGACTCTTCGCCTTTCCCTCTCGATTTGGAACTGTTGTCGCACGCTCTTCCTCCCTCCTCCATTTGCCTTCACCCTTCCTTCTGCCATTGTTCGATCGTCTTCTCCATGGAGGGAACAAGCCGGAAACGACCCCGTTATTCTTGCCCCGATCTGAAAGATGACGTGGTGGGGGGACTCATTTATCGGTGCGACATCATCACCTCGGCTAGCATGGCAGGTTCGTTCAAGACCATTCTCGACTCAACTAATAACATCATTACAAGGAACCCAAGGGTCCAGGAGCGGTTTGATCTCCCTTATCTTCTTCGCTATAAGCCTGTTCGCATGGGCACGGACGACGGAGGCCTCGCCTTGTGCAAGTTGATGCCGCTTGATAACGATACGTGTGATGTCAAAATGCCATTGCTTCAGGGTAAGGCCTGGGCTGGCGCAAATGGAGATTGGGTTGTTTATATTGGGTACAATTGCAAGCGGGAACTTGTGAATGTGTACACTCGTCAGCGGATTCCACTTCCAAAAATCTCCGAGTGCCCTGAGGTTGAGCACACAGATGATCTATGTATGTTCAAATACGATCATGGTGACTGTCGTCTATGGAAGATAGCAATTTGTCGAGTTCCCAACCGCTCTTGGAATTACAAGAACAATCAAGTTGTTGCTATCTTTGACAAGCTTGTTGCCATCCTTCGTGGTTCGACTGGATGGATATTGCTCAAAAATCAGTTTCTATACACGGATGTGTACTGTGATGCAATTCAATACGAGGGTCTTGTGTTTGCTGCCACCACTCGTGGCAGTGTTTTTGCATGGGATCCTCTTGTAGTTTCGGTAAGTTTGTCTTCCACCATAATTATAATTGATTCATCCACATGCATGCGAGTTAGCAAGTTTCCCTTCTCTACTAATTAACCTTCTTCTTGTGTTTCCAAGGTCATGTGAACATTCCACCACCTATACTTGAAAAAATTTATAACCAAGGGGGAGATGACGATGGTGATGATCACGAGAATGAGGACGAGCAGGGCCCATATGCTCACTGGCGGCTGTCAACTAATTCCGATGGATCACCCCTTCTTGTCTGTATACAGCCCACTGCTGATGTTACTACTGAGGGAGCAGGTGTTGTCTCCCATGGTCACACTCTCCGGACCTATTCCAACACCCGTTGCGTGGTATTCAGGATGGACACTAGTGTGCTAGCGCCAACACCTTCTCCCTGGTACAGTACTGATAGTCTTGGAGAAAACTCGCTCTTCCTTGGACAAAACTATCCAATGATGGTGAAAGGCGATCCAACTGCTATTGACATAACATTAGTACCATTTATGAGAAGAAACTGTATCTATACGTCGGACATTGCGGTGGTTCCCTACCCTGGTCGTGATATAGTAGGCCGCTTCAGCTTGGATGATTAGTCCTGCATTGGTCTCGAGATTGACAGTAGCTGGCTCTTCCCAGAGAATCGCTTGTGGTTCAAAGCAAGCATTTCCAACGCCGAGGATTGGTTGAGTTCATTTCATTGCTTGTTATTTGTTGTGTGATGAAAACTTCAGTATTTATAATGTATCCTCGTTGTCGTTGTGGGTTGATGACCTGTTGTATGTAATAAAATGATAAAATTACTAAATTTATGAATGGCCTTCGAGTCGCTTCTCTGAGTGGGTGCTGCGACGAGGCAAAAAAATATTTTCCGAATACATAATTGTACGTGCATTGCAACAGGTTATCGGATGAGGCCAATCAACAATAGTACACAATTTGTACTAGATTCACATGCTGAACTATCTCTACGTCTACGTACGTAATACAACAAGTTTTAAACTTGAGACCAGCCACCCATCCTCACAAAGAACACTTTTTAACCTAGCACAGACTCCAGGAAATTTGGCCACAGTGTGAGGTGGGCCATATGTTAATGTGTTCGCTGTACGTAACCAGCACCTCGAATCCTCGATACTACTACTACTATAAGTAGTAGGAGTGGTAGGGTGGCATGGGCCATAACAAGCATTCACGTCCAGGAGTACAACACATGCCACCAGCACGACTTCCATCTGACACTATATTTCTTGGAGTCCGGGCTACAACAATCTCTTCAACCTCGTCGTTTCTCTAACTCAGCCATCGCGCGGCGGGCGAGGTGGGGGTTTGCCGATAGTCGGTTTCCTCAACTGCGGTCCCACTTGTAAGGCCAACTCCAACGCACGACCACAAATGGACCTCCGTTTTGCCCGGATTCTGTCCATTTGGGTAGGGCAATGGGGTCGTGTCCGCCATTTCTCGGATGCGGTGGCCGTGCGCCGAACACGCGGACGCATCCCGGCCGCGTACATTTTTCTTTGCAAACACATTTCTTTTTGTCATCATTGATTTTTTGGTACATGGAAATACATTACAAAAAAAATTACTAGAAAAGCAAGACCAAAGAAAACACGAACCACAAGAATACATTTTAGAAGATATCCAACTTCCATAACTGCTCCTATAAGTTGGATTAGTGCCTTCTTGATGCATTCATTGTTGATCTGCAGAGGCTCGATCTTGCATGCTTCTTTCTTCTTCGAGTGTAAAGAAGTAGACGTGTCTAGCCTCTATTCTATCAACAAGTGCACTAGTCTCATTTCTAGCCTCTATGCTAGCTAAAAGTGCTAGAACATCTACTAAATTGCGCTCTATCAATATATCGTTGTACTCTTCTTCCCAATACCAAAACTTGCATCCATTCTACACAATAAAATTTTAAGTTGGCACAACTAGTCTAATCCGAGAGCACAACTGAAGATTTGGTCAAGTTCTTCCTCCTTTTGCCGACACGTGGGACATCCAGCATCTAGGTCGTGTCATGCAAGAAAATAAAGTGGTAGTTGAAGCCACGTGGTGTGCATCTTGGGTTAAACTGTAAATAGAATCTTACTACTCTTGAGTAACTCTAAAAGTGGCCACCGAAGATCTTTATTGGATTTGTTTTTCACCACCAGCACGTCGAGGTGAAAGATGTGCAGGTTCAGTGGGTCCTCTTGCATTTTCACTGACATGTGGGACCGCATATGAGCAAACAGACGATGGGCTCCGCGCGTTTGCTGGATGGCTGAGAAGAGAGATAGAGGAGGGCTGAGCACGGACTCTAGGAAATTTGTTCTACGTAACCAGCACCTCGATATAGTGGGGTGGCATGGTCCATAACTAGCATTCATGTCTAGCAGTATGGCACACGCCACCCACACGAGTCCCATCCGACACCAATTTTCTTGGAGTCCGTGCTGAGCAATGCTAGACGTACGGGCGTTGTACGGAGGATTTACAGGCTCGTTGGCTATGATTGGTTGGAATTTGATTAAGGGGGACGGCTCCACACTAAAAATCAGGGGGGGGGGCAATTAGATTAGGCCATGTTGTCATCCTGTAAAGCTTTGTATGAATATCCTGTACGTGTAGTATTATTGGTCCATGCTACAACCATCTCTTCTCCCTCCTGTTTTCTCAGCCATCATGCGGTGGGCGGGGTGGGGGTTTGCCGATAGTCGGTTTTCTCAACTGCAGTCCCACTTGTAAGTGAAAACGCAACACAGCATGCATTCCCCCTTGAGCGGCGTGCCAGACCAACCGTGTGGGGTTGCGACGCAAACATGGCAGGTTTTTCCTTTTGAACTTGTAACTTGTAAAATTTGGTTTTGCTCCATGGCGCGACCGATAGATAGAAATAACAATTTTCCCTAGAGTAATGTGAAGTTTGGTTCTGGCGCGGTTCATACATGGAGTATGTACAAAAGTTATGAAGTTGATGCGAAAGTTAAGATAATTACTAGTAGTACCATATACTACTACATGGATTTGACGGAAAGATAAAGATACATACGGATCCATCAACGACATCCTCACGCGCTAGTGCACCGGGTCACCAACCGACGTGTGAGGAGCAGCGGCATTGGCGGCAAGCTCAACGTGCTTCTGAACAATGCCGTCCAAGGTTGCCCTGCGGTACAAGAAGGCCAGCGTCCTATCATCCTCCTCTTGCATGTAGTAGTCCCTGTGGATGATTTGCGCGTAGACGTGGGTGATTATGTCGATGGTGTCTTGCTGCGGCAGGCGCTGCGCGGCGAGCGCGACCTCGAGGTGGACATTCTTCGGCACGACGACAGGCAGTCGCAGGGCCACCACTGCGTCGAAGAGGTTGTCACCATAGAGGCCGTTGAGGGTGGCAGACATCGCAGAGCCTGGGTGCGTGGGCTGGAGGCGTACGTCAAGGTCGTCCGTGAGCTTCTTGACGACGGTGAACTTGTCGAGGAAGCCGACGAGGACCTCGTCGAACAAGGAGACGAAGCGGTCGTCCAAGCGGCCCCTCGCCCTGGCGGCCTCAAGCACTACCTGGAGACGTTCCTCGGTGCCGGGCCGCAGGCCGGCGTCGTGGACCATCTGGCACATCCGGCTGATGCTCGCGCTCATCGCCTCCATTGGTCTAGTTTCTAGTCAACTGATGTTGCGATTGGGTGATCACTCTTGCCCTTGGGTGCGTGGTGCGAGGGATTTCGTAGATTGATCAAGGGAGCCTTTATATGAGAAGTGCAGATCGCATTGAATTCACGTGCGTGTTGGCCATCTACTCCTCGCTTTCTCGCACCTCTGCCTTTGGCTGTATGACAGGTTGGCCATCCACCCGTTGGGCCCATGTGTCATACACCCAAAGGCAGGTGCAGTAAGTCAATGAAGCTGCGTCCCCCTTCGTGCCGGTGCAGTATAGTCATCTCACCGGACCTCTAGTTGGGGCCAAACGAGAGAACTTTGATGTTTACTGGTTTATTGGTCCCCTTTGCATTTTGCGACAAGTTTTGACCTTTGATTTAACTAATAAAATGTTAATGCATGTAACAAAAAATGTTGTGTAAGTCACCTTACGAAAACCAAATAATCCCAAAACACTTAGGCACGGTACATTAACGCCCTCCTCGTTTCTTATTTCGTGGAATATCAACCAATGAGAGATGTGGGCCGTGCATGCTTTCAATGACTTGAGACTACCAAACATCACATGCGGTGGTTAGTTCATTGCATGTAATCCTATTAAGTAGCAAAAAGACATTAAGTTATCTCGCCAATAGGAATAAAACAATACACCATGTATTTATTTACAGAGGGAGTAGTACATTTTTTGTGACATGCATTACTAGATATTGCTAGTGAAATACTAAATCCAGATGGACGTGGTAGTACTAATAAATCCAGATGGTGGTGCTAGTACTAGTAGTAGTAGTACCAATGAAGTAGCACTGTCCTACCCGTTGGTCAAATTATTACGTGCTACTCCTCACAGTGAAGTGACAAGACCCTATGCCGGAGATGACACCTGAGTATGGGCGCCGTGTTCGGCATACCATAGTCAGCCTCACCGTCTGCAGTCACTATCATCATGGTTGTAGACCTAGCCTACTTACAACTAGCCGTGTTCGACATAATTTCCTGTGTGTAGATGCCCGTGCATTGCACGGAACACCAAGATTGGGGGGTGGACGGCGCCGGCAGCGGCCATCTCGCCAGATTTTTCCATGAACTTCTAGATGTGGTGGGGAGGAGATAAGGCTGATTGTGAGAGACAAGGAGTTGTTTGTAAATAGGGAACAAGTGTGGGCATCTTTTTGCAAAACTGGAGAAGTTTGGTTTGTATGCAGGTGTTTTTTATTACCTCAGTCCTCTCTCTCTGTCCCACGCAAGTGTTTTTTCATTGCATGAGTTAATTTGGCACTGGAGCAAAGTAGGTGATCCAGATTGGGGCACCAGGTGAGCAATGGAGGGGCATCAATGCCAAATGCATCACAAGTGAATTTGGCACGTGTTTTGGCCTTCATAGTGGAGGGCCGTTATAGCCCACTTTTGTACTACCTCTTATTTACTATAATATTTTGACCATAGATTTACGTAAGAAAATGCCAATGCATGTCACTAAAAATTACACCATTTGAAATTATGTTCAAATACGAATCCAACGATACAGTTCTTAGTGACATGCATTAACATTTTTTTAGTTAAATCTATGGTCAAATTTTGATACTACAAAATAGGAAGAGTAAACCAGGATGGAGGTAGTACTTGCTCTTAGGGTAACCATAGAGTTACTAGTAGTCTAAGTTACTTTCCAATATGACTAGCCTAGGCTAATATAGTAGTACAACAAAAAAACGATGCATGTGATCACGTGAGAAAAAATACTAAAAACATTTCTTTCGGTGCAGTGCGTAGATGCAGTTTTGAACACTACACTTTTCATCGTAATTTGGGAAAATTACGAAAAAATTGAGCTACGTTGTGATTACCGTTTACTAATAGGAAAGAAGTTTCACCTCGATGAGTAGCTTCTCCGTGCACGGAAAGCATGTAAGGAATCCAACAACTTGATCCAGATTGGGGCCGATAGATTTTATTGCCAAGATCTTCGCTGTGCGCATAGACTGGGTCAAGCTTGTGGGAATCATTTTCTGGAAGACGGTTGTAAATACATCAAGAAGAAATTAAAAAACGTGAATTTCAAGAAGATGGAGAAGAAGATGAGTGTTGTACCTGAACGATTATGGATACAATAAAGAGTTCGAAGAATTTGGCAGACGACTGCACCAATGCTGTCAATTTCGGCGCGTCAATGACCCAGATTTTTTTTGGACCTTCTAGATCCGATACAAGCAATCTCTCAAGGAAAGGCGCATTCTCAATGACCATAACGTGGAACAGCTGGAGTGATCTCTTCGCAATTGATGTGGAGGCTAATGAACCTGTGGATCTGCTCAAGACGAAGGTACTCGAGCACATTACAGCTGCAGAGCAGTTGCTCCATAGCCTTCTTCGAGATGACAACGTCAAAGAGGTTGAGCTGCTTGAGTTGAGGGAGAAGAAAGGCGGGCGCGTCATTAATCTGGGGAAGATAGCAGGAGCTGAAGCTGGCGCGGCGCAGCGTTGGCGCAAGGCGGAGCACGGATGGTGGCAGAGAGTGACATCGTCCAACTTCAAAGCTGAGCTCCTCGAGCTGATCTAGGGCGGGGGATAAGAACCACTCGTCGAACTTGGGTTGGACCTTGCATTTGGTACTGAACATGCGGATGTCAAGGCGTCTGGCTGGCCCAGGGTGCGATGAAAGGATCTTGGAGACTGCGACCATGCGTTTGCAATCCCTGTCGCAGAGGCAGCTATCGACGATGAGGTTGAGGGGGACGCGGCGCCAGAGGGGCCGCCACCGCCGGGAGAGCAGGGCGGTCCTCACGACAGATTTTGTGGGGAGGAGGCCGATAATGACGAGCAACATGTCGTCGGGGAGGCTGCTGATGAAGTCCAGGCTCGCCGGATGCGGTTTTGGCTCGAGCCGCCTCCGCTTGTTGGCTGCCTCGCCGTCCATCTCAACCAGCGGCGACGCCGGTGTACATGTGTGCTGGTGTGTGTTGTGTGTTGGGTGTGCGCGAGTGCATCCTTCTGTGCATGCCGCCGCGCAGTGGTGAATTGTGCGCGAGTGCGTCCTTCACGCGGAAGAAGTGTGTCCTCAATGCGCCCTCAATTTACTAGCGTGCGGGGTTCTACCCCGAGTGGTTTCAACTTTGTTTACTTCACCGCGTGTTAGATGGGCCTCTAGTTTACTTATTTTCACCCACTGCCACATGGGCCAGCACACGAAGATACAGAACATGAGCTGACAAGGCAGCATGTGGACTGGTTGACCGTTCAACTAAACAATATACAGAACTATACGCTGACACAGTGAGCGTATAATCCGTCGGTATAGAGTGTTCGAGTGAGAGGGGAGGCCCGTGAGAGATAGCAGAGAGAGAGAGAAAGAGCTACTCCCTCCGTTCGATAATGTAGTTCCAGCACTTTTTTAAAAGTCAAACTTTTGAAACTCCGACCAAGTTTATGAAGAAATTACTTATTTCTGCAATACCAAAGATAAATGATAGATGAAGTAAGTA
Organism: Aegilops longissima; assembly: GCA_021605205.1. NCBI lineage: Eukaryota > Viridiplantae > Streptophyta > Magnoliopsida > Poales > Poaceae > Aegilops > Aegilops longissima. The sequence goes on along the minus strand of CM038678.1, from coordinate 237,229,332 downwards.
CATGTTGTGATGAATCTAATGATCGTTCCAGATGTAAATGTTTTTCTCCACATATACCTGGTCAAACTTTTCCGAGGTTTGACTTTTCAAAACATCCATATGCTTATGGACGTGAGAGAGTCCCTAACAAGAGAGAGAGAGAGAGAGAGAGAGAGAGTGAAATAAAAAGAGTGAGTGAAAAAAGTGTGTGTGCGTGTGTGAAAGAGACATGGACAACACTCGATAAAAGTCGAGAAAAAACGTGTGTGTCTTATGCAAACATATCACACATGCATCTTCGACGACGGAAGCAAGGTGTGGAGATAGTGTGTGGTTGTTTGCAACCGAGAGAGCAAGACCCCTAGCACGTGGCCAAGAGGGGTCTAACAAAAAGGGAGAGAGGTCGAGAGAGACGTATGGAGAAAATGCAGACATGGGGAGGAGAGAGTGTATGTTTGTCATAGAGAGATCCCCTGGAGATCGTGATGGGACTACATGGGTGGGAGATCGAGTGACAAGGTGTGTGCGTGATAGAAGATACCCCGAGAGATATCGAGATAAACGTATGGATGGAAGGAGACAATACGTGTGTTCCTGATGGCTAGTGAGAGATAATCATACTTAGGGGGCGAGTGCTTGCGCCTATGATGGAGTGAGGGATTATGGTACTTATTAGGGGGGTGCGTGTCACATAGAGAGAGAACAAGGGCGGAGAGTCTTGGATGGGTCTATATGTATAGCGCGAGCGAGACTTATGTATGTGTGAACCAGGGAGATATAAAGTTTGAGAGAGATTGAGGAGCCCCGATAAGGCTGAGTGGTGCGTCAGACAGCTGAGAGGGGGAAAGAGATATTCCATCCGCTCGATAATGCAAAGGTATGTAAATTTTTAGAAGTCAAACTTTGGAAACTTTGATCAGGTTTACGCAAATGTTATTTATATCTACAATACAAAGATACATCATACGAAACTACATCTCATGGTGAATCTAATGGTGTGATGTTTGACTTTTCAATAAATCAATATGCTATGGACTGAGGAGAGTGCCTAAGTCGAGAGAGATCAAGTGCGTGTGAAGGAGAATGAGTAAGTGTGCAAAAAGAGTATGTGTGTGAAAGAGAAAGTGACAATAAACGATAAATTAGAGAGAGTGTGTGTTTTTTCGTTTTTTTGGCGAACATCTCACGCATGCATCTTCGAGATAGAAAAGCGAGGCGAGGAGATACACGAAGATAGCTAGTGTGTGATTGTTTGCAACGGAGAGAGACACCCCTATAGCACATGTCCAATAGAGGTCTGGCCAACAAGTAACAAAGGTCGAGAGGGACATATGGAGAACATGGACGTATGGGGAGGGCGAGAGGGTGTGTTTGTGATAGAGAGATCCCCTCTAGATCGTGAGGGGACTATATGGGTGGGAGATCGAGGGAGGTGCGTGCGCAATCGAGGGAGGTGCGTGCGAGATCGAGGGAGAAATCGAGATTGACCATGCACATCTTTGTGATGGAGACTAAGATTAGCTAGTTGTATACATATAGGGGGGACTACGTGTGCCTACACTTGAGTGAGAGACCATCATACTTGGCTAGCTAGGCATGAGATTGTGTGTGTGTGCGTGTGAGATGGAGAGAGAACGAGGGAGAGAGATAGAGTTTTAGATGGGCCTATCGAGTGCGAGTGAGATATGCATGTGTATTTGTGACCCAGATAGATGGAGAGTTTGAGAGAGAGGAGGAAGAGCTCTGAGACGACGGAGTGGTGCGTGAGAGATTTACGGGCAACGAGCAAAGGAATTTGTGTGCGTATGATGAATGCACCCAAGATATCTAGCTTGGACTAGAGAATCATACATAGTGTGCGCGAGAGACCTATAGATGGAGTATATATGCATGCGAACTAGAAAGACCCCCCACACACACACACAAAGAGAGATAGAGATGGAGAGAAAGCGAGAGGGACCAACAAGGTTTGTGTGTTGGATGCGTGCGACAGAATTGAAGATTTTCGAGAGAGAGAGAGAGAGAGAGAGAGAGAGAGAGAGAGAGAGAGAGAGAGAGAGAGAGAGAGAGAGAGAGCAGGAATCCGGGAGAGGGGGAGGTCGCGTTTTATGCATCAAAGACTGATATAAACCATGTTTCGATATAAACTTGCATTCAAATATTTAAATTGGAGAACATGTTGTCTGCAACCACACATGAACGGATATATGCGTATATCAAACAAGTTCATTAATTTGACTTTCAACATGTTCATGGAGTACTATAATATTGTAAAACATGCTACTCGATTGAGGTGTTCAATTTTGGATTTAGTTCACTATTTTGACCTGGTGAACGAGCTATTTCATTGAATCAAGATATTTCATTTTGGGTTTGATTCCCTTTTTGATTGGGTCAACTATTTGTCATATAGTAAATCGCTAGCAATGAGCATGTAAAAACACATTACTCCCGAGCATCATCTCTCCATCTAAAAAAGAAGTGGCAAGCTAATATTTCAAAATTTGATTCGAATCGACTTGGTAAGGTAGACGTGGATGCTCGTTCTCCCAAATTATGAACGAACCGTTCAACACCCTCTGCTCAGTGGAATTTGCCCGAGCAAATAAATGGGAGACGTGAAATTACCGTCCTATGTGGGACATGCATCAGTTGGCCCGTTGTACATCGAGGGTAGGTTCGTAACATCATCCAAGCGCACCTTCTCCTCGGCCGAAATGACATGTGCCGAATAATTCATAAACCATGGTCGGCAAAACACGCTCTCCTCGCCCGAAATAGCTCGCGCCCACTATTTCAAAACACGCCTCCTCGCTTCAAATCGCATACCCACTATATTTCAAAACACGCCTCCTACCAAAATCGCTCCCGCCCACTATTTGGGGAGAAGCAAAGTTACTCTACTATCCTCGACCCTCGGTTCCAGACCCAAGCCGAGAAGCCTAAAGGCAGGGGTAGAACTGTAACTCCCCTCACATTTCGCATAAATGCGTCCAGTAAAACATGGTTCCACTCCTCCCAATCCCCCATTCATACCTCATGGGCGCCAAATCACCTTCTCCCGAAGCTCCCTTCTCCCGAGCCGCGAAACCTCGGGCCCTCCTCCATGGCACCCCCATCGCACCAATTTCACACCCGCCCTCCTCCCTAATGCCGGAGACATTGTCCATTTGCCATCGTGCACTAGGCCGTGTGCCTCTTACTCAGTGTTGCTGGAGCCGCCTCGACGACGGCCGCGTGAACCGTACCGGGGCCAATTCACCCCCGCCGTTGTTCACGGTGCCGGAGTGGCTCCAACTTCAGATCCATCCAGAGTCCTGACGCTGCTTCCCCGTAGCCGTCGACCATCGCGACATCGCTGTTTCCCTGCCGCCGGTCGCCACCACAACCGCGCCGGCTCACCGACTCGGCAGCTGGACCTGCCTACTTCACCATGCCACCAGATAGGTCGCACCCTCATCTCAAATCACTTTATTTAGGCGTCATTTGTCTGAATTTTTATTCTGGGCCAATTGATTCCCAATGGGAAGCAGCACCCCTCGAGGCGGCGGAGCTCCTAGACTGCCGGTTGGCTGGTGTCTAACGTAAGGGTGCGGGGCCGCAAGTTCACCATGGAAGCAACGCTTAGATGGCTATCTTAGATTTGTGTGGGTTGAAGGTATTGCCGCCGCCGGATCTGGATGACGGGGAGTCTTTGTGGATTGGCCTGGGGGCGGCGCAACCACGGCAGTGCGGTGGGGCGGGGAGCGGGGCTTTGGCTGGTGCCACGGATGGCGGAGGCAGGCTGCTCTTCCATTGGTCGCTAGCTCTTCGGGGAAGATTCCTAACAGTGTCAGACGAGAGGCACAAGATGGCCATCAAGCCATCTGGCGTAGATCGGACAGTACCAAAATAAAATAAAATCATGTGACCCCAATTTAGTCTTCAGTCAACAGACGTGTGACCACTCTCGTACCTTGCTGTTGATCTCTTCGTGTATTTCTTCACATCAAAGAGATGTGTCGTTCTTAACATTATGCGTTATCTGCATCTTCAACCACACCGTCTTCCAACTCACCGCAGCTGCTCCAACAAGGGAAGCATACACCAGAAGAGAGCTATAGTCCCCACTCAACAGTTCCGTGCATCGAATGCATGTGCCCGACATGGACAGCCACAACAACTGCAGGGCCATCGACAAGTCAGCACATGATGCTCACTCCTATGGATGGCGGCCAGATAGGTTGTACCCTCATCTTACTTGTGTGCAACATTATGGCTTTGTTATTCATCTAAGCATGGAAAATAGATTATCTCATTTCATTGTATATTCATGCTGATCTCTTACAGGTCTTGTTCAGGAGTTAATGCTATTCCATAGTTCAGCTAAGATACTTGTTCTTTAGGTAACGTTGTTCCATAGTTATCATCCATCAGCCAATGCTATCCCACAGGCTGGTGGTTATAGTATTATACCACTTCTAGTATTACCTCTATTGTTCTTTAATACTTTTGTGTGCCATCTAGTTAATCTCGAGTACAAACGATACATATTTTGTAGCTTTCATCTGTGTTCTCCCTTTAGTTTTTGAGACCTGTTGCTGCTAGTTAACCCCAGTCCTACTATTTATGTTGTCTCTTATACAGGCACTCATTACATAAATCTAACTACTAGTTGTCATCCATGCATGTTAGATATAATTACACACACTGATAAATCCACAAGAACCTCACGGAGCAATGTAAAGGCCAATAAACTTGATGTCAATGATACCCAATATGATGGAACATGTAAAGGCAGTTCTTCAGGAGACTTGCAGAAAGATGTTGAATCCTCTTCACCCGACAAGGTCCTTGCTCTAACTTGGCCCGTGATATGGGTACAACATGCATATAATGTCCTGGAGTGTGTCTACTCTGTTGCAATGCCATGTGCTTAGCATGCTGACCATGCATGTAAATATGTCATGCCTTCCTGTTTTTCAGTACCTATTACATTCATGATAACATGTTTTCAAATTCAAGTATTGTCATTCTACTCTATCGCAATGCCATCTGCTTAATTTGGACATCATGCTTCTGAATATCTTATGCATTGTTATTCATCAGTATGTACTTAATCTATCTACCATACCATGTTTTTACATTGAAGTGTTGTTCTAGTGCTCTGTTGCAATCTCACCTTAGTTTCCCAATCATACACGTGTATGTTGCCTTAGTTTTTTCTATATGTATTCCGCTAACATATAGTTTTACATTCAACTAGTGTTTTTTTACTGTGTTGTCCTGTCGTATCCCTAGCTCTTACACCATACTCCCTCCGACTGGATTACATGTTGCCGAAATGGATAAAAAAGGATGTATCTAGAACTGAAATATGCCTAGACCCATCCATTTTTTCCGGATGGAGGGAATACATGTCAATATGTCATGCCTTTCTATTCTTCAGTACCTATTCCATCTCTCTGATGTAGCATGTTTTATAACTGAAGCACCATTCTTCTTTACAAGGCATGCAAGGGGAAGACGACTATGTTAGAATCTGAAGGGTTACAAACCAGGTCTTTGCAAAAGATCCAAACGCCAGGAGATAATAAACCAAGTCCAGATTTTATAGATACTGCTCCAAAGACGTAAAAACCCAACTCCTACCGATAATAAGCGATTCCAAAGGCCAAAGAACTAGTCCGCTCCAGTCCAGCAAAAATATGTCAACTCCGTTCTAAGAAGCGTGTGCGTATCCTTGCATCGTGAAATTTTATAGCATGTTGTTCATATTTTCTACATGTTTCTACGCATCTCTCATTTAGAAAATAAGCTTAACAGATAGAAGAATTTCTGCACTGGTATCGTCTGTGAGGAAAGATTCTAGCGGGAATTCTCTGTGCTCCAATGCAGATGTAAGTACCTGTTGTATATCACTATATTTTTACATCAACATGTATTTTGTTAATCGGCGTGAATCCAACCTTTATCTGACCTAAATTTAGTTGTAGCAAAATGTATGATTAAAGGCCACAATGTTGATTTTTGTAAGGAAAACTGCCTGGTAGTTTTGCATCCTGAGCTGCATGAGTGTACTATCTCATATCAGTGGGTTTGATTACTTTGGTTCTGCAGTGGGTTTTCAGTGTTTTTTTACTTTGTTGTCTTGTCGTATCCCTAGCTCTTACATCATACTCCCTCCGTCCGGATTACATGTCGCAGAAATGGATAAAACTGGATGTATCTAGAACTGAAATACGCCTAGACCCATCCATTTTTTTGGATGGAGGGAATACATGTCAATATGTCATGCCTTTCTATTCTTCATTACCTATTCCATCTCTCTGTTGTAGCATGTTTTATAATTGAAGCACCATTCTTCTATACAAGGCATGCAAGGGGAAGACGACTATGTTAGAATCTGAAGGGTTACAAACCAGGTCTTTGCAAAAGATAATAAACCAACTCCAGTTTTTATAGATACTGCTCCAGCACAGAGAAACCCAACTCCTACTGATAATAAGCAGATTCCAGTGGCCAAAGAACTAGTCCGCTCCAGTCCAGCAAAAATATGTCAACTCCATTCTAAGAAGCGTATGCGTATCCTTGCATCATGAAATTTTATAGCATGTTATTCATATTTTCTACATGTTTCTTACCCATCTCTCTTTTAGAAAATAAGCTTAACAGATAGAAGAATTCCTGCACTGGTATCATCTGTGAGGAAAGATTCTTGCGGGAATTCTCTGTGCTCCAATGCAGATGTAAGTACCTGTTGTATATCACTATATTTTTACATCAGCATGTATTTTGTTAGTCGGCATGAATCCAACCTTTATCTGATCTAAAATTAGTTGTAGCAAAATGTTGAAGGTGCCAATGTTGATTTTTGTAAAGAAAACTGCATGGTAGTTTTGCATACTGAGCTGCATGAGTGTACTATCTCATATCATGCACATTACTGAATTGTAGTGCTGCTCTGGTTGCCCATTCATTCATTGTGTCAATGTTGCTTTCGTATTACCTTACCTGGCTGATGATAGTTGTGCCATATTGTGTTAATTTGGTGTTGGCTAGTTGCCCAAACGTTCGTTGTGCCAATGTTGCTTTCCTATTATCTGACTTGGCCAATGATAGAAAGCTAGTGTCTTAATTTGGTGCAGGCTGCTGAAGATAAGAAGACAAACTCTGAAAACAGCAAGGCAACCCCATTGTTTCTTTCCAATAAATCTAGGCCAGGTAATATGGCAATAACTCATGATTAATCTGTTTGGTTCCCCTCCTAATGTATGTTATGATGCAGTGGTCGAGACACTCTCCACTATCAATAATACAAGTCTGCCAAAATCGCCATCTGAATCTGTTCAGTATCCTCTGTCTCGAATGCAACAGAAAAAATGTATGTTTGTGAACCAATTAATGGCTGAAGGAATGATAGAAATGGTGGAGGAATCAGAGGTGCAGAGTCGTGCGACACAACAACTGATCAATGTTTTCAGAGACAGTGTAGCAAAGCAGCAAGAACTTGCCCACATGCTTATGGGCGTCATCCGTGCTGAGGTTGCAGATTGTGACATTGTAGATCGTTAGGTTCTGTTCATTTATTTGCACTGGCATCAATCTTTGATTGCCCAGTGGATGTAATTTCCTGTAATATATGCTGGATGTGCAACGTTTTTCCCTGTATGTCGTACCTTTGCTTGATCGGTTTTGGTCTTGTGCATAATTTCTCATTGTAATGGGCTCAAATTATCTAATTTTGCCTAAAGACATGTACGAACTTTAGTGGGCCCATTAAGTTAATGGGTCGTTACCAGGCCGAAAGTTAATGGTCGGCCCTCTTAACTCCCGGGTCATTAACAGGCCGACATCGAAGTGGGCAACAGGTGGGCCCAACTGATTTCACGGGCCGTTAACAGGCCGTTACTAAGTTCGGGCTACATATGGCCCAACTATACTGTGGGCCTTTAGCAGGCTAAAAGAGACAGCGGGCTTGTACTGGACCATGAAGAGCATGGGCCGCTGCCGAAAGTCAGGTTGTATTGTAAATGGCCTAACTGTGTTGTGGGCCTTTAGCAGGCCGAAAGAGAAACCACGCTGGTATTGGACCAAGAAGGGCATGGGTCGTTAAAAGGCCAAAACTCAGGTCCGACTACAAATGGCCCAACAGATATATGGGCCGTCGACAGGCTCAAAGACACACAGGGCCAGGAATTGGCCCAACACTTAAATGGGTCGCTAAAAAGCCGAAACTCAGGCCCGACTACAAATGGCCCAACTGATTTATGGACTGTCAACAGGCTAAAAGACACACCAGGTCAGAAATTAGCCCAACATTTAAATGGGTCGCTAAAAGGCTGAAAGATGTACATCGTGAAAATTGGCCCATCCACTGAATGGGCCGTTAACAGGCTGCAATCTCATCGGGCCAATATTGAGCCCAAATATATAGCGGGCTGTTAACGGGCTCGAACTGACGATGGGCTAAAATGGTGTCAAATCTTTAACAGGCCATTGACGGGCTGAATTGGCACATCTCATATGGGTCGTGGGCTTAAATGGACCTGACATAAGTAGGCTTTATATGGGTCGGCCTGCTAATTTTTACCGGCCCAGCCTTTTCACCGAAATGGGCCACTGTTGGGCCGTGCCACGTGTCGACCTATCATAGGCGCCTCCTGTCCAATGAGTGGATGACATCTGTCCCAACGGTGAGGCAACACGTGTTTCCTCCGGCCAATGATGATTTTACACATGGAAAATCCCCATTGGTCCGGGATGTTAACGAGTTATCGTATCCAAAACCGGCCCCGATAGCTTAACAGTGTTCTGTTACGGTGGATGCCACGTGTCGGTCACCTTTGACAAAAGCACTTCTGTGACGCGCGATTTATCGTCATGGAAGTGGACACTTCCGTGATGATAGTTTTGGTAATGTCATGGAACACTTCTACGACAACACATGTATGACTATCTTGATTCTGTCATGAGATAGTCATGGATGTACACGCATGACAAAAAACGTGACCTACTGTGACAAACACGTATCATCACGGAAGTGTATTTTTTTGTAGTGCAAGGCACACAACAGGTCTGGTACACAACATGGCATACTTTATAGAACCTATAGGGAATGACTTTCATTCTCTCTCTATCTTCTACCGTGGTTGGGCTTTGAGTCTTTACTCAACTTCACACCTTACAACACAGGCAGGAATTCTTTCTTTGACTGATCCATTTTTAACTTCTTCAAAGCTTTGCCAGGGTATGTGCTTTATGAAAGTCCTATTAAGGGTCTCGATCTATTACTATAGATCTTGATGCTCAATATGTAAGTAGCTTCACTGAGGTCTATCATTGAAAAATTCTTATTCTAGTATCCTTTTATGCTATCCAGAAATTCTATATCATTTCCAATCAACAATATGTCATCCACATATAATATCATAAAAGCTACAGAGCTCCCACTCACTTTCTTGTAAATACAGGCTTTGTTGGGGATATCACCATTGGGCATGACCCGCCCAAGAGGGGCCAGGTCATACCGCTGGCAACTTAAAGATGAAGATGGTGGGATATGAAGCAAGCCTATTGAAGGCCAAAGACCCAGAGGCGACTTGAGGCCCAAGAGGATGAACCGCCATATGTTTAACTTGTATTGTAAGGCAAGCTTAGTTGGTCACCGAGCCGGACACCTTGTGTATGAGCCGGCCGAGACTCTGTAAGCCGCCGGGCATCAACCTACGTATATAAAGGGGTGATCCGGCGGCGGGTTAACTCAAGTAACAATCAATTGAGAGCTAGGTCAAAGCGTATTCGCTCCCTGGCAATCGAAACCCAAGCAATACAAACTAAAGCAGGAGTAGGCTTTTACCTCGTCGAGAGGGGCCGAACCTGGGTATATTCTCCGTGTCCTTTGTCCCGTTTAACCCCTTCAAGCTAACCTAGTTGTGATGGCTCCACACCTAAGTCCTTTCGCTAGGGCATCTGTCGTGTTAAGTCCACGACAGTTGGCGCCCACCGTGGGGCAAGCGCATGGTGGTTTCGGGTTCTTGAAGGGCAGCTTCGCGGGGATCAAGGGATACGCCGTGGGCTGAATGACTAAGAGTCGTCACGGCAAGCTGTACATCGACGACGCTGGCTAGGGCCCCAAGGCCGGCTCAATTGAGTACGGGTACCGGGTGAGGGAGTCCTGGACTAAGGTGTCCTCGGGCGTCCGGCCTGTTATTCATTGGGCCGGACTTATGGGCTGTGAAGACATGAAGACCGAAGACCATACTCGTGTCCGGATTGGACTATCCTTGGTGTGGAAGGCAAGCTAGGCGACCAGCTGTGAAGATTCCTTCTTATGTAACCGACTCCATGTAACCCTAGATCTCTCCGGTGTTTATATAAACCGGAGAGCATAGTCTGGATAGGGGACATTCATTACCATATACACATAGGCTAGACTTCTAGGGTTTAGCCATTACGATCTCGTTGTAGATCAACTCTTGTAACACTTATATTCATCAAGATCAATCAAGCAGGAAGTAGGGTATTACCTCCATAGAGAGGGCCCGAACCTGGGTAAACATCGTGTCCCCCGTCTCCTGTTACCATCGATCCTAGACGGACAGTTTGGGACCCCCTACACGAGATCCGCCGGTTTTGACACCGACATTGGTGCTTTCATTGAGAGTTCCACCGTGTCGTCGACAAAAGGTTTGATGGCCCCTTCAATCGTTGATGATGACGTCCAGGGAGAAACCTTTCTCCCTGGACAGATCTTCGTGTTCGGCGGCTTCGTACTGTGGGCCAACTCGCTTGGCCATCTGGAGCAGATCGACAGCTACGCCCTGGCCATCAGGTCAGATTTGGAAGCTTGAACTACATTGCAGACATCCATGGAGACTTGATCTTCGACGGATTCGAGACCGCGGCAATCGCTCCCCGCCGCCCCGATGGACATGGCTTAAACCTGTCATCGGGCCGCATCCAGGAGAGAGTTCCTGCAACAACTTTGGCCTTAGATCCGAAGAAGATCAAGTCCCATGAAGATGGGAAGCTCAACCCCATCGCAGGGGCTACCGATTCTGCGGTGTTGGAGCCGCTCGCAGATTCCACTGCGTACGACATCTGCATCAACGGAACTCCAGACTCTTCTCCGTTGTCAATTTCCGAACCCTGTGAGCCCGCAGATACCAAACTCGATCGGTTATCGATCTTCAAGTTCAGCGCCGCATATGTCTTCCAACACTCGCCCATGGGCAACCTACTAAACTCGTTAAAGAACCTATCCCTGGCAGATGGCTCCTCGCCAAACCATGTTCGGTTCAAACTTACGGCGGATGATGGAGAATTTTGCTTCCCACCCGCCACCCACTTTATAGCTACCGTCGAAGACCCAACCAACACGCCTGACCCCCGCTCCAAAGACATTGCCGGTATGGACGATGATGAGGGGCAGGGCCAGAGCTTTCTACCCGCTAGACATGGGATGGCCACTTCCTGGTATGATGTGTGTATGATAGACACACCCGACGACGCTCTCGACGATGACAAGGAGGATCCAGTCGAGAATAAACCTCCTGGTACATAGTCCGAACACCGGCACCCAGGACGCCGTTCCAAGTCACATCGCCCAAGAGAAAACACTGCTAGCACCAGAAAAGACAACACTCCGGACAATGAAGACCCTGTTGAGGTAGAATCCGAACAGGAGGAATAGGAAAGCGGGCAAGACAACCCTGATGAACAGGCCACATATGAAGACTCGGAGGATAGCAATTATCTCCCACTCTCCAAGGAAGAGGAGATCCTCGGCAGCAAGGATTTTAGCGTGCCTAAGGAACCTCTCGAACAGGAACGCTTTAAATGCCGACTTATAGCCACTGCAAGGAGCCTAAGGAAGAAGCAGCTGCAGCTTCAAGCAAGCCAGGATTTGCTCAATGATAGATGGACCAAGGTCCTGGCCGCCGAGGAATACGGCCTTAGTGGCCCAGACGAAAGCCACCCCAAGAGCAGGTGGCTCCCTCGATACGATGGCAGGGCGTTGGAGCCCACATCACCATCAAACAACGCTGTGAACCGACCACAATTTGGTCCGGACAAAGCAGCATCCCAAGTAGAGCACCATACCAACCCATCTGGCCACCCGAGAAAAAATAAAGCAGCTCATGGGAACACTCGCGACATCCAACAAGACCTGGAGGGTAGAACAGGACAAACAAAACCGACACCCAGATCGCGGGGACATGCCCCAACCAGTAACAACAGTTATCTATTCGAACACAACAGATCCGACCACGCTCGGTCCGAAAACCGTAAGCGGAGTCCGCCGGAGGTGCTTCACAGTGTGGCCCAACATAGAGGAGCCACACACCCTCTTTGCTTCACCAACGAAGTAATGGAGCATGAATTCCCAGACGGGTTTAAACCCATTAACATCGAATCATACGATGGAACAACAGATCCCGCGGTATGGATTGAGGATTACCTCCTCCATATTCACATGGCTCGTGGAGACGACCTTCATGCCATTAAATACATACCTCTCAAGCTTAAAGGGCCAGCTCGCTACTGGCTAAACAGTTTACCAAAAAATTCTATTGGTAGCTAGGAAGACTTGGAAGATTCCTTTCGAGACAACTTCCAAGGAACATATATCTGGCCACTAGATGCCGATGACTTAAGTCATATTGTCCAGAAGCCCGACGAGTCAGCCAGGGGGCTCTGGACTAGGTTCTTAGTCAAAAAGAACCAAATTGTCGACTGTCCGGACGCAGAAGCCCTCGCAGCCTTCAAACATGGCGTCCGGGATGAATGGCTAGCGCGTCACCTCGGCCAGGAAGGACCCAACTCCATGACAGCCCTTACCGCTCTAATGACTCGCTTTTGTGCGGGAGAAGACAACTGGCTCGCTCGTAAAAGCAACAACGCCAGCGACCCGGGCACTTCCGAAAATCGAGACGACAACGGTAAGCCACGACGAACCGAACACAACAATCATAGTAATATATGCGACACAGCGGTGAATGCCGGATTTCACAATCCGAAGCCAGGTCAGCGGAAGAAGCCACTAAAGGCAAACCAGGATGGACCATCCACCCTTGACAGGATATTGGACCGACCTTCTCAGATTCACAGTCACCCTGATAGGCCAGCTAATCATACCAACAGAAACTGTTGGGTCCTCAAGCAGTCAGGCAAGATCAACGCCGATCACAAGGGGAGGAGGCCACCAGGCGATAGAGACAACGGATCAGCTCACCAGCCGAACACCAGGGGCCAGAAACACATTCCCTCTGAAGTTCGACCACTCCCAGAACGGAATAGCAGTTCGGCTTCCGCTACCCACCTACTGTACTGGCAAAGTTTACACCACACGTACATCACTACGCACTCAAGATACCATGGGCATCGGCGGAAGCACAATACAGACAACCCTGTAAGAATCCCCGTAACGTTTCTTAAAAATAGGTGACCATCAGGATAGCATCTACATCGGACTCTATCGAAGTTCAGATCCGCACAATCACCTAAGGGCCCACTCCCGTTAAGGATTCCCCTCCCCGAGGACGGGCGGCGCAGACGTGCGACAGGAGGTCCAAAATAAGCTTTTGTAGACCGCACTCTTTCTTTTGAGCCTGTACCATGCCCTTCTCCTATGTTCCCAACCCCGAGCATGTCAAATAGCTGGGTTGTGGTTTTTACTCTTTATATATATTTATCATTGGCATATTGCTCCGCTCCCAGTAAACTTTATCCGAACTAATCTTTCATGCTCCTTCTACAATGAGTCCGGCCGTAACGGCTGCCTTACAAGACCCGCCTCGGCATAACTTGCCAGGGGCCCGGTATGGGAAAAACGAGTCACCAGTAAAAGTCCGAACAGCTCTATAGCGTACTTCGGCGTCGCAAGTTTGGCCTTATATGCATCAGCTCCGAATCATTATCTTTGGTCAATAGTTTGGTTGCCCGACTCCTGTGCTTGCTACCCTACGTTCCGCTCTATCGACTAGGGTAGTAAAGGGATAACTACTGTGATTGTGCCCTGGCCTAGACCGGATGAGCACCTCAGTAGAGAAAGCCGAAAACTGACTGTCATGATGCGGCAAGAGCTGGTCAACCACTTGACGACCTATTTGAATCTTTAGTGATTCTCCATGTCACACGAGGGATCTTTTTTAGATCAACATATGTAAGGCACTATGCGCCGTATACATACTAGGGGCTATGTCGTAGCCCTACCATAAAACTCCTATGGCTAACTGAAAGTGTTAATGCCTTATAGTCCGATTACCTAGTTCGCTGCATGATCACCTCCTTTACGGACCAAGACGTTGGATAAAGAGTGATTAAATGTTTTTTCGAACACCCCCGTACTTCCTACGAGGGGGCTGAAGCCGATGACTGGAAAACTTTCAGATTATATTAAAAACGGCCGCATAGGAGGAATTCAAGCTTTGGAGCAAAAATATAAAATAGATCAATTATAAAATTGTCTTTTACAATTCTAATACACCTCACTCGAACATTATGTTCTTCGAGCATTGACCCTCTATCAGGTGGGCGGCTTCCAGGACGTCTTCAAAATAATGCTCCGGCTCATTACAGTCCTTGCCCATGGGCGGACTCTTTGCCGCAACATCAACGGCCTTCGTCTTCCCCCAGAATGTCTTGACTCGGGCAAAGGCCATCCGTGCACCCTCAATGCATGCCGACCGCTTCGCAGCATCGATACGCGGCACCGCATCAACAAGACGCCGCACCAGGCCAAAATAGCTCTTGGGAACAGGCTCACACGGCCACAACCGGATTATGACGTTCTTCATGGCGTCGCCGGATATCCTATGAAGCTCGGCCCATTGGGACATCTATTCATTTAGCAACAGAGGGCGCTTTGATGCGCCAAATTGTGACCAGAAAAGCTTCTTCATTGCATACCCCTCTTGCGCTTGGTAAAATTGTGCCGCATCGGAAGAACTCTTCAGCAAGTCTAAAAATTCGGCCGGAGAACTCCAGACCTGGTTTAGCTGAGCATAGTCCGGATCACCAAACTTAGTCTAAAGCAAAAAGGGCTTACCGGCCACTATCTCCTTAGCCTGCCGAATCTCTTCAGGAGCTGCCCTAGATTCAGACCGAGCTTCACTCGCCTCTCGTACGGCCTTATCAAGTTCAGCCATTTTGGCTTTATTCTCCTTCTCAAGGAATTCACAGTGGCTGGCAGTATTCTTCAATTCAAGCGCCAGTGCGGACATTTCTCCTCAATTCGGTGCCGAGCTGCCTGTTCGGCTCTTAGATCAGCCGATGCCTTCTCGGCAGCCGCATCACTACACCGGGCATGCTCCTTGGCCCGGGCTAGCTCCGCACGAAGAGCTTCAACGGTGGCAGCACCAACTGCAATCATGCACATTTCATATAAAACCCTTTTCGGCGTCAGGCCTACATTACAAGAACATTGGTGTAAGGAATGCTCGAACTATATACCTTGCGAGTCGTCAAGACGCGTGTTGATCAATGCAATATCATCCTCTGCAATATCCAGCTTTACGCAGCTCGCCACTTCCGATTTCGGTAGCCGCAGGAGGGGAGGCAGCCTATATTCCAAGTTAAAGCAAGGTTAGTAACTGAGCATATCTTTTTGATCCTCCGATCGCTTCCTTCGGAAGGCAATCCGAGTCTCAGGGGCTACTGCATATACAACGGGTGCATTCTGTCAATATCATTCAATTGGCAAAACTACATCACAAACCTCAAAACCTCTTAGAAGGCTCGAGAAGGCCTAGTTCAATCCACTTTTCGTGGATAGAACCCTTTCGACCACCATAACCATCAAGGCACAGTGCTTCTCTGAAATGGACGCTCGCCGCAGCATGTCCGTCAACATTTCCGGCGCTCCGGGGTCTTCAGAAACCGCCACCGGAGTACGGCATTCCTTTGAAGGAATCTGCCTATTCTCCCCCAGAATCGTCTCCGGCTGTAAACCGGATGGTTCGGGGCCGTCATTCTTGATTCCCGAACCCTGGGTGACAGAGGCACCACCTTCGGGTAACGCCTTCTTCGTTTGCTGCACCTCTTGATGATAGGGAGGAGCTCTTGGGGACGATACCTCGGTATCATCCCCCCTGTTGGGCGAAGAAGCCGGAGATAGCGTGTCACTCTCCATCATCTCCGGAAGAAGGTCTCCCTAGGAGGAGGACGATTGAGAAATACCAGGCGTTAACCTGAGTGGATGTGCATATGTCGGATGATTACTTCACTAATAGGAAAAGAATGAGGTACGTTTAAAGTGCCACAGCCTCACTTACGGTTTGGCCAGAGGTTCGTCCTCGCCAGAAGGCCTTACGACAGCATCGCTCGCCCGGCCCAAACTGCTTGACGATGGTATCTTTCCTCTCTTGGAAGGCTTCCCCTCCTGATCTTCGGAAGCAGACGTCTTTTTGCCATGGAGAGCTTCCTCCGCACCTTTGCCCTTGGGTAAAAGAGTTTCGGTTTCCCCGAACACGGTGTCTAATTCGTCCTCAGGGTGGGTATCACCTTCGGGCCCCCCGCTCTCGCCCCCCTCTGCAGACACTTGGTACAGTGTGGGAATCAACATTCTCGTCAGCACGGCGGTCGCAGAGTCTTCGGGAAGGGGCGCCGGACACCAGATTAACACCGCTTTCTTTATCCAGTCCTGTATAGGGATGGATTGTTCAGTATCTTGCCAAGAGATGCTTGAATGGAAGGTGTTCAGAGTTTGAATACTTACCGCAGTGTCCGGATAATTGCAGTCAAGGCTGACGTCTTCGGTGGTGTCCGGCCATTGCTCTCTTTCCTCGAAATATAATTTCCACATTCCTTCGTGCGTGGTGCCGAAGAAGTGTTGAAGAGGTCGCCGCCCTTCTGGATTAAACTCCCACATACAGAGAGGCCGCCGCTGACACGGCAGGGTCCGGCGGACTAGCATTACTTGAACGACGTTCACAAGAACGATGCCCTTCTCGGTAAGGCTTCAGATGCGACCTTGCAGAGTCTGCACTTCGTTGACGGATCCCCAGTCCAGTCCCTTGTTGATCCATGAAGCAAGATGAATTGGAGGGCCGGGTCGGAACGCAGGAGTAGCCACCCACTTGGAGCCCCGCGGCTCGTTGATATAAAACCACCCCTGCTGCCACAGGTCGGAAGACTTGGCGAAAGATCCTTCAAACCAAACCGCGCTGGCAAGCTTGCCTATTGTGACGCTTATCAAGACTTCTGCCTGCTCCTCCTCTATCACCTGCGGCCTCACGTCAAAGGTCTTGAGCCACAAACCAAAGTGCAGAGGAGTCCGGAGGAAGGCCTCACACGTGACGATAAATGTCGAGATGGGGAGAATAGAGTCCGGAGCCAGATCGTGAAAGTCTAGCTCATAGTAGAACATGAGCCCCCGGACAAAGGGGTTAAGCGCGAACCCTAACCCATGGAGGAAGTGGGACACAAACACTACCCTCTCGCCGGATTTGGGGGTAGGAACGACCTGCCCCTGTGCAGGAAACCGATGCAGGATTTTCGGGGTCAGATACCTCGCTGCGTGGAGCTTCGCAATATCCTCCTCTGTGACAGAAGAAGCCACCCACCGGCCTTGATGGCTGGATCCGGACATGATTAGGGCTGGTGGCGATGGGAACCCGAGGGTTTGAACTTGGGGTGGCTAGGGTTGAGGAAGAAGCAAGCGCAAAGGAAGAAGACGAGTCTGGGACCCTATATAAAGACCCCAAATACTAAGCGTATCCACCTGGGTCTCGAAACTTACCTATCCCCAAAGAGTTGTACCCAGGGAACGGTTGGGTTACCCACGCTTGCATTAATGAAAATCCCGTGAATAAGGGAACACGATCTCTGCCTTGGCAAGACGTGCCAGTAAAACCGCGACCCGAGACGTGGGGCGACGTGCCAGCCAATGGTTGAAAATAGTAACCGGGCAGGCGTGATGTGATGTCATAAACAGTTATCAACAAATTAGACTCGTGGAATATTGTATTTTCTGCAATTATATACACAGGTCCGAATATATCTACTACATCCGAAGACTATTCCGGAGTTCGGAGAAAGGGGAACCCGCCTTGCAATGCCGAAGACAATCTGCGCGCCGGACTCCTCATCATTGAAGCCAGGTTCAGGGGCTACTGAGGGAGTCCTGGACTAAGGGGTCCTCGGGCGTCCGGCCTGTTATTCATTGGGCTGGACTGATGGGCTGCAAAGACATGAAGACCGAAGACCATACTCGTGTCCGGATTGGACTCTCCTTGGCGTGGAAGGCAAGCTAGGCGACCAGGTGTGAAGATTCCTTCTTATGTAACTGACTGCGTGTAACCCTAGATCTCTCCGGTGTCTATATAAATCGGAGAGCATAGTCCGGATAGGGGACATTCACTACCATATACACATAGGCTAGACTTCTAGGGTTTAGCCATTACGATCTCGTGGTAGATCAACTCTTGTAACATTTATATTCATCAAGATCAATCAAGCAGGAAGTAGGGTATTACCTCCATAGAGAGGGCCCGAACCTGGGTAAACATCGTGTCCCCCGTCTCCTGTTACCATCGATCCTAGATGCACAATTCGGGACCCCCTACCCAAGATCTGCCGGTTTTGACACCGACACCGGGTCACCTTTGGCGGAATCCACGTCTTCATCGGAAAGATCGGCGAGTCAGGGCCTGAGGCGGACACCTGCATCAACATTGTCGAGATGGCTCAGCGCACACGACCCGCCAAGGTTCAAGCCGCTGTGAAGCATGCCTTTGTTGGTTTCATCCATGGGGCGGATCTTGAGGAAGGATTTGTGTCCAGGGGAGAGACGGTAATCTGCTCTGATGGAGAGTCTTCAACTGGTGAGACCGATTCAATGTATCAGCTGCATGACGGTAGGCTTGGGTGCTGTTCCGATGGTGACAGTATTCCGGACCCCTATGAGCTGCCAAATAGGGTTGCAATCTTCATGGTCGGTACACAACCAGTGCTCGGTTCGACGACTGCTGCGGCTATGACCTCTAGCTCAACGACTGCGGTGACGGCTAGTGCGAGCGGCTCTGCGCGCCCGCCGGCTCGGGTTCTGACCGAGCTCTTGGATGCTTTGGCGACTTTAATGGGGGTAGAGGTAACTCCAGAGACCCAAGAAAACATAAAGTCGATGTCGCGAAGCTACGAGATGAGATAGCTCAAGCCAGGGAAGAACTTGCGGTTGAGAATGCTAGGATGGCCATGGAACAAGCTGCTTTGGATGCTCAGACACAACGGATTCAGGCAGAGTCTTTCCGGCTTAGCTTGGATCAAAATGCTTCAAATGCCATCATGAGGAGGAGGCATTAGACCCGTCTACCCACAAAGTTTGAGGCCAGGAACCTTTTCAACACGCCTGGGGCAGGGACCAGTGACCCGCCCGTGGTGAACCGGGTTGTTGAGCCACCCGTGACAGGAGCGCCGGTTCAGCCACGCGTTGCGGACCCGCCTCATTTGAATTTGACCCCGCCTTGGCATGTTCCGACACCGCCGGGTCATTATTCTAACCCTCTAGACAATATGATCGCCGCAACTACACAATTGGCGGCTCTCCCTGTTGAAGGCGAGTCACTAGTCGCGATGGAGATACGGAGAGCCGGAGAGCTTCTTCAGACAGCGGTGGCGCAGTAGGTGGCTTATTCATACAGTCGTGAACGGATTCATTCGACCCCGCGTCCAAGCCAGGGTTATAGCAGGCATATTGACTCGCCAACAGTTTGAAGCAGTGAGCGGCATGATATGTCTCCAACGTATCTATAATTTTTTATTGTTCCATGCTATATTATATTCTATTTTGGACATTAATGAGCTTTATTCTACACTTTTATATTATTTTTGGGACTAACCTATTAACCGGAGGCCCAGCCCAGAATTGTTGTTTTTTGCCTATTTCGGAGTTTCGCAGAAAAAGAATATCAAACGGAGTCCAAACGGAATGAAACCTTCGGGAACGTGATTTTCAGAACGAACGTGATCCAAAGGACTTGGACCCTACGACAAGACATCAACCAGGAGGCCACGAGGTAGGGGGGCGCGCCCTCCACCCTCATGGGCCCCATGTTGCTCCACCGACGTATTTCTTCCTCCTATATATACCTATGTACCCCCAAACTACCAGATAGGGAGCCAAAAACCTAATTCCACCGCCGCAACCTTCTCTACCCGTGAGATCCCATCTTGGGGCCTTTTCCGGAGCTCCGCTGGAGGGGGCATCGATCACAGAGGGCTTCTACATCAACACCATAGCCTCTCCGATGATGTGTGAGTAGTTTACCTCAGACCTTCGGGTCCATAGTTATTAGCTAGATGGCTTCTTCTCTCTTTTTGGATCTCAATACAATGTTCTCCCCCTCTCTCGTGGAGATCTATTTGATGTAATATTCTTTTGCGGTGTGTTTGTTGGGACCGATGAATTGTGGGTTTATTATCAAGTTTATCTATGAACAATATTTGAATCTTCTCTGAATTCTTTTATGTATGATTGGTTATCTTTGCAAGTCTCTTTGAATTATCAGTTTGGTTTGGCCTACTAGATTGATCTTTCTTGCAATGGGAGAAGTGCTTAGCTTTGGGTTCAATCTTGCGGTGTCCTTTCCCAGTGATAGTAGGGGCAGCAAGGCACGTATTGTATTGTTGCCATCGAGATAACAAGATGGGGTTTATATCATATTGCATGAGTTTATCCCTCTACATCATGTCATCTTACTTAAAGCGTTAGTCTGTTCTTATGAACTTAATACTCTAGATGCATGCTGGATAGCGGTCGATATGTGGAGTAATAGTAGTAGATGCAGGCAGGAGTCGGTCTACTTGTCTCGGACGTGATGCCTATATACATGATCATACCTAGATATTCTCATAACTATGCTCAATTCTGTCAATTGCTCAACAGTAATTTGTTCACCCACCGTAATATTTATGCTCTTGAGAGAAGCCACTAGTGAAACATATGGCCCCCTGATATGTCTCCAACGTATCTATAATTTTTTTATTGTTCCATGCTATTATATTATCTGTTTTGGATGTTTATGGGCTTTATTAAACACTTTTATATTATTTTTGGGACTAACCTATTGACCCAGAGCCCAGTGCAGCCTCTGTTTTTCCCTTGTTTCATGTTTCAAGAAAAGGAATATCAAACGGAGTCGAAATGGAATGAAACCAACTGGAGAAGTTATTTTTGGAACGAAAGCAACCCGGGAGACTTGGGAGTCCACGTCAAGAAAGCAACGAGGGAGGCACGAGGCAGGGGGGTGCGCCCTCCCCCTTGGGCGCGCCCTCCACCCTCATGGGCCCCTCGTGGCTCCCCTGACGATTTCTTCCGCTATATATATATATATATATATATATATATATATATATATATATATATATATATATATATATATATATATATATATATATATATATCCATATACCCTAAAACGATCGGGGAATGAATAGATCGGGAGTTCCACCGCTGCAAGCCTCTATAGCCACCAAAAACCAATTGGGACCCTGTTCCGGCCAACCAGCCGGTGCGAGGAACCCTCACCGGTGGCCATCTTCATCATCCCGGCGCTCTCCATGACGAGGAGGGAGTAGTTCACCCTCGGGGTTGAGGGTATGTACCAGTAGCTATGTGTTTGATCTCTCTCTCTCTCTCATGTTCTTGATTTGGCACAATCTTGATGTATCGCGAGCTTTGCTATTATAGTTGGATCTTATGTTTCTTCTCCCCCTCTTCTCTCTTGTAATGGATTGAGTTTCCCCTTTGAAGTTATCTTATCGGATTGAGTCTTTAAAGATTTGAGAACACTTGATGTATGTCTTGCCGTGCGTATCTGTGGTGACAATGGGATATCACGTGATTCACTTGATGTATGTTTTGGTGATCAACTTGCGGGTTCCGCCCATGAACCTATGCATAGGGGTTGGCACACGTTTTCGTCGTGATTCTCCGGTAGAAACTTTGGGGCATTCTTTGAGGTTCTATGTGTTGGTTGAATAGATGAATCTGAGATTGTGTGATGCATATCGTATAATCATACCCACGATACTTGAGGTGACATTGGAGTATCTAGGTGACATTAGGGTTTTGGTTGATTTGTGTCTTAAGGTGTTATTCTAGTACGAACTCTAGGGCTGTTTGTGACACTTATAGGAATAGCCCAACGGATTGATCGGAAAGAATAACTTTGAGGTGGTTTCGTACCCTATCATAATCTCTTTGTTTGTTCTCCGCTATTAGTGACTTTGGAGTGACTCTTTGTTGCATGTTGAGGGATAGTTATATGATCCAGTTACGTTATTATTGTTGAGAGAACTTGCACTAGTGAAAGTATGAACCCTAGGCCTTGTTTCCTAGCATTGCAATACCGTTTATGCTCACTTTTGCTACTAGTTACCTTGCTGTTTTTATATTTTCAGATTACAAAAACCTATATCTACCATCCATATTGCACTTGTATCACCATCTCTTCGCCGAACTAGTGCACCTATACAATTTACCATTGTATTGGGTGTGTTGGGGACACAAGAGACTCTTTGTTATTTGGTTGCAGGATTGCTTGAGAGAGACTGTCGGTGTCAAAACCGGCGGATCTCGGATAGGGGGCCCCGAACTGTGCGTCTAGGCGGATGGTAACAGGAGACAAGGGACACGATGTTTTTACCCAGGTTCGGGCCCTCTCGATGGAGGTAATACCCTACTCCTGCTTGATTAATATTGATGATATGGGTAGTACAAGAGTAGATCTACCACGAGATCAGAGAGGCTAAACCCTAGAATCTAGCCTATGGTATGATTGTTGTTCGTCCTACGGACTAAAACCCTTCGGTTTATATAGACACCGAATAGGGTTAGGGTTACGCAGAGTCGGTTACAATGGTAGGAAATCTACATATCCGTATCGCCAAACTTGCCTTCCACGCCAAGGAAAGTACCATCCGGACACGGGACGAAGTCTTCAATCTTGTATCTTCATAGTCTAGGAGTCCGACCAAAGATGATAGTTCGCTATCCGGACACCCCTAGTCCAGACTCCTCAAGAGCCCTCGAACCAGGCTTCAATGACGACGAGTCCGGCGCGATATTGTCTTCGCATTGCAAGGCGGGTTCCTCCTCCAATACTTCATAGAAGGTTTTGAACACAAGGATAGTGTCCGCTCGCAAAACAAGTTCCACATACCACCGTAGAGAGAATAATTTTTTGCACAGATCTGCTAACGTATTCCGCGGCGTGACATCACACCACGGCCAGGCCTTTGTTTGAATCATTTTTTACTGTCCCGCCTCAGCGCGTTTAGCGAGGCGGTTTCCTTGGCACGTCTTATCAAAGCGTAAATCATGCCCCCTTATTCCGGGATTCTCATCAATACGGACGTGGGTAACCCAAATGTGCCCGTTGGCACGCCTCCTCTATCGAAGGCGAGTCCCAATCGACCACGGGGAGGGCTCTTGGTATTCAACCTCTTTATAATGAGACCAAGGCCCTCTTCTTTTTTCCACCCTCCATCGAATTCGCCTCGCGCTTCGAGTTCTAACACCCAAAGCTTCAGATTTAGGCGCTTCGGACCTTCGACGATGTCCGGCTCCGACCAGCTCGGCCGATGGATGTCTTCTTCCGTCACGGAAGAAGATGTGCTAA
This sequence comes from Aegilops longissima, assembly GCA_021605205.1. NCBI lineage: Eukaryota > Viridiplantae > Streptophyta > Magnoliopsida > Poales > Poaceae > Aegilops > Aegilops longissima. The sequence goes on along the minus strand of CM038678.1, from coordinate 237,205,750 downwards.
AGCTGCGAGACGCCAGGTATCTAACCGGCGAGATTTCGCATAGGCTGCCTGCTCCAAGGCAGGTCATTCCCACTCCCGAGCCCGGCGAGAACGTGGTGTTCGTGTCTCACTTCCTTTGGGGTTTAGGCTTCCCGACGGATCCCTTTGTGCGGGGGCTCATGTTTTATTATGGGCTGGATTTCCATGACTTGAATCCAGAGTCCATCCTCCATATCTCGTCATTCATTATCGTATGTGAATCCTTCCTCCATATTACCCCTCACTTTGGATTGTGGCTCAAGACCTTCAAGGTGGAGCTGAGGATGATCGAGAGGCAACAAGCAGAGTGCGGAGGGGCGGTCATAAGCAAGTGTGCTGATGCTCCATGGCCCGAGGGCTCTTTTCATGAGGAGCTTGGTTTGTGGCAACGAGTGGTTTTATATCACCGCCCGGGGGCACCAAATGGGTGGCGCCACCCGCCTTCCGCCAGTCCACCACAGCGGCTGGCATCATGGGTCAACCGGGGCTCGACTGGGGCCGTCCAAGGACGCCTCCTCATTGCAGGGCCGTGTTCGAGACCTCCAAGAAAGAGAGATCAATCTGGTCGTGGCGGCGCAGGTTATGCTGATTCGGCGCCTTCTGCCCTGCAAACTTCGTCCCTCCGTCTGTGGGAGTTTAATCCGGAGGGACCACGAGCTCTCCAACATTTTATGGGCGCGACGCCCAAGGAGATGTACAAACTGTTCTTCGGATCACAAGAGAAGTGTCTGGACTTGACCGAGGACGCAGGTCTAAGCTGCAATCACCCAGATACTCACGTAAGTAACCCTGTAACCGGACAGGCTGTTCATTCATTTATCATATATATGCCCTTTAAGGGAGCCGTTTCTTGAACAGGAGTGGATAGCCAAGGCAAAGTTGATAAGGTGTCCGGCTCCCCTCCCAGCGACCACGCCGGATCCCATGCTGACCAAGATGTTGAAGGCCGCGCCTTTTAAAGAAGGCGAAGGGGGGAGCAGGGAAGAAACTGCCTCCACGAAGGAGGCTTTCAAGGAAGAGGGGATCAGGGATCCTCCCCTCCAAGGGGAGAAGAGGACCGCTTCCGAAGACCCGGAAGCCAAGGCCTCAAAACAGGGAAAGAAGTCTTCATCAGAAAGTCCGGCGCCGGGGAGTATCCCAGCTGCACTATTTCCCCAAGGGGATCAGCCCTCCAGCGAGCCGTGAGTAAAAAGAAAGGGTCCTGTGAATAAAGAACATCCCTGTATTTATTTCTGAAGATAACCGAAATTGTACCTTGTAGTTCGGATCTCAGCCCTTCTCAGCAGAGCTCGTCTTCGGGGGATCTTTGTCCGGAGATGATAGAGAGCGAAACGCCTCCACCTATCGCACCTTCATGCGAGGCGGCGACCACTGAAGTGTCGCCACGGAGAGTTTCCCAGTCCGGCGGGGCCGAACGATCCGCGCCAACCGGGCGTCGGTCGGAGGAGTGAAGGACCTGCTCGGCGAAGCGATATCTCGTAAGATCACCGTGTGCTAATGGCTACGGTAATTGAAAGAATTGCATCCGCTGAGAGCGGATTGCATGAAGCCGCCGAAGTTTATCGACGGGTTTGAGGTACGAAAAAATGATGTACCTTCGGCGCTTATGCATATAGAATGCGCCTCAGTATAGATAGTAGCCCTCGAGACTCGGTATGCTGTCACAACCGACAGCGTGCCGAGGATCATAATCTCAATACTAACATGCCACCGCTCCTATGTAGGTGGCGGGCGTCCGTGGCTAGCGGATCGATGAATTTGCCGAACTAAAGCGGCAACTGACGAGGCGGATGCGACATCACGCTTGTTAATAAGCGGCTTGACGAGTCACAAGGTATGCGACTTCTCCGGACACCTGGTAAGGAGCTTGATGCCCATGCCTTACAACATGTATGCTTAATGCAGATGGTGCCGCTGCTATGGAGAGCCTTCGGGCGGAGCTCGCCCGAGCCAAGGAGCAAGCCAGAAAAAGTGATGCGGCTGCTTTAAAGGCGGCCGCAGAGCAAAAAGCCGAACAGGCTGCTCACTGCCAAAGCAACAAAGAGATGTCCGATATGGCCGTGAAATTGAAGAATGCTACTGACCGTTGCGAGCTTCTTGAAAAAGAAGATCGAGCGAAACAAGAGGACCTGAAAAAGGCCACCACCGGGGCCAAGGATACTCGCTCTGCGATGAGAGCTATGAAGGAGGAGCTACGCTGCATCAAGATATTGCGGCTGGAAAGCCCTTTCTGCTGTGGAGGAAATTCACGGATCCTAGGTACGCTCAATTGGACAGGCTGTGGGGTGCGGAGGATGCTTATCTGGACTTGGCGGCGAGTGCCGCAGACGCGGCCGAACACTTCCGAGGTCAAAAGGATCACGGAATGGAAGAGCTTTTTTGGTCGCAGTTCCATAGTCCGGAGCGCCCACTTTCGTTAACCGATCGTTTGGCCGAATGGGCGGAGCTGAATAGGTTGTCCGGACTTGCCATGAAGGCTGTCGTGACTCATTTGTGGCCGAAAAGCCCCAAGCCGAAGAGTTATTTTGGCTTGATGCAACAGTTCCTTGGTGGGGTGCCGCATATCGATGCAATGAAGCGGTCAGCATGCATAGAGGGAGCGCGGATGGCTCTTGCCCGTGTCAAGACATACTAGGCGGAGATGAAGGCCACCAACGTTGCATCCCAAGATTCGGACAGAAGCCGAGTACCTGCCGAGCACTATTTTGAGGAAGTCTGCAGGCGCTGCTTAATAGAGACGCAGTGCTCAAGGATATTATGTTTAAATGACATGTATGATTTGTGAAAACAATGTTTCAATATAATATAAGAGCTTTTTATACTTGTGCGTTCAAGTATTAAAACGCCTCCTGTGCGGCCATTGATGTATATGTGTATATAACCTGAAATATGGTAGTCTTCGGCTTCAGCCCCCACGCACATAGTGCGGGGGTGTTTGCAAAAAAGGCGCATTTTCACACTTAATCCAACGTCTTGGTCCTGTGAAGGAGGTGATAGCGTAGCAAACTAGGCAACCGGACTATAATGCTTTATCACTTTCACTTAGCCATAGGAGTCCGATGGTGGGGCTACTATATAGCCCCTAGGGGCACCGCGCTCTCCCGAATTCGGGGCGCGTATGTGCCTGACCGGGAAACGGCCCTTCGTCAATGCGGGGGAATTCTAAACATTCCGCTGGGTCATCGAGTGGTTGACCAGTCTCACGCTATATCATGACAATCAGTTTTAGCTTTCCATCGAGGTGCTCAACCCAGCTCAACCGGGCAAAATCGCAGTGGTTCTCCCAGCGCTACCTTAGCCGATATAACGGAACGTAAGGTACCAAAACATGGGAGCCGGGCAAACCCAACATTTGACCAAAGATATGATTCGGAGCTGATGCATATAAGGCCTAACTCGAGACGCCGAACACTCCCTAAGGTATTCGGTCTTTATGAAAACGGGCAGAATAATGCTCTAAGCCCCTGGTGTCCAGGTACGTGCAAAAATTCTGGTGTGGCCGATGCCAAAACGCCAGCCTCCTCCTCGGTTATAGCAAGAAACCGGAGGATGTGTATCAACAAGAGACAGTAAGAAAGGTTTACGCAGGGTCTTAATCTGAAAAGAATCCTTGCGACGGGTCCCTGCTGCACGTCTGCGCTTGTGTCTCCGTTGTGCCGTATCCTGGACGGGTGTAGCACGGTGTTCATCTATAAAAGAGAAGAACTTAGTTGAAAAGAAAAAATATCGTGCGAGAAATGTACTTTATATTGAATAAACAGAGTACGGTTCAGAAGGTGAATAAAATTGAGCTTTATTGTCTCTTGTTGTACGTGTGTGCAGCCCCTTGTATGGGGGTATGCCGCTAGTAGGCGCCGGACTCGTCTTGCCGTATCCGGGGTTTGAATGACCTATTCAGGTGCTTTGATTAGCGGAGCCGAATTGGTGTGGGGCTGTCAAGGCAGTCTCATGTTCTTCCGTGCTCGAGTAACACTTAATACTCCCTTTTAATGAGATGATGTCGTGTGGACCGGGCATTTTAAGTGTAAGAGATGCATAATGCGGTATTGCGTTAAAGCGAGCGAAAGCTTCACGCCCCAGTAGTGCTTGATAGCTACTTCCGAATGGGGCGATGTGGAAGGTTAACTTTTCGCGGCGGAAGTTGTCGAATGAGCCGAACACAACTTCTAGCAGTAGGGAGCCCGTACAATGGGCATACAGGCCTGGCATTACCCCTTTGAAGGAGGTGTTTCTATGGCGAATTTTGGTTGGGTCTATCCCCATTTTGCGAATTGTGTCCTGATATAGCAGGTTTAGATCGCTACCTCCGTCCATTAGGACTTGTGTGAATTGGAGTCTGTCGATTATAGGATCTAATATCAAGGCAGTCCATCCTACGCTCTGGATACTGCCGGAATAGTCCTGATGATCGAAGGTGATTGGTTTTGACAACCATCGTTGGGACTCTGCTAGGATAGACCGTGCGACACGTGTTTCTATGGGCGCTGCTCTGTTTTTCCCTTTTGTCACTTGAAGTGAGTTCACTATTTTGACTTTTTATGGGAAATTCTTTTGTTTTCCGGGGCTCTGCTTGTGGTGCTCGTCATCATCCTCACTTGGTGTGTCGAGCCCCTTGTGTTCGGCGTTGAGTCTGCCGGACTGCTTGAAGACCCAACAATCTCTGTGGGTATGGTTTGCAGGCTTCCCGGGAGTACTGTGGATTTGGCATATCTTGTCCAAGATTTTGTTTAAGTTGGATAGCTCATCGCTATTGTCCTTAAGGGGCAGTTTTTATTGTTCTGCCGTGAGCTTTTGAATCCGGCGTTGACTGCCGCGCTCTTTGGACCGTTCCCCTTAATCCGGCGCTGGTCCTTGCTGCGTCGTGGTTTCCCATTTCCATCCCTGACTTCGGATGTACTTGGGTCGCTGGTACTGCATCTTGCTAGCCAGCTATCCTCTCCCGCGCAAAAGCGGGTCATGAGGCTTGTTAGTGCGGCCATTGTTCTTGGCTTTTCCTGGCCAAGGTGTCTGGCGAGCCATTCGTCTCGGACGTTGTGTTTAAAAGCTGCTAAGGCTTCGGCGTCCGGACAGTCGACTATTTGGTTCTTTTTGGTGAGGAACCTGTTCTAGAATTTTCGAGCTGACTCTCCGGGCTATTGGGTTATGTGACTTAGATCGTCTGTGTCTGGAGGTCGGACATAGGTTCCCTGGAAATTCGCCCGAAAAGCATCCTCAAGCTCTTCCCAACTACCAATGGTGTTTCGGGGAGGCTTTTAAGCCAATGCTGGGCTGGCCCTTTGAGCTTGAGGGGTAGGTATTTTATGGCATGGAGATCATCTCCTCTGGCCATGTGTATGTGGAGGATATAATCCTCAATCCGCACTCGTGGTGCTGTCGTTCCGTCGATGCCTCTATGTTTACGGGCTTGAATCCACTGAAATTCATGATCCAGCACCTCATCGGTGAAACATAGAGGTGCACGGCGCCCATATTTGGGTGTGCCGTGATGTTCGGATATTTGACGTGTTGTATTGCTCGCGAACTTGTTTCCTTGGCCCGTAGATAGATCTAACGGGCCATCCTTTTGGTGCGAATCCTTATGCGGATCACGTGCGGCTTGTGTCTTGGCGCTGCTTGCCGCTCACGCTTGCCATGTGGTCGCTCTATCCGACCCGGCGGCCTCTTTGTTTTTTGATCATGGGGCTCTCGGCCTCCTCATCGAATTCGGGCAGTAGTTTGCGCGTTGGGTAGCTCTTTGCTTGGCGGCTGTCGCCATATTTGTCTGCAGTGTTGATTAATTTACTCCATTTCATTCGGAGTGCGTCTTCCGCTGTTCTGAGCCTTTGTTTCTTCTTTTTCAAGCTACGCACAGTAGCGAGGAGCTCTTTGTGGAGGTTCTTCTGATCCAATGACGTGTCCGGCGTGAGATCGTCCGGACTGTTGTCCTTGCCGGGGACGGGTTGTTTGTCCAAGTTGGCCTGTTCGGATGGTTGCTCAATGGCATGTTCGTCGTCGGCCGGCTCACCCTGCTCTATGGCTGGGTCTGTGTGGGCGCTATCTTTGTCGAGGTGGGGTTTTGAGCGGCGCTTACGCCGCCGCTTTGACTGCTTCCCGAGGGAATTTTCTTTCGCAGCGTCTCGTTGTTCCTCGTTATCGCTTCCCTTAGGTGTGTCCACCATATATATATCGCAAGTTGAGGTGGCCATCCAGTGCCCTGTGGGCGCTGGTTCTTGGTCGTCTCCGGCGTCGTCGTCCATATCATCGATGTCCTCGGAGTCGAAGTCGAGCATGTCTGTTAAGTCATCGACAGTGGCTACAAAGTGGGTGGTGGGTGGGCATTGAATTTCTTCGTCGTCCGAATCCCAACCTTCCTGACCGTAGTTAGGCCAGGGCTCCCCTGACAAAGAGAGAGACTTTAATGAGTTCAGGATATCGCCAAAGGGTGAGTGCTGAAAGATGTCCGCGGTGGTGAACTCCATAACGGCGCCCGGATCGGACCGGCAGGGGTATGGGAGGTTGAGTCCGGAAAGGAGTCCGCACACAGGAGTCACGAGCTTTGCAAAGGACAGGGATGGTGTTCGGCTCAATCACCGTAGATATTTCAGCCCCCGAGGCGGTGTCCAACCAACCGTCCTCGATCGGCAAAACCGGCTCCGGATTAAGGGTCGGAGCGGGCACTGGTGCGGCCTCCAGGGCACTGTTCGGCGGCAGAGCTAGATCGTACCCATCGAGACAGTGCGGCACGCTCGGCTATGGCTCGAATCCGTCGAAGATCAAGTCTCCGCGAACATCGGCCGTATAGTTCAGGCTTCCAAATCTGACCTGATGGCCAGGGGCGTAGCTTTCGATCTGCTCCAGATGTCCTAGCGAATTGGCCCGCAGTGCAAAGCCGCCAAATACGAAGATCTGTCCGGGGAGAAAAGTCTCACCCTGGACTGCGTCGTTGCTGATGATTGAAGGAGCCATCGGGCCTATAGGTGACGATACAGAGGAACTCTCAATGAAAGCACCAATGTCGGTGTCAAAACTGGCGGATCTCGGGTAGGGAGTCCCGAACTGTGCGTCTAGGCGGATGGTAACAGGAGACAAGGGACACGATGTTTTTACCTAGGTTCGGGCCCTCTCGATGGAGGTAATACCCTACTCCTGCTTGATTAATATTGATGATATGGGTAGTACAATAGTAGATCTACCACGAGATCAGAGAGGCTAAACCCTAGAAGCTAGCCTATGGTATGATTGTTGTTCGTCCTACGGACTAAAACCCTTCGGTTTATATAGACACCGAATAGGGTTAGGGTTACACAGAGTCGGTTACAATGGTAGGAAATCTACATATCCGTATCGCCAAGCTTGCCTTCCACGCCAAGGAAAGTCCCATCCGGACACGGGACGAAGTCTTCAATCTTGTATTTTCATAGTCTAGGTGTCCGGCCAAAGATGATAGTTCGCTATCCGGACACCCCTAGTCCAGACTCCTCGAGACCATCTTCATCCTCGCCTCCACGGATTGATAAACCTTAGGTCATCCACTTGAGGAAATTTGCTACTGTCCAACAAACCTCTGCACTTGGAGGCCCAACAACGTCTACAAGAAGAAGGTTGCGTAGTAGACATCAAGCAGTTTCTGGCGCCGTTGCCGGGGAGGTGAGTGCTTGAAGGTATATCTTTAGAACTTGCAATCAAGTCTTTTAGTTTCTTGTTTTATCACTAGTTTAGTCTATAAAAGAAAACTACCAAAAAAATGGAATTGAGTTTGTCTCATACGCTTCATCTTTTTAATATCTTTCGTGAGTATGATGGAAAGGAAAATTGTGCCAAAGTACTAGAAGAAGTATTACATAGAATGCTTGGCATAAAATATGTGAATGATGAGCTTGATTGCAATATTGTTAGTATGATCTTTGAATACGCATGATGTTAATGATATGCAAAGCCACAAGCTTGGGGAAGCTATATTTGATGAAGATGATATTTTTTTGTCCCCCAAGCTTTGATGAGCAAATTTACTATGATGAAAGCATGCCTCCTATCTGTGATGATTATTGTGATGACATGTATGCTTTAAAGACTAATGATAACCATGAAACTTGTCATCGTGATCTTAATTTTCAATCACATGATAGTTATTTTGTTGAGTTTACTCCCACTATTATTCATGAGAAGAAATTTGCTTACGTGGAGAGTAATAAAAATTCTATGCAAGTAGATCATGAACAGAATGCTTTAGGTGCTGGTTATATTGTTGAATTCATTCATGATGCTACTGAAAATTATTATGAGTGAGGAATATATGCTTGTAGGAATTGCAATAATATCAAGTTTCCTCTCTATGTGCTTAAAGTTTTGAAGTTATGCTTGTTTTGCCTTCCTATGCTAGTTGATTATTGTTCACATAAGTTGTTTGCTCACAAAATCCCTATGCATAGGAAGTGGGTTAGACTTAAATGTGCTAGTCATATTCTTCATGATGCTCTCTTTATGTTTCAATTCTTATCTTTTATGTGAGCATCATTGAAATCATCATGCCTAGCTAGGGTGGTTAAACGTTAGCGCTTGTTGGGAGGCAACCCAAGTTTATTTTAGTTTCTTGCTTTTTGGTTCTGTTTAGGAATAGATAATCCATCTAGCTTCTGTTTAGATGTGGTTTTGTGTTTTAATTAGTGTTTGTGCCAAGTAGAACCTTTGGGAAGACTTGGGTGAAGTCTTTATGATCATGCTGTAAAAAACAGAAACTTTAGCGCTCACGAGATTAGCTAAAACTTTTTACTGGATATTCTATTTAGTTGATTCTTTTTGCAGATGATTACTATAAAAATTCATCAGGTCCACCAATTTATTTTAGAATTTTTGGAGTTCCAGAAGTTTGCGTTAGTTACAGATTACTACAGACTGTTCTGTTTTTGACAGATTCTATTTTTCGTGTGTTGTTTGCTTATTTTGATGAATCTATGGCTAGTAAAATAGTTTATAAACCATAGATAAGTTGGAATACAGTAGGTTTAATACCAATATAAATAAAGAATGAGTTAATTACAGTACCTTTAAGTGGTGTTTTGTTTTCTTTCGCTAACGGAGCTCACGAGTTTTCTGTTAAGTTTTGTGTTGTGAAGTTTTCAAGTTTTGGGTAAAGATTCGATGGACTATGGAATAAGGAGTGGCAAGAGCCTAAGATTGGCGATGCCCAAGGAACCCCAAGGTAATATTCAATGACAACCAAGAGCCTAAGCTTGGGGATGCCCCGGATGGCACCCCTCTTTCGTCTTTGTTCATCGGTAACTTTACTTGGAGCTATATTTTTATTCACCACATGATATGTGTTTTGCTTGGAGCGTCGTTTTATTTTCTTTAGCTTTGCTTGATGTTGAATAAAATACGAAGATCTGAAATTATTAAATGGGAGAGTCTTCACGTAGTTGTATAATTATTCGACTACTCATTGATCTTCACTTATATCTTTTAGAGTAGTTTGTTGTTTGCTCTAGTGCTTCACTTATATCTTTTAGAGCTCAATGGTGGTTTTATTTTGAAGAAATAGATGAACTCTCATGCTTCACTTATATTATTTTGAGAGTCTTAAATAGCATGGTAATTTTCTTAATCCTAATATGCTAGGTATTCAAGAATAGTAAAAACTTTCTTATGAGTGTGTTGAATACTAAGAGAAGTTTGATGCTTGATGATTGTTTTGAGATATGGAGGTAGTAATATTAGAGGTATGCTAGTTGGGTAGTTGTGAATTTGAGAAATACTTGTGTTAAAGTTTGTGATTCCCGTAGCATGCACGTATGGTGAACCGTTATGTGATGAAGTCGGAGCATGATTTATTTATTGATTGTCCTCCTTATGAGTGGCAGTCGGGGACGAGCGATGGTCTTTTCCTACCAATCTATCCCCCTAGGAGCATGCCCGTAGTACTTCGTTTCGATAACTAATAGATTTTTGCAATAAGTATTTGAGTTCTTTATGACTAATGTTGAGTCCATGGATTATAAGCACTTTATTCCTTCCACCATTGCTAGCCTCTCTAATACCGCGCATTTTTTGCCGGTATCATACACCCACCATATACCTTCATCAAAACAGCCACCATACCTACCTATTATGGCATTTCCATAGCCATTTCGAGATATATTGCCATGCAACTTTCCACCGTTCCGTTTATTATGACACACTCCATCATTGTCATATTTCTTTGCATGATCATGTAGTTGACATTGTATTTGTGGCAAAACCACCGTTCATAATTCTTTCATACATGTCACTCTTGATTCATTGCATATCCCGGTACACCGCCGGAGGCATTCATATAGAGTCATATCTTGTTCTAATTATTGAGTTGTAATTCTTGAGTTGTAATAAAATAAAAGTGTGATGATCATCATTTTTAGAGCATTGTCCCAAGTGAGGAAAGGATGATGGAGACTATGATTCCCCCACAACTCGGGATGAGACTCCGGACGAAAAATAAAAAAAAGAGAAAAAAAGAGGCCATAAAAAAAGAGAAAAGGCCCAAATAAAAAAATAAAAAATGAGAGAAAAAGAGAGAAGGGACAATACTAATATCCTTTTACCACACTTGTGCTTCAAAGTAGCACTATGATCTTCATGATAGAGAGTCTCCTATGATATCACTTTCACATACTAGTGGGAATTTTTCATTATAGAACTTGGCTTGTATATTCCAATTATGGGCTTCCTCAAAATGCCCTAGGTCTTCGTGAGCAAGCGAGTTGGATGCACACCCACTTAGTTTCTTTTGTTGAGCTTTCAGATATTTATAGCTCTAGTGCATCCGTTGCATGGCAATCCCTACTCACTCACATTTATATCTAATGATGGGCATCTCCATAGCCCGTTGATACGCCTAGTTGATGTGAGACTATCTTCTCCTTTTTGTCTTCTCCACAGCCGCCGTTCTATTCCACATATAGTGCTATGTCCATGGCTCACGCTCATGTATTGCGTGAAGATTGAAAAAGTTTGAAAATGTCAAAAGTATGAAGCAATTGCTTGGCTTGTCATCGGGGGTTTGCATGATTTAAATATTTTGTGTGGTGAAGATAGAGCATAGGCAAACTATATGATTTTGTAGGGATAACTTTCTTTGGCCATGTTACTTTGAGAAGACATAATTGCTTAGTTAGTATGCTTGAAGTATTATTATTTTTATGTCAATATGAACTTTTATCTTGAATCTTCGGATCTGAATATTCATACCACAATTAAGAAGAATTACATTGAAATTATGCCAAGTAGCATTCCACATCAAAAATTCTGTTTTTATCATTTACCTACTCGAGGACGAGCAGGAATTAAGCTTGGGGATGCTGATACGTCTCCAACGTATCTATAATTTTTGATTGTTCCATGCTATTATATTATCTGTTTTGGATGTTTATGGGCTTTATTTAACACTTTTATATTATTTTGGGACTAACCTATTGACCTGAGCCCAGTGCAGTTCTGTTTTTCCCTTGTTTCAGTGTTTCGAAGAAAAGGAATATCAAACAGAGTCGAAATGGAATGAAACAAACTGGAGAAGTTATTTTTGGAAGGAAAGCAACCCGCGTGACTTGGAGTCCACGTGAAGAAAGCAACGAGGGAGGCACGAGGCAGGGGGCGCGCCCTCCCCCCTGGGCGTGCCCTCCACCCTCGTGGGCCCCTCGTGGCTCCCCTGACGTATTTCTTCCGCCTATATATATCCATATACCCTAAAATGACCGGGGAACAGAATAGATCGGGAGTTTTGCTGCCGCAAGCCTCTGTAGCCACCAAAAACCAATCGGGACCCTGTTCCGGCACCCTGCCGGAGGGGGGAACCCTCACCAGTGGCCATCTTCATCATCCCGGCGCTCTCCATGACGAGGAGGGAGTAGTTCACCCTCGGGGCTGAGTGTATGTACCAGTAGCTATGTGTTTGATCTCTCTCTCTCGTGTTCTTGATTTGGCACGATCTTGATGTATCGCGAGCTTTGCTATTATAGTTGGATCCTATGTTTCTTCTTCCCCTCTTCTCTCTTGTAATGGATTGAGTTTCCCCTTTGAAGTTATCTTATCGGATTGAGTCTTTAAAGATTTGAGAACACTTGATGTATGTCTTGCCGTGCATATCTGTGGTGTCAATGGGATATCACGTGATTCACTTGATGTATGTTTTGGTGATCAACTTGCGGGTTCCGCCCATGAACCTATGCATAGGGGTTGGCACACGTTTTCGTCGTGATTCTCCGGTAGAAACTTTGGGGCACTCTTTGAGGTTCTATGTGTTGGTTGAATAGATGAATCTGAGATTGTGTGATGCATATCGTATAATCATACCCATGGATACTTGAGGTGACATTGGAGTATCTAAGTGACATTAGGGTTTTGGTTGATTTGTGTCTTAAGGTGTTATTCTAGTACGAATTCTAGGGCTGTTTGTGACACTTATAGGAATAGCCCAACGGATTGATTGGAAAGAATAACTTTGAGGTGGTTTCGTACCCTGCCATAATCTCTTTGTTTGTTCTCCGCTATTAGTGACTTTGGAGTGACTCTTTGTTGCATGTTGAGGGATAGTTATATGATCCAGTAATGTTATTATTGTTGAGAGAACTTGCACTAGTGAAAGTATGAACCCTAGGCCTTGTTTCCTAGCATTGCAATACCGTTTACGCTCACTTTTGCTACTAGTTACCTTGCTGTTTTTATATTTTCAGATTACAAAAACCTATATCTACCATCCATATTGCACTTGTATCACCATCTCTTCGCCGAACTAGTGCACCTATACAATTTACCATTGTATTGGGTGTGTTGGGGACACAAGAGACTCTTTGTTATTTGGTTGTAGGGTTGCTTGAGAGAGACCATCTTCATCCTACCCCTCCCACGGATTGATAAACCTTAGGTCATCCACTTGAGGGAAATTTGCTACTGTCCTACAAACCTCTGCACTTGGAGGCCCAACAACGTCTACAAGAAGAAGGTTGCGTAGTAGACATCACCCCCAGGTCTAATTTCCATCATATTAATCTTCCAACACTTAGCTATTTCATTGCCTTTTATTTTACTTTGCATCTTTATCATAAAAATACCAAAAATATTATCTTATCATATCTATCAGATCTCACTCTCGTAAGTGACCGTGAAGGGATTGACAACCCCTTTATTGCGTTGGTTGCGAGGATTTATTTGTTTGTGTAGGTGCGAGGGACTCATGCGTGCCCTCCTACTGGATTGATACCTTGGTTCTCAAAAACTGAGGGAAATACTTACGCTACTTTGCTGCATCACCCTTTCCTCTTCAAGGGAAAACCAACGCAGTGCTCAAGAGGTAGCAAGAAGGATTTGTGGCGCTGTTGCCGGGGAGTCTACGCAAAAGTCAACATACCAAGTACCCATCACAAACCCTTATCTCCCGCATTACATTATTTGCTATTTGCCTCTCGTTTTCCTCTCCCCCACTTCACCCTTGCCGTTTTATTCGCCCCCTCTTTTCCGTTCGCCTTTTTCGCTTCCTTCTTGTTTGCTCGTGTGTTGGATTGCTTGCTTGTCACGATGGCTCAAGATAATAATAAGTTGTGTGACTTTACCAATACGAACAACAATGATTTTCTTAGCACTCCGAGTGCTCTTCTTACCGATACTGAATCTTGTGAAATCAATGCTGCTTTGTTGAACCTTGTCATGAAAGATCAATTTGTCAGCCTTCCTAGTGAAGATGTCGCTACCCATCTAAATAGCTTCGTTGATTTGTGTGATATGCAAAAGAAGAAAGATGTGGATAATGATATTGTTAAATTGAAGCTATTTCCTTTTTCTCTTACAGATCGTGCTAAAGCTTGGTTTTCATCTTTGACTAAAAATAGTATTGATTCTTGGAATAAGTGCAAAGATGCTTTTATCACTAAATATTTTCCTTCCGCTAAGATCATCTCTCTCAGAAACGATATTATGAATTTTAAGCAACTTTATCATGAACATGTTGCACAAGCTTGGGAGAGGATGACATTAATGATACGTAATTGTCCTACACATGGTTTGAATTTGTGGATGATCATACAAAAATTTTATGCCGTATTGAATTTTGCTTCTAGAAATCTTTTAGATTTGGCCGTGGGAGGCACTTTTATGGAAATCACTTTAGGAGAAGCTACTAAACCCCTAGATAATATTATGGTTAATTATTCTCAATGGCACACTGAAAGATCTACTAATAAAAATGTGCATGCGATAGAAGAAATTAATGTTTTGAGTGGAAAGATGGATGAACTTATGAAACTATTTGCTAGTAAAAATGTTTCTTCTGATCCTAATGACATGCCTTTGTCTACTTTGATTGAGAATAGTAATGAATCTATGGATGTGAATTTTGTTGGTAGGAATAATTTTGGTAACAACGAGTATAGAGGAAACTTTAATCCTAGGCCATACCCTAGTAACTCCTCCAATAATTATGGTAATTCCTACAACAATTCTTATGGAAATTTTAATAAGATGCCTTCTGAATTTGAGACTAGTGTTAAAGAATTTATGAATTCACAAAAGAATTTTAATGCTTTGCTTGAAGAGAAATTGCTTAAAGTTGATGAATTGGCTAGGAACGTTGATAGAATTTCTCTTGATGTTGATTCTTTGAAACTTAGATCTATTCCACCTAAGCATGATATCAATGAGTCTCTCAAAGCCATGAGAATTTCCATTGATGAGTGCAAAGAAAGAACCGCTAGGATGCGTGCTAAGAAAGATTGCTTTGTGAAAGCGTGTTTTTCTAATTTTTATGAAAATAAAGATGAAGATCTAAAAGTTATTGATGTGTCCCCCATTAAATCTTTGTTTTTCAATATGAATCTTGATAATGATGGGACGGAATATGATCCACCTTTACCTAGAAGGCGTTCCAAAAATTCGGAGTCTTTAGATCTTGATGCAAAAATTGGTAAAAGTGGGATTGAAGAGATCAAAACTCTAGATATTAATGAACCCACTATTTTGGATTTCAAGGAATTTAATTATGATAATTGCTCTTTGATAGATTGTATCTCCTTGTTGCAACCGTGCTAAATTCTCCACAGGCTTATAGCCAACATAAAGCTTTTACTAAACATATCGTTGATGCTTTGATGCAATCTTATGAAGAAAAACTTGAGTTGGAAGTTTCTATCCCTAGGAAACTTTATGATGAGTGGGAACCGACTATTAAAATTAAAATTAAAGATCATGAGTGCTATGCTTTATGTGATTTGGGTGCTAGTGTTTCCACGATCCCAAAAACTTTGTGCGATTTGCTAGGTTTCCATGATTTTGATGATTGCTCTTTAAACCTGCACCTGGCGGATTCCACCATTAAGAAACCTATGGGAAGAATTAATGTTTTTCTTATTATTGCAAATAGGAATTATTGTTCTTGATATAGATTGCAATCCTTCATGTCCTATTATTCTTGGTAGACCTTTCCTTAGAACGATCGGTGCAATTATTGATATGAAGGAAGGAAATATTAGATCCCAATTTCCGTTAAGGAAAGGCATGGAACACTTTCCTAGAAAGAAAATAAAATTACCATATGAATCTATCATGAGAGCCACTTATGGATTGCCTACCAAAGATGGCAATACCTAGATCTATCCTAGCTATTATGCCTAGCTAGGGGCGTTAAACGATAGCGCTTGTTGGGAGACAACCCAATATTTTTCCTTGCTGTTATTCAATAAATATTTGATCTAGCCTCTGGTTAGATTTATTTTTATGTTTTAATTAGTGTTTGTGCCAAGTTTAACCTATAGGATTTTCTTGGATGATAGTTATTTGATCTTGCTGAAAATTCCAGAAACTTTCTGTTCACGAAAATAATTGTTAAAAATCACCAGAATGTCATAAAATATTGATTCCAATTACTGCTGATCAATAAAAAAATTGTATAGGTCTTCCTATTTTGGCTGAATTTTTGTAGTTCCAGAAGTTTGCGTTAGTTACAGATTACTACAGACTGTTCTGTTTTTGATAGATTCTGTTTTTCGTGTGTTGTTTGCTTATTTTGATGAATCTATGGATAGTAAAATAGTTTATAAACCATAGATAAGTTGGAATACAGTAGGTTTAACACCAATATAAATAAATAATGAGTTCATTAGAGTACCTTGAAGTGGTTTTTTGTTTTCTTTCGCTAATGGAGCTCACGAGATTTTCTGTTAAGTTTTGTGTTGTGAAGTTTTCAAGTTTTGGGTAAAAGATTTGATGGATTATGGAACAAGGAGTGGCAAGAGCCTAAGCTTGGGGATGCCCATGGCACCCTAATATAATCTAAGGACACCAAAAAGCCAAAGCTTGGGGATGCCCCGGAAGGCATCCCCTCTTTCGTCTACTTCCATCGGTAACTTTACTTGAAGCTATATTTTTATTCACCACATGATATGTGTTTTGCTTGGAGCGTCTTGTATGATTTGAGTCTTTGCTTTTTAGTTTACCACAATAATATTTGTTGTACACACCTTTTGAGAGAAACACACATGATTCAGAATTTATTAGAATACTCTATGTGCTTCACTTAAATCTTTTAAGCTATATAGTTTTTGCTCTAGTGCTTCACTTATATCTTTTAGAGCACGGCGGTGGTTTTGTTTTATAGAAGCTATTATTCTCTCATGCTTCACTTATATTTTTAAAGAGTCTTAAACAGCATGGTAATTTGCTTAAATTGGGAAATTAATCCTAATATGTTAGGTATTCAAGACTAGTAAAAAACTCCCTTATGAGTGTGTTGAATGCTAAGAGAAGTTTGATGCTTGATGATTGTTTGGAGATATGGAGGTAGTGATATTAAAGTTGTGCTAGTTTAGTAGTTGTGAATTTGAGAAATACTTGTGTTGAAGGTTGCAAGTCCTGTAGCATGCACGTATGGTAAACGTTATGTAACAAATTTGAAACATGAGGTGTTCTTTGATTGTCCTCCTTATGAGTGGCGGTCGGGGACGAGCGATGGTCTTTTCCTACCAATCTATCCCCCTAGGAGCATGCACGTAGTGCTTGATTTTTGATGACTTGTAGATTTTTGCAATAAGTATGTGAGTTATTTATGACTAATGTTGAGTCCGTGGATTATACGCACTCTTACCCTTCCATCATTGCTAGCCTCTTCGGTACCGTGCACTGCCCTTTCTCACATTGAGAGTTGGTGCAAACTTCGCCGGTGCATCCAAACCCCGTGATATGATACGCTCTTTCACACATAAACCTCCTTATATGTTCCTCAAAACAGCCACCATACCTACCTATTATGGCATTTCCATAGCCATTCCGAGATATATTGCCATGCAACTTTCCACCGTTCCGTTTATTATGACACGTTCATCATTGTCATATTGCTTTGCATGATCATGTAGTCAACATCGTATTTGTGGAAAAGCCACCGTTCATAATTTTTTCATACATGTCACTCTTGATTCATTGCTATCCCGGTATACCACCGGAGGCATTCATATAGAGTCATACTTTGTTCTAGTATCGAGTTGTTTTCATTGAGTTGTAAATAAATAGAAGTGTGATGATCATCATTCATGAAGCATTGTACCAATAAAAAAAGAGAAAGGCCAAATAAAAAAAAGAAGGCCCAAAAAAATATATAAATAAAAAGGGACAATGCTACTATCCTTTTTTCCACACTTGTGCTTCAAAGTAGCACCATGTTCTTCATGATAGAGAGTCTCTTGTTTTGTCACTTTCATATACTAGTGGGAATTTTTCATTATAGAACTTGGCTTGTATATTCCAACAATGGGCTTCCTCAAATGCCCTAGGTCTTCGTGAGCAAGCAAGTTGGATGCACACCCACTTAGTTTCTTTTGTTGAGCTTTCATGCATTTATAGCTCTAGTGCATCCGTTGCATGGCAATCCCTACTCCTTGCATTAACATCAATCGATGGGAATCTCCATAGCTCATTGATTAGCCGCGTTGATGAGACTTTCTCCTTTTTTGTCTTCTCCACATAACCCCCATCATTATATTCTATTCCACCCATAGTGCTATATCCATTGCTCACGCTCATGTATTGCGTGAAGGTTGAAAAAGTTTGAGATTACTAAAGTATGAAACAATTGCTTGGCTTGTCATCGGGGTTGTGCATGATGAGAGCATTCTTGTGTGACGAAAATGGAGCATGACTAAACTATATGATTTTTTAGGGATAAACTTTCTTTGGCCATGTTATTTTGAGAGAACATAATTGCTTAGTTAGTATGCTTGAAGTATTATTACTTTTATGTCAATATTAAACCTTTATCTTGAATCTTTCGGATCTGAATATTCATACCACAATTAGGAGAATTACATTGAAATTATGCCAAGTAGCATTCCACATCAAAAATTCTGTTTTTATCATTTACCTACTCGAGGATCAGCAGGAATTAAGCTTGGGGATGCTTGATACGTCTCCAACGTATGTATAATTTTTTATTGTTCCATGCTATATTATATTCTGTTTTGGACATTAATGGGCTTTATTATACAATTTTATATTATTTTTGGGACTAACCTATTAACCGGAGGCCCAGCCCAGAATTGTTGTTTTTTTTGCCTATTTCAGAGTTTCGCAGAAAAAGAATATCAAACGGAGTCCAAACGGAATGAAACCTTCGGGAACGTGATTTTCGGAACGAACATGATCCAGAGGACTTGGACTACGTCAAGACATCAACCAGGAAGGCATGAGGTAGGGGGCGCGCCTACCCCCCTGGGCGCACCCTCCACCCTCGTGGGGCCCATGTTGCTCCATCGACGTACTTCTTCCTCCTATATATACCTACGTACCCCCAAACTACCAGATACGGAGCCAAAAACCTAATTCCACCGCCGCAACCTTCTGTACCCGTGAGATTCCATCTTGGGGCCTTTTTCGGAGCTCTGCCGGAGGGGGCATCGATCACGGAGGGCTTCTATATCAACACCATAGCCTCTCCGATGATGTGTGTGTAGTTTACCTCAGACCTTCGGGTCCATAGTTATTAGCTAGATGGCTTCTTATCTCTTTTTGGATCTCAATACAATGTTCTCCCCCTCTCTCGTGGAGATCTATTTGATGTAATCTTCTTTTGCGGTGTGTTTGTTGAGACCGATGAATTGTGGGTTTATGAACAAGTTTATCTATGAACAATATTTGAATCTTCTCTGAATTCTTTTATGCATGATTGGTTATCTTTGCAAGTCTCTTTGAATTCTCAGTTTGGTTTGGCCTACTAGATTGATATTTCTTGCAATAGGAGAAGTGCTTAGCTTTGGGTTCAATCTTGCGGTGTCCTTTTCCCAGTGACAGTAGGGGCGGCAAGGCACGTATTGTATTGTTGCCATCGAGGATAACAAGATGGGGTTTATATCATATTGCATGAGTTTATCCCTCTACATCATGTCATCTTACTTAAAGCTTTACTCCGTTCTTATGAACTTAATACTCTAGATGCATGCTGGATAGCGGTCGATGTGTGGAGTAATAGTAGTAGATGCAGGCAGGAGTCCGTCTACTTGTCTCGGACGTGATGCCTATATACATGATCATACCTAGATATTCTCATAACTATGCTCAATTCTGTCAATTGCTCAACAGTAATTTGTTCACCCACCGTAATATTTATGCTCTTGAGAGAAGCCACTAGTGAAACCTATGGCCCCCGGGTCTATTTTCCATCATACTAATCTTCCAACACTTAGCTATTTTCATTGCCTTTTATTTTACTTTGCATCTTTATCATAAAAATACCAAAAATATTATCTTATCATATCTATCAGATCTCACTCTCGTTAGTGACCGTGAAGGGATTGACAACCCCTTTATTGCATTGGTTGCGAGGATTTATTTGTTTGTGTAGGTGCGAGGGACTCGTGCGTGGCCTCCTACTGGATTGATACCTTGGTTCTCAAAAACTGAGGGAAATACTTACACTACTTTACTGCATCACCCTTTCCTCTTCAAGGGAAAACCAACGCAGTGCTCAAGAGGTAGCACGGCACCATAACCGGCCTTGTAAGCACGACCGGCCGCGTGGTGGTAACGATTCTTAGACTTTGGTGGACCAGGGTAGGGCGCGTCGAGAAGTGGAGCTGGCAGCTCAGTTGGGGGCTCAACAGCAATCGCCGACTTACCCATCGGTGTCTGTGGAGGCAGGAGTGACCTCTAGAACCCTTGGCTTGCCATGTTTAGTGCCGACTCTACGTAACGAGCGTCTGCCTAAGGATTTCAAGGGCCCCCACAAGGTGCCTAATTACACGGCGGATCAACCCCCAGAGGCCTAGATTGAGAGCTATGAGATGGCCATGGAGATGTTGGATGTTAGTGTTGCCGCGTGTGCTAAGTACTTCACCATGATGTTGGATGGACCGGCTCGTACTTGGTTGAAAGGGTTGCCCGCTAACTCCATGAGGTCATGGGCGGAGTTGAAGACGCGTTTTATCCAAAATTTTAAAGAAACGTGCAAGCAGCCTATGTTGATTCTGGATTTAGACTCTTGCATCCAAGGTGAGGGCGAGTCAACAACCAATTGGGTGCACTGGATCTCGGCCGTTATACACTCACCGGACAGTATCAACGCCGGTTCAGCGGTCCTGATGTTGGAGAAGAATTGTCGTTTCCTTCCCCTTAAGCAGAAACTAGGGCGGCTTAAGCGCCACTACAATGATATGGGGGAGCTCATGGCGGCTCTTGTCAAATATGCCGACTCTGATAGTACAAAGGACCCTGACTTTGATGAGGAGAAAGCTGGCAAGGGGAAGAAGAGCAGAAATTCAAAAGGGCAGCAACATAATACGGCGGGTCAAAGTGGCAAAGGTAAGCACAAAGTTGACGGCGATTTAGACTTTGTGGCTAACAACAATGCACATAACAATAATCAGTGTCGTAAGGGGAAAGCGTCAACGCCCCGGTTTGGAGGGAAAAAGTTTAACATTGAGGCAATGATGAATCAGCCTTGCCCAAAGCATGGTACGCAAGAAAAGCTGGCCAGTCATCTGTGGAAGGATTGCTTCATCTTGATGGAGTATAGAAATTCCATTTTTTTCCAGAATAATCATGGCCTGAATGGCGGCTCAGGATCCGGCTCTCACGGACCTGGCTTTGGTGGTGGTGGCTCAAACTCCGGTTTTTAGGGCCAAGGCAATCAAGGTGGTTTTAATCAGCAATCTGGCCAAGGGAATCAGCGACAGTAGTCTGGTTATCACAGTAATCCAAAGCAGTTTTATAGTGGTCAGTATCATGTGTTTACTACAAGTTTATGCAAACGGGACCAGAAGGTTCATAAAAGGGCAGTGAACGCGGTTGAGCCGGTGGTCCCTCGCTACTTGCTGTGGTCTGAACATCCCATTGTACTGAGCCGTGAGGATCACCCGCCCTGGGTTGACAGTCCGGGTCAGTTAGCTTTGGTGGTTGCACCTCAGGTTGGAGGGTATAAGTTTACTAAAGTACTCATGGATGGAGGCAACAACATAAATATCCTTTACTATGATACTTTCCGTCGTATGAATTTGACTGATAATGATCTTAAGCCGTCTTCTACTGTTTTTCATGGCGTGGTGCCTGGTAAGTCGGCGTACCCATTGGGTAAGATAGCTTTGGAAGTGGCTTTTGGAGATGATCATGATTTAAGAGCTGAGACACTGACTTTTGAAGTGGTCAAGATCAAGAGCCCTTACCACGCCCTGTTTGGACAGCCGGCTTACGCTAAATTCATGGCACGGCGTTGTTATGTTTATCTGCAGCTTAAGATGCCGGGTCATAAGGGTACCATAACTATACATGGCAACAGGAAGATAGCTTTGGAGTGTGAACAGGGCGATGCTGCTTATGCTGAGACGGCTTGTGCAACGGAGGAGTTGAAGTAATACAAAGATAATGTTGACCCGACAGATATGACACCTTTGAAGAAGCCAACCACAGAGCATGACCCGCTGTTGAAGTTTAAGTCGGCAAATGACACTAAGCTGGTTGACTTTGTTCCTAGCAACTCATCCAAGAAGTTTAGTATTAGTGCTAACATGGATCCAAAATAGGAAAGCACGCTCATCGAGTTCATCCGTGAGAACCGGAACATCTTTGCATGGAAGCCTTCAGACATGCCAAGTGTACCGAGGGAACTCGTTGAGCACACTCTCAATGTCGATCCAAAGTTTAAGCCGGTCAAGCAATTCCTTCATCATTTTAATGATGAGAGGTGTAAGGCCATTGGTGAGGAGGTGGCCCGACTCTTGGCGGCTGGGTTCATCATTGAAGTTTTTCATCCTGAATGGTTGGCTAACCCGGTACTGGTACTTAAGAAAAATGGCACTTGGCGCATGTGCGTGGATTACACAAACCTGAACAAGCCTGTCCGGCTGATCCTTTTTCCCTCCCTCGTATTGATCAGATCATTGATGCTACGACGGGTTGTGAGCGTTTGAGCTTTTTGGATGCTTACTCTGGGTATCATCAGATCAAGATGGCAGTTAAGGACCATGAGAAGACAACTTTCATCACTCCCTTTGGAGCCTTCTGCTATGTGTCTATGACTTTTGGGCTCAAGAGTGCCCACGCGACTTATCAGTGGTGTGTTCAAAATTGCCTTCATGACCAATTGGACGCAATGTTCATGCTTATGTGGATGATATTGTTGTGAAATCCAGGAAGAAGGAGACCTTGATAGATGATTTTAAACATACCTTGACAATCTTCGGGTCTACAAGATGCTGCTTAACCCGGTAAGTGTGTCTTTGGTGTGCCAGCAGGCAAGCTCTTGGGTTTTTTGGTTTCTGAAAAAGGCATTGAATCTAACCCGGAGAAAATCAAGGCTATCACTTCCTTGGCTAAGCCGGCGTGTATTAATGATGTCCAGCATCTGGCGGGTTGTATTTCGGCCTTAAGCCGGTTTATAAGCCGGTTGGGCAAAAATGCCATCCCCCTGTATCAGATGATGAAGAAAACAGATCACTTTGTCTGGAATGATGCTGCTGATCAGGCGTTTGAGGCATTGAAAAAGCAGTTGGTTGAGCCACCGATCCTTGCAGCTCCTATTGATAAGGAGCCCTTACTGTTATATGTGGTTGTTAATAGCCGAGCCGTCAGTGTGTCAATTCTTGTGGAACGGAAGGAAGCGGGCAAGGAATATCCGGTTCAACGGCCACTTTATTATATCAGCGAGGTACTCATTGAATCCAACCAGAGGTATCCACATTGACATAAGCTAGTGTATGGGGTGTTCATGGCTAGTCGTAAGTTGAAGCAGTATTTCTTTGGTCATCCCATCACTCTGGTCAGTTCTGCTCCTTTAGGGATATTATTCAAAACAGAGAAGCCACAGGTCAGGTCGCCAAGTGGGCCATTGAGCTTGGACCCCATGGTTTTAAGTATATGCCTCGAACATCCATCAAGTCTCAAGCACTTGTAGATTTCATCAATGACTGGACAGACTTGCAGATGCCTGAGGAGAAGCCGAATAGCACATATTGGACTATTCACTTTCATGGATCCAGGTAGTTGGAAGGCTCGGGGGCTAGAGTTATTTTGACTTCCCCACGAGGTGATAAATTTTGCTATGTTTTAAGGTTGATGTTCCCTTGTACTAACAATGCAGCTGAGTATGAGGCCTTGCTCCATGGTCTTCGGATGGCTAAAGAGATGAATTTAAGCTAGGTGAGGTGTTTTGGCGACTTAGATTTGGTGGCTCAGCAAGTTTCAGGCACTTGGGATTCCAAAGGTACACTCATGGCGGCTTATCACCGAGAGGTTGATGTTATTGCTGGTCATTTCAAAAGTTATCAAGTGGAACATGTTGATCCCAGGAAAAATGAGGCGACTGATGCTTTAAGCCGGCTAGGGTCCCAGCGTAAGCCGGTACCACCTAAGGTTTTCCTTGATATTCTGCATAATCCTTTAGTTAAATTGCCTAGGGAGGAAGATCTTGTTGTTCCTGAATCAGAGGCGCAATTGGTGGCGGCTCTTCATGCTATTCCTGATTGGACAGTTCCATGTTTGGCTTATGTGACGCCCCCGATTTAATCGTACACTAATCATGCACGCAAATGTGTACGATCAAGATCAGGGACTCACGGGAAGATATCACAACACAACTCTAAAACATAAATAAGTCATACAAGCATCATAATACAAGCCAGGGGCCTCGAGGGCTCGAATACAAGTGCTCGATCATAGACGAGTCAACGGAAGCAACAATATCTGAGTACAAACATAAGTTAAACAAGTTTGCCTTAAGAAGGCTAGCACAAACTGGGATACAGATCGAAAGAGGCGCAGGCCTCCTGCCTGGGATCCTCCTAAACTACTCCGGTCATCGTCGGCGTCTTTCGCGTAGCGATGAGGGCACCTCCGTGTAGTAGGAGTCGTCGTCGAAGGTGGCGCCTGCCACAGGCTCCATCGTCAGTTGCAGAACGGGTAAAGAAAGGGGAAAAGGGGAACAAGGCAACCGTGAGTACTCATCCAAAGTACTCGCAAGCAAGGAGCTACACTACATATGCATGGGTATATGTGTAAAGGGCCATATCGGTGGACTGAATCTGCAGAATGCCGTAATAAGAGGGGATAGCTAATCCCGTCAAGACTACGCTCGCAGCCTCCGCCTTCTTGGCATGTAGAAGAGAGTAGACTAAAGTCCTCCAAATAGCATCCCATAGCATAATCCTACCCGGCGATCCTCTCCTCGTAGCCCTGCTAGAGAGCGACCACCGGGTTGTATCCGCACTTGGAAGGGTGTGTTTTATTAAGTATCCGGTTCTAGTTGTCATAAGGTCAAGGTACAACTCCAAGTCGTCACATTATCAAGATCACGGCTATTCAATAGATTAACTTCCTGCAGGGTGCACCACATAACCCAACACGCTTGATCCCATTTGGCCGGACACACTTTTCTCGGGTCATGCCCGCCGCGGAAGATCAACACGTCGCAGCCCCACCTAGGCATAACAGAGAGGTCAGCACGCCGGTCTAAACCTAAGCGCACAGGGGTCTGGGCCCATCGCCCATAGCACACCTGCATATTGCGAGGGCGGCCGGAAGCAGACCTAGCCTAGCAGGCGTTCCAGTCCAATCCGACGCGCGCCACTTAGTCGCTGACGTCACGAAGTCCTTCGGCTGATACCACGACGTCGAGTGCCCATAACTATTCCCGCGTAGTTGGTTAGTGCGTATAGACCAAATGGCCAGACTCAGATCAAATACCAAGATCTCTTTAAACGTGTTAAGTATCCGCGAACGTTGACCAGGGCCAGGCCCACCTCTCTCCTAGGTGGTCACAACCTGCCCTGTCGCTCCGCCACAAAGTAACAATCGGGGCCGTCGGAACCCAGGCCCACCTCTACGGGATGGAGCCACCGTCCTTTCAAATTTCCCATCTCCGAACAGTATCACAGTGATGTAATAGTGTAAAGTATATAGTATATGCCCGTGATCACCTCCCAAGTGATCACAGCCCGAAGAGTATAGCATGGCGACGGACAAGAGTGTAGGGCCACCGATGGAACACTAGCATCCTATACTAAGCAAGAGGGATAGCGGTAAGGGTAACAAGCAGAGCAACAATGACAGCTATGCATCAAAATAGGATTAACCGAAGCAAGAACATGCTAGACTACTCTAATGCAAGCAGTATAGAGAAGAATAGGCGATATCCGGTGATCAAATGGGGGCTTGCCCGGTTGTTACGCAAGTAGGAGGGTCGTCTTGATGTAGTCGAACACACGAACATCGGCAGCTGTCTCGAGTCTACCGGAAAGAAGTAACGGGGGACACAATAAATAACAGAGCAATCAAATGTAACACAAAGCAAGACGCGGCAATATGTTGTGCTAGGTGTGCCCTAACGCGGTAGGAGGTGATACCGACGAAGGGGGGAAACATCCGGGAAAGTATCCCCGGTGTTTCGTGTTCTCGAGCAGAGGAGCCGGAGGGGGAAAGTTGCGAGTTCGATAGGTTAGGGATGTGTGGCGGACGAACGGGCTGCGTTTCCGGGTTCATCTCGTCGTTCTGAGCAACTTTCATGTAGAAAGTATTTTCATCTGAGCTACGGTTTATTTTATATTAATTTTAAAAGATTTAAATCATTTTTAGGATTTATTTAATTATTTTAAAATAACATTATCCAGAACAATGTTTGCTGACGTCATCATGACGTCACCATGACATCAGCAGTCAACAGGGGTTGACTGGGTCAATCTGACGTGTGGGTCCCGCATGTCATTGACTGCTAACTAACTAACCAGGCTAACTAGTTTAGTTAACAGATTAGTTAAGTTAACTATAGTAGTTAATTAGGTTAATAGTGATTAAATCAATCTAATTACGATTAATTAATTTAGTTAATTAGCTAATTAATTAATTAAATTTATTTTTATTATTACTTTTTTTCTCTTTTTTTATAAAACTCGTTGGGGGGGCCCACAGGTCATTGGCCCATAGAGGCCTTGCGGGCGCACGGGTTACGGGCGCTGCTGCGGGCACCAGCCCGAACGGGCGCAGATGGTCGTCGGCGAAAGGGCGGGGCCATTCGGTGCGATGGGGCGGGCGCAAGCCACCGGGGCACATTGGGGCGCCGGCCAGGGGGTGGCCGCGGGCGAGCTGGAGCGCGATGAGACGGGCACGGCCAGCCACGGGCGAGGCGGGCGCGCAAGGGCAACCGGCAGCGGTGGCCGTGGGCGAGGCAGGCACGCCACGGGCACGAGTGGCGCGCGTCAGGCAGCGCGCCCGGCAGCAGGGGAGCGGGCGAGCGGCGTGGTGGCGCTAGGTGAGGGCGGGCGCGTGCGCGCACGACGGCGCGTCGTGCTGTGAGCAGCGAAGGGTGCGCGTCGGCCGGGAACGAGGCAGAGGAGAGAGGAGAGGGGGTAGCGGCTCACAGGGGGCCGTAGGGTTCGGGGCAACGGGGCTTGGGGAGGAGGACGAGGAGGCGACGACGACGGTGGATGGCTCCGTCGAAGCAGCGGCGGGACGAGGCGGTGACGGTGTACGGCGGCGACGTCGGGGGCGCCAGGGGCGCGGCCCAGATCCGGTCAGGGACTTCGAGGAGACGAGGAAGAAGCAGTCCAGTGGGGCCGGTCGAGGACGGGGAGGTCGAGGTGGAAGGCGGCGGTGGCGGCTCCGGCGATGTGGTCTCGGGCGGCGGCATTGGGGTCGATCCCCCAATCTGGACCGGGTGGGGGGGGGGCGAGCGACGTGGGGAGAGTGGGGTGGATCAGGGAGAGGATCGTGGGGAACCGGGGTGTAGTGAGCTAGGGTTGCGGGGTGGGGGTTATGCAGGGGCGCGGCTAGGCCAGCCTAATGGCTCAGTGCCTCTTTGGGCCGAACGCCCGTGGGAGGGGGTCTTGCTTCGTTTTTTTTGCTATGTTTTGTTTTTTGTTTTACTTTTCTTTTTATTTATTTCCTTTTTTCTGTTTTCTTTTACTTATTTAATAGTTTATAGTTTTTAGAAAAGAGAAACCCGCCCCTCTATTAGATTTGTAAAATCAACTGTTCTCACAAAAAATTTGGGACAAAAGTAAAGTACCTTGTATTCTCTATTAATTAAAAAGACATTTAAGTTATTATTTCGGTCATTGTTTTATTTATTTTAGTGCCTTCAATTATTTTATAATAATGTGGATCCTCCACCATAATTACTTATGATTTATTTATCACATTGGGAACATTATAGTTTTAGCTTTTGAAAACTTTTAGTGTTTGACTTTATTTTAAATTTGAATTTCAATCGGTTTTGAACTAACGCGAGATTAACAATAGTAACCGTGGTGACGTGGCATCGTTTAACATGGGATTACTGTAGCCTAATTATCCGGGCGTCACAATTCTCCTCCACTACAAAAAATCTCGTCCCGAGATTTAAGAGGTAGTGAAAGGGGGAAAGGTTTGGTGACGAATCTAGCGGATTTTCTCATTCTGGCTTGCTCTTCTTGAAGAGGTTGATCCATTACATTGATGTCTTCATTTCGCTGTTTCATGTCATCATGATGAAGTTGTCGTCCTTTCTTCGGGAACTCCATCGTACTTACGAAAGAATAAAGGGTGGAAAACTCTATAAGGACGGATTCTAACAAAATTGAGCATCGGACGGTTAACTCTGGGGAAGAAGCATAAGTATCTCTCGAATTGAAACTTAATAAGAAATCGAGAGAAAAGTAAGAAGGTACCATAAGAAGTTTCAAACGGATAGGCTATCGTTCAATGTCTGAAACAAAGTGCGATAGGGGTCCAGAGCAACGAGATTAAGTATTGCGTCTGTTACGAGAATAGATCACTAGGAAGGTGGCCCGTGAATTATATACGAGGCCACACGCGAGGAATAACTTGGGAAATAGGGGGTGTACAGGACAGTCAGGTTTTGATCCTGTGGAACTGTGGGTTATGGGCCCACCATGTGGTTTTTTTTAATAGGAGCAGTGACATCTTGCACGGTCATGATAGCAAGGCATGTCAGAGAGTACCATGTCAGTTATGTCGGCAACAATGTTGGTACCAAGGGCGAGGGACGAAGAGAACCATTTTCCTGCTCGTTGAACGAGTCGGACCAATAGGCAAAGTTCTCATCCATCGGCGGTTACCGGAATGTCATCAACAATAGTAACAGGGTCTTACTAACAGCGTGGTACCACAAGGTTCTTACCTAAGTAGGGGATTATTACTACTTAGATTATAGAGATCACAAGAAAGGTCAAACAATTCAATGGAAAGGAAAATGTGATCATCGGATCAAATAGAACAATGGAAAGGAAAATGTGTTTGCCACATATATCAGGGGGTATATCCTTCCCAATGTCAAGCAGAGGATGATATCCAAGACAGGATTTAAAGTAGAAAACCCTTTAGGTAAGAGGAGAGAAATTTCATGACATTACCCATACAACGGTGTTTGGGTAATTTCAACAGAAAAAACATTTTAAATGGTGCTTCAAATGTTCTTATTGAAAATCGGAGTAACACATACATGCTTCGAGATAGCATTGACATGGTCTTCAAGCAAAGGTCAGACTTTGGATATACAAAGGATCCATCAGGATAACTTATTAAACAAGGCATTCAATTTCCTCATTGAAAAATGGCTAACCTAGTTAAAAAGGAAACTATAACACTAGGTCCTCTAGTCAGGTGCACTAGGCATGACATCACCTTACCGAGTCGTATAAAGACCAATGTTATAACTCTTGAAAATATGTTCCAACCATCATATTTGACCGAGATTCAGATCTGATTGGTGTCAGGATACCTCAGACTTAGGAACCTGAGATAAAAAGGTGCGACACGAATTGACGAGAAGTCAGCATAAGATTCTCTGGAAATGAACTATGGAAGCGAGTTCCGAAACAAGAGTTCATCATTAAACCAAGGAGAGGGTGAGGAGGTGACTGATGGACTCAGCGACATTCCATTTAGATTTCAAAAGACGGATTTCCACGATTATTTGAACAAGGAGATAACCTTTGTCAGATCAAATGATATAGTGAGGTATGCTCGAAGAAAACATACATAATTTAACAATGGTTGAAAGGTGCACCCGAAATATAGGCTGGGTTGCACGGCCAACATTGGAATGGTGATTCAATAATCAATAGCCTAAGAATGAACGGCTGACCATTAACTTCAAAGCAATAGGGTTGCTAGAAGGGCAGAATCCAAACAGCACCGCTCACTTGTTGGTTCCCCGGTTGGAATCAACACGAGGACCCAAGAAGAATGGTGATGGTGAAAAGTTTCACCATACCAAGAATTCTTAAGAGGTGGTGAAATTCCCACGAAATTCTTGACATAAAAGGTGGTAATGTTTCAAGGTAAAGAAGAACAATGCTAGGCAGCAAGGAACTCAAGGTACAACACAAAACACGAACAAGTTTGTGTTGGAGGGAAGGCAATAAAGTGGCCGATGATATTACAAACCATCGAGGGGCAAGGATGGTATTTTCCATCAAGAATTCAATAGATATTTTGGAAGAGCTCAGAATGTTGATGATCATGACACCTTTGTCGAAGGATTCCATGAGGCTGCCATTGAATAACGTCGACATCAAGCAAAAGGAATGGTGAAGCAAAAGACCACTAGAACCACAGATATGACACAACCTCGGAATCAAGTATTGTTGTTCAAGACAATAATATAAGACAAGAAAGATCGACGTAAGCTTAGCTCAGCGTCAAAAATTGTGTTCCGGGAAGAAGACCAGGTAGCTCAGTTAAGATTTAGCACGATAATGATATAGCCGATCAGGCTAGGAATGACATGATCGGGTACAAACTCGTAAGTAAAGAATATTAGTACGAGTTGTTGAACCGTAATGCGGACTCGGTTCAGTTATCGGTGTCTTCGAGTGTTTAATAACTCGGAGCCCGTGAAAAAATTGGAATCAGTGAGGATGTAGTACTTGATAAAGAACTCATAAGAGGTTATGCCGTTCTGTGATAATCTCGAGATACCAGGGGGTAATACTCGACGACAGATCAAAATAGAGGTTGGATTGGGTATTGCTCTGCAGAAGACAAGTGCTTAAACTCGCACGAGAAATGGTATTTAAAGGAGAACATGGTCGGAACCACGATTGCAAAAGGCCAGACCCCAGATATAAGATGAACTTATACCAAAGGAATAATTAATTTAAGAGAAGCTTTAATGATAAGATCTACATCGTGTCCATGGGCATGAACACAAAGTCCAAGGTCGACTCCCACTTCTCCAATGCACAACCTTTCACTCACTTCTCGCGTTCAATGAAGTTGTAGTGGTGAAATTTTATCTGGCAAAATACCAGAAGAGTACGACTCGTGAAAACTTTCGAGTTCACACACATTAAGGAAGGCATAGGTTCAACCCATCAAGGCATCTTAGAATCATATACCAGAATCTTTAGAAGTAATTAACTCAAGCTCGAAGGCAGAGCATGGTTGAGAAAGCAGAGGATACAATTTACCAAAGGCATTATGTATCAGAGGAAAGGCTCACAAGGTTATTGAATATGAAGGGCGTTGTCAGATAAAATCCAACAAAGGATCTGGTGGTCCACAAGGGATCTGACGTAAGCATCGGTACTCAACTAGAGGAAGAAGAATGCAAGGAGATCAGATTATAGAAACAACTGACTAACTCTAGTTAAAAGAATAGCCTTAGGGTACAATCAACGACAATTGGATTGGTCGAGAACCAATTCCAGTTAAAAGAATGGCAGCTCAGCCGGAAAGGTAATTTATAAGGATCAATGACGATTGGGTGTATTCACAAACATATTGAGTCAACAGACTCAAAATGATAATGACAAGGAATGTCAATAAGACTACGAGACTTATGGGATTAACCATAATGCAAGCAAGTAAGAATTTCAAGAGCAATAGGCTACTCAGGATTTTCGATAGTTCAAATAGTATTTTGAATACTTTTGTGAAATACATGAGTCAACTGGGGATGAGCAAATATCCGGTGAGTGCTAGAAATTATCCATAGTGATATTCATGTGGCATAGAACAGCAAGGCAGTAAGCTCAAGGATTCTCGGAACAACAGAGAGAATTTCGGGATATCTTGTAATAACAAGATCAACTGGGAAGCATTGTATGAATGGCGAGTACACGTGGTTATCCATAGGTGTTTATCGATGGAAGGGAATTGCAAAAGATATGCAATAAAGGCTTAAGAGAACATCGTAGAGTATCTTCGGATTCTTCTAGTGCAGCAGACGATCATCTGTAAAAAGGGGCTCTCCGGGAGAAAGTATTATCGAGAACCTAGAGTCAGAGTTAGTAAAATCGTTTAACCTGAATAGAAGAGATGTCAGAGGCCCAGAGTATAGGTCGAGGAATAAAAGATCCTGCTACCCACCCACTGGCAACGTGTGCCCGTAAGACACACAACCATATTAGTAAAAGTTTGCAATGTCTAGACTCGACTTCGGCCAAGGAGTTGGAAAGGGATTCTACAGCGCTTGGCTCGATACCAACTCAGGGCGCCCGATTCAATCATACACTAATCATGCACGCAAATGTGTACGATCAAGATCAGGGACTCACGGGAAGATATCACAACACAACTCTAAAACATAAATAAGTCATACAAGCATCATAATACAAGTCAGGGCCTCGAGGGCTCGAATACAAGTGCTCGATCATAGACGAGTCAGCGGAAGCAACAATATCTGAGTACGTACATAAGTTAAACAAGTTTGCCTTAAGAAGGCTAGCACAAACCGGGATACAGATCGAAGAGGCGCAGGCCTCCTGCCTCGATCCTCCTAAACTACTCCCGGTCGTCGCTGCTGGGCTGCACGTAGCGAGGGCACCTCCGTGTAGTAGGAGTCGCCGTCGAAGGTGGCGTCTGCCCTGGGCTCCATCGTCTGTTGCAGCAATCGGGTAAAGAAAGGGGAAAAGGGGAACAAGGCAACCGTGAGTACTCATCCAAAGTACTCGCAAGCAAGGAGCTACACTACATATGCATGGGTATATGTGTAAAGGGCCATATCAGTGGACTGAACTGCAGAATGCTAGAATAAGAGGGGGATAGCTAATCCTGTCGATGACTACGCTTCTGGCAGCCTCCGCCTTGCAGCATGTAGAAGAGAGTAGACTGAAGTCCTCCAAATAGCATCGCATAGCATAATCCTACCCGGCGATCCTCTCCTTGTAGCCCTATTAGAGAGCGACCACCGGGTTGTATCGGGCACTTGGAAGGGTGTGTTTTATTAAGTATCCGGTTCTAGTTGTCATAAGGTCAAGGTACAACTCCAAGTCGTCCTGTTATCAAGATCACGGCTATTCAATAGATTAACTTCACTGCAGGGTGCACCACATAACCCAACACGCTTGATCCCATTTGGCGGACACACTTTTTCGGGTCATGCCCGCCGCGGAAGATCAACACGCCGCAACCCCACCTAGGCATAACAGAGAGGTCAAGACGCCGGTCTAAACCTAAGCGCAGGGTCCAGGCCCATTTCCCATAGCACACCAAGACGCTATGCGGGCGGCCGAGGCAGACCTAGCCTAGCAGCGTTCCAGCCAAGCCGGCGCGCGCCGCTTAGTCGCCGACGTCACGGCGTGCCGGTGATACCACGACGCCGAGTGCCCGTGAATCGTTCCCGCGTAGTTGGCTAGTGTGTATAGACCAAATGGCCGACTCAGATCAAAACCAAGATCTCGTTAAGCGTGTTAAGTATCCGCGAACGCCGACCAGGGCCAGGCCCACCTCTCTCCTAGGTGGTCACAACCTTCCCCGCGCTCCACCACAAAGTAACATCGGGGCCGTGGGGAACCCAGGCCCACCTCTACCGGGATGGAGCCACCGTCCTTTCAGCCCCATCTCCTAACAAATCACAGGTAATGTAATAGTGTAAAGTATATAGTATATGCCCGTGATCACCTCCCGATCACAGCCCAAAGAGTATAGCATGGCGTATTTAACAAGAGTGTAGGGCCACCGATGGAACACTAGCATCGTATACTAAGCAAGAGGATAGCAGGTAAGGGTAACAATTGTAGCAACAATGACAGGCTATGCATCAGAATAGGATTAACCGAAAGCAGTAACATGCTACACTACTCTAATGCAAGCAGTATAGAGAAGAATAGGCGATATCTGGTGATCAAAGGGGGGGCTTGCCTGGTTGTTCTGGCAAGTAGGAGGGGTCGTCTTCGATGTAGTCGAACACACGAACATCGGCAGCTGTCTCGGAGTCTACCAGAAAGAAGTAACGGGGGGAACACAATAAATAACAGAGCAATCAAATGTAACACAAAGCAAGACGCGGCAATACGTTGTGCTAGGTGTGCCCTAACGCGGTAGGAGGTGATACCGACGAAGGGGGGAAACATCCGGGAAAGTATCCCCGGTGTTTCGTGTTTTCGAGCGGAGGAGCCGGAGGGGGAAAGTTGTGAGTTCGATAGGTTAGGGATGCGTGGCGGACGAACGGGCTGCGTTTCCGGGTTCGTCTCATCATTCTGAGCAACTTTCATGTAGAAAGTATTTTCATCTGAGCTACGGTTTATTTTATATTAATTTTTAAAAGATTTAAATCATTTTTTAGGATTTATTTAATTATTTTAAAATAACATTATCCGAATAGTGTTTTGGACGCCATCATGACGCCGCAGTCAACAGGGGTTGATCGGGTCAATCGACGTGTGGGTCCCAGATGTCATTGATCGCTAACTAACTAACCAAAGCTAATTAGTTTAGTTAATGATTAGTTAAGTTAACTATAGTAGTTAATTAGGTTAATAGTGATTAAATCAATCTAATTATGATTAATTAACTTAATTAATTTAGTTAATTAGCTAATTAAATTTATTTTTATTATTACTTTTTTCTTTTTTTATAAAACTCGTTCGGGGTGGGGCCCCACAGGTCATTGGCCCGAGAGGCCTTGCGGCGCCACGGTTACTGGCCGCCTTCTTGGGCACCAGCCCAAACGGGCGCAGATGGTCGTCGGTGAACAGGCGGGCTATTCGGGGCAATGGGCGGCGCAGCCACCGGGCACCTGGGGGGGCGCCGGCGAGGTGGCTGCAAGCGGCTGGAGCGCGATGAGACGGGCACGGCCACCACGGGCGAGGCGGGCGCGGGCAGTGCAACCGCGAGAGTGGCCGTGGCGGGCGAGGCACGCCACGGGCACGGGTGGGCGCGGCAGAGCGCCCAGCAAAGTGCGGGGCGGCGGCGGCGTGGTGGTGCTAGGTGAGGGCGAGCGTCTTGCAAGAAGACGACGTCGTCGTCGTGGCAGCGAAGCAGCGGGCGTCGGGCTGGGAACGAGGCAGTGGAGAGAGGAGAGGGGGTAGCATCTCACAGGGGGCCGTAGGGTTCGGGGCAACGGGGCTTGGGGAGGAGGACGAGGAGGCGACGACGACGTTGAATGGCTCCGTCGAAGCAGCGGCGGGACGAGGCGGCGACGGTGTACGGCGGCGACGTCGGGGGCGCCAGGGGCGCGGCCCAGATCCGGTCAGGGACTTCGAGGAGATGAGGAAGAAGCAGTCCAGTGGGGCCGGTCGAGGACGGGGATGTCGAGGTGGAAGGCGGCGGTGGCGGCTCCGGGGGGAGGGGGGGCGAGCGACGTGGGGAGAGTGGGGTGGATCAGGGAGAGGATCTTGGGGGAATCGGGGTGTAGTGGGCTAGGGTTGCGGGGTGGGGGTTATGCAGGGGCGCGGTTGGGCCAGCCTAATGGCCTAATACCCTGCTGGGCCGAACGGCCCAGGGGGGGGGTCTTGCTTCGTTTTTTTTGCTATGTTTTGTTTTTTGTTTTACTTTTCTTTTTATTTATTTCCTTGTTTCTGTTTTCTTTTACTTATTTAATAGTTTATAGTTTTTAGAAAAAGTGAAACCCGCCCCTCTATTAGATTTGTAAAATCAACTGTTCTCACAAAAAGTTTGGGACAAAAGTAAAGTACCTTGTATTCTCTATTAATTAAAAAGACATTTAAGTTATTGTTTCGGTCATTGTTTTATTTATTTTAGTGCCTTCAATTATTTT
Organism: Aegilops longissima; assembly: GCA_021605205.1. Classification (NCBI taxonomy): domain Eukaryota; kingdom Viridiplantae; phylum Streptophyta; class Magnoliopsida; order Poales; family Poaceae; genus Aegilops; species Aegilops longissima. Next base: position 237,170,325 of record CM038678.1, on the reverse strand, counting down.
ATAATAATGTGGATCCTCCACCATAATTACTTATGATTTATTTATCACATTGGGAACATTATAGTTTTAGCTTTTGAAAACTTTTAGTGTTTGACTTTATTTTAAATTTGAATTTGAATCGGTTTTGAACTAAAGCGAGATTAACAACAGTAACCGTGGTGACGTGGCATCGTTTAACGTGGGATTACTGTAGCCTAATTATCCGGGCGTCACAGCTTATATGACCGGGGCGAGTTACTTGAAGATGAAACTTTGGCCAGGCAGATAACCCGGCGGTCTAAGTCAATGACTATTGTCAATGGAGAGTTGCACCGATGCAGTTTTACAGGGGCATTTCAACATTGTGTTTCTCCCGAGGAAGGCCGTGAGATTTTACGAGAGATTCATGAAGGAGTTGTGGCCATCATGCCGGCTCTAACTCTCTCGTGGCTAAGGCTTTTCGTCATGGATTTTATTGGCTGACGGCTCATGCTAATGCAGAGGATTTGGTCAGTAAATGTGATGATTGTCAGAAATTTTCAAGACGAGCTCATGTTCCGGCTCAAGAATTAAGGATGATTCCAATTACTTGGCCGTTTGCAGTCTGGGGTCTGGATATGGTTGGACCTTTTAAAAGATCCAAGGACAAAAAGACCCACCTTTTGGTGGCGGTTGACAAATTTACAAAGTGGGTTGAGGCAGAGGCGGTCAGCAAGTGTGACGCAGCGACGGTGGTTCAATTCATCAAAAAGGTGATTTTCCGTTTTGGCTACCCTCACAGCATTATAACTGATAATGGAACTAATCTGTCTAAAGGTGCTATGATAGAATTTTGTCAACGAGAGCATATTCGTCTTGATGTGTCATCAGTGGCTCACCTCCAGTCGAATGGCCAAGCTGAAACAGCCAATCAAGAAATCTTGAGAGGCATAAAACCCCGGCTCATGGTCCCTTTGCAGAGGACGCCAGGTTGTTGGGTTGAAGAGTATCAATACCACCCCCAACAGATCTATGGGTTACACGCCTTTCTTCATGGTTTACGGAGCAGAGGCGGTTCTCCCAAGTGACATCTGTCACGACTCGCCCCGTGTGGCGGCTTATATTGAAGCTGATAATGAAAAAGCACGTCAGGATGCTCTTGACCTTCTGGATGAGGTGTGTGACCTTGAGGCGGCTCGTTCGGCGATTTACCAGCAAGATCTACGTCGTTATCATAGCCGCCGGGTTAAAACCCAGACCTTTCAAGAAGGGGATTTGGTGCTCGGCTCATCCAGGATCAAACTGACATGCACAAGCTATCCCCACCTTGGGAAGGGCCCTTTCTGGTCAGCAAAAATCTGAACAACGGATCTTACTACCTCATTGATATTCGAGAGAACAAGGACACACGCAAATCTGAGGAGACACACCGGCCGTGGAACATTGCTCATCTTCAGCCTTATTACACCTGAGCCAATGGCTCTTGTGATGTACATACTTCTGCCAATGTATATATTATGATTAGTATAATAAAGCCAGCATCCCTGATAATTCAGGGCCTCTGTCGTTTCATTTCTGAGAATCTGAGTCTTTATTGTTACTTCATAAGATCACTTGGGGACTTCCTGCTTATTGAGCATAGCTATGACTACCCTCTTGATACGGCTTGTATGCCTTGTTTACAAATGACTTGGGGGCTTCCTGCTCATTGAGCATAGCTATGACTACCCTACTGATCCGGCTTGAAACGCTTGGATTGAATTATTATTTGGGGGTTTCCTGTTTAATGAACAGAGCTTTGTTTACCCTTATAATTGGCTTGGACGCCAGGTGTATTCACCAAAAATCCGGGTTATCCTGCCTTTGTATGGTTGCCACTCCGACCAGGTAATCCTGGAATGACTCGCCGTACTCTTGACAGTCAATCTTATAAAGACCCTGAACTTGTCAAAGTTAAAACATCGATAGGTCATGTGAGGCCCGACTTACATGTTTGAATTAAGGATTAACTCAGTGGCTATGCGGCCCTTGAAGAGCACTTGATATTGAGGCTTGGCAGCCTATGAATGCCTTGTTTTTCTGGTTTATATTTGCTTTGAACATTGTTTGGGTTCATCTTTTGTGCCGTATTGATATATGGTTGAAAATTGGTTAGGGCCATGTTGCCTTGATCCTTGTGATTCATATTTGAATCTATCCGGAGTTTTGATAACCCGGCCTAGCTTTGGAAGATAACTCACCAGTGTGTGTTGATTCTGCATTTGGAGTTCTGTGCTCCAAGTTTTTGGGATGTTACCCTTGCTGCATATGGCGTGGTAAGCCGGCAGTATGAATAAATTGAACAGGGTGTTGCACTCTATGTCTTTGGGCTATTACCCTTACTATGTATGGCGTGGTAAACCGGCAATGTGAACAAGTATCACAGGTATGTTGTTTACTTGTTATGAATATACGAGGTTTTGATAAAACCCGACCTGGTTATGGACTATACAATCACCAGTGGATTTTTCTATGGGGTATTATGACCCGCCCTGGGGTAAACCGCCAGGGACTTGTTATCTGCTTGTGTGCAGGGCTTATGATAGCCTGATCAGCAAGATTGACAATAGTTATTAGCATAAGCCGCGGATCTTCAAAGTCAGATCGGGCGTCTCAAAAGTATTATGCAAATCAACATGCACGATGGCATGGCAGATCATTGTTTTCAAACTAGCGTATTACAAGGCATCGAGCGGCCCAAAAGAATTAAGTGTTTTTGATGCACATAGCATCCAAGGCTGTGGATGATAAACCAGCCCTTGGATCAATGGTCTTGGCCTTCATGTGTTGAAGCTTCCGGCTCATCTTGCACCGGCTCTTCTTCTTCTTCGTCACCCGTTGGCTGGAAGTCCGGTGTGGCCCAGTTGATGCCGGTCAAAGCTCTAAACACAGCTTCCTCATCTATAAGACTTGATGGATCAATGTCAGGAGCGAAGGTGTGCTTACGTGTGGGCGGAATAAGATCCACAACTTCATGAACCGGCGCTTTCACTTTGGTATTTTCGGCATCATAAACCGGATGGTACTTGGAGAGATTAGTTTCGCAGCCAATTGCTCGCCCATGGACGCATCTCTCTTACTATTTGAGTAAAATCATCAGCGCTGAAAGGAGACCCATCTTCTTTTACACTAGGACAGCCGGCTGATATTTCCTCCAGGTCAAGTTCCGCCTGCCAGGCCTTTGCCCAACTCAAAGCAGTGATAGCACTAGCCCTGGCGGCTGATCGCTTCAATTCTTCCACCCATTGTGGTAGCACAGACAGCTTCTCTAACACTTCCTTGATAAGAGAAGATGATCGCGTCTTATGCAAAGCAGCATAAATCGCTCGTTGGGCGCCAGTGTACAACTACTCTACAAGGGTGTATACGGCTTTCAGCCTTATGCGCATATCATCACCCAGCTTGGAGCTTCTGGAACCTGCATTGGCAAGTATATTTATGAACCGGCTCAGTGGTTGTTCAACATTGATGAAGAAATATTGAAGTATACTGTTACTTACCAAAGATAGTCGCAGTCATGCAAACTGTTGATTTGAATTTTTAAGCCGGACAACTTATGAGTTACCGTCTTAAGGGAAGCTTCAGCGTCTTCTACTCTTTTTAATAGAGTTGCCCTCTCGGTCTCCTAGCCGGTTTTATCAGCACTGAAGTCTTGTTTCAGCTTTTCAATTTTTTCCAATGCAGTATTTAGCTCTAATTTGGCTTTTGACATCTCAGATTGTTGGGTTTGAATGTTGGCCCTCAGATCATTGATTTGGGTTCCCTCATATTTAATTCAGCCTACAACATGAACAAGATAGGTGGAGTTATGATTATCTTATTTCAAGTCCCAAGCACAATACAAGTATTTTACTTGGCACTTGGGGGCTAATGCATATTGCTATTTTTTGAAGACAATTCTATGATGACCCGATGAAACTGCTATGACTATAGCCGACTCATGGGGGCTACATACTTGGATTTTATTTGCAATTATGGTGATAAGTACCGGTTTATCCATGATGAATAAGCCGGCCCTTGGGGGCTACAGGAGCAAAATTGAGCATTATTATTTGAAGTTCCGGCTTAACTTGTCAGTTTAAGCCGGACCTTGGGAGCTACATATGCGAAATTATGAGCTATATTTTTGAAGTCCCAGCTTAACCGTGCAGATTAAGCCGGACCTTGTGGGCTACTTGGGATGATTATGCAGTTCTAACATGCTATTACATGGATATTAAGATCACCAAGGAGATTTAAAGTCTACAACTATTCAAGGTTATCATATCCAATAGACTTGGCGGCTGACAGATATATATATTTGTATGGAGAAGATGATAATGTTTACCTCAAAGCGTTCCTTCATAAGGTTGACCAGGCCGGCCTCAAAGTCACGGCTAGTGTGAAGGCGGTTTAAATAACCGGAGTGAATCTCTTGGGCGTTGAACTGGGCATAGCTTTCCAAGTCCACCTTCCACTTGCCTTTATCAACAGCAGAATTGTTTGGCATTGTGCTTGGATAAGGCAGTGGGGTTTCTTGGTGCTGTATAAGCTGTTCCAGCAATCATTATGTCCTTAGTCTCTTGAGCCGGCTGAGCGGGACTGGGCAGCTTATCATTTTTTGGGTCAGTGTCCATGGCGTCTGTGGTGTCAGGGTGTTCCTTTGGTGGCGGATCATCCATAGCTGCTTCTAAAATTTGATGCAAAGACTCAGACATTGTATGTTTCTCCGAGTCAGCAGTTTTGAGTTCTTCAGCCAGTTTATCAACTTTATGTTTATTGCTGGGCTTGGTCATGGAACTGAAAATAAAAACACATGATGAGATTAGTGTATTAATGGAGTAATATATTAAAGTAAACAAGCTTAAGTGATTCATACCCATGAACAGTTTTGAACAAGGGAACTTGAGTCCCAGTTGAGTCACCGGAGGAGGAATGGGAAGTTCCCTGATAATTTGAGTCAGACAAGTTAAGAGGTTGTCGAGTAAGGCCCAATTTTGGATATGCTAAGTCGAAAATTTGTGAAACCTGTGGACGGCGCTTGCGAGGAGCCGGCATGTTTGGCAAGCCGGAGGAAAGAATCCCGCCACCGCTGTACCGGGTCATGCGGCGAGCTTCATGTTGCTGCTTCTTCAAAATAAATTTGGGATCCAAATAAGCTAAAGGATGAGAAAACCTTGCTTTCTGGCTTGCTTGACGAACTTTCTGTCTTGGTAGAGGTTCTGAGTTGGAGGAAAGGATAGTTACCTCTTCCCATCTGCGTGGCTGCCTTCCGCGTCATCCTAATAGTGATCATTGTCAATAAGATGTATAAAAAATGAGCCAAGGGAGTTGAGTTCTACCTCCGACTCAACATCTTCCAAGTCAAATAGCTCGGAGGTGTTAGTCTTCTTCTTGGCAGGATTTTTCTAAGCCTTATTCTTTGTCCGGGTGTTCTTGACCAGTTTATCCTTCAGCTTCCAATTCCAAAAAGGTGAATCGGCATGTAAACATCAAATGAGTATAAGAGGGAAATTTAAGTGAGGATATGATTCAACTGGAAATTGTTTAAAATCTTACAGCTGGTGGCTTGTTGAGGGCGCAGAAAGGATTCAGCCCAGTTTTGCTGCAATCTGCCAAGCTCACGTTCAGCAGAGACTTGGTCATATCGTTGATGTCATCGTCGGTTAGCTGAATCTGGCAGTGCCGTTGTGGGTCTTTTAAGTCACCGGTGTACTCGCAAGTTAAGCCGAGGCGGCGGCTTAAGGGCAAAACTCACCAGGCGACCCAGCATCGAACCAGATCGATTCCAGTCAAAATATTGGCCATTAAGGCTCTAATCTTCAAAAAGACGGGCATATATTTGGCCTGTTCAGCTGTGTTGATCCAGTCGGGGAGGGGGTGCCTGTGTCTAAGCCGGCTCTCATGATAACCCGGCAGAGGATTTTCCCCTTATGGAAAGGTGTCTTGACAATAAAACCATGTTTGGTTCCAGTCTTTGGGGTGGCTGGACAGTTTGGCGGTTGGGAAGGTGGCGTTGTCGGCGTTCTGGGAATGGGGGTCCCCAGACTTGCCTGCCTGCGGCCTGCGGCGTGGCTCAAAGGGGGCCCCAGCATGGCCCATCTTCATCAACACAAGCTCAAGACCCTTGCGAGGGGCCAAGCCTCGCAGGGTGGACGACAGGGAGCTTCCTCCGGCGCGGCCTCATCAGGCTGGCTCGCGAGGAGGCGGAGAGATCAAGGCGGGGTACCTCACGAGGTGCCCATGACGCAAGCCATGACGACCAAGGGCGCCAGGTGGCGCCAGCCCATGCAAGGTCCTCCTTTCCTCTTTGGTGCAAAGGGAGCAAGCGCGAGAGAGCATCAAGCAAAGGCATCCATTTTGGTGCAACAAGACCAAGACCAGCCCAACGGCAGGAAGGAAGTCATTGTGGAGCCCAAGCAAAGGCCACCACCAGAGCCTTTGACAAAGCGAGGACCAACTTTAGTCAGATAAGTGTACCAGATGTTCCCCTTCAAAATGGCCAATTGTTGGCGCCCTTCCCGCTCAATATTTGGGTAGAGGCCCAGGGCCTTTGCCTATAAATAGGACTAGCCACCCACAGGATAGAAGAGAGGAGAAAACGAGAGAGAAGAGGAGAGGAGAATCGGATCAAGTAGCATCTCAAAGAGAGAGAGAGAGAGAAAGGTGGCTGAACTCCTCCTCCTAGCAGTTCACCGCCCCGGCCAAGAACAGACCCTCGTGAGGTTGTTCTTCCTTGTATTGTTCATCACCATCAGCCCAAGAGGCAATCCACCACACCACAAACTAGAGTAGGGTATTACACCACAATGGTGGCCCGAACTAGTATAAACCTTGCGTCTCTTGTGTTGCTCCTTTCGTAGTTTAGATCCTAGCGAGGCGGCGGGGTGCAGGTAGGTAGAGGGCAAGATTTCCGCGCGCACCCCAGTGTTCGAACCTCAAGGGTCTGCCGGAACCTGAAATCCGACATTTGGCGCGCCAGGTAGGGGTGCGCCGGAATTCGTCTTCCGCCGCCCTGTTCTCCGTCGACCACCGCATCCATGTCTGCGCTCGTCGGGCCCGCGCCGAGCGCCGAGCCGCTCTCGCTTCCCGCATCGCCAAGACGGCTCCCATCAGCGGCGCCCTCGTCGTTCCCCATCGCCTGCCGTCAATGCCGCCACTGGCCCAGCGGGGAATGAGCAGCAAGCATCGTCCCAGCATCCCTCCGTGAGGCAAGACGGCCGCACTGCTACCCCCTCACTCGCCCTAGCTGGTTCTTCGTCTCGCGCGTTCCACGCGCCCATGGAGGCTCGAGCTACGCTCATCGCGGCAAACGAGCTCCTGAGCTACCATCCAGTCGATGACATCTACGAAGAGTGGCTCGACCGCGTCGCCGACCTCGTCTGCGCCGCAGGGGGTTCCCCCGCGCCGTCCGTCCCGCTGCGCCGCACCCCACCCTGCGCGGGCGACAAAGCTTAGGGGGCGCCTCAGCCGCCTCCCCCTCAAGAAGGCGCCCTGGCCCCAAGGAGCGTGGTCCCTAGGCGGAACCCGCTCCGTCCGGCGCCAGCGTGGCAAGAGCAGAGCTGCCAGGAAGTCCCTCGCCCGCAAGAAGCTGCCCGAGTGCTCCCCACTCCAGCTCGTCGCGACCACGCTCCTGCTCCAGCACGTCAAGACCCCGCGCTGCTCCCAGCTGCAGCGCATGGGTACCCGCAAGACCAAGCTCTTCGTCACCCAAGGCCTCCCGTGGCCACAACAGGCTGCCGTGTTTTCACCACCGAAGGCGCAGCGTCACAGGGGCCGACAAGTTCAAGCCAGACCTGCCTCCTCGCTACGACGGCACGGCCGACCCCGCAGAGTTCCTCCAGCTCTACGAGCTGGGCAGCAAAGCCGCCAACGGAGATGAGAAGGTCATGGCGAACTGGTTTCCCATGGCGCTCAAGGACGGGGCCCGCACCTGGCTCCTGAACCTGGCCCCAGGCACGATCTCCTCCTGGGACGAGATGCGCACCCACTTCATCGCCAACTTCCAAGGTACTCGTGACCGGCCACCCGCCGTGAGCGACATGCGCCGCATCAAGTAGCAACCAGGGGAGACCCTGCAGAAATACATCCAGCGCTTCAACAACACACACCTCAAGATTCCCAAGGTGACCGAGGAGGCCATCATCTCCGCCTTCTTCGACGGTGTGCGCGACGTGAAGATGAAGGAGGAGCTGGCGATGCATGAAGACTTGTGCACTTCCTTGGAGCTGTTCAACTTGGCGACCAAGTGCACCAGGGCTGAGGAAGGGCGTCTCTCCCTCATCGAGCTGCCTCGCCATGCACCCGTAAGAGAAGAAACCCAAGGCCAAGGATGTGAAGCGCAAGGGGCTGCCGTGCTCATGCAGTAACCGGACACCAAGCCGGGCGTAGATCAGCCCGAGTCTTCCAAGGGCAGCCGGTATCTGCGTGTACCACGACCTCCACACCCACAACACCAACGAATGTCAAGAGCTCCGAGCCGTGCGAGAAGGGAGGATCGGCCGACGTCCCGGCCGCAGCGACCGGGCTACGCCAAGGAGGAGGAAGGAATGCAGACGCTGGGAAGACCGCGCCCTCGCCAAGGGTGGCGCGACCAACCTCGCGAGGATCGCCGGCGGGACCCGCCGCGAGGGAGGCCGGAGGGATCAGCCTCGTGAGGATCGCCCGCAAGGCAACGCAGAGCTTCCTCCTCCGCCACCGCAGCCAAGGAGAAATGAAGACCATCATCGACGAGGGGCTGGGGCTTCAGAGCCGCTGCGATCGCTCAGCATCCTGGGCGGAGCTCAAGCCCCAGCCTCTCAACGCATCTTCAAGCAGTTCGGCGTGCGCCATCACATTCAGCTCAACGGATCAGCTCAAGTGTGCGGCCACAGCCGGAGTCCTCCCGATGCTTTGCTCCCCAATCATCAGCAATGTGCTACTCAGACCCTCATCGATGGCGGGGCAGGGCTCAACGTCCTGTCCGTGGAAACGTTCAACAATCTCCAAGTGCATTACAATCAGCTTCAGCCGACCAAGCCTTTCGCTGGGGTCACCGACGGCTCCACGGTCCTGATTGGGCAGGTTCGCCTCCCTGTCACCTTCGGCGCGCGCGACAACTACCGCACCAAGCTCATCAACTTCGACATCGCCCACATTCGCCTGCCATACAACGCCATCCTCGGGTACCCAGCGCTGGCCAAGTTCATGGTCAGAACTCCACCACGGCTACAACGCCCTCAAGATGCCGTGAAGTGGCGGAGTCATCACGGTGCCCTGCGAAGAGAAAGACGCGGTGTGCTCTCCGGAGCGAGCCTTTCAGCCGCATCACCGGAAGACCCGGATCACGGAAGGGAGGCTTCCCGAGACCGCCCAAGAAGAAGAAGACATCGTCTGCCCGCCCTCGTGGTCCGCGCCGCCAGGGGGAACCTCCTTCTATCGTGATAGGAAAGCGCCTCGACGCCTCCTCAGTGGCTCGGGGCCCCGAGGGCCACCGACCTTGCTAAGGTCACGAGGAGGCGCTTGGGCACCATTTGGAGGCGTGTTTCGAAGCATGTTTCCCTCAAGAAGGAGCAAGGCAAGGAGGGCCAAACCCTCAGGAGTTCGTCAACAAGATCATTCAGAGCTGCAGGAGTCAAGAGTCATGAGTGGCAACGCCGCCACTCCGCCAGAGCTCCCCATCCAGGCGGGGACACTAATGGCGCACCACGCAGTGCGCCATTAGTATAGCCCACGGTGCGCCATTAGTATCAGGAGTTCAATTTTTTTTTCAGAATTTTTTTTAAAATTTTATTTTAAAGTTTTTTTTTAAAAAAAATTCCAATTTTTTTTCGTTTTTTCTTAATCTCAGGTCACTATGGCTTAATCTCGGGTCAATATGGCTTAATCTCGGGTCAATATGCTTAAACTGAGGTCAAATCGCACTCCATGGTCAAACTTCCCGAAAGGTCACCCATCCTCACACTACTCCACCCCAAGCACGCTTAAGTTCAGAGTTCTATCCAACCCCAAAGAATAAATTTCACTTCACGTGCACTTGTTGATATATCTAGCATATCAATCCTATTATACCTTGTTGATGTCTAGGACTTTGTTCATGTTCATGACTATGATGAAATTTTGAAAATATTTCAAACTTCCCAGTCATATTATGTATCATTTTTTGAAAAACAATTCAAAAAAAATTCAAAACCAATTTTTTTTCTATTACTAGTGGCGCACCACATCCATGGTGCGCCACTAGTAAGTTTGAAATTTTTTGAATTTTTTTGCCTCTAGATCTTGAAAGCCCCGTAACTTTTTTTCTGTTAGGTTTTTGAGGATTTTGAAAATATTTAACGGGGTTCCTCCGGTTAAATTTGGATGTAACTTTTCGAGTAGATGATTTTTCATATAAAAAACATTTTAATCCGAGTTCGTATGCAAAAGTTATGCCCATTTTACAAATTTCCAGAGAGATTTTGCAAATAAAGTCGTGGCGCACCGTGGGCTGGTGCGCCATTAGTAGTTAAACTAGTAATGGCACACCACACCCACGGTGCGCCATTACTAGTTTTGAAAAGAAAAAAGAAAAAATTAAATATTTTTGAAAAATTAGTAATGGCGCATCGTCCACAGTGCGCCATTACTAACAATTTTTTTTTCAAAACTACTAATGGCGTCACGGTGGGTGTGGTGCGCCATTACTATGTCAACTAGTAATGGCGCACTACCCCACGTGCGCCATTAGTAGTTTTGAAAAAAAATACTAAGCGCACTGTGGGATGTGGTGCGCCATTAGTATTTGCACATAATGGCGCACCAACACGTGGTGCGCCATTAGTATTTAGTAATGGCGCACCACATGTACATTGCGCCATTAGTGTCCATCCCATCTATAGCCCTTTTCCTAGTAGTGGGATGGTGGGCTGCGCGTCTACATCGACATACCAGGGCTCAACCGAGCCGCCTCTCAGGATCGCCTCTGGCCCTCTCGTGTGGGGCGCTGCGAAGGTCCACCCCACAGCTACGCTCGCATGCCTTACGGCTTGCCGAACGCGGCTGCCACGCGCCAGCGCCAGCGCCTTATGAGGAGCATCCAGGAGGCTCAAGAGGTCAGGCGTTCCGCAGCCCTGGCAGAGATGGAGATGGTCCACGAGGAGCCACCAGCGCCTCCGGAGCCTCCCGAGGCCCCTGAGCCTAGGGGCTCGTGAGGATCGGCTCCCGCAGCCCACCAAGTCTGCTGCACCAACACCCTTTCGTCTTCAACGCTATCAGGTGACATCTTTCAAGTTTCATTTCCAGCTGGGAGCGCCCCCCGGGGCTGCATTATTCCCAGGCCGCGTGGGTCCGTCCCTACGGCGTGTATCCCTTTTACTTCATGTTCTTAGCTTACCTTGTTGGGGGCACCCCTCGGGCTGCATCATCCCCAAGTCGCCGGCCGCACCGGTGGCATGTATCCCCTTGCGCTTATTTGGGTCATGCGTTCACCCATCATGCTTGTTATTTGATGCCAATCCATGGCACCTTTCTTCATTCATGTCGACCGCTTGCACGCTAAAGGGGGGTACCGAGCATCGCGACTCGGGGCTCCTACCGCTCTCCAGCCCTCACCCTCGGCCTTGTCCACGGCATCGCGACCGCATACCAGCGACGGCCGAGACCAGCTCGAGGGCCGGACCCGAGGACGAGCGCGCAGCATCTAACCAAATCTGCAGGAACACATCACAAGATAAGGCCCAGTGCAAGGCGCAACCCGCCTTGAGGTAGGGCCCCGTGAGTCCCGCTGGCTCACGGGTGCCCAGATACACCTCGTCAGGCCCTACCGTGCCAGCCACGTGTCAGGGCGGGGCTGTACACGCCCCGGGGGCTCCTCCCGGAGGGGAGCCCCCTCCCACGCACCAGTGGAAGCACCATGCTCCGCTCTGGCTGACGACACTGCCGAGGAGCGGCTATGCCCGTACACATACGGAAGCGCTATGCTCCGCGCTGGTGATAAACAACTGAGGGTGGCCCCCGGGCTGCATCAACCTCAGGGAGCCCAGAGCTCAGTGTCCGGCCTCATCGCAACGCCTCCCCTCGGGAGTGCCGCGCGAGGGGGCTGGGCACGGGCTGCGCTGGTCACGCCAGACGACGCCACCTGGCAGCCAGCCCTCGGGCCTGGTTCTTCGTGACGCCCTCCTCGAGCGGAGCCAAGGTACGAAGGCCGTTTGAGCGTCAAGGGGGACTCCTGAGCATCGCGACTCAGGAGCCTAACTGGTCACGTAGCCCCTCACTCGTTAGTTCCGAAAGGCTAACGACGGTTGAGGTATGCGCGGGGCCGGGCTCTACAGACGTAGAACGGTAGATCCACCAACATCTCACCTCCTACTTGTTGTTCATGCGCCAAGGGGGACTCCTGAGCATCGCGACTCAGGAGCCTAACTTGTCACGTAGCCCCTCACTCCTTGGTCCCGTCCTGGTTTTCGGTCGGGGCTGACGGCGGCTGAGATATGCGCGTGGCCGGGCTCTGCCGGCGTAGAACATAAGCAAGTAGGAAGGAAAAGCACAAATTTCAAGGAATTCAAAAGCAAATATTACAGTCCATAACTGTTATCACAATGCCAAATGCAAGTTTAAATGCCTCCCCGAGGCATGATACATGTGCAGGAATTAAAAGCAGAACAGGAGCCACAACACAGTCACTTGCCGGCGGCGGAGCTGCGTGGAGCGGGTTCGCCTTGTGGAGCCGCAGGGTCGGCAGCGCCCCGCTTCGGCTTGGTGCTGAAGGCCCGGAACTTCCCCAGCAGAGCCTCCGCACGACCGTTCACGGCCTCAGCAACGGCAGCGGCAAGCTCGCCGCTCGCTGGCTCTAGCAGGCTGTCGAGTTCGACGTTGGGATCACGAAGGTAGATGTGGGTGAGAACCCGCGTCAGCGCTGTAGAAGACAAGACACGCGCCTCGGCCTTAACCGTAGGGCCAAGGCCAAGGGTGACATCTTCAAGAGCGCGAACCAGGAAGGGAAGCAGCTTGGCGGGGCCGTCCTCTGCGCCGGCCAGCGGGCTCTCCAGGCCGCTCTCATAAAGCATCCTCAGCAAGGTGCGAGCCTTCACCTCCATCTCCGTGAAGGCCACGCGATTCTCGGCAAGGACCCGTGCCTTGCCGTCCAGCTCGACCTTCCTCGCCTCCAACTCTTGCTCCAGCGTGCCTAGGCAGTCACGACGCTTCTTGAGCTTGGTGTCCTGGTCCTTGACGGCCACCTCGCGAGCTTTCATCCCTTCCTCCTGCTCTTGGCGAAGGCGGGCCTCCTTGGCGAGCTGGTCCCGCAGGCCCTGCAGCTCGCTCTCCAGCGCCTTGCAGCGACCTCGGACATCGGCTACCTCCCCAAGGCGGCGTCATGAGCAGCCTTTGCCCCAAGGACGGCCTGCTTCTCCTCGTCGCAAGCCGTCGAGGCCTGGACCAGCGCCGCCCGAATCGAAGCGTCGGAGCGAATCCAGCCATAAGCCAGCTCCAAGCGCCCGGCCACTAGACGAGGGTCGGTGCCCAAAAGATCCTGCCGCAGCCAGTCCAGTTCGGCAGCAGCATGATCCAGAACGGTAGGAGGAGTCGGAGAGACATCAGTCGGTGGGGTAGGAGGAGAAGGCGGCAGCGTGACCACAGTATCCTGAGGCGGAGCCTGCTGCGCCCCAACGGCTGTGGTGGCAGCATCAGGCAAGGGCATCTCAGGAGTCGCTTGGGCCGTGGGGGCTGAGCTCGCCCCAGCCGGCTTAGCCAGGCCTCGTGAGGACGACCGGGCAGGAGAGGCCCGTGCATTGTGGTCACCTTCTTTCGCGGGCAGAGGCGCTGCCCCAGACGGAACCTCAGGAGATCCCTTCGGCTTCTTTGCCGCGGGCGCCAGCCTAGCCAAGAGATACAGACGTCAAGCCTCAGCGACAAAACAAGAAATAAGATAGGAATCGAGCACTTACTGGTCGTCGCTCGCGGGCTCGAGCAATCTCCGGCCATACTTGAAGCCCGAGAGCCGGCTGCAAGGATCAGCCTCAAGGAGCTCGGGAGCAGAAGGCGCGCCTACGGATCGCCTCGGGCCGGGGCAGACCCGCGAGGGATCAGCCCAGTCCTGTCCTTCTTCGGGATCGGGGGCAAGCTCCCGCCGCCCTGCTCGTCATCATCCTCGTCGTCATCGTTGCTCGGTGAGAGGCGGAGAACGCGGGACTTGCGCCGAGGGAGGGGAGCCCTCGACTCTCCGTCGGTCGCCTCGAAGTCGAGCCCTCCTTCCCGCTCCCCTTCTCCCTTCTCTTCGCTGGATTCGCCGGAGGAAACGTCCACCGGGTCCTCGGGAACCTCCGCGGGCACGGGCCCATCCCCGTTGAAGACGGGCATGGACTCCACTACCTGCTCCCAGTCGTCGCGGAGGAACAGGGGCGTAGGAGCGCCCTCCAACCTCGCCACATCGCCCCCGGCCAAAGATTGGAGAACCGCAACCAGGTCTTCGTCGGCCAAGACCGCGGGGCTCGGGTGGGGCCTCCACATCGGAAGTGAGTACTGACGAAGCGGAGCCAACTGGTGCTCCAGGAATTCCCTCAGCAGCGATGCGCCGGTCAGCTTTGCTGCCGCCATGCTGGCCGGCCTCAGATCCGTGTCCATCTTCTCCAACACCGGCCTCGCGCGGGGGTCCACGAGCTCCACTCGAGACCAATCGTCGGAGCTCGTGGGGTGCTCCGTGGGCAAGATTAGCCGAGGGTGGATGCGCCCAACATCTACCAAGACCCACTTGCTCCTGAAGCCCTCAATCCTCTTCCCGGGGTTCGAAATGGCGATGGAGCTACCGTACGCGACAAAGCTCGCGCACGCAGAGATGGGACCACGGGAGGTCCGCAGGGAGAAATAGTGGCGCAGCAGGGCCACTGAGGGCTGCACCCCGACGTGAGCCTCACAATAGTAGGCGAAGATTGCCAAAAGGAGAACAGAGTTGGGGTGGAGATGCAGAGCTTGTAGCTTGTAATGGCGGAGGACAGAGAAGAAGAACTCGAAAAAGGGAGGCACCAGACCGGCAACAATGGCGCTTACAAAGAGCGGATACAATATGCTCCCTTGGCCCTCAGGGAGGGCGAAGCCGGCCTTGAACACCTTCGCCCCGTCGATGCCTTGCGTCGCCACCATCTTGCGCACCCGAGCAAGGCTCGCCTCCGACACGTTCGGCGAGTCCAGGGCAGGTGAGTACCAAGCTCCGGTCGGGGTCTGGCAAGGCGCCATGTCTTGCTAGGGCGTGCAGTCGAAGTGGATCTGAAGATTTCGGAGGCAGGAAGGAGAGGCGCAAGAAAGGGGATCTGAGCAGTAACCACAGAAAGCAAGGGAAGCAAAGCCTAGGCAGATGCCGCTCCTTTATCAACTCGCGCGGTTGCTGGGGCACCCACGTCCAATCAACTGCCACGCGGCGCCCAAGGCCGCAGGCTGTTAGGGCCCGCGGCGCTTCGCACTTGCCCTTTCGCTTCTCTGCTCGGCCAAGTCTGGGCGTGCCTTGGGCCCGGGGGCTACTGTCGGTGTTCTAGGAACGGGGGTCCCCAGACTTGCCTGCCTGCGGCCTGCGGTGTGGCTCAAAGGGGGGCCCAGCACGGCCCATCTTCATCAACACAAGCTCAAGACCCTCGCGAGGGGCCAACCCTCGTGGGGCGGACGACAGGGAGCTTTCTCAGGCACGGCCTCATCAGGCTGGCTCGCGAGGAGATGGAGAGATCAAGGCGGGGTACCTCACGAGGTGCCCATGACGCAAGCCATGACGACCAAGGGCGCCAGGCGGGCGCCAGCCCGCCCAGTGTCCTCCTTTCCTCTTTGGTGCAAAGGGAGCAAGTGCAGCAGGCGAGAGCATCAAGCAAAGGCATCCATTTCGGTGCAACAAGACCAAGACCAGCCCAACGGCAGGAAGGAAGTCATTGTGGAGACCAAGCAGGCGTCACCACCAGAGCCTTTGACAGGCGAGGACCAACTTTAGTCAGGATAAGTGTACCAGATGTTCCCCTTCAAAATGGCCAATTGTTGGCGCCCTTCCCGCTCAATATTTGGGGAGAGGCCCAGGGCCTTTGCCTATAAATAGGACTAGCCACCCACAGGATAGAAGAGAGGAGAAAAAGAGAGAGAAGAGGAGAGGATAATCGGATCAAGTAGCATCTCAAAGAGAGAGAGAGAAAGGTGGCTGAACTCCTCCTCCTAGCAGTTCACCGCCCCGGCCAAGAACAGACCCTCGCGAGGCTGTTCTTCCTTGTATTGTTCATCACCATCAGCCCAAGAGGCAATCCACCATACCACAAACTAGAGTAGGGTATTACACCACAATGGTGGCCCGAACTAGTATAAACCTTGCGTCTCTTGTGTTGTTCCTTTCGTAGTTTAGATCGTAGCGAGGCGACGGGGTGCAGGTAGGTTGAGGGCGAGATCTCCGCGCGCACCCCAGTGTTCGAACCTCAAGGGTCTGCCGGAACCCGAAATACGACAGGCGTCTTTCCGCCTCTGAATTGAGATACCGCCTAATTCTAGGTTGGGCCCATCTATAAATTCAGTTTGGCGATTTAAATAATAGAACTCTCTGAATAGTTCTACAGTCGGCTCCTGTTGAAGGTATACTTCGCAAAATACTTGAAAATTGCAGATGTTTGTTATAGAGTTGGGTCCAATGTCTTGAGGATGGAGTTGGAAGAAATGCATCACATCACGGAAAAATATTGAGCCGGGCGAAGTGAACCCCCGGAGCATGTGGTCAGTGAAGACAACAACTTCTCCCTCTTTTGGCTCAGGGATGGTTTCCATTCCTGGGGCTCTCCAATGAATGACATTCTTTGCGGCTAACGCACCTACTTGAACGTGTTCATTCAGCGTTTGTTCGGTAACCGGGAAGCGATCCAGTTGCAGGAGGTGATAGTCTTGGTCATTTTGAGGAGGAAGGTCTAAATAGGAAACATTGACTGTTTAAGATTATGCTGCTAAGCCGGTCAATGGATTCAAAAATAAAGTGCTATAAAGAGCCAATATGTTAAGCCGGAAGATATCGTTGAGTTATGCAGATATATCTATTGGCGGCTTAAAAGGGGACAAATGGTACATGGAAGGTTATGTTTTATCAGTTAAACCGCCCGAACAAGTTATGACAAACAGATTTCATATACTGGTGCTAAAATTTTGAATCTACAGCAGTTCAGAAAATAGAATAAATTCTAAGACCAAGGTGGTGGTAGCGGAAGAACTCCTATGTTCAGATGAGATTTTTTTCTACAGAAGAAGGATTTTTTTTGATTGAAAAGGGATGCTAATAGTTGACGCGCCACTTTGGTAACAGATTCAAATTCAGCTATGTGATTTAAAGCGAAAAAATGAGGAACAACAAAGAACTCCGATGAACTAGACAACCCCTAATGGAGATCTATTGTATGGGAGAAGGAGTGCTTACTGATGCTGTTGGACAGCGGGGGTGCACCATGGTTCTTTGGTTCGTTCAGGGTGATGCAGCGGCCAGAGTTGGCGCAGTTGATGGAAGCTGATAGCGGCGGAGCTCGGGAGCGTAAGGGTGTTGCGAGGAAGAAGATGGAGACGAGGAGGCAAGGGTAAAAGTGAAAACAGGAGCCCCTTGTCCCTATTTATAAGGAGGTGGATAAATGACATGCGCGGGGATCGAGGAGGCTGGAAAAATGATTATGTGGCTACAAGGACGCCTCGATTTTTGGGAGGTTCATTAAAAATAAAGATATGATGAGATATTCTCTGTTTCGTGTGGAGTTAATGCGAGATGACGTCATGGTGGGTTAACACAAATTTGTGAGCTGATGTCATGGCGGGTTACAGCAAGTTCATATAATTGATGATGGAAGATTCTGCTAAGTCAGGTACTAAAGATTGATGTGAACATGTTCAAATAAACGTGGGGCCTAATGTTGGGGATATAACTATTGGGTATGACCCGCCCAGGAGGGGCCGAGTCATACCGTTGGCGACTTAAAGATGAAGATGGCGGGATATGAAGCAAGCCTATTGAAGGCCCAAGACCCAGAGGCGACTTGAGGCCCAAGAGGATGAACCGCCATATGTTTAACTTGTATTGTAAGGCAAGCTTAGTTGGTCACCGAGTCAGACACGTTGTGTATGAGCCGGCCGGGACTCTGTAAGCCGTCGGGCATCAACCTACGCATATAAAGGGGTGATCTGGCGGCGACTTAACTCAAGTAACAATCAATCGAGAGCTAGGTCAAGCGTATTCGCTCCCTGGCAATCGAAACCAGCAATACAACCTAAAACAGGAGTAGGCTTTTACCTCGTTGAGAGGGGCCAAACCTAGGTAAATTCTCTGTGTCCTTTGTCCCGTTTAACCCCTTCAAGCTAACCTAGTTGCGATGGATCCACACCTAAGTCCTTTCGCTAGGGCATCTGTCGTGTTAAGTCCATGACAGGCTTCACCATAAGTCTGTATAAAACCATATGCTTTGATCATCTCATCAAATCATATATTCCAAATCTGAGATGCTTGCATCAGTCCATAGATGGATCGCTGGAGCTTGCAAACTTTGTTAGCACCATTAGGATCGACAAAAACTTTCGGTTGAATTGCATCATATAACACTCTTCCTCAAGAAACACGTTAAGGAATGCAAGTTTTTGACATCTATTTGCCAGATTTTATAATCGTAAAATGCGGCAATTGCTAACATGATTCAGACAGACTTAAGCATCGCTACGGGTGAGAAAGTCTCATCATAGTCAACCCCTTGAACTTGACAAAAACCTTTTGCAACAAGTCGAGCTTTGTAGACAGTGATATTACCATCAGCGTCTGTCTTCCTCTTAAAGATCCATTTATTCTTTATGGCTTTCCGATCATCGGGCAAATCCACCAAAGTCCACACTTTGTTCTCATACATGGATCATATCTCAGATTTCATGGCCTCAAGCCATTTTTCTGAATCTAGGCTCATCATAGTTTCTTCATAGTTCGTAGGTTCGATGTTGTCCAACAATATGACTTCTAGGACAGGATTGCCGTATCAACCTAGTGTGGAACATGTTCTAGTCGACCTACGAGGTTTAGTAGTAACTTGATCTAAAGTTTCATGATCATTATCATTTGCTTCCTCTCTGGTTGGTGTAGGCATCACAAGAATGGCTTTCTCTGATGTACTAGTTTCCAATTCGAGAGAAGGTACAACTACCTCATCAACTTCTACTTTTCTCCCACTCCTTTCGAGAGAAACTCCTTCTCTAGAAAGGACCCATTCTTAGCAACAAAGATTTTGCCTTCGGATCTGTGGTAGAAGGTATACCCAGTAGTTTCTTTCGGGTATCCTATGAAGACACACTTCTCTTCTTTAGGTTCGAGCTTATCAGGCTGAAGCCTTTTGACATAAGTGTCGCATCCCCAAACTTTTAAGAAACGACAGCTTAGGTTTCTTGCCAAATCACAGTTCATATGGTATCATCTCAGCGGATTTAGACGGTGCCCTATTTAACGTGAAGGCGGTTGTCTCTAATGCATAACCCCAAAACAATAGTGGCAAATTGGTAAGAGACATCATAGAACGCACCATATCTAATAAAGTTTGGTTACGATGTTCGGACACACCATTACGCTGTGGTGTTCTAGGTGGCGTGAGTTATGAAACTATTCCACATTGTTTTAAATGAAGGCCAAACTCATAACTCAAATATTCGCCTTCGCGATCAGATCGTAGAACTTTATTTTTCTTGTTACGATGATTCTCCACTTCACTCTAAAATTCACTGAACTTTTCAAACGTTTCAGACTTGTGTTTCATCAAGTAGATATACCCAAACCTACTCAAATCATCTGTGAAGGTGAGAAAATAACGATACCCGCCGCGTGCTTCAACACTCATCGGACCACATACATCTGTATGTATTATTTCCAGTAAGTCATTAGCTCGCTCCATTGATCCGGAGAACAGAGTTTTATTCATCTTTCCTAAGAGGCATGGTTCACAAGTATCAAATGATTCATAATCAAGTGATTCCAAAAGTCCATCCGCATGGAGTTTCTTCATGCGATTTACACCAATATCACCTAAACGGCAGTGCCACAAGTATGTTGCACCATCATTATCAACTTTGTATCCTTTGGCATCAATATTATGAATGTGTGTGTCACTACGATCGAGATTCAATAAACCATTTACATTGGGTGTATGACCATAGAAGGTTTCATTCATGTAAACAGAACAATGATTTTTCTCTGACTTAAATGAATAACTGTATTGCATTAAGCATGATCTAATCATGTTCATGCTCAACGCAAACACCAAATAACATTTATTTAGGCTCAACACTAATCCCGAAGGTAGATGGAGTGTGCGATGGTGATCATATCAATCTTGGAAACACTTCCAACACACATCGTTACCTCACCCTTAACTAGTCTCCATTTATTCTGCAACTCCTGTTTCGAGTTACTAATCTCCGCAACTGAACCGGTATCAAATACCCAGGGGCTACTCCGAGCACTGGTAAGGTACATATCAATAACATGTATATCAAATATACCTTTGTTTACTTTGCCATCCTTCTTATCTGCCAAGTATTTGGGGCAGTTCCGCTTCTAGTGACCATTTCCTTTGTAGTAGAAGCACTCAGTTTCAAGCTTGGGTCCACCTTTGTGCTTCTTCATGGGAACGGGAACTTGCTTGTTGTTCTTTTCGAAGTTCCCTTTATTTCCCTTGCCCTTTTTCTTAAAACTAGTGGTCTTATTAACCATCAGCACTTGATGCTCCTTCTTGATCTCTACCTCCGCCGATTTCAGCATCGCGAAGAGCTCGGGAATTGTTTCTGTCATCCCTTGCATATTATAGTTCATCACGAAGCTCTAGTAGCTTGGTGATAGTGACTAGAGAATTCTCTCAATCACTATCTTATCTGGAAGATTAACTCCCACTTGATTCAAGCGAATGTAGTACCCAGACAATCTGAACACATGCTCACTGGCTAATCTATTCTCCTGTAGGCAAGGACTTTTCAGAGGTCTCATACCGCTCAACACGAGCATGAGTCTGAAATACCAATTTTAGCTCTGGGAACATCTCATATGTTCCATGGCGTTCAAAACGTCTTTGAGCCCCGCTTCTAATCCGTAAAGCATGGCGCACTAAACTATCAAGTAGTCATCAGATCGAGCTTTTCAAATGTTCATAATGTTTGTATCAGGTCCTACAGCAGGTCTGTCACCTAGCGGTGCATCAAGGACATAATTCTTTTGTGCACCAATAAGGATAATCCTCAGATCACGGACCCAGCCTGCATTATTGCTACTGTCATCTTTCAACTTAGTTTTCTATAGGAACGCATTAAATACAAGAGAACAGTAACATGGGCCATTGATCTACAACATAGATATGCAAATACTATCAAGACTAAGTTCATGATAAATTAAGTTCAGTTAACCAAATTACTAATGAACTCCCACTTAAATTAACACCCCTCAAGTTATCTAATTGATACATGATCCAAGTCAACTAACCCATGTCCGGTCATCACATGAGATGGGGTAGTCATCAATTATCACGCCCAATATGCGACCCTATCCAAAAGGAACTCGACGGTCCCACCAAGGATAGACCCGCATATTGAGACGCTTTTGCAAGGTGGATATCATTACATCAACATTACATAATTCATAGGGATACATACATAAGGCACAAATGCCACAAGAGTACATCAACATCATATACAAGATCCACATCCGACTACGGATGAACATAAACAAAAGCTCAAACGACATCCACCCTGCTAGCCCAGGCTGCCGACCTGGAACCTATCCCCTGATCGAAGAAGAAGCAGAAGAAGAACTCCAACACAAGCAAACATCGCTCTCACGTCATGATCATCGCAAACCTGTACCTGCAACTGGTGGTGTAGTAATCTGTGAGCCACGAGGACTCAAAGAATCCCATTACCATGGGTATCAAGACTAGCAAAGCTTAATGGGAAAGGAAGGGGTAAAGTGGTGAGGATGCAGCAGCGACTAAGCATATATGGTGGCTAACATACGCAAATGAGAGCGAGAAGAGAAACAAAGGAACTGTCGTCAACTAGTAATGATCAAGAAGTGATCCTGAACACCTACTTACGCCGACATAACCCGAAACCGTGTTCTCCTTTCGATCAACCCCAAAAGAGACACTCACGGTTACACACACGGTTGGTGTATTTTAATTAAGATCAACTTCGGGTTTTCTACAACCGGACATTAACAAATTCCCATCTGCCACATAACCGCGGGCACGGCTTTGAAAGTTCAAACCCTGCAGGGTGTCCCAACTTAGCCCATGATAAGCTCTCGCGATCAACGAAGGATATTCCTTCTCCCGGAAGGCCCGATCAGTCTCGGAATCCGGCTACAAGACATTTCACAACAATAAAACAAGACCAGCAAGACCTCCGGCGTGCCGACACCACGGTAGTAGCCGCAGATCTCGCCTCGAGCCACGACCGGATAAGCTAAGCGTCACAGTACCGACGTAACCCAAGTTGCCAAGGGATGGTCCCAAGACGGTGCTCTAGTTTGGACCAACGCTTAGACAAGCACTGGCCCGGGGGGTAATAAAGATGACCCTTGAGAGCGCGACTCCCAAGGGAAAAAGGCTAGGTGAGGCAAATGTAGAACCAATGTTGGGCCTTGCTGGAAAAGTCTTATTCAAAGCGAACTGTCAAGGGGGTCCCATAAATCACCCGACCGCGTTAGGGACGCAAAAATCCGGGAACATAATACCGATATGACGGAAACTAGGGCGGCAAGAGTGGAACAAAACACCAGGCATAAGGCCGAGCCTTCCACCCTTTACCAAGTATATAGATGCATTAATTAAATAAGATATATTGTGATATCCCAACAAGTAAACATGTTCCAGGAAGGAACAACATCTCCATGTTCCAACAAGGAACAAACTTCATCTTCACCTGCAACTAACAACGCTATAAGAGGGGCTGAGCAAAGTGGTAACATAGCCAAACAACGGTTTGCTAGGAAGGGTGCAAAAGGTTAGAGGCTGACATGGCAATTTGGGATGGCTTGATAAACAGGTAATAGGTAGCGCAGCATAGCGATAGAACGAAGCAACTAGCATAGCAATGATAGTAGTGAGATCCAGGGTAGCGGTCATCTTGCCTGAAATCCCGCAAAGAAGAAGAATGAGTCCATGAAGAAGATGAACGGATCCATGAAGAAGATGAACGGATGAAGCCGAACCAAGCGTAGACGAACGAATCCTCACGATCGCAACGAAACAGGAACTAACAAGAAGAAGCACACAACATAGTAAACACTCCACACATGAACAAGACATGATGCACAACAAGCATGATGCATGACAAAGCTACATGAAGCTACTCATGGCAAGGGATGATGCAAACAAGAACAACACATCAAAGCAAGTTTAAATGAGGCCGGGAATAACATATAACAATTCCGGTAAGTCCTCATATGCAAATTTCGAAATTGGTCCAGACCTGGATAACTTTAGGTTCAAGTTGTTAAACAGCAAGTTAAGATGCACCACGATGATCTACACGAAATTCTAGTCAAGTTACATATAAAGTTCATTAGATTCGGAGCTACGGCCTAGAAGATATGAGCAAAACAAGATAAACATGGCATTGATGCAAAATGCATACAAACATCAAGCAAACACCTCAAAACAAAGGATCCAACAAGATAATATGAAACTACATGCAAAATCAAGCAAGTTTCATATAGAGCACACTCAAAACGGAGCAACGGATCAACACATACACCCTATACAAGTTTAAAGGACAAGCTGTCCAAAACAGCAACTAGGCATATTGCAGGCATCAAAACAACATGCTACAGGACCTCAACATAATAATAAAAGGCATGGGCATGATGTACAGGTAAAGCATTACAAAACATGAGAACTGAGCTACCTCCAGAAATGACTAGAACATGCTCAAAATGACATGGCAAGATTGCAACTAATAACAGTTTCTGGCATTGCAGAAATTAACATCAGGTTGCAATGTTTAGAGCTATGAAACAACATGTTACAGGAACTTATCATGGCAAAAAAAGGCATGGCATTAATCTACTCAAAGCATAGAACAGAAGTCCTTTAGTGACCATAAGCCAAAAAGGATCAGAAAATATAGTAACACCCATGTCAAAATCGAAAGTTTCGTTAACAGATTCAGCAACATGACATGTCAAAAACTGGTAACGAGAAGGCATGTTTACAAGCTCAATAGACTCACTACAGAGCCTCAAATGATAAACTAAGCATACATACATCAAGAAGACATGACATAGAAGACATACATGGCAAGAACAATAACATAGCATAAACGGATCAACCACAACACCCTAGGCAAAATTGAATAACATGTAAACAATCTGCCAGGAAACATTTGATAGCAAAAGTAGAGCTCGATTGACCCAAGCTAGACTACTCCATAATTGCAAACAAGGGCATGAATGGATAGAGCAAGACATTCTTTACAAAACATCCCTACTGAAGTATCTCAAAATATGCATGGATAACTCTGTAGCATCAAGTTAACATGGCATCAAAATAAGAGCAAACAGGGCTGAAAACAGCAATAACAAGACACCTAGTTTGCATGCTTGTGCTAGTCACCACATAGATCACAAAACTACATAGCAAGCACCACTGGAAAGAAGACATGGCATATTACAAAACACATGTAGGACTCAAGTCCATAGGATGCACACATCAATCATGGCAAAAATGACAAAAGTGCAAGTTCTGATAAAAATCAGAAACTAACATCACATAGCACTCTTCTAACAGCATTTCGGGCATCAAGATGAGCTCAAATGAAAATGATGCAATGAGATGAAATGATCTACTCTTCGAGGCGAACATTTTGACATATTATACGCGCAAAACGGATCTACGATGACAAAGTTACAGCACGATGAAAATGGCACAAAAATTACTGCAGATCGGGGACTTAGAGGATTTTACCCTCCGAGAAAGTCAACGGGATGAAACGGTGCGGGATGGCGAGATCCGGGACGGGGCTCGGCCGTTTGGATCGGGGACGGGTGGATCTCATCCACCCCGACCCGATCCGGCGAGGAGGCGGCGCCGGCGAGGATTCCGGCGATGGCCGGCGACGATGAGGTGAGCGGGGCGGCGGCGGGCGCAGATTGCGCGGGCACCGTGGGCGCGGCTCCGGCGGCCGCGGGCGACGGGAGGCGACGGGCGAGGGAGGCGGAGCGGCCGGGCGGCGAGGTACCGCGGCGGGCACGGCGGCTCCGCGAGCGGGAGCAGCGGCGGGGATGGCGTGGCTGCCGGGTCGGCGGGGCCAAGGGCGCGCTCAGCCGTGGGCGCGACGGCAAGGCGCTGGCGCACTGGCGGCGGCGGAGGAGCTCGGCCGGGCGGCGCGCTGGCGGGCTCGGCGAGCTCGCCCGGCGGGGCGGGGCGAAGCGGCGGCGCGGCGGCGCCGGGCCGAAGCGGCGGCGGAGACTGGCTCAAGGGCCCGATCCGGTCCAAGGGCCGGCGGCGGTGGAGGCGTGGGGAGGCCACGTGGCGGCTGCGGGTTGGATGAGGGCGGCGGCGGAGGCGACGTGGCGACCTCTCATTGGTCGGAGTGAGGTGGCTGCGGGGGCGCGGACATGTCCGTCGGTGGAGAAGAAACGTCCGGCGGCGGCGGGGAAGGTTAGGGTAGATTCATCTGCGAATTTTTGGAGGGGGAGGGCAATATATAGGTAGAGGGAGCTAGGAGAGTCCAAATGACGTGTGGTTTACGGCCACGCGATCGTGATCAAACGACCGAGAGCATGGAGGGGAGTTAGGTGGGTTTTGGGCCACTTAGAAAGGGGAGTAGGGCTGCAACAAAAGAGGCTTTTGCGGTTACCCGGTTAACCGTTGGAGTACCAAACGACCTCCAAATGATCCGAAACTTGACAGCGGTTCACGGTGCTATACCAAGGCCGCTTGACAAACCTCGGTCCATTCCGAGACCGTTTAACACCCACACACGAAAAGAGGTAAAAGGGGGCGCCGGGAGACATAGGAGTGCCGGATTGCAAAACGGACAACGGGGAAAATGCTCGGATGCATGAGACGAACACGTATGCAAAATGAAATGCACGTGATACATGATATGAAATGCAGATGATGACATGGCAAAATGCAACACGCAAGTAGATGACATGGCAACGACGGCGAATAACTGGCGGACACCTGGCACATCGAATCCGGGGCGTTACAACACTCCTCCACTAACAAGAGATCTCGTCCCGAGATCTTAGGACCGAGACGGGAGAGAAAAAGGATGAGGTGAAGCAAAACTCAAGAGAAAAGAGGGAAAGAATCGAGAGCACTCGAGAAGAAGAGAGAAACAACGAGAATGACGAGAATCGAAAGCTCACGGAAAGAGATAGGCTATGAAAACACTCTGGTTAGAACGAGATAAGAAACGAATAAGACTGAAAGGATTTAGGAAGCACTCCGGTTAAAACATGGAGGAATAGAACTTGAACTAGAGAGGATGTAACGATACTTGATGACGACATGACACAAAACCTCCGGAAAAAAATTGAAAGAGAATTGAATGAAAAGAATTTAGAATGACTGAATGGAGTTGTTGAGAAAATCAACAACGAAAGAAAAAGCTTGTTGTGGACTTATGGATAACATCTCAAAATTATGAGGTGAACGCCGACCACAAACGGAAAAGATTAAATAGCTGAGAAGAGCGAAGAAATGCAAAACTCCACTTCAAAAGAATACGGAGAATTAATTGCACTACGAGATGCAAGAAGAAAAGATACTTGAACTCCACCGACAAGAAACTTGATGAACACTTGAAGAATGAATTAAATCATGAAGAACCACCATGAAGAACTCCGGTAACAAAAGGATGATGAGATAGAATGAAGGAAGAAAGAATAAGATGAGCATTGCGATGATTTAGATGGAGGTTCCGACGAAATGGCCGAGGAAATAATTGAACTCCGGAAAAGAAAAGATGAAAAGACTAGGAACTAGAATTTATTCCTCAAGAACAAACTCCGAAGGAAGGGATTAATCAGCTTGGATGAAATAAGAATAAGATTTATTGTATGCTTATCCTTCATCAAATTAAATTGATGACAAGCAACGGATTTGGCATAATACTTATTCTTCTTGACAAGGATTGAGAAGTGACATATCGCAAACTTGAGAAGGTCTTCATGAACCACCGGTAGGATTGAAAAGAACGAATGGATTAAAATGATAATCAAGGAAAAAGAATCTGAAGGAACCACCGTAAGAAATGAAAATGAACGAAGAGAAGAGAACGAATCGCCGGGAAGAATTAGAAACCACGAAGATACTTGAGGGAAAATTTGAGACAAGAGAACGAAGAGATCGCGAACTGATTGACGAATTCTTGAACGAAGCACCGGAAGAATATTGAGATGAACGAAGCTGAAAACTTGGAACGAAGAAATATTCCGAAAAGATGACCTCCGGATGATCGAGACGGAAAACAACTCCTGAAATCCTCCCGATGGATGAAAAGAATTGCACGACTGGAAACAAATAGATAGGATAACATCGAGCTAGCACCATGAATCTCCGGGAGAATGGTCAAGATTTAGAGGAAAAACTCTTCTTCGGCCTTCAAATATCGACGGGAAACACCACAAAAATTACTGAGATACTCCGGGAGAAAGAAAAACACAGATGTTAAGCCAACAATGAAATGATTTGAAATCGATCTTGGAAAAGGCATCTGACTGATGAAATTCATTCTTACGTCACGCTTGAAAAGAATTGAGAATAACTCCGGAATAATTAGAAGAGTCAGGTAAGATCCTGGGAAAAGACCTGTGGGTTAGGGCCCACTAAAAGAAAACACCGTTGGAAAGGATTGTTGAACAGATAGATGATGCACCGAAACAATTGAAATATTTAAATGAGGTGACAACCTCGAATTAATTAGAACACAGACGAATCTCCTGATAAGTCTTCCGAACTCCGGAATGATAAACTGGCAAGAGGCGAACGAGCAAAGAGAACACTTGAGGAAAAGAATATGATCAACCTCAAAACTTGAATTGAGTCCACCGGAAAAAGAAAAGAGATGAAGAATGACGAACAAGACGAGAATTCACCGGTTGAAGTAATTGAGAAAAGACTGAAGATACTCCGCACGAACGAAATTGATGGTCGGAAGAAACTCGAACTCCGAGAATAAAAGGGTGGGAGGGCGGGAAAACAAAGACATCTTGGGAGGGGAAACCGACGAATAACTTGAAGAGAAAACACCGGTTGAAATCACTGGGGAGAGAAAGCAAATACTTCACACGAGTAGGATGGATACTCGATTACGGACTCCGGTTCCGAGAAGAAAAAGGGAGGGCGGGTGGGAAAAACAAAGACAACTTCGGACAAGGAAAACAACGACGTTGGAAGAAGAACCGAGGATTGAACTCAAAGATGAAGAGACTCGAGTCGACTTGACGAGAAATGCACCGGATAAAAAGAGATGAGAACCAACGATCGGAAAACCAACTGCGTGAACCTAAAGAAAAATTTTGAAGGGGAAGAGGAGTAATTCAAAACACCTACGTCAAGATTCCTCACCAGAGCGACAAAGGGACTGAGGAGTAAAAGAATTCCTACTCTCCGATATAACTAGACTTCGAAAACAGTTCTCTTCTAGACTCAACAACGGCCAAACTACACGATCAATCAAGGGGGCTCCTAGGGTCGGTCGAGGCTCTGATACCAACTTATCACGCCCAATATGCGACCCTATCCAAAAGGAACTCGACGGTCCCACCAAGGATAGACCCGCATATTGAGACGCTTTTGCAAGGTGGATATCATTACATCAACATTACATAATTCATAGGGATACATACATAAGGCACAAATGCCACAAGAGTACATCAACATCATATACAAGATCCACATCCGACTACGGATGAAACATAAACAAAAGCTCAAACGACATCCATCCTGCTAGCCCAGGCTGCCGACCTGGAACCTATCCCCTGATCGAAGAAGAAGCAGAAGAAGAACTCCAACACAAGCAAACATCGCTCTCACGTCATGATCATCGCAAACCTGTACCTGCAACTGGTGGTGTAGTAATCTGTGAGCCACGAGGACTCAGCAATCCCATTACCATGGGTATCAAGACTAGCAAAGCTTAATGGGAAAGGAAGGGGTAAAGTGGTGAGGATGCAGCAGCGACTAAGCATATATGGTGGCTAACATACGCAAATGAGAGCGAGAAGAGAAACAAAGGAATGGTCGTCAACTAGTAATGATCAAGAAGTGATCCTGAACACCTACTTACGTCAGACATAACCCAGAAACCTTGTTCTCCTTTCGATCAACCCCGAAAAGAGACACTCACGGTTACGCACACGGTTGGTGTATTTAATTAAGATCAACTTCGGGTTTTCTACAACCGGACATTAACAAATTCCCATCTGCCACATAACCGCGGGCACGGCTTTGAAAGTTCAAAACCTGCGGGGTGTCCCAACTTAGCCCATGATAAGCTCTCGCGATCAACGAAGGATATTCCTTCTCCCGGAAGGCCCGATCAGTCTCGGAATCCGGCTACAAGACATTTCACAGCAATAAAACAAGACCAGCAAGACCTCCGGCGTGCCGACACCACAGTAGTAGCCGCAGTATCTCGTCTCGAGCCACGACCGGATAAGCTAAGCGTCAGTACCGACGTAACCCAAGTTGCCAAGGGATGGTCCCGCACGGTGCTCTAGTTTGGACCAACGCTTAGACAAGCACTGGCCCGGGGGGTGTAAATAAAGATGACCCTTGAGAGCGCGACTCCCAAGGGAAAAAAGGCTAGGTGAGGCAAATGTAGAACCAATGTTGGGCCTTCTTGGAAAAGTCTTATTCAAAGCGAACTGTCAAGGGGTCCCATAAATCACCCGACCGCGTTAGGGACGCAAAAATCCGGGAACATAATACCGATATGACGGAAACTAGGGCGGCAAGAGTGGAACAAAACACCGCATAAGGCCGAGCCTTCCACCCTTTACCAAGTATATAGATGCATTAATTAAATAAGATATATTGTGATATCCCAACAAGTAAACATGTTCCAGGAAGGAACAACATCTCCATGTTCAACAAGGAACAAACTTCATCTTCACCTGCAACTAACAACGCTATAAGAGGGGCTGAGCAAAGCGGTAACATAGCCAAACAACGGTTTGCTAGGAAGGGTGCAAAAGGTTAGAGGCTGACATGGCAATTTGGGATGGCTTGATAAGCAGGTAATAGGTAGCGCAGATAGCGATAGAACGAAGCAACTAGCATAGCAATGATAGTAGTGAGATCCAGGGTAGCGGTCATCTTGCCTGAAATCCATAAGAAGAAGAACGAGTCCATGAAGAAGATGAACGGATCCATGAAGAAGATGAACGGATGAAGCCGAACCAAGCGTAGACGAACGAATCCTCACGATCGCAACGAAACAGGAACTAACAAGAAGAAACACACAACATAGTAAACACTCCACACATGAACAAGACATGATGCACAACAAGCATGATGCATGACAAAGCTACATGAAGCTACTCATGGCAAGGGATGATGCAAACAAGAACAACACATCAAAGCAAGTTTAAATGAGGCCGGGAATAACATATAACAATTCCGGTAAGTCCTCATATGCAAATTTCGAAATTGGTCCAGACCTGGATAACTTTAGGTTCAAGTTGTTAAACAGCAAGTTAAGATGCACCACGATGATCTACACGAAATTCTAGTCAAGTTACATATAAAATTCATTAGATTCGGAGCTACGGCCTAGAAGATATGAGCAAAACAAGATAAACATGGCATTGATGCAAAATGCATACAAACATCAAGCAAACACCTCAAAACAAAGGATCCAACAAGATAATATGAAACTACATGCAAAATCAAGCAAGTTTCATATAGAGCACACTCAAAAGCAGACACGGATCAACACATACACCCTATACAAGTTTAAAGGACAAGCTGTCCAAAACAGCAACTAGGCATATTGCAGGCATCAAAACAACATGCTACAGGACCTCAACATAATAATAAAAGGCATGGGCATGATGTACAGGTAAAGCGTTACAAAACATGAGAACTGAGCTACCTCCAGAAATGACTAGAACATGCTCAAAATGACATGGCAAGATTGCAACTAATAACAGTTTCAGGCATTGCAGAAATTAACATCAGGTTGCAATGTTTAGAGCTATGAAACAACATGTTACAGGAACTTATCATGGCAAACAAAGGCATGGCATGAATCTACTCAAAGCATAGAACAGAAGTCCTTTAGTGACCATAAGCCAAAAAGGATCAGAAAATATAGTAACACCCATGTCAAAATCGAAAGTTTCGTTAACAGATTCAGCAACATGACATGTCAAAAACTGGTAACGAGAAGGCATGTTTACAAGCTCAATGCACTCACTACAGAGCCTCAAATGATAAAATAAGCATACATACATCAAGAAGACATGACAGATAAGACATACATGGCAAGAACAATAACATAGCATAAACGGATCAACCACAACACCCTAGGCAAAATTGAATAACATGTAAACAATCTGCCAGGAAACATTTGATAGCAAAAGTAGAGCTCGATTGACTCAAGCTAGACTACTCCATAATTGCAAACAAGGGCATGAATGGATAGAGCAAGACATGCTTTACAAAACATCCTTACTGAAGTATCTCAAAATATGCATGGATAACTCTGTAGCATCAAGTTAACATGGCATCAAAATAAGAGCAAACAGGGCTGAAAACAGCAATAACAAGACACCTAGTTTGCATGCTTGTGCTAGTCACCACATAGATCACAAAAATACATAGCAAGCACCACTAGAAAGAAGACATGGCATATTACAAAACACATGTAGGACTCAAGTCCATAGGATGCACACATCAATCATGGCAAAAATGACAAAAGTGCAAGTTCTGAAAAAAATCAGAAACTAACATCACATAGCACTCTTCTAACAGCATTTCGGGCATCAAGATGAGCTCAAATGAAAATGATGCAATTAGATGAAATGATCTACTCTTCGAGGCGAACATTTTGACATATTATACGCGCAAAACGGATCTACGATGACAAAGTTACAGCACGATGAAATTGGCACAAAAATTACTGCAGATCGGGGACTTAGAGGATTTTACCCTCCGAGAAAGTCAGCGGGATGAAACGGTCTTGAGATGGCGAGATCCGGGGCGGGCTCGGCCGTTTGGATCGGGACGGTGGATCTCATCCACCCGACCCGATCCGGCGAGGAGGCGGCGCTGGCGAGGATTCCGCGATGGCGGCGGCGATGAGGTGATGGGGCGGCGGCAAAGCGGTGGGGCAGCTTGAGAAGCACCGTGGCGCGAACTCGGCGGCGGCAGCGGACGGGCAGGCGATCGGGCGAGGGAGGCGAGCGGCCGGCGGCGAGGTACGGCGGCGGCGGCGCGGCTCCGGCGAGCGGCGAGCGCGGCGAGATGGCGTGGCTGCCGGTCGGCGGGGCTAAGGGGCGCGCTCGAGCGCGGCGCCGACGGCAAGGCGGCGCACCGTGGCGGCGGAGGAGCTCGGCAGGCGGCGCTGGCGGGCTCCGGCGAGCTCGCCGGCGGGGCGGGCCGGGCGGCGGCGCGGGCGGCGCTGCGGGCGAGCGGGCGGCGGAGACCGGGCTCAAGGGGGCCGATCCGGGTCCAGCAGCGCGGCGGTGGAGGCGTGGGGAGGCCACGTGGCGGCTGCGGGTTGGATGAGGGCGGCGGCGGAGGCGACGTGGCGACCTCTCATTGGTCGGAGTGAGGTGGCTGCGGGGGCGCGGACATGTCCGTCGGTGGAGAAAAAGCGTCCGTGGCGCGGGAAGGTTAGGGTAGATTCATCCGCGAATTTTTGGAGGGGGAGGGCAATATATAGGTAGAGGGAGCTAGGAGAGTCCAAATGAGGTGTGGTTTTCGGCCACGCGATCGTGATCGAACGACCGAGAGCATGGAGGGGAGTTAGGTGGGTTTTGGGCCACTTAGAAAGGGGAGTAGGGCTGCAACAAAAGAGGCTTTTGCGGTTACCCGGTTAACCGTTGGAATACCAAACGACCTCCAAATGATCCGAAACTTGACAGGCGGTCTACCGGTGCTATACCAAGGCCGCTTGACAAACCTCGGTCCATTCCGAGACCGTTTAACACCCACACACGAAAAGAGGTAAAAGGGGGCGCCGGGAGACATAGGAGTGCCGGATTGCAAAACGGACAACGGGGAAAATGCTCGGATGCATGAGACGAACACGTATGCAAAATGAAATGCACGTGATACATGATATGAAATGCAGATGATGACATGGAAAAATGCAACACGCAAGCAGATGACATGGCAACGACGGCGAATAACTGGCGGACACCTGGCACATCGAATCCGGGGCGTTACATCAATGGTGAACATCTCTATGTTGATCATATCTACTATATGATTCATGTTTGACATTTCGGTCTCCAGTTTTCTGAGACCATGTCTGTACATGCTAGGGTCGTCAAGTTTAACCCAAGTATTTTGTGTGTGCAAAGCTGGCTTACACCTATTGTATGTGAACATAGAGTCTATCACACCCGATCATCACGTGGTGCTTTGAAACGACGAACTTTGGCAACGGTGCATACTCAGGGAGAACACTTTTATCTTGAACTTAAGTGAAGGGATCATCTTATAATGCTACCTTCGTTCTTAGAAAAATAAGATGCATAAAGGATAAACATCACATGCAATCAAAATATGTGACATGATATGGCCATTGATACCTCTCCATCGTATCTACTTTTCCAAACTCTTTTGCCCTTGTTTTGGGCTCTAACTTGCATGATTTGAATGAAACTAACCCGAACTGACGCTGTTTTCAGCAAAATTGCCATGGTGTTATTTTCATGCAGAAATAAAGTTCTCAGAATGACATGAAAATTCACAGAGAATATTTTGGAAAATATAAAAAATATTGGTGAAAGAATCAACCAAAGGGGACCCACACCCTGGTCACAAGGTTGGGAGGCGCGCCCACCCCCCTGGGGCGCGCCCTCCGTCCTTGTGGGCCCCCTGGATCTCCACCGACCTCAACTCCAACTCCATATATACATGTTCGGGAGAAAAAAATCAGAGAGAAGGATTCTTCATCATGTTTTACGATACGGAGCCGCCGCCAAGCCCTGCTCTTCCTCGGGAGGGCAGATCTAGAGTCCGTTCGGGGATCCGGAGAGGGGAATCCGCCGCCATCGTCATCATCAACCATCCTCCATCACCAATTTCATGATGCTCACCGCGATGCATGAGTAATCGCACCGTAGGCTTGATGGACGGTGATGGGTTGGATGAGATTTACCATGTAATCGAGATAGTTTTGTTAGGGTTTGATCCCTAGTATCCACTATGTTCTAAGATTGATGTTGCTATGACTTTGCTATGCTTAATGCTTGTCACTAGGGCCCGAGTGCAATGATTTAAGATCTGAACCTATTATGTTTTCATGAATATATTTGTGTTCTTGATCCTATATTGCAAGTCAATAGTCACCTACTATGTGTTATGATCCGGCAACAACCCCGGAGTGACAATAGTCGGGACACTTCCCGGTGATGACCGTAGTTTGAAAAGTTCATGTATTCACTAAGTACTAATGCTTTGGTCCGGTACTCTATTAAAAAGGAGGCCTTAATATCCCTTAATTTCCAAAAGGACCCCGCTGCCATGGGAGGGTAGGACAAAATATGTCATGCAAGTTCTTTTCCATAAGCATGTATGACTATATTGGGAATACATGCCTACATTATGTTGATGAATTGGATCTAGTTATGTGTC
This sequence comes from Aegilops longissima, assembly GCA_021605205.1. Taxonomy (NCBI): domain Eukaryota; kingdom Viridiplantae; phylum Streptophyta; class Magnoliopsida; order Poales; family Poaceae; genus Aegilops; species Aegilops longissima. The sequence goes on along the minus strand of CM038678.1, from coordinate 237,135,568 downwards.
ACCCTATGTTATAACTGTTGCATGATGAATGCCATCCGATATAATTATCCATCATTGATACATTGCCTACGAGCTCGTTTCATATTGATCTTTGATCCGTTACTTTTCCGTTGCCACTGTTACGATTGCTACAAAACGGCTACTATTACTTTTGCCTCTGTTACTATTACTTCCATACTACTTTGCTACTAAATACTTTGCTGTAGATATTAAGTCTTTCAGGTGTGGTTGAATTGACAACTCAGCTGCTAATACTTGAGAATATTCTTTGGCTCCCCTTGTGTAGAATCAATAAATTTTGGTTGAACACTCTACCCTCAAAAATGTTGCGATCCCCTATACTTGTGGGTTATCATGACCTTTTTCTAGCACCGTTGCCGGGGAGCATAGCTCTATTCTCTGAGTCACTTGGGATTTATATCTATTGATCACTATGAGGAATTTGAAAGATCAAAGAACCAAGATTTTTTCCTCAACTACGAGGGAAGGTAAGGAACTGCCATCTAGCTCTGCAATTGATTCTCCTTCTGTTTTGAGTAAACTTGCGACACCTACACCTGCTATTGATTCTGATATGTCACATGTTATTGATGATGCCACTTCTGCTATGCATGATGCTTATGATGGTACTACTTTTGTGCATGAGGATAGTGTGCCACTTGGTGAATTTCTTGATGAACAACTTGCTAGGGTTAGAGAGAATGAAATTGCTGAAACTGATGATATTATTGAAACTGAAGATTATGACTCACCCCCTAGATATGAATTGCCTGTTGTACCTGAGGGTTATGTTATGGATGAAGAAACTACTAGAGACTTCTTTGCTTGCAATGATAGAGAGGGTCTCAAGAAACTGTTAGCTAAGCTGAAAGAAAAACCCTTGAATGCTAGAATGAAATGTGATCCCGCTTTTGCTACTTCACCTATCTTTGTTACTGATAAGGATTATGAATTCTATGTCGATCTTGATTTAATTACTTTGGTTGAATCTGATCATTTCTACGGCTATGAATCTGAAACTGTTGTGGCACATCTTACTAAAGTGAATGATATAGCCACCCTATTTTCTCATGAGGAAAAAATTCATTATTACTATATTCTTAAGTTGTTTCCTTTCTCACTAAAGGGTGATGCTAAGTTATGGTTTAATTCCCTTGCTCCTGGTTGTGTGTTAGTCCCCAGGATATGATTTATTACTTCTCTCAAAAATATTTCCCCGCTCATAAGAAACAAGTTGCCTTGTGGGAATTATTTAATTTTGTGCAAATTGAAGAAGAGAGTCTCCCACAAGCTTGGGGGAGGCTTCTCCAGTTACTTAATGCTTTGCCTGATCATCCTCTCAAGAAAAATGAAATACTTGATATCTTTTATAATGGACTAACCGATGCCTCCAGAGACCACCTGGATAGTTGTGCTGGTTGTGTTTTCAGGGAAAGAACTGTTGAGCAAGCTGAATTGCTATTGAATTATATATTGAGTAATGACAATGATTGGACACTCCCTGGACCAACTCCTAAGCCAACTCTGAAGAAAAGGGGTATCCTATTTCTCAGTCTTGAAGATATGCAGGAGGCAAAGAAATCTGTGAAAGAAAAAGGTATTAAAGCTGAAGATGTTAAGAATCTACCGCCTATTGAAGAAATACACGGTCTTGATAACCCGACACAGTAGTAGAGGTAAACTCTCTCCATAGATTTGATGAAGGTGTTATTCCTCATAATAAGTCTTCTAGTCAATGCTTGGATGAGTTTGATAATTTTATTGTTAAACAAGAAAATGCGCACCGGTATACAGCTGCTCTATCAGAGTGTAGGCAGCTTTCAACTTCTTCTGTACATCAGAGCCCAGATGGCTAATGCGAGTTCCTGCACCATTGTACACATCAGTAAACCGGTAACACATGGGAAAGATATGTTGAAAGTATTCAGGAAAAGGTGTTTACCGAACACAGCATCAGTGAATCTGCCGCTTTATGCCTCAGTTCATCAACCACCGGTTTAAGAGCGACTTCTGTGTTTTCAGCCCTTTTTATCAAAGCAGATTTTTCCGTCTCCCAATTCGCCCGCTCCTTGCTGAAGCCCTCTTTCAGTTTCCCCATAGCGCCTAGAGCGCTGGTCAATTCTTCCCGCTTTGGAGGTTTCAGCTTGTTGGGATTTGAGATTCTCTTGCAGATTAGCGGTTTGGCTTTCCTTCTTGCTCAGCTCGGTCTATAAAGAGACAGATACATAATGAGTTGACAGTACGTATTTGAAGTACCAAGCACATAACAAGTTATGCCCTTGGTACTTGGGGGCTACTGCATATTTGCTCTTTATCAGAAATTTTTGCAAGTCCCAAGCACAATACAAGTATTAAACTTGGCACTTGGGGCTAATGTGTGTTTGCTCAGAATTGCTGATATGGGAATTCTGCTACAAAGTCCCGGTTCATCTTTATAAATTTAAACCGGCCCTTGGGGGCTACATCAGTGAAGTTAAGATGCATTGTTGCAAACATGAAATTGTTACTAAGTCTCGGTTTAGATTGGCATCCTAAACCATTACTTGGGGGCTACTGGAGTTCTGCAACTAAATGTAAGAGAGAAACACTTATGTAGTTACCTCATATCGTCCTTCATCATATTTACCAAACCGGCTTCATAGTCACGGCTGGTGTACAGACGGTTCAAGAAGCCGGAGTGAAGGTCTTGAGCATTCAGATGGGCATAATTTGACAAATCGGTGTTCCATTTGCCTTTGCCAATTGCGGAGAGCTCATCTTTGGCAGTATGCTTTGACAAAGCGACTGGATTGCCAGGAGTGGTATGGCTAGTGCCAGTAATCATAATATCATCGTCTTTGTCATCATAGGCTGTTACTGGGGTTGGCGGTTTGTCAGTATTTTTAACTAGACTAACCAGTTTGTCATCAGTCTGGACAGGGCTGGTTCGCTGGATAGCATGGCTTGCGGTGTCAACTTCCATCTGCTCAGCAACAAAGTCATGATCTTGAGGCGGTGGGTCATTCAGTATGGCATCAATGTTGGTTTCTTCAGGATCTGGAGTTTTTTCCGGTTCAACAGCCACGTCATCATCAGCCGGTTTATTCAACCGAGCCTTCTTGCTGGGTCTGGGCTTGGCGCTGAGAAAAATAAACATGAGGATTAGTACAATATATCAAAATAACATATCAAGGATAAAAACAAGTATATAGCTTACCCAAGAACTGTTTTGAGGGGTGGAAGTTTTGTGGCCGACGACTCGCCAGAAGATGAGTGAGAAGTGCCCTGATAATTTGAATCAGACGGGTTAAGAGGCTGGCGGAAACAACATGCTTTGGGGCATGAAGTGTCAAGGGGATAAGAGACCTTTGATTGGCGTTTCCGAACCGGGCTATTCGATAAACCGGCGGAGGTAACTACCTGGCCGCTGTGCCGGGTTGTGCGGCGAGCCTCGTGCTGTTGTGTCTTCAAAAGAAAGTTTGGGTCCAGGTAAGCAAGGGGGTGAGAAAATTTTACTTTCCGGTTTGTTCGACAGATTTTTGTTGTTGGCAGAGGATCTGAATCAAAGGAAAGAGTGATTACCTCTACATCATCAGCATAACTGCCTTCAGCATCGTCCTGATAATAATCATTGTCAATGAGGTGTATGAAAAATGAACCAAGAGAGTCAAGTTCTACCTCTGATTTCGGATTACCCACATCATCATCAGCTGGTAGCTCGGAGGATGCAGTGGTCCTTTTCTTGGCAGGTTTTTTTAACAACCTTGGTCTTTGGACGAACTGGCTTGACCGGTTTATCTTGCGGCTTGAACGGTTTGTCTTGCGGCTTCGCCGGTTTGTCTTGTGGTGGTTTCTTGTTCAAGAATGGATCATCACCCTGTCAGAAAATAATCACGCATTCAGAGAATATTTGGACAGAAGCAACTTCAGATAAAAAGATTATATGATTCTTACAGCTGGAGGTTTGTTGAAGGCGTAGAAAGGGAGTAGTCAGGTTTGGGCACAGACAGCCTCCGGTTTGTTCAGCATTTTCTTTACAGCCTCAGTGACTTCTGCATCTGTAAGTTAAATGTCAATATGCTGTTGAGCATCCTTCAAACTCCCCGTATATTCACACATCAAACCGGAGCGCCGGCTTAAGGGCAGAATACTCCAGCTTATCCAACAACGAGCAAGATCAACTCATGTCAAACCGTTCGCCATGAAGGCTCTCAGCTTTGATAATTGAGCAGCATAGTTGGCCCTTTCTTTTGCAGTCAACCTCTGGGGAAAAGGATGCGTGTTTCTAAGGCATTCAGGGCGGTAATCTGGCAGGGGGTTTTCATCAGGTGGAGATATATCTTTGCAATAAAACCAGGTCTGGTTCCACTCTTTGGGGTGACTGTGGAGCTTGGGATGAGAGAAGGTGGCTTCCTTCCTTTTCTGAACTACCTTTCGGCCCAGTTTCGTATTGGTTCCATCCGTGAACTCTGCGCGACGATTTAAGTGGAGGAAATCCCTAAACAGTTCGACTGTAGGTTCCTCTTGCAGATATGCTTCACATAAGACTTGGAAGTGGCAGATGTTGGTCACAGAATTGGGACCGATGTCTTGAGGGCGCAACTGAAAATTGGCTAGTACATCTTGGAAAAATTTCGAACCGGGAGGGCTAAAACCTCGACCCAGAAGGTCAGCAAACACGATTACCTCCCCGTCCTTGGGTGTCGGAGGATTTTCCGGGCCAGGGACCCTCCAGTGGATGACATCTTTCTTTTCTAAAGCGCCCCTTTTAACAAGGTTGTTTAGCTGTTCTTCGGTTACTCGAGAAGGAGACCAACTGCATTCATAGACTTGTTTGGCCATGGCAATGAAAGATCTGAAACATGGTTATTGCCAGTTTAAGATTTACAGTGGACAACTATAAAGCGGTATAAGGATCTAAGCATATTGTTAAACTGAAGCTGGTTGCATGTAAACCGGAGTCTGACAATGAAGACAGTACAATGTGGAACGCAGTGGCGGTTCAACAAGGGACTAATGGTATCTACTGGGTCATCATTTTTTATGAAGTTAAACCGCCTAATCTGATATAAGTCTAAAGATATATAAGTGAAGGAAAAACAAGTTTCAAGTTTGGCATGTAGTTTCAGATCTGCCGTGCGTTGGAAAATCAAAATAAATTCAGACCTAATTTCATGAGTTTGAATAGTTCAGCAAGGTTCAAGATGAGTTTTGTGTAAAGGAATAGATCTAACGAAAAGGAGATTATGGCTATGGCCGCGTAAGAAATATCGGATCCAGCAAGTTGTTTATGCTAATGAAAGGGACAGGAGAGAACAATGGCGGAGATTGGATAAACTCCGATGACCCTTGAAACCCTAATGGTGGATCTAGAGCAAAGAAAGGAAGAACTCACTGATGATGAGGGAACAGCGGAGGAGCGCCACACTTTTCTGGTCCGGTCATGTTGATGCAGCGGCCGTTGCGGAGGAAGAAACGAAGGTCGACGGTGGCGGCGGAGCTCCAAAGGTCGGGCAGGGTGAGGAAGAAGATGAGGTGAAGAGATACGAGGGGAAAATGGAAAGACCCCCTGGCCCTATTTATAAAGGCAAAAGGATAAAAGGTAGGCACGAGAATCAAGGAGCCCGAAAAATGGGGTGTGTGACAGTTTTGTTGCCTCGATCGTTAGAGGCCCATTGATGAAGGTGGGTTATACATAGTTTTAAATAACAGATGACGTCACGGCGGTTTACCATGGTCCTGGAAGATGACGTCATGGCGGTTTACAAGATTACGTGAAGATGTTGAAGAAGAAATTTTCTTAAGTATTGAGGGTTGACACGAACCAGTTCAAATCAATCTGGGGCCTAATGTTGGGGATATTACCACTGGGCGTAAACCGGCCAGGAGAGGCCCGGTTAACCCCATGGTAGTACACTACATCTGAAGCCAAGATCAACTCATGTCAAACCGTTCGCCATGAAGGCTCTCAGCTTTGATAATTGAGGAGCATAGTTGGCCCTTTCTTTTGCAGTCAACCTCTGGGGAAAAGGATGCGTGTTTCTAAAGGCGTTGTATGTAATCCGGCAGGGGGTTTTCATCAGGTGGAGATATATCTTTGCAATAAAACCAGGTCTGGTTCCACTCTTTGGGGTGACTGTGGAGCTTGGGATGAGGGAAGGTGGCTTCCTTCCTTTTCTGAACTACCATTCCGCCCAGTTTCGTATTGGTTCCATCCGTGAACTCTGTGCGACGGTTTAAGTGGAAGAAATCCCTAAACAGTTCGACTGTAGGTTCCTCTTGCAGATATGCTTCATAGAAGACTTGGAAGTGGCAGATGTTGGTCATAGAATTGGGACCGATGTCTTGAGGGCGCAGCTGAAAATTGGCTAGTACATCTTGGAAAAATTTCGAACCGGGAGGGCTAAAACCTCGACCCAGAAGGTCAGCAAACACGATTACCTCCCCGTCCTTGGGTGTCGGAGGATTTTCCGGGCTAGGGACCCTCCAGTGGATGACATCTTTCTTGGCTAAAGCGCCCCTTTTAACAAGGTTGTTTAGCTGTTCTTCGGTTACTCGAGAAGGAGACCAATTGCATTCATAGACTTGTTTGGCCATGGCAATGAAAGATCTGAAACATGGTTATTGCCAGTTTAAGATTTACAGTGGACAACTATAAAGCGGTATAAGGATCTAAGCATATTGTTAAACTGAAGCTGGTTGCATGTAAACGAGTCGACAATGAAGACGATTACAATGTGGAGCAGGTGGCGGTTCAACAGGGACTAATGGTATCTCTTGGGTCATCATTTTTTATGAAGTTAAACCGCCTAATCTGATATAAGTCTAAAGATATATAAGTGAAGGAAAAACAAGTTTCACAGTTTGGCATGTAGTTTCAGATCTGCCGTGCATTGGAAAATCAAAATAAATTCAGACCTAATTTCATGAGTTTGAACAGTTCAGCAAGGTTCAAGATGAGTTTTGTGTACAGGAATAGATCTAACGAAAAGGAGATTATGGCTACGGCCGCGTAAGAAATATCGGATCCAGCCAGTTGTTTATGCTAATGAAAGGGACAGGAGAGAACAATGGCGGAGATTGGATAAACTCCGATGACCCTTGAAACCCTAATGGTGCATCTAGAGCAAAGAAAGGAAGAACTCACTGATGATGAGGAACAGCGGAGGAGCGCCACACTTTTCGGTCGGTCGAGGTTGATCAGTGGCCGTTCGCGGAGGAAAAGCGAAGGTCGATGGTGGCGCGGAGCTCCAAAGGTCGGGCAGGGTGAGAAAGAAGATGAGGTGAAGAGATACGGGGGAAAAATGGAAAGACCCCCTGGCCCTATTTATAAAGGCAAAAGGATAAAAGGTAGGCACGAGAATCAAGGAGCCCGAAAAATGGGGTGTGTGACAGTTCTGTTGCCTCGATCGTTAGAGGCCCATTGATGAAGGTGGGTTATAAATAGTTTTAAATAACATATGACGTCACGGCGGTTTACCATGGTCCTAGAAGATGACGTCACGGCGGGTTACAAGATTACGTGAAGATGTTGAAGAAGAAATTTTCTTAAGTATTGAGGATTGACACGAACCAGTTCAAATCAATCTGGGGCCTAATGTTGGGGATATTACCACTGGGCGTAAACCGGCCAGGAGAGGCCCGGTTAACCCCATGGTAGTACACTACATCTGAAGCCCATGAAGACAGATGGTGATGCTTTATGAAGGCCTAGAGCCCAAAGCCGGTTTAAGGCCTGTATACATAGGCCGGCATTCATATGTAAACTTGTGTCATAAGATAGAAAGAAGCGGAGACCGAGCTGGACACGTGTATGAGCCGGCCTCGGGACTCTGTAAAACGACGGGCGTCAACCCATGTATATAAGGGGATGACATGGCGGTGGTTCAAGGAGAACAGACAACAACTCGAGACTCAGGCAAAGCGTATTCGCTCCCTGGTCATCGAAACCCCAGCAATTCCATCACAACTAGACGTAGGCTTTTACCTTCATCGTAAGGGGCCGAACTAGTATAAAACCCTCTTGCGTCCCTTGTCCGTTTTAACCCCTTTAAGATTATGCCGTAGCGATGGCTGCACGACTAAGTCCTTTCTCTAGGACATCTGTCGTGACAAAACCACGACAGACGGCCCAAAGAATGTCATGCAGCTGCGTCTCCGGCCCACCCAGGACGAAAAACCCATTTTTTGTCATGATTTTTTGTCATAGAAGTAGGATCCCACCACATCTATGATGATACCGGGTTTTGTCACAATTATCGTCATAGAAGTGTCATAAGTATGACATAAATTTTTTTCGTTCGGCCCAAAATGTCACGGATGTGTCTTTTTTCTGTAGTGTTGCCATGTGTTTGGCAAGGGGGTACAATAGTGATCCAAGAGTGGATCACTGGACAACTGTCAAAATTATCCTTAGTTACCTAAGTGGACTAAGGAAATGTTTCTTGGTTATGGAGGTGATAAAGAGTTCGTCATAAAGGGTTACATTGATGCAAGCTTTGACACCGATTTGGATGACTCTGAGTCTCAATCTGGATATGTATTGAAAGTGGGAGCAATTAGCAAGAGTAGCTCCATGCAGAGCATTATAGACATAGAAATTTGCAAAATACATATGGATCTGAATATGGCAGACCCGTTGACTAAACCTCTCTCACAAGCAAAACATGATCATACCTTACAACTCTTTGCTGTTAATCACATGGCGATGTGAACTAGATTATTGACTCTAGTAAACTCTTTGGGTGTTAATCACATGGCGATGTGAACTTGAAGGAAATATGCCCTAGAGGCAATAATAAAGTTGTTATTTATATTTCCTTATTCATGATAAATGTTTATTATTCATGCTAGAATTGTATTGATCGGAAATCTAAATAAATGTGTGAATATATAGACAAACACTTTGTCCCTAGTAAGCCTCTACTTGACTAGCTCATTGATCAAAGATAGTTAAGGTTTCCTAACCATGGACATGAGTTGTCATTTGATAACGGGATCACATCATTAGGAGAATGATGTGATGGAGAAGACCCATCCGCTAGCTTAGCATGTTGATCATTTAGTTTCATTGCTATTGCTTGCTTCATGTCAAATACATATTCCTTTGACTATGAGATTATGCAACTCCCGGATACTGGAGGAATACCTTGTGTGCTATCAAACGTCACAACGTAACTGGGTGATTGTTAATATGCTCTACAGGTATCTACGAAGGTGTTTGTTGGGTTAGCATAGATCAAGATTAGGATTTGTCACTCCTAGTATCAGAGAGGTATCTCTGGGCCCTCTTGGAAATGCACATCTTAAGAAGCCTTGCAATCAAAGTGACTAATGAGTTAGTTGCAGGATGATGTATTACGGAACGAGTAAAGAGACTTGCCGGTAACGAGATTGAACTAGGTATGTAGATACCGACGATCGAATCTCGGGCAAGTAACATACTGATGGAGAAAGGGGATAACGTATGTTGTCATAACGGTTCAACTGATAAAGATCTTCGTAGAATATGTAGCAGCCAATATGAGCATCCTGGTTCTGCTATTGGTTATTGAACGAAGATGTGTCTTGGTCATGTCTACATAGTTCTCAAACCCCTAGGGTCCGCACGCTTAACGTTCGATGATGATATAGTATTATATGAGTTATATGATTTGGTGGCCGAATGTTGTTCGGAGTCCTAGATGAGATCATGGACATGACGAGGAGTCTCGAAATGGTCGAGAGGTAAAGATTGATATATAGGACAATGGTATTCGGACACCGGAAGTGTTCCGGAGGGTATCGATACTTATCGGGTCACCGAAAGGTGTTTTGGGTACCTCGGCAATCCTATGGGCCATATGGGCCTTGTGAAGGAACACACCAGCCCACAAGGGGTTGGTGCACCCTATAATGCCATACGAGGAGAAGGAAAGGAGGGAAGGGAAAGGAAAGTGCCGATTACGATTCCCACTTCATTCCCTCACCCGCCTCTTTCCTTCCCCTTCATGCATACGTGGAAAGGGGGGAGGCCGAATTGGGGAGGACCCCAAGTAGGATTCCACCTACTTGGGGCGCCCCCTTGGCTGCCTCTCCTCCCCTCCAAACTATATATATATATGTGGGGGGGGGGACCGCTAGAACGCACAATAACAATCGTTAGCCGTGTGCGGCACCCTCCTACACAGTTTACACCCCCAGTCATAGTTTTGCGGTGCTTAGGCGAAGCCCCGCGAGAATCACTTCACCATCACCGTCACCATGTTGTTGTGCTGACGGAACTCATCTACTTCCTCGAAACCTTGCTAGATCAAGAAGGCTAGGGACGTCATCGCGCTGAATGTGTGCAGAACTCGGAGGTGCCATACGTTCGGTGCTTGATCGATCAAAGCTAGAAGAAGTTCGACTACATCAATCGCGTTGTCAAAAGCTTCCGCTTTCGGTCTACGAGGGTACGTAGACACACTATCCCCCTCTCGTTGCTATGCATCTCCTAGATAGATCTTGCATGACCGTAGGATTTTTTTTGAAATTGCATGCTACGTTTCCCAACAGTGGCATCCGAGCCAGGTCTATGCGTAGATGATATGCACGTGTAGAACACAAAAAGTTGTGGGCGGTGATAGTCATACTGCTTACCACCAACGTCCTATTTTGATTCGGCAGTATTGTGGGATGAAGTGGCCCGTACCAACCTTACATGTCCACGTACATGAGACCGGTTCCACCGACAGACATGCAACTAGTTTTGCATAAAGGTGGCTGGCGGCTGGCGGTTTCTCCTACTTTAGTTGAATCGAATTTGACTACGGCCAGTCCTTGAAGAAGGTTAAAACAGCAAACTTGGCGAAACACCGTTGTGGTTTTGTGCGTAGGTAAGAACAGTTCTTGCTAGAAGCCCATAGCAGCCACGTAAAACATGCAACAACAAAGTAGTGGACGTCTAAATTGTTTTTACAAGGCATGTTGTGATGTGATATGGTCAAGACATGATGTGATATACGTTGTTGTATGAGATGATCATGTTTTGTAAGTTATCGGCAACTGGCAGGAGCCTTATGGTTGTCGCTTTATTATATGAAATGCAAACGCAATGTAATTGCTTTACTTTATCAATATGCGTTAGCAATAGTTGTAGAAGCAATAGTTGGCGAGACGACCACGACGCTACGATGGAGGTCAAGGTGTCGAGCCGGTGACAATGGAGATCATGACAATGCTTTGGAGATGGAGACCAAAAGCAAAAGATGATGATGGCCATATCATGTCATATATTTTGATTGCATGTGATGTTTATCTTTTATATGCATCCTATTTTGCTTGGTACGATGGTAGAATTATAAGATGATCCATTACTAAAATTTTAAAGTATAAGTGTTCTCCCTGAGTATGCACCGTTGCGACAGTTCATCGTGCTGAGACACCACGTGATGATCGGGTGTGATAGGCTCTACGTTCACATACAACGGGTGCAAGACAGTTTTGCACATGCGAAATACACGGGTTAAACTTGACGAGCCTAGCATGTACAGACATGGCCTCGGAACACTGGAGACCGAAAGGCCTGATGACCCATAAGTATAGGGGATCTATCATAGTCCATTAGATAAGAAAGAGTGTCGAACCCAACGAGGAGCACAAGGAAATTATAAGCGGTTTTCAGCAAGGTATTCTCTGCAAGCACTGAAATTATCGGTAACAGACAGTTTTGTGATAAGGTAATTTGTAACGGGTAACAAGTAACAAGTGTAAATAAAGTGCAGCAAGATGGCCCAATCCTTTTTGTAGCAAAGGACAAGCCTGGACAATTTCTTATATGAAGGAAAATGCTCCCGAGGACACATGGGAATTATCGTCAAGCTAGTTTTCATCATGCTCATATGATTCGCGTTCGTTACTTTGATAATTTGGTATGTGGGTCGACCGGTGCTTGGGTGCTGTCCTTTTTGGGCAAGCATCCCACTTATGATTAACCCCTATTGCAAGCATCCGCAACTACAAAAGAAGTATTAAGGTAAACCTAACCATAGAATGAAACATATGGATCCAAATCAGGCCCTTACGAAGCAACTCATAAACTAGGGTTTAAGCTTCTGTCACTCTAGAAACCCATCATCTACTTATTACTTCCCAATGCCTTCCTCTAGGCCCAAAAAATGGTGAAGTATCATGTAGTCGACGTTCACATAACACCACTAGAGGAAAGACAACATACATCTTATCAAAATATCGAACGAATACCAAATTCACATGACTACTAATAGCAAGACTTCTTCCATGTCCTCAGGAACAAAAGTAACTACTCACAAATCATGTTCATGTTCATAATCAGAGGGGTATTAATATGCATAATAGATCTGAACATATGATCTTCCACCAAATAAACCAACTAGCATCAACTACAAGGAGTAACCAACACTACTAGCAACCCACAGGTAACCAATCTGAGGCTTTGGGACAAAGATTGGATACAAGAGATGAACTAGGGTTCGAGAGGAGATGGTGCTGGTGAAGATGTTGATGGAGATTGACCCTCTCCGATGAGAGAATCGTTGGTGATGACGATGGCGATGATATCCCCCTCGGGAAGTTTCCCAAGAATGAACAGCTCTGCGGAGCCCTAGATTGGTTCCGCCAGGTTCCGCCTCGTGGCGGGAGTTTCTTCAGCTTGCTTATGATTTTTCCAAGGTAAATGATTTCATATAGTAGAAGATGGGCACGGAGGCTGCCGAGGCCCACTGAGGCAGGGCGCGCCCGGGGTAGGCGCGCCCCACCCTCATGGCCAGGGTGTGGGCCCCCTCTGGTACTTTCTTTCACCAGTATTTTTCTATTAATTCCAAAAATGAGTTCCGTGAAGTTTCAGGACTTTTGGAGCTGTGCAGAATAGGTCTCTGTCGGTGTCAAAACCGGCGGATCTCGGGTAGGGGGTCCCGAACTGTGCGTTAGGCGGATGGTAACAGGAGACAAGGGACACGATGTTTTACCCAGGTTCGGGCCCTCTTGATGGAGGTAAAACCCTCCGTCCTGCTCGATTGATATTGATATTGTGGATGTTTACAAGAGTGGATCTACCACGAGATCAAGGAGGCTAAACCCTAGAAGCTAGCCTATGGTATGATTGTAAGGGTTGTTCTGATAGTCCTACGGACTAGAGCCATCTGGTTTATATAGACACCGGAGAGGGCTAGGGTTACATAGAGTCGGTTACAATGATAGGAGATCTACATATCCGTATCGCCAAGCTTGCCTTCCACGCCAAGTCCCATCCGGACACGGGGCGAAGTCTTCAATCTTGTATCTTCATAGTCTTGGAGTCCGGTCGACGATGATAGTCCGGCCAATGATAGTTCGGCTGATGATGGTAGTCCGGCTATCGGACACCCCTAATCCAGGACTCCTCGGTAGCCTGAACCAGGCTTCAATGACGATAAGTCCGGTAGCGTATATTGCTTGGCATTGCAAAGCGGGTTCCTCCTCCGAATGATAGAAGATTGTGAACACCAGGATAGTGTCCGCTCGCAAAATAGATTCCACATTCCACCGTAGAGAGATAATATATACACAAGTTCAATCTGCGGCGTTTTACGTGGCATGACGTCATACCACTACCAAGCCATTACTCGAATTGTTTTTTACTTTACCACCTAAGCGCATTTAGCGAAGCGGTTTCCTTGGCACGTCTTGTCGAAGCAGAGATCGTGTTTCCCCTTAATCCGGGATTCTCATCAATACGGGCGTGGGTAACCCAACCGCGCCATTGATGGTGACGCTTGGGAGATAAGCGAGTTTTACCAGGCCGATGGGGGACGCATAAGACTTCGCCCGCCCATATAAGGGATAAGGATTCACCTTCTCACCTACGCCTTCTTCCTCCTCTGCTTATCCATCTCCGCGCACCCGAGCTCCAGCGCCCAAGTTCGCGCATCTCGTCTCAACCTTCTCCGACCATGTCCGGAGCGGGAGGTAAATGGTTGGCCTCCACCGTTAAGGAGGAGCACATCGCCAAACTGCGCAGCGCCGGATACCTCTCCGGCGACATCGCGCACCGGCTGCCCGACGAGGGGCAGCTCATCCCCACCCCCAGGCCCCATGAGAGGGTTGTCTTTCTTCCCCACTTCATCCGCGGACTGGGCTTTCCACTTCACCCCTTTGTCCGGGGTCTCATGTTCTACTACGGCCTGGATTTCCACGATCTGGCGCCGAACTTCATCCTCAACATATCAGCGTTTATCTTCGTGTGCGAGGCTTTCCTCTGCATCCGGCCCCACTTTGGCTTGTGGCTCAAGACCTTCAATGTCAAGTCGAAGGTAGTGAAGGGCACTCAAGCGGAGTGCGGAGGCGCCATGTTGGGCAAGATGCCCAACGTCCTTTGGTTTGAAGGGGCCTTCGTGGAATCCGTCAAGGGGTGGCAATCGGGGTGGTTCTATATCACCGAGCCGCATGACCCTACATGGGCGGCGGCCCTCGAGTTTAGATCTGGTATCCCCACGCAGCTCACCTCCTGGAAAGAGAAGGGCTTGTTGTGGGGTAGTTCGAAGGAGCTGACGGGACTCCAAGCCTGTATCCAGAAGCTGGTGAAGAAGCTCAGGCTGGTTAATGTGGTCCAAGTCATGCTCGTCCGCCGGATACTCCCATGCCAAGAGCAGGCATTCAATTTGTGGGAGTTCGATCCGGAACAGCACCAGGCGCTGAGAAGGCTCTTCGACACAACGCGTCTGAAAGCGCTGAAGGTGCTGTTCAAGGCGCCGGTTTCCCGCATCCGCGATCAAGATCGCGGATTTCGATCGCAGCCAGCCGACGAGGTAAGTGATTCTACCCCTTACGGGACACTTGTTTTCATAGTTTGACTCTATGCGGTTTTAATTTCCCTTTTCCTTTGACAGACTGGATGAGGAAGGCGGAGCAGATTACTGTCCGGCTCCTATGCCGAAAATCCATGAGACGCCGTCTAGCGAGGCTGCTGGTTCCGCACCGCACATGGTGCCGAGAAGAAGGCCAAGAAGGAGGCCACGGGTGCTCGAAAGAGCTCCGTTTTCAGTGTCCGATGACTCGGGCGGACTCCTCCCGAAAATGAGGAGGAGAAGAGGACTCTCTCCCGAGGAGGAGAGAGGAAGAGGAAGGCTTCCCCAGCAGGGGAGGCGAAGGGTCAAGAGGGAAGGACTATTCCCGGACAGCTCCGCCAACATCAAAGTTGGCGAGGAAGAATGGCCTTCAAGGGCCAGGCCTCCGGCGAGATCGTAAGTATCCGGATTCCTGAATGATTTATAATTTCTTTTTCTGCGTCACATAGTGTCATTCTGATGCCGCATGCTGCCTGTAGTCCGGCCAGTGATGATCTCCCCGCTTCATCGAGCGGGTCGTTGGCTCCGTCGGATGTAGACTCCATCCCGACCGCCTCCACCCCTCGTGACGCCGAGGACGCCGAGGTGGGATCCCAAGAAGGGACCCATCGGGAGGCTCCGGAGGCGCCACAAGGCGTCCTCCCGGACTTTGCGCCGACTCCACATCAGAACCCGCAGTGGTTCCGGAGTCCGGCCGCCCCCTTCAGCGAAGGGCAAGACCGTGACGCCGGCGGCTTCCGTACAACCGGAGGCGCCGAGCAATTTGTTGGAGGCGCTGCAGAGCGCTTCCATCGAGGAAGAACACCGCACTATTATGAGTGCGGTGATTCAGAAGGTGCAGCTCGCCAAGAGCGGGCAGACCGAAGCCTGCAGTAGCCTTCTATCAGGCTTTGAGGTAAGAAGTTAAAAATATGCAATGTAGTACCGCATAGACAGTAGCCCCTCATGCTTGGTTCGGTGTTCGGAAAGAAAAGCCGGACAGAGGATCTGAAAAAAGAAGATATACGCAGGGTTGCTAAAAAATTATGTCAATATGGGTTGCAGGCTGCGCTGCTGACCTCTGCCGCACTGACTGCGGAGGTCGGTGCTTTAAAGTAGGAGCTCGAGCGGTCCGAGCAAGAGCTCGGCCGCGCCAGGAAGCAACTCCAGGACAAAGAAGGTGAGTAACACCACTTTTAACTTGTACCTTACAGAAAAGGATTTAGGTTGCAACAAAAAAAATAACAAGGATAACATGGGTACTGCAGGGGCCACGAACGAGGTGGCGACCCTGAAGGAGGCCATGTCCGCGCCCGAACGCAATGCGGCCACGGAACGGGCGGAGCGAGAAAAGCAAGAGGCGCGGGTGGCGGTGGTTCAGCAAGAGCTCCAGGCTCTCATGGAAAAGCATGAGAGTTTGGAGCGTGACTCAAAGACTCGAGAGTCCGAGCTTGCCTCGGCTCTCGAAAGTGCCAAAACTGCCAAGGCCGATGCCCATAAGTCCCTTCAGGAGATTGAGTTGATGAGGAAGATAGCGGCGGGTAAGGCATTTTTCATGCAAAGCAAGCATGTGAATGTAAATTACGTGTTACTTACCCGAATTCGAGCTCTCGAGGGCATTTGCAGATCTTCCTCGGCGTGTCGATGCTGCCGCATTCTACCGAGCCGAGGAGGGAGCTCAACGGAGAAGGTCTTCGGTCTCGATATCGAGGCCGCCATCCGGTGCCCCTAGCGACCAGTGAAGCAGCTGGTCGAGCTTCACAAGGTGGCCGAGCAGGCCATGAAGGGCCTCATAGTCCGGCCGTGGGCTCGGAGAGGCCATGCACGGGAGCTACTTCGGCCTTGTGCGACGGCTGGTGGATGCGTGCCTCGGGTGGAGGTTATCAAGCGCTCCGCCTTGTATTGAAGGTGCTCGTCGGGCCCTTGCCCGCGCAAAAGGTGCATTGGGGCAAGCTGGATGCGGAGAAGCTAATCAGCGACGCGCCACCAGCGGGCAAGGAATATCGTCGCCGAGATGTACTATAAGACTGTCCTGAAGGGCGCCCGCAAGATTGCGAATGAGTGCCCGAGGGATGTAATTATTGAGTGAATTCGCAATGTGTTATCATGTGCGCTGAAAACTTTGTTCATATGCGCTAAGCAACGCTTGTTAATTTAAAATATTACCTTCTGTGCGGCCGTTTATTAAATCTGAGAGATGGCAAGTCGTCGGCTTCAGCCCCCATGCCACGAGTCTGCCGGGTGTTCGGGATAAACTTGAGCACTCTTGTTCCCATTTTGGGTCCATCTAGGAGGCGCTCAACACAACGAACAAGGCAACCGGACTTATAGTGCTTGAACACTCTCACTTAGCCATATAATTCTATAATTTTAAATTTCGTGAAGCCCCTAGTATTCGGAGGACCGAATTGGGGCACTATCCACGCCTTCGCTTGACATTGTCCGAACTTCGCGAAGCGGCGTGGGTCTTTAAGGACCCGAAGGACCTCTCGAACAGCGACCAGTCTCTCGCCTTATCATGACAGTCAGTTTTAGCTTTCTCCAGGCGTTAACCCGGCTCAACCGGGCGCATCGCAGTGGTTCTCCCAGTGCTACCTTAGCCGATAGAACGGAACGTAAGGTGCCAACATGGGAGCCGGGCAAACCCAACTATTGACCCAATACATGATTCGGAGCCGATTCATATAATGCTATAAGTTCGGGGTGCCGCACTTGTTAAAGTGTGCGGACTTTATCACACCATAATGCGGAGAACGTAAGCCCCTGGTATATTTGGCCGTACCAAAATGTACAGATGCAACATGTAATAAATGAACATATATATATAAGGTAATGCAATTATAGGCAAAAAGTTACTGCATTTCATTCGAAAAGATATGCTATGAGTGCAGAATGATACAAATAGTGCCGAAAGCAAGGGATGGGACGAATTTAAAGGCGTCTCCCTCCAGGGGTAGGCCGCGGAATGTTGTCTTTAACAAATTTAATGCTCGTGATGCAGACCACCGAGTGTTAAATCCGCGCCTTTGTCCTTCCCTGGCTGTTGCATCATGAGTTCGCAGGTTCGCCAAGGACGAGTTCTGTATAAAAAGAGAGAAATAAAAGAAAAGAGCGACACACTTGGGAGCCCCCGTGTGGTCGAACCGCACTGGTCTGTTGTGGTTGTGCCTTTCCCCTATGCCCATGGTATCTCCGTATGCGTAATTATGTACACGGAGAGTATGTCTTACAATTATCACGAAGGCTGGGGTTGAGGCCGCATTGCTCTGCGATGCTTGGAACGTGCCAAGTGGTCTTGGTTGGTGTTGGTCCGCGCGTTTGGCGTGTCCGGTCGTTTAACGGCGGACTCAAAATTGCCTTAAAAAGGCTGCTCAGATTTCGCCACGAGCAGCCGTATGTTCCTCCGTTCGGAGGAGTGTTCCGTGTTTCCGTTGACCGTGATGACTCCACGAGGGCCTGGCATCTTGAGCTTAAGGTATGCATAATGCGGCACCGCGCTGAATTTTATGAACGCGGTTCGTCCGAAAGCGAGCATGATAGCCGCTGCTGAACGGAACTATGTCGAAGATTAACTCTCGCTCGAAATTATCCGGGATCCAAGACCACTTCCAGTGTAATTGAGCCTGTATAATTGGCCTCGACACCTGGTATGACGCTTTGAAGGTTGTCTTTGTAGGTTTAATCCTTGAAGGTTCTATGCCCATCTTGCGCGACCGTATCCTCGATAAAGCAGGTTCAGGCTACTGCCGCCGTCCATCAGGACTCTCGTGAGGTGAAATCCATCGACGATTGGGTCTAAAACCAATGCGGAGAATCCGCCATGGCGGATACTGGTCGGATGGTCTCTTCAATCAAAAGTGATCGGGCAAGAGGACCATGGGTTGAACTTTGGGGCGACTGGCTCCATCGCGTATACGTCCCTTAGTGCACGCTTCCACTCCCTCTTGGGGATATGCGTTGCGTATATCATGTTCACCGTCCGAACTTGAGGGGGGAATCCCTTTTGTCCTCTGTTGTTCGGCGGCCGGGTCTCTTCCTCGTCATCGCTGTGTAGCCCCTTGTCACTGTTTTGGCGATTAATTTGCTCGCTCTTGAATACCCAACAATCTCTGTTGGTGTGGTTAGCTGGCTTTTCGGGGTTCCATGTATTTGACAGAGCGGTCGAGTATTCGGTCCAAATTGGGCGGGCCCGAGTGGTTCTTTTGAATGGCTTCTTCCGTTGACCGGTTTGGAGCCTCGAATCCGCGTTGACTGCCGTATCCTCATTGCTGTCGCCGTTAATGCGGCGTTTGTTTTGTTTCGATGCAACCTGCCATTGCGGTCCTTGGTATCCGGACTGCTAGTGTTTTTGCCGAGGTTGTTGCTGCGAGCTAGCTAGCTATCATCTCCCGCATGAAGCGGGTCATGAGTGATGTGAGGGCTGCCATGGATTTCGCTTCTCCGTCCTAGGTGCCGGGCCAGCCACTCGTCACGGATGTTATGTTTGAAGGCAGCGAGTGCCTCTGCATCCGGACAGTCGACGATTTGATTTTTCTATGCTAAGAACCGTGTCCAGAATTGCCTGGTCGATTCGTCTGGCTGCTGGATTATGTGGCTTAGGTCATCTGCGTCTCGTGGTCGCATTACGCGTGCCACTGGAAGTTGTCGAGGAATGCGGCTTCCGTGTCTTCCCAGCATCCAATTGACTCTGCGGGCAGGCTGTTAAGCCAATGCCGAGTTGGTCCTTTGAGTTTGAGCGGGAGATATTTGATGGCGTGAAGATCGTCGCCGCGGGCCATATGTATATGGAGGAGATAATCCTCAATCCAAACCGCGGGGTCTGTTGTGCCATCGTAGGATTCAATATTAACGGGTTTAAACCCTTCAGGGATTTGATGATCCATTACTTCGTCAGTGAAGCATAGTGGGTGTGCGGCGCCTCTGTATTGAGCAATATCGCGACGTAGCTCGAGAGAGCGTTGTCTGCTGTGTTCGTCCCGGCCGGAGTAGTTATATCCGGCGCGACGGTATTCGTCGTGGGTCTTGGGGCGCCCACGTGATCCATAGATAGATCTGGATTGTCTTGCCTTGTCCTCCAATATATCTCGAAGTCCGCGCGTTCCTCAATGGCTTCATGCTTTTTGAGCGATGCCGGGGTACGGTTTTAGTGGAGGGCTTGCACGCCTCTCTGTCGCGGCCATGAGGTGGTCGGTCTGCCGTATTGTGCGCTGGTGATGCAGGTTTGTATGCTTCCTCCTCTAATCGGGGGAGCAACTTGCATTTTGGGTAACTTTTGGAGGGGCGTTCGAGTTCATACTCTTCGGCCGCGAGGACCTCGGTCCATCTGTCGGCCAGTAGGTCTTGATCAGCTTGAAGCTGTTGCAGCTTTTTCTTTAGGTTGTTTGTCGTGGCCATTAGCCTGCGTCTGAAACGCTCTTGTTCGACGGGATCCTCAGGCACGATGAATTCGTCGTCGTCGAGGCTTGCCTCGTCTCCGGAGGGAGGTAAGTAATTGTCATCCTCGACCTCTTAAATGCCGCCCTCTCGTGAGGGCTTGCTTCTCCTCCTCCTGCGTTGGATCGTCTTTGGAGGAGTTGTCTTCGCACTTTCGGGGTGTTATTATCTCTGTGCTGGAATCTCCATTCTTGTCGTGGCGGGATTTAGAGCGGCGCCACGACGCCGGCGCTTGGGCTGTTTCTTTAAGGAATCGGCCTCCGCTGCTTCTTCGCCGTCCCCATCTTTTGGGTGTCCACCATGTATATGTTGTATGACGAGGTGGTCTTCCAAAGTCTGTAGGCACCGGTTCTTAGTAGTCTCCGCATCGCCGTCCATACCGCCGATGTCTTGGAGTCGTAGTCGAGTCGCTCGGTTAAATCGCCGACGGTGGCTATGAAGTGGGTGGTGGGTGGGCTCTGAATTTCTTAAATCGTCTGCGTCCCAACCGCCCCGGCCGTAGTTCGCCAGGCTCTCTGAATAGCGAGAGGTGCTTCATGAATTTATGATATCACCGAAGGGCGAGTGCCGAAAGATGTCCGCAGCGGTGAATTCCATGATCGGCGCCAATCGGATTCGACCGCGAGGCGCAGGAGGTTCGGAGTCCGGCAGAGAGTCCGACACCTCGGAGTCATGAGCTTTATGCGGGACAAGGTAAGTATTCGGCTCCATCGCCGTAGAAGTTGCAGCTCCCGAGGCGGTGTCCAGCCATCCGTCCTCGATCCGAGCGATTGGCTCCGGACTATGGGTCGGAGCGGATTCGTGTGCGGCCTCCAAGGTGCTGTACGGCGACAGAGTTAGGTCATGCCCATCGTGACAGCGCGGCACGCTCGGCTGTGGCTCGGATCCATCGAAGATCAAGTCCCCGCGGATATCGGCCATGAATTTTAGGCTTCCAAACCTGACCTGACCGCCAGGGGCGTAGCTTTCGATCTGCTCCAGATGGCCAAGTGAGTTGGCCCGATCAGCGCGGCCCGAATCTGAAGATCTGTCCGGGGAGAAAAGTCTCACCCAGGACTGCGTCGTTGTTGATTGAAGAGGCCATCTCGCCTATCGGTGACGACACAGAGGAACTCTCAATGAAAGCACCAATGTTGGTCTCAAAACCGGCGGATCTCGGGTAGGGGGTCCCGAACTGTGCGTCTAGGCGGATGGTAACAGGAGACAAGGGACACGATGTTTTACCTAGGTTCGGGCCCTCTTGATGGAGGTAAAACCCTACGTCCTGCTCGATTGATATTGATATTGTGGATGTTTACAAGAGTGGATCTACCACGAGATCAAGGAGGCTAAACCCTAGAAGCTAGCCTATGGTATGATTGTAAGGGTTGTTCGATAGTCCTACGGACTAGAGCCATCTGGTTTATATAGACACCGGAGAGGGCTAGGGTTACATAGAGTCGGTTACAATGGTAGGAGATCTACATATCCAGACGCCAAGCTTGCCTTCCACGCCAAGGAAAGTCCCATCCGGACACGGGGCGAAGTCTTCAATCTTGTATCTTCATAGTCTTGGAGTCCGGTCGATGATGATAGTCCGGCCAATGATAGTTCGGCTGATGATGGTAGTCCGGCTATCCGGACACCCCTTAATCCAGGACTCCCTCAGTCTCTAATATTTGCTCCTTTTCCAGCCCAGAATTCCAGCTGCGGGCATTCTCCTTCTTCATGTAAACCTTGTAAAATAAGAGAGAATAGGCATAAGTATTGTGACATAACGTGTAAAAACAGCCCATAATGCGATAAATATCGATATAAAATCATGATGCAAAATGGACGTATCAAGGTCGAACATGAATCATATAGTAGATGTGATCAACATAGATATGTTCACCATTGATGACTACTCCATCTCACGTGATAATCGGACATGGTTTAGTTGATTTGGATCACGTGATCATTTGGATGACTCGAGGGATGTCTATCTAAGTGGTAGTTCAAAAGTAATTTTATTAATTGAACTTAATTTATCATAAACTTAGTCCTGATAGTATTTGGATATTTTGTTGTAGATCAATAGCTCGCGATGTAGCTCCCCGTTTATTTTTGATATGTTCCTAGAGGAAAATAAGTTGAAAGATGATAGTAGCAATGATGCGGACTTGGTCCGTGAACTGAGGATTATCCTCATTGCTACACAGAAGAATTATGTCCTTGATGCACCGCTAGGTGAAAGGCCTGCTGCAGGAGCAGATGCTGATGTAATGGACGTCTGGCAGGCTCGATCTGATGACTACTCGATAGTTAAGTGTTCCATGCTTTACGGCTTAGAATCGGGACTTCAAAGACATTTTGAACGTCATGGACCATATGAGATGTTCTAGGAGTTGAAGATAATATTTCAAGCAAATGCCCGAGTTGAGAGATATGAAGTCTCCAACAAGTTCCATAGCTACAAGATGGAGGAGAACAATTCTGTCAGTGAACACATACTCAAAATGTCTGCGTATCATAATCTATTTACTCAGCTCGGAGTTAATCTTCCAGTTGATAGTGTTATTGACAGAGTTCTCCAATCACTGCCACCAAGCTACAAAGGCTTCGTGATGAACTATAATATGCAAGGGATGGATAAGACAATTCCCGAGCTCTTCACTATGCTCAAAGTTGCGGAGGTAGAAATCAAGAAAAAACATCAAGTGTTGATGGTTGACAAGAATACTAGTTTCAAGTAAAAGGGCATGGGAAAGAAAGGGAACTTCAAGAAGAATGGAAAGCAAGTTGCCACTCCCATGAAGAAGGCCAAAGCTAGACCCAAGCTTGAAACTGAGTGCTTCTACTGCAAAGGTAATGATCACTGGAAGCGGAACTGCCCCAAATACTTGGCGGATAATAAGGATGGCAAAGTGAACAAAGGTATATATGATCACTACAAAAAAAGACACATCCGTGACATTCTGGGCCGAACGAAATTTTTTTCTGTCATACATATGACACTTCTATGACGATAATTGTGACAAAACCCGGTATCATCATAGTTGTGGTGGGCTCCTACTTCTATGACAAAAAATCATGACAGAAAATGGGCTCTTCGTCCTGGGCGGGCCGAAGACGCAGCTGCATGACATTCTTTGGGTCGTCCATGACGGAAAAAACCGTGGTAGAAGCGAGGGGGAGGAAAATTTCGGGAGTTCCCGCCTGATGGGAGGTCGGGGCCGAAGCGATGCTGCTTTCTCGTACACGTGACGCTGCAGTGTGTCGGCGTTAGCTCTAATCAACCCGAAGCGAGGCGTTGGGCTCTAATCAACCCGAAGCGACAGCCGCAGCGACGCTCGCGTCGAACCCGGCGATCGATCGATGGCTATTAATCGAACCCGATCGAGCGATTCTTCGCTCTCGCTGCTAATCAAGCCGATCGATGCTACCTGGGATAAACAAGGAGCATTGCGAGGGGGGGTTGGAAGAACGAGGAGCGATGGCGTTGCCTCTGGATGAACAGGACCCGTGGTGTGGTGGAGGGCTGGATGAACAGAGACGGTGGAGGGGTGCCCGTGGAGGGTGGATGAACAGACCCGTGGTGTGGAGGGCTGGATGAACAGAGACGGTGGAGGGGTGCCCGTGGAGGGTGGTTGAACAGACCCGTGGTGTGGAGGGCTGGATGAATAGTAGATGGTGGAGGGTGGTTGAACAAGAGCGGTGGAGTAGCGCGGTGGGAGGCTGGATGAACAAGAGCCCGTGGAGGCCGGAGGAGGTCGGCGATGGAGATGAACAGTATCCCGTGGAGTCCTGCTTTTGCAAGACACCACACCCTCCCGATGAACAGGACCCTCGCTTGATCGTAGGAGGTCTATTTCGTCCGCTTTTGCGGCACGCCACACCCCTCCCGACATCAGACCCCGTTTTGACCGTGGCGCCCAACACAAGTCCGCTTCTCCATTTTGCGGCACGCCACACCCTCCCGATCAATAGGACCCCGTTTCGACCGTAGGAGGTCTGTTTTGCTCCGCTTGCGGCACGCCGCACCCTCCCGATCAACAGACCCTGCTCCAATGTAGGAGGTTCGTCTCCTCCGTTGCGGATACGCCAGCCTCGCTTCCATTGCCTGTTCCGTCCCAAGCCTCCCGGCGAATACGACCATGCATTCCGTTCCGACCCAGCCGGTTGGCTCCCACGTTCCGCTGCCTCCCGATGAACACGACGCATTCCGTTGCCTCCCCATGAACACGACGCGATGCTGTTTCTCCGCTCCGACCCAGCCATGTACACGAGCCCTCGCCGTGCGTATGCGCCGAGTAGGCGTTGAGACCCGCCGTATGTCCACATACGTGGCTGTATTTTCTTTCTTGCACCACGCCGCCAGACGTGCGTGTACATGCTACGTCGGCGCCTCTACTACGACACGTCGCGCCGCCTCTACATCCACCAAAGATATATGTACGCACATGTTCGCGACCAGAATGACAACGCCACGTGCGCTTCGACCAGGTGGGTCCCGACCGCCGTGCACTTCCTTGCCTACGAAGATGTAGCTGGTGGGTCCCAGCAATCGTGGGGACGAATTGTTTTTGCCCGACGCACTTCCTTGCGTGCGAAGATGTAGCTGGTGGGTCCCAGCATCGGGGCAAACATTTTTTTGAAAATACGGTGGCCCGTCCGGTGGGTCCCATTGTCGGTGGAGGAATAATTATTTTGCACGTAATAAGGAGGCACTTCTTGCTGCGGCCGTGGGCCCAGCTGTAAGCCTCTCCACGTACAGTCCATGTCCGATGGAAGCCGTTCCTTGACCACATTGACCATGCCGCGCCAAGAGCACCAGGGCGGTGGACGACGGAGAGGCCTAGGAAGGGGACAACGCAGAGTCAGGGAAGACGCGACAGTGGATGCACACGCGGAGAGGAGTACGAGGGTTCAATGGTTCGGCTCTTGCTGCCGCCGCCGCAGAGATAACAGGGGTGTGGGTGAGTGGAGGGATGGTCCGCCAGCGGTGGGAGTAGTAGGGGCGGTGAGGCCTCCGCCAGATCGCAGCCGGCCACGGGAGGCAGGAGCACGAGACACGACCGGCGCTGGTTTGGGCGGCTGGAGCAAGAAGACCAGAGGTTGAAGAAGCACTACGGTCGTTTGATGGACATCGTACGGTCAGTGGAGCTAGAATCGTGCATATTGACTAAGTTGACAAAGCCCTCCGTCCCCGTCAACTTAGTAGGCCCACAAGTCAGCCTGCCACTATACCGGGTCCTAGCTAACAGCTGTCAGCCTCTCCACGTACAGTACTCTTCCGATGGAATGTCGTTGACCACGCCGCGCCGAGAGCACCAAGGCGGTGGACGACAACGAGGCCTAGGAAGGGACGACGCGAGCCGGGAAGACGCGCAAGGGATGCCCACGCAGAGAGGAGTACGAGGGTTCACTGGTTCGGCTGCGGTGTGAGGCTGCCGTCGCCGCATGCCTGGCTAGCGGTGGGAGTAGTAGGGGGCGATGAGGCCTCATCGGCAGCACAGCCGGCCACTGGAGACAGCAGCAGGCAGTCTCCCCGGTGCTGGTTTGGGCGGCTGGTGCAAGAAGAGCAGCGATTGAAGAAGCAACAGGACTGTTCAATTCAAATCCAACGGTTACTGCTGCTAGAATCGTTTGTTGACTAAGTTGACAAGCCCTGCGTACACGTCAACTTAGTGGGCCCACAAGTCAGCCTCCCAACCGGTGCACCCCAGATGTCAGTGGGAGGAATCATTTTTTTCGCGTAATAAGGAAGCAATTGATTGCGTGCGGCCAGGCCAGCGGAGGGAGTAGGGTGGGCCGGGGAAGCTTGCGCGACATCACAGTGGGCCACAAGAGGAGGGAGCAGGCAGTCCCGCCGGTGCTAGTTTAGGTGGCTGGAGCAGGAAGATCAGAGATTGAAGAAGCACATCGGCCGTTGGATGGACACCCAACACTAACTGCTGCTAGAATCGTGTGTTCACCGACAAAGCCTTGCGTAAACAAGTCAGCCTCGAAATCAGTGGCGTGTACAGCCCATTTGCTATTATTTTTATAAATTTTACTCATTTTCTAATTCATATGGAATTTATTGCAACCCGCTTTTCCATTTTAGAATTGTTGGCCATTTTCTCGTCAAGACTGTGGTCAAAAATTAACTAAATATGTGGGAAATTTTGAAAATTCGCAAATTTTTGCCGGGGAACGAAAAATTCTTACCAAAAATTAATAGCCATACTAAAACAAATTTAAAAATAAATTAGTACTATGTCATGTTAAATCCAATGAAATACGTATAAGATATCAGTGAAGAACAAAAAAAAAGAAACTTATATCCCATTTGCTATAAACTTTTTGGAATTTTCAACCCCTTTTGATATTACATTTAACAGACATTCACCATACTCTTAAGCCAGGCCGGAATGCATCCCTGCTTGTCTTGAAAGATTTGCAGCCCAGTAATTCGGAGAAAACGAATAGGCCTAGCTTGGGTATTCTTCAAAAAGAAATATTGGGCTACCTATTTTCCCAAAGAACTGGTGCATGAGCATTTAGCTTTATTTATTTATTTACTTATTTATGTTTAGGGGACCATGAGCATGTACCTGGGCCGGATTCATGTGAGAGCCTCCTTCCAGCTTAATTATGAGCTTCTATTGGGCCTTCATCGATGGGCTGTGTCGGATTTCGGTTCGCACCCTCTAGGTTCGAACTACAGGGTGCACGCGAGATCTCACCCCTACCAACCTGCACCTCGTCAGCCTGCAAGGATCTAAACTACACAAAGAGCAACACAAGGGACACAAGGTTTATACTGGTTCGGGCCACGATTGTGGTGTAATACCCTACTCTAGTGTGTGGTGTGGTGAATTGCCTCGGGGCTGATGATGAATAAGACAGGAAGAACAGCCTCGAGAGGGTCTGTTTTGGCGGTCTGACGAACTGCTAGGGGAGTTCGTGTTGTGGAACGAGTAATTTCAAAAATTTCCTACGATCACGCAAGACCATGGTGATGGCATAGCAACGAGAGGGAGAGTGTCCGCCCACGCACTGTGAGACCGAAAGCGAAGCGTTATAACAACGCTGTTGATGTAGTCGACGCCTTCACGATCCGACCGATCCAAGCACCGAACGCACGGCACCTCCGAGTTCTGCACACGCTCAGCTTGATGACGATCCCGGACTCGATCCAGCAAAGTGTCGGGATGAGTTCCACAAGACGACGGCGTGCAGGACGATGTTGATGCTCCACCGACGCAGGGCTTCGCCTAAGCTCGCGACGATATGACTTCTCCGCGCAGGCTTCGCTTAAGCTCCGCGACGATATGACCAAGTGGAATATGGTGGAAGGGGCACCGCACGGCTAAGGAAAGATCCGTAGATCAACTTGTGTTTCATGGGGTGCCCCTGCCCCGTATATAAAGGAGCAAGGGGGTGCGGCCGCCCTATAGAGGCGCTGCCGAGGAGTCCTACTCCCACCGAGTAGGACTCCCCCTCCCTAGTTGGACTAGGACTTGAGGAAGGGGAAGAGGGAAGGGTGCGGCCCTCCCCTAGTCCATTCGGACTAGGCCATGGGGCGCGCCTGCCCTAGGCAGCCCTCTCTCTTTCCCGCAGGGCCCAATAAGGCCCAATACTTCTCCCGGCGAATTCCCGTAACTCTCCGTATCCGAAAATACCGAATCATTCGAACCTTTCCGAACTCCGAATATAGTCGTCCAATATATCGATCTTTACGCCTCGACCATTTCGAGACTCCTCGTCATGTCCCCGATCTCATCCGGGACTCAACTCCTTCGGTACATCAAAACTCATAAACTCATAATATAACCATCATCGAAACCTTGCGTGCATGGACCCTACGGGTTCGAGAACTATGTAGACATGACCTAGAACTATTCTTGGTCAATAACCAATAGCGGACCTGGATGCCCATATTGGCTCCTACATATTCTACTGAAGATCTTTATCGGTCAAACCGCATAACAACATACGTTGTTCCCTTTGTCATCGGTATGTTACTTGCCCGAGATTCGATCGTCGGTATCCAATACCTAGTTCAATCTCGTCACCGCAAGTCTCTTTACTCGCTCGTAATGCATCATCCCGTAACTAACTCATTGGTCACATTGCTTGCAAGGCTTATAATGATGTGCATTACCGAGAGGGCCCAGAGATACCTCTCCGACAATCGGAGTGACAAAACCTAATCTCAAATACGCCAACCCAACATGTACCTTTGGAGACACCTGTAGTACTCCTTTATAATCACCCGATTACGCTGTGACGCTTTGGTAGCACCAAAGTGTTCCTCCGTAAACGGAGTTGCATAATCTCATAGTTACAGGAACATGTATAAGTCATGAAGAAAGCAATAGCAACATACTAAACGATCAAGTGCTAGGCTAACGGAATGGGTCAAGTCAATCAGATCATTCTCCTAATGATGTGATCCCGTTAATCAAATGACAACTCATGTCTATGGTTAGGAAACATAACCATCTTTGATTAACGAGCTAGTCAAGTAGAGGCATACTAGTGACACTATGTTTGTCTATGTATTCACACATGTATTATGTTTCCGGTTAATACAATTCTAGCATGAATAATAAACATTTATCATGATATAAGGAAATAAATAATAACTTTATTATTGCCTCTAGGGCATATTTCCTTCAGTCTCCCACTTGCACTAGAGTCAATAATCTAGTTCACATCGCCATGTGATTTAACATCAATAGTTCACATCTATATGTGGTTAACACCCATAGTTCACATCGACATGTGACCAACACCCAAAGGGTTTACTAGAGTCAGTAATCTAGTTCACATCGCCATGTGATTAACACCCAAAGAGTACTAAGGTGTGATCATGTTTTGCTTGTGAGATAATTTTAGTCAACGGGTCTGTCACATTCAGATCCGTATGTATTTTGCAAATCTCTATGTCAACAATGCTCTGCACGGAGCTACTCTAGCTAATTGCTCCCACTTTCAATATGTATCTAGATTGAGACTTAGAGTCATCTAGATCAGTGCCAAAACTTGCATCGACGTAACCCTTTACGACGAACTTTTTTCACTTCCATAATCGAGAAAATATCCTTATTCCACTAAGGATAATTTTGACCGCTGTCCATTGATCTACTCCTAGATCACTATTGCACTCCTTGCCAAGCTTAGTGGTAGGGTATGCAATAGATCTGTACACACATGACATACTTTATAGAACCTATGGCTGATGCATAGGGAATGACTTTCATTCTCTTTCTACTTCTGCCGTGGTCGGGTTTTGAGTCTTACTCAATCTCACACCTTGTAACACAGGCAAGAACTCTTTCTTTGACTGCTCCATTTTGAACTACTTCAAAATCTTGTCAAGGTATGTATTCATTGAAAAACTTATCAAGCATCTTGATCTATCTCTATAGATCTTGATGCTCAATATGTAAGTAGCTTCACCGAGGTCTTTCTTTGAAAAACTCTTTCAAATACTCCTTTATGCTTTGCGAATAATTCTACATTATTTCCGATCAACAATATGTCATTCACATATACTTATCGAAATGCTGTAGTGCTCCCACTCACTTTCTTGTAAATACAGGCTTCACCGCAAGTCTCAGATAAAACTATATGCTTTGATCACACTATCAAAGCGCTTATTCCAACTCCGAGATGCTTGCACCAGTCCATAGATGGATCGCTGGAGCTTGCACATTTTGTTAGCTCCTTTAGGATTGACAAAACCTTCTGGTTGCATCATATACAACTCTTCTTTAATAAATCCATTAAAGAATGTAGTTTTGACATCCATTTGCCGATTTCATAAAATGTGGCAATTGCTAACATGATTCGGACAGACTTAAGCATCGCTACAGCTTGAGTAAATCTCATTGTAGTCAACACCTTGAACTTGTCGAAAACCTTTCATGACAAGTCGAGCTTTGTAGATAGTAACACTACTATCAAGATCTGCCTTCCTCTTGAAGATCCATTTATATAATATGGCTTGCGATCATCGGGCAACTCCATCAAAGTCCACACTTTGTTCTCATATATGGATCCCATCTCAGATTTCATGGTCTCAAACCATTTCATGGAATCTGGGCTCATCATCGCTTCCTCATAGTTCGTAGGTTCATCATGGTCTAGTAACATGACTTCCAGAACATGATTACCGCATCACTCTGTGCGGATCTTACTCTGAAGACCTCGAGGTTTGGTAGCAACTTGATCTGAAGTTTCATGATCATCATCATTAACTTCCTCACTAATTGGTGTAGGAATCACCGAACTGATTTCGTGATGAACTACTTTCCAATAAGGGAGAAGGTACAATTACCTCATCAAGTTCTACTTTCCTCCCACTCACTTCTTTCGAGAGAAACTTCTTCTCTAGAAAGGATCCATCTTAGCAACGAATAACTTGCCTTCGGATCTGTGATAGAAGGTGTACCCAATAGTTACCTTTGGGTATTCTATGAAGACGCATTCTCCGATTTGGGTTCGAGCTTATCGGTTGAATTTCACATAAGCATCACAACTCCAAACTTTAAGAAACGACAGCTTAGGTTTATCGTTAAACCATAGTTCATACGGTGTCATCTCAACGGATTTAGATGGTGCCCTATTAAACGTGAATGCAGCTGTCTCTAATGCATAACCCCAAAACGATATTGGTAAATCGGTAAGAGACATCATAGATCGCACCATATCCAATAAAGTGCGGTTACGACGCTCGACACACCATTATGCTGTGGTGTTCCGTGGCGTGAGTAGTGAAACTATTTCACATTGTTTTAATGAAGGCCAAACTCAGAACTCAAATATTTTTCCTCTCACGATCATATCGTAGAAACTTTATTTTCTTGTTACGATGATTCTTCACTTCACTCTGAAATTC
The DNA here is from genome assembly GCA_021605205.1 of Aegilops longissima. NCBI lineage: Eukaryota > Viridiplantae > Streptophyta > Magnoliopsida > Poales > Poaceae > Aegilops > Aegilops longissima. Next base: position 237,104,503 of record CM038678.1, on the reverse strand, counting down.
TTTGAACTTTTCAAATGTTTCAGACTTGTGTTTCATCAAGTAGATATACCCATATCTGCTCAAATCATCTATGAAGGTCGAAAATAACGATACTTGCCGTGAGCTTTAACACTCATCGGACCGCATACATCAAGATGTATTATTTCCAATAAGTCATTTGCTCGCTCCATTGTTCCGAGAACGAGTCTTTAGTCATCTTGCCCATAAGGCATGGTTCGCAAGCATCAAGTGATTCATAATCAAGTGATTCCAAAATCCCATCAGATGGAGTTTCTTCATGCGCTTTACACCAATATGACCTAAACGGCAAGTGCCACAAATAAGTTGCACTATCATTATTAACTTTGCATCTTTTGGCATCAATATTATGAATATGTGTATCACTACGATCGAGATCCAACGAACCATTTTCATTGGGTGTGTAACCATATAAGGTTTTATTCATGTAAGCAGTAACAACAATTTATTCTCTTACTTAAATGAATAACCATATTGCAATAAACATGATCAAATCATATTCATGCTCAACGCAAACGCCAAATAACATTTATTTAGGTTTAACACTAATCCCGAAAGTATAGGGAGTGTGCGATGATGATCATATCAATCTTGGAACTACTTCCAACACTCATCGTCACTTCCCTTCAACTAGTTTCTGCTCATTCTGCAACTCCTGCTTGAGTTACTACTCTTAGCAACCGAACCAGTATCAAATACCGAGGGGTTGCTATAAACACTAGTAAAATACACATCAATAATCTGTATATCAAATATACCTTTGTTCACTTTGCCATCCTTCTTATCCGCCAAATACTTGGGGTAGTTCCGCTTCAAAGGACCAGTTCCATTGCAGCAAAAGCACTTAGTCTCGTGCTTAGGTCCAGACTTGGGCTTCTTCACCGAGTAGCAACTTGCTTGCCGCTCTTTTGAAGTTCCCTTCTTCCTTTGCCCTTTCCCTTGAGACTAGTGGTCTTGTCAATCATCAACACTTGATGCTCTTTTCTTGATTTCTACCTTCGTCGATTTTAGCATCACGAAGAGCTTGGGAATTACTTTTGTCATCCCTTGCATATTATAGTTCATCACGAAGTTCTACTAACTTGGTGATGGTGACTAGAGAATTCTGTCAATCACTATCTTATCTAGAAGATTAACTCCCACTTGATTCAAGCGATTGAAGTACCTGCATAATCTGAGCACATGCTCACTAGTTGAGCGATTCTCCTCCATCTTTTAGCTATAGAACTTGTTGGAGACTTCATATCTCTCAACTCGGTATTTGCTTGAAATATTAACTTCAACTCCTGGAACATCTCATATGGTCCATGACGCTCAAAACGCCTTTGAAGTCCCGATTCTAAGCCGTTAAGCATGGTGCACTAAACTATCAAGTAGTCATCATATTGAGCTAGCCAAACGCTCATAACGCCTCAGATTCGCTCATATTGAGCTAGCCAAACGCTCATAACGCTCAGATCTGCTCCTAGCGTGCATTAAGGACATAATTTTTCAGCGCAGCAATGAGGATAAACCTCAGATCACGGATCCAATCCGCATCATTGCTACTAACATCTTTCAATACAATTTTCTCTAGGAACACATATAAAAACATAGGGAAGCAACAACGCGAGCTATTGATCTACAACATAATTTGCAAAATACTACCAGGACTAAGTTCATGATAAATTTAAGTTCAATTAATCATATTAAAAAACCTCCCACTTAGACAGACATCTCTCTAGTCATCTAAGTGATTACGTGATCCAAATCAACTAAACCATGTCCGATCATCACGTGAGATGGAGTAGTTTCAATGGTGAACATCACTATGTTGATCATATCTACTATATGATTCACGCTCGACCTTTCGGTCTCCGTGTTCCGAGGCCATATCTGTTATATGCTAGGCTCGCCAAGTTTAACTCGAGTATTCGCGTGCGCAACTGTTTTGCACCCGCTGTATTTGAACGTAGAGCCTATCACACCCGATCATCACGTGGTGTCTCAAAGACGAAGAACTTTCGCAACGGTGCATACTCGTGGAGAACACTTCTTGATAATTTTGGTGAGAGATCATCTTATAATGCTACCGTCAATCAAAGCAAGATAAGATGCATAAAGGATAAACATCACATGCAATCAATATAAGTGATATGATATGGTCATCATCATCTTGTGCTTGTGATCTCCATCGCCAAGCAATCGCCATGATCACCATCGTCACCGGGCGCGACACCTTGATCTCCATCGTAGCATCGTTGTCGCCTCGCCAACTATTGCTTCTACGACTATCGCTACTCCTTAGTGATAAAGTAAAGCAATTACATGGCGCTTGCATTTCATACAATAAAGCGACAACCATATGGCTCCTGCCAGCTTGCCGATAACTCGTTACAAAACATGATCATCTCATACAATAAAATATAGCATCACGCCTTGACCATATCACATCACAACATGCCCTGCAAAAACAAGTTAGACGCCCTCTACTTTGTTGTTGCAAGTTTTACGTGGCTGCTACGGGTTGAGCAAGAACCGTTCTTACCTACGCATCAAAACCACAACGATATTTGTCAAATAGACTCGCTTTTAACCTTCTCAAGGACCGGCGAGCCACACTCGATTCAACTAAAGTGAGAGAGACAGACACCGCCGTCACCTTTAAGCAACGAGTGCTCGGAGCGGTGAAACCAGTCTCGCGTAAGCGTCTGGCGTAATGTCGGTCCGGGCCGCTTCATCTCACAATACCGCTGAACCAAAGTATGACATGCTGGTAGGCAGTATGACTTGTATCATCCACAACTCACTTGTGTTCTACTCGTGCACATGACATCAACGCATAAAACCAGGCTCGATGCCATCTGTTGGGGAACGTAGTAATTTCAAAAATTTCCTACAATCACGCAAGACCATGGTGATGGCATAGCAACGAGAGGGGAGAGGTCCGTCCACGCACTGTGAGACCGAAAGCGAAGCGCTATAACAACGCTGTTGATGTAGTCGACGCCTTCACGATCCGACCGATCCAAGCACCGAACGACGGCACCTCCGAGTTCTGCACACGCTCAGCTTGATGACGATCCCCGACTCCGATCCAGCAAAGTGTCGGGATGAGTTCCACAAGACGACGGCGCAGGACGATGTTGATGCTCCACCGACGCAGGGCTTCGCTTAAGCTCCGCGACGATATGACTTCTCCGCGCAGGCTTCGCTTAAGCTCCGCGACGATATGACCAAGTGGAATATGGTGGAAGGGGCACCGCACACGGCTAAGGAAAGATCCGAGATCAACTTGTGTTTCATGGGGTGCCCCCTGCCCCAGATATAAAGGAGCAAGGGGGGTGCGGCCGCCCTATAGAGGCGCTGGAGGAGTCCTACTCCCACCGAGTAGGACTCCCCCTCTCCTAGTTGGACTAGGACTTGAGGAAGGGGAAGAGGGAAGGGTGCGGCCCTCCCCAGTCCAATTCGGACTAGGCCATGGGGCGCGCCCTGCCCTAGGCAGCCCTCTCTTTCTTTCCCGCAGGGCCCAATAAGGCCCAATACTTCTCCCGGCGAATTCCTGTAACTCTCCGGTACTCCAAAAATACCGAATCATTCGAACCTTCCAACTCCGAATATAGTCGTCCAATATATCGATCTTTACGCCTCGACCATTTCGAGACTCCTCGCCATGTCCCCGATCTCATCCGGACTCAACTCCTTCGGTACATCAAAACTCATAAACTCATAATATAACCGCATCGAAACCTTGTTGCAAGGGATTCTACGGGTTCGAGAACTATGTAGACATGACCTAGAACTATTCTTGGTCAATAACCAATAGCGGACCTGGATGCCCATATTGGCTCCTACATATTCTACTGAAGATCTTTATCGGTCAAACCGCATAACAACATACGTTGTTCCCTTTGTCATCGGTATGTTACTTGCCCGAGATTCGATCGTCGGTATCCAATACCTAGTTCAATCTCGCCACCGCAAGTCTCTTTACTCGCTCAGTAATGCATCATCCCGTAACTAACTCATTGGTCACATTGCTTGCAAGGCTTATAATGATGTGCATTACCGAGAGGGCCCAGAGATACCTCTCCGACAATCGGAGTGACAAAACCTAATCTCAAATACGCCAACCCAACATGTACCTTTGGAGACACCTGTAGTACTCCTTTATAATCACCCAGATTACGCCAGTGACGCTTGGTAGCACCCAAAGTGTTCCTCCGTAAACGGAGTTGCATAATCTCATAGTTACAGGAACATGTATAAGTCATGAAGAAAGCAATAGCAACATACTAAACGATCAAGTGCTAGGCCAACGGAATGGGTCAAGTCAATCAGATCATTCTCCTAATGATGTGATCCCGTTAATCAAATGACAACTCATGTCTATGGTTAGGAAACATAACCATCTTCGATTAACGAGCTAGTCAAGTAGAGGCATACTAGTGACACTATGTTTGTCTATGTATTCACACATGTATTATGTTTCCGGTTAATACAATTCTAGCATGAATAATAAACATTTATCATGATATAAGGAAATAAATAATAACTTTATTATTGCCTCTAGGGCATATTTCCTTCAGTTCGGTCGCTCTCTCTCTCTCTCTCTCTCTCTCTCTCTCTCTCTCTCTCTCTCTCTCTTTCTAGATTCCACCTCTCTCTACCCTGTGGGTGGCTAGCCCTATTTATAGGAAAAGGCCCTGGGCCTCTTCCCAAATATTGAGCGGGAAGGGCGCCAACAATTGGCCATTTTGAAGGGGAACATCTAGTACACTTATCCTGACGAAAGTTGGTCCTCGCCTGTCAAAGGCTCTGACGATGACGCCGGCTTGGGCTCCACGATGACCTCCTTCCTGCCGTTGTGTTGGTGTTGGTCTTGTTGCGCCGAAATGGTTGCCTTTGCTTGATGCTCTTGCCTGTGCTTGCCTCCTTTGCACCAAAGAGGAAATGAGGACACTGCGCGGGCTGGCGCCCACGGTCGTCATGGCTTGCGTCATGGGCACCTCGTGAGGTACCCCGCCTTGATCTCTCAGCCTCCTCGCGAGCCAGCCTGACGAGGCCGTGCCTGAGGAAGCTTACTGTTGTCCGCCCCGCGAGGCTTGGCCCCTCGCGAGGGTCTTGAGCTTGTCTTGATGATGAAGATGGGCCGACTTGGGCCACCCCTTGAGCCACGCCAAGAGGCCGCAAGCGAGCAAGTCTGGTACCCCTGCTCCTGCACGCCGACAATAGCCCCCGGCCCAAGGCGCACTCGACATGGCTTAGCAGAGAAGCGAAGGACAGAGCCCCACGACGCCGGCGATCGCATCGAATTGACAAGAGAGCGGTACTGTTCTAGGCTTTACCTCCTTTGCCTTCTCCACCATTGCCCAGATCCCTTTCTTGCGCCAATCCTTCCCGCTCAAATCCTCGATCTACTCCGACCACGCGCCTAGCAAGATATGGCGCCTCGCACTCCCGCCGAGCTTGGTACTCGCTTCTTTGGACTCCCTAACGTGTCGGAGAAGAGGCTTGCTCGGGCGCGCCGGATGGTGGCGGCGCAAGGCAACGACGGGGCGGCGGTGCTCAGGGCTGGATCCGCCCTTTCTGAGGACCAAGGAAGCACCTTCTATCCGCTCTTCGTGAGCGCCATTGTCACCGGTCCGGTGCCTCCCTTTCTCGAGTTCTTCTTTTCTATCCTCCGCCATTACAAACCGCAAGCTCGCACCTCCACCCCAACTCTGTTCTTCTCCTGGCGATCTTCGCCTACTATTGTGAGGCTCATGTCGGGTGCAACCTCAAAGGGCCTTGCTGCGCCACTACTTCTACCTCCGGGCCTCTCGCGGCCTCATCACCGCATGCGCGAGCTTTGTCGCGTACGGCAGCTCCAACGCCATCTCGAAGCCCGGGAAGAGGATTGAAGGCTTCAGGAGCAAGTGGGTCATGGTAGATGCTGGGCGCATCCATGCTCGGCTGATTCTGCCCAAGGAGCAGCCCATGCCCATCGACGATTGGTCTCGCGCGGAACTCGTGGATCCCCGCCAAGCCGCGGCCGGAGAAGATGAACGCGACTGTGGCCGGGCAACATGGCGACGGGCGGTTGACCGGGCGCCGCCCCGAGGGAGTTCCTGGAGCACCGGGTGGCCCCACTTCATCAGTACTCGCTTCCGCTGTGGAGGCCTCGCCCGAGCCCCGTAGTCTTGGTCGACGAAGATCTGGCCGCGGTCCTCCAATCTTTGGTCGGGGAAGACGTGGCGAGGCTGGAGGGCGCTCCTGTACCCCTGTTCCTTCGAGATGATTGGGAGCAGGTGGTGGACTCCATGCCCGCTTTCAACAGGGACGGGCCTGTGCCCGCGGAGGTTCCCGAGGACCCGGCGGCCCTGGCGATGGTGAACGTGTCCTCCGGCGACTCCAGCGAAGAGGAGGAAGCAGAGGAGCGGGAAGAGGGGCCCGACTCCGAGGCGACCGACGGGGAGTCGAGAGCGCCCCTCCCCCAGCGCCGGTCCCGCGCTCTCCGCCTCTTGTCGGGCAACGATGAGGATGGCGATGAGCGGGGCGTCGAGAGCTTTCCCCTGATCCCGAAGAAGGATAGGACGGGGCTGGTCCCCCGCGGGTCTGCCCCAGCTCCGAGGCGATCTGCAGACGCGCCTCCTGCTCCCGAGCCTCTTGAGGCTGATCCCTGCAGCCGGCTCTCGGGCTTCAAGTTCGGCCGGAGGTTGCTCGAGCCCGCGAGCGATGACCAGTAAGTGCTTGATTCTTGTTTCACTTCTTGCTTTGTCGTTGAGGCTTGATATCTGTATTCCTTGGCTAGGCTGGCGCTGCGCGGCGAAGCCAAGGGGATCTCGAGGCTTGGCCCGAGCAGCGCCCCGTCTGTGAAAAGAAGGTGACGGCAAGACACGGGCCTCTCCTGCCCGGTCATCCTCACAAGGCCTGGCGGAGCTAGCTGGGGCGAGCTCAGCCCCCATGGCCCAGGCGACTCCCGAGGTATCCTTGCCCGATGCCACTGCCGCAGTCGTCGGGGCGGAGAAGGTCCCGTCTCATGATGCTGTGATTACGCTGCCGTCCTCTCCTCATACTCCGCCAACAGCTGTCTCTCCGACTCCTTCTACTGTCCTGGATCGTGCTGCTGCTGAACTGGACCGGCTGCGGCAAGATCTTCTGGGCGCCGACCCTCGCTTGGTGGCCGGATGCTTGGAGCTGGCCTCCGGCTGGGTTCACTCTGATGCTTCGATTCGAGCGGCGCTGGTTCAGGCCGCGACGGCTTGCGACGAGGAGAAACAGGCCGTCCTTGGGGCAAAGGCCACTTGCGACGTTGCCTTGGGGAAGGTAGCCGAGGTCCGAGGTCGCTGCCAGGCGCTGGAGAGCGAGCTGTAGGGCCTGCGCGACCAGCTTGCCCAGGAGGCCCGCGTCCGCCAAGAGAAGGAGGAAGGCATGAAGGCTCGTGAGGCGGCCGCCAAGGACCGGGATGCCAAGCTTGACGAGCATTGTGACCGCTTGGGTGCGCTGGAGCAGAAGTTGGAGGCGAAGAGGATCGAGCTGGACGGCAAGGCGCGGGTCCTCGCCGAGGACCGCGTGGCCTTCGCGAAGCTGGAGGCGAAGGCTCGTACCTTGCTGAGGTCGCTTTACAACAGCGTCCTGGAAAGCCCGCTGGTCGGCACCGAGGACGGCCCTGCCAAGCTGCTTCCCTTCCTGGTCCGCGCCCTTGAAGATGTCACCCTTGGCCTTGGCCCCACGGCTGAGGCCGATCGCGTCATCCTGTCTTTCTCGCGGCCGACGCTGCCTTCACCCACGTCTACCTTCGCGACCCCGACGTTGACCTTGACAGCCTGTTGGAGCCCATGAGCGGCGAGCTTGCCGCTTCCGCTGCTAAGGCCGTGAAGGGTCGAGCGGAGGCTCGCTGCGAAGTTCCGGGCCTTCAGCACCAAGCCGAAGCGAGGCGCTGCCGATCCTAAGGCTTCACGAGGTGAACCCGCCCAGCGCAGCTCCGCCGCCAGCGACTATGCTGCCAACAAGTGACTCCTTCGTGGCTCCTGTCCTGCTTTCAGCTCCTGCAACATGCATCATGCCTCGTGGAGGCGTTTAAACTTGCGTTTGGCGTCGTGAAAACAGTTATGGACTGTAATATTTGCTTTTAAATTCCTTGAGATTTGCGCTTTTCCTTCCTACTTTCTTATGTTCTACACCGGCAGAGTCGCCTCACAAGATACCTCAGCCGCCGTTAGCCCCGACCGGAAACCAGGACGGGACCAAGGGGTGAGGGGCTACGTGACAAGTTAGGCTCCCGAGTCGCGATGCTCAGGAGTCCCCCTTGGCACACGAACAACAAGTAGGGAGGTGAGATGTATGGGTGAATTTACCATTCTCGCTCGCAGAGCCCGCCCTCGATACCTCAACCGCCGTTAGCCTTTTGGAACTAAGGGTGAGGGCTACATGACCAGTTAGGCTCCTGAGTCGCGATGCTCAGGAGTCCCCCTTGATGTTCAAACGGCCTTCGTACCTTGGCTCCGCTCGGGGAGGGACGTGCGACGAACCAGGCCCGAGGGCTTGGCTGGGTGGCGTGCGTCTGGGCGTGACCCAGGCGTAGCCCGTGCCAGCCAGCCTCGCGCTGCACTCCCGAGGGAGGCGCACGATGAGGCCGACATTGAGCTCTGGGCTCCACGAGGTTGATGCGCCGGGGCCACCCTCGCTTGTTTATCACCAGCGGAGCATAGCGCTCAGATGTGTACGGGCATAGCCGCTCCTCGGCAATGTCGTCAGCCAGCGCGGAGCATGGTGCTTCCACTGGTGCGTGGGAGGGGGCTCCCCTCCGGGAGGAGCCCCCGGGGCGTGTACAACCCCGCCCTGACACGTGGATGGCACGGTAGGGCCTGACGAGGTGTATCTGGGCACCCGTGAGCCAGCGCGGGACTCACGGGGCCCTACCTGAAGGCGGGCTGCGCCTGGCACTGGGCCTTAACTTGCGATGTGTTCCTACAAATTTGGTTAGATGTCGACGCTCTACGTCCTCGGGTCCTGGCCCTCGAGCGGGTCTCAGCCGTCGCTGGTATGCCAGGTCGCGATTGTTGGGGAACGTTGCAGAAAATTAAAATTTTTCCTACGGTTTCACCAAGATCCATCTATGAGTTCATCTAAGCAACGAGTCAAGGGAGTGAGTTTGCATCTACATACCACTTGTAGATCGCGTGCGGAAGCTTTCGAGGATGGTGATGATGGAGTCGCACTCGGATCACCGATGACCAAGTGCTGAACGGACAGCACCTCCGCGCTCAACACACGTGACAGTGCGGGCAACGCCTCCTCCGCCTTGATCCAGCAAGGGGAAGGAGAGGTTGAGGAAGATGGCTCCAGCAGCAGCACGACGGGCGTGATGATGGTGGAGTGACAGCCTCGGTGGGCTTCGCCAAGCACACGCGGAGGAGGAGAGGTGTTGGGAGGGAGGGCTGCGCCTTCAAGTTGTGTATGCAGCCTCCCTCACCCCTCTATTTATAGGGGAAGGAGGAGGGGGCCGCCCTCTAGATGCATCTAGAGGGGGGCGGGTTAAGGGAGGGGGCTTGCCCCAAACAAGGGGGCGCCCCCTTAGGGTTCCCCTCAACCCTAGGCACATGGGCCCAAGGGAGGGGGTGCGCCCAGCCCACCAGGGGCTGGCTACCTCCCACGCAGCCCAGTGGCCCCCGGAGGGGTGGCCCCTCCCGTGGTTCTCCTGAACCTTCCGGTGGCCCCTACAAATACCGATATGACCAAACTTTTCCGGTGTCCGCTTGACAGCTTCCCATATATAAATCTTTACCTCCGACCTTCCGAACTCCTCGTGACGTCCGGGATCTCATCCGGACTCGAACAACATTCGTAATCACATACAAGTCTTCCTAATAACCCTAGCGCCACCGAACCTTATGTGTAGACCCTACGGGTTCGGAGACATGCGAACATGACCGAGACGCCTCGTGTCAATAACCAACAGCGGATCTGGATACCCATGTTGGCTCCCACATGCTCCTCGATGATGTCATCGGATGAACCACGATGTCGAGGATTCAAGCAACCACGTATACTATTCCCTTTGTCGACGGTATGTTACTTGCCCGAGACTCGATCGTCGGTATCCCAATACCTCGCTCAGTCTCGTTATCGGCAAGTCACTTTACTCGTATCAGAATGCATGATCCCGTGACCGCATACACTTGGTCACTTTGAGCTCATTATGATGATGCACTACCGAGTGGGCCCAGTGATACCTCTCCGCAATACGGAGTGACAAATCCGTCTCGATCCGTGTCAACCCAATGACACTTTCGGAGATACCGTAATGCACCTTTATAGTCACCCGCCACGCCAGGCGCTTTGGTACACCCAAAGCACTCCTACGGTATCCGGAGTTACATGATCTCATGGTCTAAGGAAGAGATACTTGACATTGGAAAAGCTCTAGCAAAACGAACTACACGATCTTTGTGCTATGCTTAGGATTGGGTCTTGTCCATCACGCCATTCTCCTAATGACGTGATCCCGTTGTCAATGACATCCGATGTCCATAGTCGAAACCATGACTATCTCGTCGACCAACGAGCTAGTCAACTAGAGGCTCACTAGGGACGATTGTGGTCTATGTATTCACACGTGTATCACGATTTCGGATGATACAGCTTATAGCATGAATAAAAGACAATTATCATGAACAAGGAAATATAATAATAATGCTTTTATTATTGCCTCTAGGGCATATTTCCAACAGTCTCCCACTTGCACTAGAGTCAATAATCTAGTTACATTGTGATGAATCGAACACCCATAGAGTTCTGGTGTTGATCATGTTTTGTCCGCTGAAGAGGTTTAGTCAACGGATCTGCGACATTCAGATCCGTATGCACTTTGCAAATTTCTATGTCTCCATCTTGAACATTTTCACGGATGGAGTTGAAGCGACGCTTGATGTGCCTGGTCTTCTTGTGAAACCTGGCTCCTTGGCAAGTGCAATAGCTCCAAGGTTGTCACAGAAGAGTTTGATTGGCCCCGACGCATTGGGTATGACTCCTAGGTCGGTGATGAACTCCTTCACCCAAATTGCTTCATGCGCTGCCTCCGAGGCTGCCATGTACTCCGCTTCACATGTAGATCCCGCCACGACGCTCTGCTTGCAGCTGCACCAGCTTATTGCTCCACCATTCAACATATACACATATCCGGTTTGTGACTTAGAGTCATCCAGATCTGTGTCGAAGCTAGCGTCGACGTAACCCTTTACGACGAGCTCTTCGTCACCTCCATAAACGAGAAACATGTCCTTTGTCCTTTTAGGTAATTCAGGATATTCTTGACCGCTGTCCGGTGTTCCTTGCGGGATTACTTTGGTACCTTCCTACCAAACTTACGGCAAGGTTTACATCAGGTCCGGTACACAGCATGGCATACATAATAGATCCTATGGCTGAGGCATAGGGATGACACTCATCTCTTCTTTATCTTTTGCCGTGGTCGGGCATTGAGCCGAGCTCAATCTCACACCTTGCAAGACAGCAAGAACCCTTTCTTGGACTGATCCATTTTGAACTTCTTCAAAATCTTATCAAGGTATGTGCTTTGTGAAAGACCTATGAGGCGCCTCGATCTATCTCTATAGATCTTGATGCCTAATATATAAGCAGCTTCTCCAAGGTCCTTCATTGAAAAACACTTATTCAAGTAGGCCTTAATGCTGTCCAAGAATTCTATATCATTTCCCATCAAAAGTATGTCATCTACATATAATATGAGAAATGCTACAAAGCTCCCACTCACTTTCTTGTAAACGCAGGCTTCTCCATAAGTCTCAGATAAACCCAAACGCTTTGATCATCTCATCAAAGCGAATGTTCCAACTCCGAGATGCTTGCACCAGCCCATAAATGGATCGCTGGAGCTTGCATACTTTGTCGACATTCTTAGGATCGACAAAACCTTCCGGCTGCATCATATACAGCTCTTCCTTAAGATAACCGTTAAGGAACGCTGTTTTGACGCCCATCTGCCATATCTCATAATCATAGTATGCGGCAATTGCTAACATGATTTGACGGACTTAAGCTTCGCCACGGAGAGAAAGTCTCATCGTAGTCAATCCCTTGAACTTGCCGATAACCCTTAGCGACAAGTCGAGCTTTATAGATGGTGACATTACCATCCGCGTCCGTCTTCTTCTTAAAGATCCATTTGTTTTCTATCGCTCGCCGATCATCGGGCAAGTCACCAAAGTCCACACTTTGTTTTCATACATGGATTCTATCTCGGACTTCATGGCTTCTAGCCATTTGTTGGAATCTGGGCCCGCCATCGCTTCTTCATAGTTCAAGGTTCACCGTTGTCTAACAACATGATTTCCGTGACAGGTTGCCGTACCACTCAGTGCGGAACGTGTCCTTGTGGACCTCGAAGTTCAAGAGCAACTTGATCCAAGTACCTTGATCATCATCATTAATTTCCTCTTGGTTGGTGTAGGCATCACAGGAACATTTTCCGAGGTGCACTACTTCCGCTCAAGAGGTAGTACTTCATCGAGTTCTACTTTCCTCCCACTTACTTCTTTCGAGAGAAACTTTTTTCCGAAAGGATCCGTTCTTGGCAACAAAGATCTTGCCCTCGGATCTTAAGTAGAAGGTATACCCAATGGTTTCTTTAGGGTATCCTATGAAGACGCATTTTCGATTTGGGTTCGAGCTTTTCAGGTTGAAGTTTCTTGACATAAGCATCGCATCCCCAAACTTTTAGAAACGATACTTAGGTTTCTTCCCAAACCATAATTCATACGGTGTCGCCTCAACGGATTTAGACGGTGCCCTATTTAAAGTGAATGTAGCTGTCTCTAGAGCGATCCCCAAAATGATAGCGGTAAATCGGTAAGAGACATCATAGACCGCACCATATCCAATAGAGTGCGATTCGACGCTCGGACACACCGTTACGCTGAGGTGTTCCAGCGGCGTGAGTTGTGAAACGATTCCACATTTTCTTAAGTGTGTACCAAATTCGTGACTTAAATATTCTCCTCCACGATCCGATCGAAGAATTTTATCTTTCGGTCACGTTGATTCTCTACTTCATTCTGAAATTCCTTGAACTTTTCAAAGGTCTCAGACTTGTGTTTCATCAAGTAGACATACCCATATCTACTCAAGTCATCGTGAGAGTGAGAACATAACGATATCCTCCATGAGCCTCAACGCTCATTGGACCGCACACATCGGTATGTATGATTTCCAACAAGTTGGTTGCTCGCCCATTGTTCCGAGAACGGAGTCTTGGTCATTTTGCCCATGAGGCATGGTTCGCATGTGTCAAATGATTCATAATCGAGAGACTCTAAAAGTCCATCAGCATGGAGCTTCTTCATGCGCTTGACACCAATGTGACCAAGGCGGCAAGTGCCACAAGTATGTGGGACTATCGTTATCAACTTTACATCTTTTGGTATTCACGCTATGAATATGTGTAACACTACGCCGAGATTCATTAAGAATAAACCATTGACCATCGGAGCATGACCATAAAACATATCTCTCATATAAATAGAACAACCATTATTCTCGGATTTAAATGAGTAGCCATCTCGATCAAACGAGATCCAGATACAATGTTCATGCTCAAACTTGGCACCAAATAACAATTATTAAGGTTCAAAACTAATCCCGTAGGTAAATGAAGAGGTAGCGTGTCGACGGCGATCACATCGACTCTGAACCATTCCCGACGCGCGATCGTCACCTCGCCCTTCGCCAGCCTCCGCTTATTCCGCAGCTCCTGCTGTGAGTTACAAATATGAGCAACGGCACCGTATCAAATACCGGGAGTTACTACGAGTAATGGTAAGGTACACATCAATTACATGTATATCAAATATACCTTTGGTGTTGCCGCCTTCTTGTCCGCTAAGTATTTGGGGCAGTTCCGCTTCCATTGACCCTTCCCCTTGCAATAAAAGCACTCAGTCTCGGGTTTGGGTCCATTCTTTGACTTCTTCCCGGCAACTTGCTTACCGGGCACGGCAACCTCCTTGCCATCCTTCTTGAAGTTCTTCTTGCCCTTGCCCTTCTTGAACTTAGTGGTCTTATTGACCATCAACACTTGATGTTCTTTCTTGATTTCAACCTCGCTGACTTCAGATAGAGAATACTTCAGAATGGTCTTTACCATCCCCTGCATATTGTAGTTCATCACAAAGCTCTTGTAGCTTGGTGGGAGCGATCAAGGATTCTGTCAATGACCGCCTCATCGTGGAGGTTAATATTCAGCTGGGTCATACGGTTGTGCAACCTGGACATCTTGAGTATGTGCTCACCGACGTAACTATTTTCCTCCATCTTACAACTATAGAACTTGTCGGAGATGTCATATCTCTCGACCCGGCGTGAGCTTGGAAAACCAGTTTCAGCTCCTTGAACATCTCATATGCTCCGTGATGCTCAAAACGCTTTTGGAGCCCGGTTCTAAGCTGTAAAGCATGCCGCCTCGAACGAGGGAGTAATCATCAAGACGAGACTGCCAAGCATTCATAATGTCTTGGTTCTCTAGGACGGAGCATCACCTAGCGGTCCTTCTAGGACATATTGTTTCTGGCAGCTATGAGGATGATCTCAAGTTCCGGACCCAGTCCGTATAGTTGTTGCCGCCATCTTTCAGCTTGGTTTTCTAGGAACACGTTGAAGTTCAAGTTGACATGAGCGTTGGCCATTTGATCTACAAGACATATTATGCAAAAGTTTTAGACTAAGTTCATGATAATTAAGTTCATCTAATCAAATTATTTCAATGAACTCCCACTCAGATTAGACATCCTCTAGTCATCTAAGTGTTACACGATCCGAGTCGACTAGGCCGTGTCCGATCATCACGTGAGACGGACTAGTCATCGTCGGTGAACATTCTCATGTTGATCGTATCTTCCATACGACTCGTGTTCGACCTTTCGGTCTCCGTGTTCCGAGGCCATGTCTGTACATGCTAGGCTCGCAAGTTAACCCTAAGTGTTTTGCGTGTGTAAATCTGTCTTACACCCGCTGTATGTGAACGTAAGAATCCATCACACCCGATCATCACGTGGTGCTTAGAAGCGACGAACTTTAGCAACGGTGCACGCTTAGGGAGAACACTTCTTGAAATTGTTGTAAGGATCATCTTATTTACTACCGTCGTTCTAAGTAAACAAGATGCATAAACATAATAAACATCACATGCAATTATATAGTAGTGACATGATATGGCCAATATCATAAAGCTCCATTGATCTCCATCTTCGGGCTCCATGATCATCTTGTCACCGCATGACACCATGATCTCCATCATCATGATCTCCATCATCGTGTCTTCATGAAGTTGTCACGCCAACGACTACTTCTACTTCTATGGCTAACGCGTTTAGCAATAAAGTAAAGTAAGTTACATGGCGTTCTTCAATGACATGCAGGTCATACAAAAATAAAGACAACTCCTATGGCTCCTGCCGGTTGTCATACTCATCGACATGCAAGTCGTGATTCCTATTACAAGAACATGATCTCATACATCACAATATGTCATTCATCATTCATCACAACTTGGCCATATCACATCACATGACAATTGCTGCAAAAACAAGTTAGACGTCCTCTAATTGTTGTTGCATCTTTTACGTGGCTGCAATTGGGTTCTAGCAAGAACGTTTTCTTACCTACGAATAACCACAACGTGATTTTGTCAACTTCTATTTACCCTTCATAAGGACCCTTTTCATCGAATCCGCTCCAACTAAAGTGGAGAGACAGACACCCGCTAGCCACCTTATGCAACTAGTGCATGTTAGTCGGTGGAACCGGTCTCACGTAAGCGTACGTGTAAGGTTGGTCCGGGCCGCTTCATCCCACAATACCGCGGAAGCAAGATAAGACTAGTAGCGGCAAGTAAGTTGACAAGATCCACGCCCACAACAAAATTGTGTTCTACTCGTGCAATAGAGAACTACGATAGACCTAGCTCATGATGCCACTGTTGGGGAACGTTGCAGAAAATTAAAATTTTTCCTACGGTTTCACCAAGATCCATCTATGAGTTCATCTAAGCAACGAGTCAAGGGAGTGAGTTTGCATCTACATACCACTTGTAGATCGCGTGCGGAAGCTTTCGAGGATGGTGATGATGGAGTCGCACTCGGATCACCGATGACCAAGTGCTGAACGGACAGCACCTCCGCGTTCAACACACGTGGGACGGGCAACGCCTCCTCCGCCTTGATCCAGCAAGGGGAAGGAGAGGTTGAGGAAGATGGCTCCAGCAGCAGCACGACGGCGTGATGATGGTGGAGTGACAGTTCTCGGCAGGCTTCGCCAAGCACACGCGGAGGAGGAGAGGTGTTGGGAGGGAGGGCTGCGCCTTAAAGTTGTGTATGCAGCCCTCCCCTCACCCCTCTATTTATAGGGGAAGGGAGGAGGGGGGCCGGCCCCTCTAGATGCATCTAGAGGGGGGGCGGCGGCCAAGGGGTGGGGGGCTTGCCCCCAAACAAGGGGGGCGCCCCCCTTAGGGTTCCCCCCTCAACCCTAGGCGCATGGGCCCAAGGGGAGGGGGTGCGCCCAGCCCACCAGGGGCTGGCTACCTCCCACGCAGCCCAAGTGGCCCCCCGGGAGGGGTGGCCCCTCCCGGTGGTCCTCCGGAACCTTTCCGGTGGCCCCAGACAATACCGATATGACCAAACTTTTCCGTGTCCGCTTGACAACTTCCCATATATAAATCTTTACCTCCGACCCTTCCGAACTCCTCGTGACGTCCGGGATCTCATCCGGACTCAACAACATTCGTAATCACATACAAGTCTTCCTAATAACCCTAGCGCCACCGAACCTTATGTGTAGACCCTACGGGTTCGGAGACATGCGAACATGACCGAGACGCCTCTGTCAATAACCAACAGCGGATCTGGATACCCATGTTGGCTCCCACATGCTCCTCGATGATGTCATCGGATGAACCACGATGTCGAGGATTCAAGCAACCCCAGATACTATTCCCTTTGTCGACGGTATGTTACTTGCCCGAGACTCGATCGTCGGTATCCCAATACCTCATTCAGTCTCGTTACGGCAAGTCACTTTACTCGCATCAGAATGCATGATCTCGTGACCGCACACTTGGTCACTTTGAGCTCATTATGATGATGCACTACCGAGTGGGCCCAGTGATACCTCTCCGCAATACGGAGTGACAAATCCTGTCTCGATCCGTGTCAACCCAATGACACTTTCGGAGATACCGTAATGCACCTTTATAGTCACCCGCTTCGCCAGACGCTTTGGTACACCCAAAGCACTCCTACGGTATCCGGAGTTACACGATCTCATGGTCTAAGGAAGAGATACTTGACATTGGAAAAGCTCTAGCAAAACGAACTACACGATCTTTGTGCTATGCTTAGGATTGGGTCTTGTCCATCATGTCATTCTCCTAATGACGTGATCCCGTTGTCAATGACATCGATGTCCATAGTCGAAACCATGACTATCTCGTCGACCAACGAGCTAGTCAACTAGAGGCTCACTAGGGACGTATTGTGGTCTATGTATTCACACGTGTATCACGATTTCCGGATGATACAGTTATAGCATGAATAAAAGACATTTATCATGAACAAGGAAATATAATAATAATGCTTTTATTATTGCCTCTAGGGCATATTTCCAACAGCGATGCCGTGGACAAGGCCAGAGGGTGAGGGCTGGAGAGCCAGTAGGAGCCCATGAGTCGCGATGCTCAGGTACCCCCCCCCTTTAACGTGCAAGCGGCCGACATGAAGGAAGAAGGGGTGCCGTGGACAGGCACCAAATAACAATCATGATGGGTCAAACGCACAACCCGAATAAACGCAAGAGGGGTACATGCCGCTGGGTCTGGCCCGAGGGGCGCCCCCAATAAAGTAAGCTAGGAACATGAAGAAAAAGGGATACACACCGCAGGGACGGACCCACGCGGCCTGGGAATGATGCAGCCCTGGGGGGGCGCTCCCAGCTGAAAATGAAACTCGAAGGATGTCACCTGATAACGTTGAAGACGAAGGGATGCTGAAGTAGCGGATGTCGTGCACTGCAGAAGCCGATCTTCACGAGCCCCCAGGCCCAGAGCCTCGGAGGCTCCGAGGCGCTGGTGGCTCCTCGCGACCATCTCCATCTCCGCCAGATCTGCGAACGCCTGCCTCTTGAGCCTCCAGGATTCTCCTCATGAGGCGCTGGTGCGTGGCAGCCGCATTCAGCAAACCGTAAGGCATGCGAACGTAGCTGTGGGGTGGACCTTCACAACGCCCCACACATGAGGGCCAGAGGCGCTACTGAGAGGCGGCTCGGTTGAGCCCTGGTATGTCGATGCAGATGCGCAGCCCACCATCCTCGCCTAGATGGGGAGCTACGGCGGGTAAGCGGTGGCTGCCACTCATGACTCTTGACTCCTGCAGCTCCTGAATGATCTGGCTGACGAACTCCTGAGGGTTTGGCCCTCCTTGCCTCGCTCCTTCCTGAGGGAAACGTGCTTTGAAACACGCCTCCAAGTGGTGCCCAAGCGCCTCCCTCGTGATCTTAGCAAGGTCGGTGGCCCTCCAGGAGAGAGCCCCCGAGCCCTGCTCGAGGAGGGCGTCGGGCATTCCTTCCTATGCGACAAAAGGAGGTGCCCCCTGAACATGCGCGGACACTGAGGGGCCTGCCTCCTGAGGGGTCGGGCCAGGCGATGTCTTCTTCTTCTTGGGAGCAGCCTCGGGGAGCCTCCCGCTCCTGTGATCTGGGTCTTCAAGTGATGCGGCTTGAAAAGCACGCTCCAGGGAACACACTGCGTCTCTCTCTTCAAAAGGCACCATGATGACTCCACCGCTTCCTGGCATCTTGAGGACATTGTAGCCGTGATGAGTCATGGCCATGAATTTGGCCAGAGCAGGGTACCCGAGGATGGCATTGTATGGCAGACAAATGTGGGCGATGTCGAAGTCGATGAGCTCGGTGCGGTAGTTGTCACGTGCCCCGAAGGTGACAGGGAGGCAGACCTGCCCAATCGGAACTATGGAGCCATGAGTGACTCCGGAGAAAGGCTTGGTTGGCTGAAGCTGATTGTAAGGCACTTGGAGATTGTTGAATGTCTCTACGGACAAGACATTGATCCCTGCTCCACCATCGATGAGGGTCCTGGTGACTTGCACGTTGCTGATGATTGGGGAACAAAGCATCGGGAGGACTCCGGCTGTGGCTGCACACTTGAGCTGATCCGCTGAGCTGAACGTGATGGTGCACGCTGACCACCTGAGGGGGCGTGTGGCTTCGAGCTTGGGGAGGACTGCATTCACTTCGCGGGCGAACTGCTTGAAGATGCGCTTAGAGGCTGGGGCTTGAGCTCTGCCCAGGATGCAAGCGATCGCGCGCGGCTCCTGGAAGCCCCTAGCCCCCTCGTCCTGATGATGGTCTTCATTTCTCCTTGGCTGCGGTGGCATAGGAGGGAGGCCTGCGTTTCCTTGCGGGCGATCCTCGCGAGGTTGATCCCTCCAGCCTCCCTCGCGAGGCTGATCCTGCCAGCGGTCCTCGCGAGGTCGGTCGCGCCACCCTTGGCGAGGGCCACGGTCTTCCCAGCGTCCTGCGTTTCTTCCTCCTCCTCGGCCATAGCCTCGATCACTGAGGTCGGGGCGTCGACCGATTCACCCTTCTCGCACAGCTCTGAGTTCTTGACATTCGTTGGTGTTGTGGGTGTGGAGGTCGTGGTACACGCAGTACCGGCTGCCCTTGGAAGACTCGGGCTGATCCCTGCCTCGCTTGGTGTCTGGTTCTGCCGCGAGCAGGCAGCCCCCTTGCGCTTCACGTCCTTGACCTTGGGCTTCTTCTCTTCTGGGTCAGCAGCCGACAACTCGAGGAGGGAAAGGCGTCCTTCCTCAGCCCTGGCGCACTTGGTCGCCAAGTTGAACAGCTCCAAGGATGTGCACAGGTCTTCATGCATTGCCAGCTCCTCCTTCATCTTGACGTCATCCACACCGTCGGAGAAGGCTGAGATGATGGCCTCCTCGGTCACCTTGGGAATCTTGAGGCGTGCGTTGTTGAAGCACTGGATGTACTTCTGCAGGGTCTCTCCTGGCTGCTGCTTGATGCGGCGCATGTCGCTCACGGCAGGAGGCCGGTCGCGAGTGCCTTGGAAGTTGGCGATGAAGCGGGTGCGCATCTCATCCCAGGAGGAGATCGTGCCAGGAGCCAGGTTCAGGAGCCAGGTGCGGGCACCGTCCTTGAGCACCATGGGAAACCAGTTCGCCATGACCTTCTCGTCCCCGTTGGTGGCTTCGATGCCCAGCTCGTAAAGCTGGAAGAACTCCGCAGGGTCGGCTGTGCCATCATAGCGAAGAGGTAGGTCTGGCTTGAACTTGCCGGGCCACGCGACGCTACGTAGCTCGGCGGTGAAGGTGCGGCAGCCTGGAGTGGCCACGGGAGGCTTTTGGTGACGAAGGGCTTGGTCTTGCGGGTCCCCGTGCGCTGCCGCTGGGAGCAGCGCTGGGTCTTGGCGTCTTGGGAGCAGGCCTTGCTGTCGTGATGGGCCGGCGCAGGGAGCACTCGGCCAGCTTCTTGGGGGCGAGGGACCTGTTGACAGCTCTGCTCTTGCTGCGCTGGTGCCGGACGGAGTGGGTTCCGCCCAGGGGCCACGCGCCTTGGGGCCAAGGCGCCTTCTTGAGCGGGAGGCAGCTGAGGCGCCCCCGGAGCTTCATTGCCTGCGCAAGGCGGGGCGTGGTGTAGTGAGAAGGACGGCACGGGTGAGCCCCCTGCGGCGCGGACGAGCTCGGTGACACGATCAAGCCACTCCTCATAGACGTCGTCGATGGGGCAGTAGCGCGGGAGCTCGTTTGCCGCGATGAGCGCGGCTCGAGCCTCCATGGGCGCGCGGAGCGCGCGAGACGAAGAACCAGCTGGGGCGAGCGAGGGACTACCAGTGCGGCCGTCTTGCCTCACGGATGGATGCTGTGACGATGCTTGTTGCTCGTTCCCCGCCGGGCCGGTGGCGGCGTTGACGGCAGGCCATGGGGAACGGCGGGGCGGCCGCCGACGGGGCCGTCGACGACGCTGGTAGTGAGCGAGGCGGCCCGGCGCTTATGCGCGGCCCGACGAAGCGTCGACATGGATCTGGCGGCGGCGAAGGATAGGGCAGCGAAGCGTATTCGGCGCACCCTACAGCGCGCCAAATGTTGGATTTTGGGTTCCGGCAGACCCTCTAGGTTCGAACTCTGGGGTGCACACGAAGATCTCACCCCCTACCAACCTGCACCTCGTCGCCTCGCAAGGATCTAAACTACACAAATAGAAACACAAGGGACACAAGGTTTATACTGGTTCGGGCCACCATTGTGGTGTAATACCCTACTCCAGTGTGTGGTGTGGTGGATTGCCTCAGGGGCTGATGATGAATAAGACAGGAAGAACAGCCTCGCGAGGGTCTGTTCTTGGCCAAAAGGTCTGACGAACTGCTAGGGGAGTTCGGTTCTCTCTCTCTCTCTCTCTCTCTCTCTCTCTCTCTCTCTCTTTCTAGATTCCACCTCTCCCTACCCTGTGGGTGGCTAGCCCTATTTATAAGCAAAGGCACTGGGCCTCTTCCCAAATATTGAGCGGGAAGGGCGCCAACAATTGGCCATTTTGAAGGGGAACATCTAGTACACTTATCCTGACTAAAGTTGGTCCTCGCCTGTCAAAGGCTCTGACGATGACGCCGGCTTGGGCTCCACGATGACCTCCTTCCTGCCATTGTGTTGGTCTTGGTCTTGTTGCACCGAAATGGTTGCCTTTTCTTGATGCTCTCGCCTGCGCTTTCCTCCTTTGCACCAAAGAGGAAATGAGGACACTACGTGGGCTGGTGCCCTCCTCGCGCCCTCGGTCGTCATGGCTTGCGTCATGGGCACCTCGTGAGGTACCCCGCCTTGATCTCTCCGCCTCCTCGTGAGCCAGCCTGATGAGGCCATGCCTGAGGAAGCTTCCTGTCGTCCGCCCCGTGAGGCTTGGCCCCTCGCGAGGGTCTTGAGCTTGTGCTGATGAAGATGGGCCGTACTGGGCCACCCCTTGAGCCATGCCGCAGGCCGCAGGCAGGCAAGTCTGGGTACCCCCGTTCCCAGAACACCGACAGGCTGCATGTTATCAACAAGTGGAAAATGTGTTCCGAGTTTCAAAAAAAAAAGTGTTCCGTACGAAAAATAGTATGCGCTACATACGGTACGGGGCACTAAAGGATCTAACCGTGCAACGACTTGCAAAACATTGTGTTTGTCGTTCTAACAACACATTTATTCAACCAACAGACGAAAACAGCAGCAACAACAACCAGGGCTGGGGGTGCAACAGAAGCAGTAAGCAGGCCAGAAGAGTGAAGACGCAGCTCTATCTTCCAAACCAAACATCAGCCATCATTACAAAAGGGCTACCAAAAAAGAACAAGTGTATGTATCAAACTAAATAAGGATCCTACTACACCAAGTGTACGCATCTAACTAACTGGCTCAGTTAGATGTTACTATTTATTAAGCTGTGGAGATTGGCTGACGGCTTGAACCAGATGGGTGCCTGACGGGGGAAACTCCAGCCAGTAGGTCGAAGTCTGATACTTGCGACCCTCTCTCCTACTTTGGGCTGCAGAGTGTGGCGGCACATATCAGGGTATGGTGCATGCAGAGACACATGGTACGCTGCGTACACATAGTTTTGCCTGATGAACGAAACCGCGCTGCCATCATGATCCTTGCCATCGGTTATCTCCTGGTTAATCGGATAATTCAGTCCGACAAACAGAGAGCATGTACCAAGGCTACTTACCAGCCTCCAGTCAAAAATTCCTGAAGGCCCAGAGAAGCTGGGATCCTGCTCAAAGACCTTGCGGTGACTGTGATTGTATTCCGCGAAACAACACGTCCGGTACGTGCGAACGATCATCAATCTTTCGTCGTCGTCTGATCGAGCCAGGAACCACCTGCAACTGCCATGCCGCTTTTCTTTGAAAGGTTCTGGGATTAGGAAAGGTAGGGACACCAGGCGGCCTACAACATCATATCAAGTTGGGGTCAAACAATAAAGGGCTCTTGGTTTAGTCAATCTTAAGAACAACATGTTATGAGCATGAATATTTTTTCAGCAAATGTTGACGGTGATATAAGCAAGCCTTCATGATATCATAGGAAAGTAACATATTATTGTAACAGCCGTTTGTAGCAATGACTGGAGTAGGCCAGCAATATGTCCAGCCATAGAAGGAGTCGACAGCGTAAATTAAGCCCTTGTGTTCAATGGCATCAGAGGACCATGGAGGATATATGATCCTGCGATGGACGTGCAGATTTATCCACTTACCGCAGTGACCTGTCAGATAGGCGAGGCCGCGGTTGAAGAACGCAATTAGCCTGAAGTCTTTATAATTCTCAGATCTTGTGGGCACTTGGTAGATTACAACCTTGAGCAAATCAAACTTGGTATCATGTTGGCTACTGTAAGATTCCGAGTATTCTGGGCCGCGGTGCCAAAGCAGTGCAGTGTTAATCGAAGGAAGGGGGGTCAATCGCCGGGTGTAGACCTCGACGAGCATCCAGCTGCCGCGACCATCGACGAGCACCATCCAAGACGTGTTCATGCCGACCTAGTACATACCGTTAATGTAGTTGAGGCTGACGGGGATCGGATCGCAGTCAAGGGGGTTGATGCTCGCCACCCTACGATCATTATGCTGCGTGATATGCCGTTTCTGAAGATCAGACGGCATCAACAAGCAAGGAGCTGGCTTAAAAAGCTCCGGCCTGAGGGCTTTGAGTAAATGGTACAGCCCCGACGAGCACGCGGCGAGCGGCATGGTACTGAGATTGTCCACACGCGAAACAATGATCTTGATTACCTCTGTGGGGAGCGAATTCCAGCCACTCTTTCGGCGGACGCTGCTCAGTTCTGCCATTGTTAGTGCCTGGGTTTCGGACGAGGGGGGAGGCGCCTTAGCGGGGATGGAAGATTGGACGATATTATGTGCGGACAAAGATGGAGAAGCGAATATGTGCTGCGGGAAGTGGACAGGTGATGATGACTACAGCACGCCGCTTGACTTACGAGACACATACCAGCAGCGTAGGGTCATGTCAATGCCAGACAACTTGCTTGAGTGATCACAGTACTGGTACTCCCTACAGTGCTATGCCCTAACTTGCTTGAGTAGAGTAGTAGAGTAGGACTCTGCTCTACTACTAGCATCGGAGGAGTAGTATATTCTAATCTAAAATAGTTACAAACTGCAATGCCCGAGCGTTGAACAACTACGAACCATGCTCAAAGACCGTGTCTACGTGGTGTTTGGACATGGGCGACAAACTCAACGCCAATGGTGCTGCTCCCGTTGCACCATATGTGTTTCTGTCCTTCCTGTTTGAAATCATGGTAGAATTCATGTTTCTACTCTGTATCCTACTACTATGCTAGTCCACATGATTAGTTTCATCTCTGTTATAGCCGTCATGATTTATTTTGTGCTTATTCGGATTAAATCTCGTAGTAACTTGCTCATATACTCAACTGGCGCAACGTCCCCTACAGCCACTCCCGTTTCATGGACGGCCTGGTCGATGTTGGAATTTTGCTAGTAGGCCTTTATAAGGTGAGCTCTTCTAACACTTGTATGAGCATGAGAAGAGGAGACCTACACGCGCGCTCCTCCTCCTCGCTCGCCTTGCCACGCCACGCCTCGTCACGACGCGTCATGGGTTGCGGGATTGAGCCGAGCCGAGGACAGAGCTATACTCCCACGACCTACCCGGCCCGCACTATATAGTTTCTCACCACCATTCCAGATCATTACGCCCCCAAGCAAGTCTTCTCCATCCCTCCTTTCGGTGTGCACCGGGAGAAGGGACAGCAGGCCTCCGGAACCCCGCCTCTCATGATCGTGGTATGCGGGAGAGGCGATCAGGTTTTGGGAGTGCACTCGCTGATCGCTGGCAGCGGCGACTTCGCTGAACGATTTACTTCTTCCCCGACCTCGGCAACCTCATCCTCGACGACATGGGCGACAATGTCAATGCCGGCGGTGCTGCTCCCGCTGCACCGTATGTGATTCTATCCATCCTGTTCGAGATCGTGGTAGAATTCATGTTTCTAGTATGTGATTTGTTCATCTGCTATGCTAGTTCGCATGATTAGTTTAATCTCTGTCAATGCTGTCATGATCTATTTCCTATTTATTTGGATTAAATATCATAGTAATTTGCTCATATTTCCAACAATCCAAAAACCTGATAATTGGCCCTTCGTCCATCGCTATGAGTGCCCGATGCCGCTTTGTGGCTCGGGCCGGCGACATGGTGCATCACCACGGATGCGTGCAGCGGTCACTGCTGGCCATTGGCGGAGAACATCAAGTAGGAGACGTGCTACCCGTTCACCATGCCGGAGTCGCTGGAGGATCACCGCCGCCTGCTAGTCTCGGAGGAGGACGGCAACGTCTTCCTCTTGATCGTGGGCACCGGCGAGGCCTGCGCAGGCCGCCGCCCCGTCTCTGTAATGTGCGTCAGGGGCGACGCCGCTGACGCTGACACTAACACGAGGCCGATGTACGGGTGCGTTGTCAGTGTTACTACACCTCCGGGTCGCGTGGGCAGCGACACCGGCCTCATCGAACGGACTTGGACTCTGGGGAGCTGGGACTATCCCGCCAATGTGGACTTGGAAAACCCATGGCATCCTTTACCCACCGACGTGGTGCACGGGGACACCAAGGAGGTTCACCTGGACATACACATTATCAAGTTAAATGTTGATCATTAGTCTTCGCTCAATGTAATCCGCTGTCTAAGCATGTGGAGACTTCCATGCATGATCTTGCTCTATTGAAGTATCGCGCATGAATAAAAGTGTATCCATTTATGGTTTAGTCTAGAATCTTCCATGTATGAATTTTTACTACAGTACTGGTGAAAGACTTACGATGAACCATTTCTTACATCTCCTCTACCCGCTTGCAAGTCTCCTGATTTAATCCCTCCGTCTAGGTGTATAAGGGCATGGTTAATATTACTTAATAGTATAGACAACTGTTGACTATAAGAAAGTGCCATGTCATCTGTAGCCAACATGTATAACAATCGATATTGAAAAACTAATTCTTAAAGATCATTTCTTGCAAAGCACAATAAGTGTTATTTCTTCACAAGTTTTGGATGCAGGTTGAATAGTTGAACGCTTTTGTTTGCAAAAGATACCTTTTTATATATTTCACCCGGATGTTTGTGAGCTATAGAGATGAAATAATATCCGAAGAAACCTATCGATACCCCTTACACATGAGATGACCCCCACATCCTTTGTCAAAATAAACAACTCCCCGATCAATGCATGTCACTCTTCGGTGCAACGCACGGGCACCTTACTACTATAGATTAGTACGACCAAAAATTGAACTAACATTATATATAGTACGATAAATGTTGATGTATGTCACCTAAAATTATATCATTCAAAACTATGTTCAAATACGAATCCAACAATATAGTTTTTGTTGACATGCACTAACATTTTGTCAGTTAAATCTTCAGTCAAATTCAATGGGGGACTAATAAACCACGACCGATGTAGTACAAGTGTAGAGGGCGGCGCTGCACGGGAGTCTCACCTCTCACCCCGCTCGTGGCGCGGCAGTAAAGCCGTCATATCATAAAACCCAACCACTCCCAGTAATAAGTACATTGAAGCCAGCCTGCATGTCATGTACATTGTACTGACAGTGGAACCCACAGAGTACTTAGAATACAAGACTAAGGATGCAATTAAATTTTTATAGAGGGAGAATCATACACGCAATTAACTCAAATGGATTGGACGTGACTCTATTATTCTCCAACGGCAACCGACAAATTTCCTCCCGCGGGCCGGAGTAGGTTTCTCGGTTTGCATGCGGGTTTAACGGAGGGTTTTGATGGAGGCGAGGAGGCGTGTTCAGCCGGGCGTGCAGTGGACGACACAGTACTATTCGATTTGACAACTACAACCAGTATATTATAAAAAACAAAGAAGAGTAGTAGAGATATAGATAAGAATAGAGACTAGGGAGGAGCACCATCTACTTCTTCGTGGGCTACTCTTGCGCTCCATTCGGCGGCCACAACGTCCCCTACAGCCACTCCCTCCTGCGCTCCATTCAGCGGGTGAGGGAGTCCTGGATTAGGGGGTGTCCGGATAGCCGGACTACCATCATCAGCCGAACTATCATTGGCCGGACTATCATCGTCGACCGGACTCCAAGACTATGAAGATACAAGATTGAAGACTTCGCCCCGTGTCCGGATGGGACTTTCCTTGGCGTGGAAGGCAAGCTTGGCGATACGGATATGTAGATCTCCTACCATTGTAACCGACTCTATGTAACCCTAGCCCTCTCCGGTGTCTATATAAACAGGATGGCTCTAGTCCGTAGGACTATCAGAACAACAACCCTTACAATCATACCATAGGCTAGCTTCTAGGGTTTAGCCTCCTTGATCTCGTGGTAGATCCACTCTTGTAAACATCCACAATATCAATATCAATCGAGCAGGACGTGGGTTTTACCTCCATCAAGAGGGCCCAACACAGGTAAAATATCGTGTCCCTTGTCTCCTGTTACCATCCGCCTAGACGCACAGCTCGGGACCCCCTACCGAGATCCGCCGGTTTTGACACCGACATTGGTGCTTTCATTGAGAGTTCCTCTCGTCGCCACCGATAGGCGTGATGGCCTCTTCAATCAACAACGACGCAGTCCTGGTGAGACTTTTCTCCCGGACAGATCATCGATTCGGGCGGTTTCGCATCGCGGGCCAACTCACTTGGCCATCTGGAGCAGATCGAAGCTACGCCCCGCCGAGTCAGGTTTGAAGCCTAAACTTCACGGCCGATATCCGCGGGACTTGATCTTCGATGGATCCGAGCCACAGCCGAGCGTGCGGCGCTATCACGATGGGCATGACTTAACTCGCCACGGACAGCACCGTGGAGGTCGCTGCTAATCCGCCCGACCCATAGTCCGGAGCCGATCGCTCGGATCGAGGACGGATGGCTGGACACCGCCGAGCTGCAACTTCTACGGTGATGGAGCCGAATACTTACCTTGTCCCGCATAAAGCTCATGACTCGAGGTGCCGACTCTGCGGACTCGAACCTCCTGCGCCCCGCCACGAATCCGATTGGCGCCGATCATGGAATTCACCGCTGCGGACATCTTTCAGCACTTCGCCTTCGGCGATATCATAAATTCATCAAGCATCTCGCTATCGGAGAGCCCTGGCGAACTACGGCCAGGGCGGTTGGGACGCAGACGACGAAGAAATTCAGAGCCCACCCACCACCCACTTCAGAGCCACCGCCGACGATTTAACCGACGATTCGACTACGACCAAGACATCGACGGTATGGACGACGATGCCGGAGACTACCAAGAACCAGTGCCTACAGGACACTGGAAGACCACCTCGTCATACGACATATACATGGTGGACACCCCAAAAGATGGGGACGGCAAAGAAGCGGCGGAGGCCGATTCCTTAAAGAAACAGCCCAAGCGCCGACGTCAGCGGCGCCGCTCTAAATCCCGCCACGGCAAGAATGGAGATTCCGGCACAGGAGATAATAACACCCCAGAAAGTGCCGAAGACAACTCCTCCAAAGATGATCCAGCGCGGGAGGAGGCGAAGCAAGCCCTCACGAGAGGGCGGCGGGCGAAGAGGTCGAGGATGACAATTACTTACCTCCTCCGGAGACGAGACAAGCCTGAGACGACGCATTTAATTCATCGTGCTCGAGGATCCCGTCGAACAAGAGCGCTTTCAGACGCAGGCTAATGGCCACGGCAAACAGCCTAAAGAAAAGCAGCAACAGCTTCAAGCTGATCAAGACCTCTTGGTGACAGATGGACCGAGGTCCTCGTGGCAAGAGTATGAACTCGACGCCTCCAAAAGTTACCCAAAACGCAAGTTGCTCCCCGATTAGAGGAGGAGGCATACAAACCTGCATCACCAGCGCTGTCGGCAGACCGCCACCTCGTGGCGCGACCTGGCGTGTAAGCCCTCCACCAAAACCGCACCCGGCATCGCTCAAAAGCATGAAGCCACGGGGAACGCTACCGGACTTGCAGGATATATTGAGGACAAGGCAAGACAATCCAGATCTATCTATGGATCACGTGGCGCCCCAAGACCCACGATTTAATACCGTCGCGCCGGATATAACTACTCGGCCGGGCGAACACAGCAGCTACGCCGCGATATTGCTCAATACTGAGGCGCCAGACACCCACTATGCTTCACCGACGAAGTAATGGATCATCAAATCCTCAAGGGTTTAAACCCGTTAATATTGAATCCTACGATGGCACAACAGACCCAGCGGTTTGGATTGAGGATTATCTCCTCCATATACATATGGCCCGCGGCGACGCATCTTCACGCCATCAAATATCTCCCTCAAACTCAAAGGACCAGCTCGGCATTGGCTTAACAGCCTGCCCGCAGAGTCAATTGATGTTGGGAAGACCGGAAGCCGCATTCCTCGACAACTTCCAGGGCACGCGTATGCGACCACCGACGCAGATGACCTAAGCCACATAATCCAGCAGCTGCATTTAATCGGCGTGCAATTCGACACGGTTCTTAACAAAGAAAAATCAAATCGCCGACCGTCCGGATGCGAGAGGCACTCGCTGCCTTCAAACATAACATCCGTGACGAGTGGCTGGCCCGGCACCTAGGACAGAGAAGCCGAATCCATGGCAGCCCTCACATCACTCATGACCCGCTTCGTGCGGGAGAGGATAGCTGGCTAGCTCGCAGAACAACCTCAAAAAAAACGCTGGCAGTCCGGATACCAAGGACCGCAATGGCAGGTTGCGTCGAAACAAAAACAAACGCCGCATTAACGGCAACAGCAATGAGGATACGGCAGTCAACGCCGGATTCTGAGGCTCCAAACCCGGTCAATGGAAGAAGCCATTCAAAAGAGCCACTCCGGGCCCGTCCAATTTGGACTGAATACTCGACCGCTCTGTCAAATACATGGAACCCCGACAAGCCAGCTAACCACACCAACAGAGATTGTTGGGTATTCAAGCAGCAGCAAATTAATCGCCAAAACAGTGACAAGGGCTACACAGGATGACGAGGAAGAGACCCGCCGCCAAACAACAGAGGACAAAAGGGATTCCCCCTCAAGTTCGGACGGTGAACATGATATACGCAACACATATCCCCAAGAGGGAGCGGAAGCGCACTAAGGGACGATACGCGATGGAGCCAGCGCCCCAAGTACAACCCATGGTCCTCTTGCCCGATCACTTTCGATCAAGAGACCATCCGACCAAGATCCGCCATGGCGGATTCGCCGCATTGGTTTTAGACCCAATCGTCGATGGATTTCACCTCACGAGTCCCGATGGACGGCGGTAGTAGCCTGAACCTGCTTTATCGTGATACAGGCGCAAGATGGGCATAGACACTTCAAGGATTAAACCTACAAAGACAACCTTCAAAGGCGTCATACCAGGTGTCAAGGCCAATTGTACAGGCTCAATTACACTGAAGTGGTCTTCGGATCCCGGATAATTTCCGCGAGGAGTTAATCTTCGACATAGTCCCGCTCATGGCGGCTATCATGCTCGCTCGGACGAACCGCGTTCGCAAAATTCAACGTGGTGCCGCATTATGCATACCTTAAGCTCAAGATGCCAGGCCCTCGTGGAGTCATCACGGTCAACGGAAACACGGAACGCTCCCTCCGAACGGAGGAACATACAGCGCTCTCTCGCGAAGTACATGAGCAGCCTTTTAAGGCAATTTTCGAGTCCGCCGTTAAACGACCGAACACGGCCAAACGCGCCCGAGCAACATCAACTAAGACCACCGCACGCCCGAGCACGCCGTAGCAATGCGGCCTCAACCCCAGCCCTCGCATAATTGTAAGACATACTCTCCGCGTACATAATTACGCCCTGGATATACCATGGGCATAGGGGGAAAGGCACAACCATAACAAACCCAGAGTGCGGTTCGACCACACCAGGGGCTCCCAAGTGTGTTGCTCGTTTTCTTTTATTTCTCTCTTTTTTTTATACAGAACTATGTCCGGCGGCGACCCTGCCGAACTCATGATGCAACTGCCAGGGAAGGACAAAGGCCGCGACGAACACTCAGGTGGTCCCCATCACGAGCATTAAATTTGTTAAATACAAACATTCCGCGGCCTACCCCTGGAGGGAGACGCCTTTAATTCGTCCAATCCCTTGCTTTCCGCACTATTTTGTATCATTCCGCACTCATAGCATATCTTCTCGAATAAAATGCAGCACTTTTTGCCCATAATTGCATTACCTTATATATATATATATGTTCATTTACGACATGTTGCATCCGCACATTTTGGTACGGCCAAATACACCAGGGGCTTATGTTCTCCGCATTATGGTGTGATAAAGTCCGAACACTTTCACAAGTGCGGCACCCCGAACTTATAGCATTATATGAATCGGCTCCAATCATGTCTTGGGTCAATAGTTGGGTTTGCCCGGCTCCCATGTTTGGCACCTTACGCCCGCTCTATCGGCTAAGGTAGCATGGGAGAACCACTGCGATTGCGCCCGGTTGAGCCGGTTAACGCCTCGATGGAGAAAGCTAAAACTGAATGTCATGATAAGGCGAGAGACTGGTCGCTGTTCGAGAGGTCCTTTCGGGTCCTTAAAGACCTACGCCGCTTTGAGCGAAGTTCGGATTATGTCCGATTTAAGGCGTGGATAGCGCCCCAATTCGGTCCTCCGAATACTAGGGGCTTCGCCAAAATTTAAAATTATAGAATTCTATGGCTAAGTGAGAGTGTTCAAGCACTATAAGTCCGGTTGCCTTGTTCGTTGTGTTGAGCCCTCCCTAGATGGACCCAAAAATGGGAACAAGAGTGCTCAAGTTTATCCCGAAAACCCCAGCACTCGTGGCATGGGGGCTGAAGCCGACGACTTGCCATCTCTCAGATTTAATAAACGGCCGCACAGAAGGTAATATTTTAAATTAACAAGCGTTGCTTAGCGCATATGAACAAAGTTTTCAGCGCACAGGATAACACATTGTGAATTTACTAAAAAATTACATCCCTGGGGCACTCATCCGCAATCTTGCGGGCACCCTTCAAGACAGCCTTATAGTAGATTTCGGGCGTACGATGTTCCTTGCCCGCTGGTGGCACGTCAGTGATTAGCTTCTCCGCATCCAGCTTGCCCCAATGCACCTTTGCACGGGCAAGGGCCCGACGAGCACCTTCAATACTGGCGGAGCGCTTGATAACCTCCACCCAGGGGCACGATCCACCAGCCGTCGACGAGGCCGAAGTAGCTCCTGTGCATGGCCTCTCCGAGCCACACCGGACTATGAGGCCCTTCATGGCCTGCTTGGCCACCTTGTGAAGCTCGACCAGCTGCTTCACTGGTCGCTAGGGGCACTGGATGGCCGGCCTCAACATACTTGAGACCGAAGACCTTCTCCGCTGAGCTCCCTCCTCGGCTCGGTAGAATGCGGCGGCATCAGACACGCTGCGAGGCAGATCTGCAAACGCCCCTGGAGAGCTCCGAATTCGGGTAAGTAACACGTAATTTACATTCACATGCTTGCTTTGCATGTAAAATGCCTTACCCGCCGCTATCTTCCTCATCAACTCAATCTCCTGAAGGGACTTATGGGCCTCGGCCTTGGCAGTTTTATACTTTCGAGAGCCGAGGCAAGCTCGGACTCTCGAGTCTTTGAGTCACGCTCCAAACTCTCATGCTTTTCCATGAGAGCCTGGAGCTCTTGCTGAACCACCGCCACCCGCGCCTCCTGCTTTTCTCGCTCTACCCGTTCCGTGGCCGCATTGCGTTCGGCCACGGACACGGCCTCCTTCAGGGTCGCCACCTCGTTCGTGGCCCCTGTAGTACCCATGTTATCCTTGTTATTTTTTGTTGCAACATAAATCCTTTTCTCGGAAGGTACAAGTTCAAAGTGGTGTTACTCACCTTCTTTGTCCTGGAGCTGCTTCTTGGCGCTGCCGAGCTCTTGCTCGGACCGCCGAGCTCTGCTTCAAAGCACCGACCTCCACGATCGGTCTGGCAGAGGTCAAGCGCAGCCTGCAACCCATATTGACATAATTTTTAGCAACCCACGTATATCTTCTTTTTCAGATCCTCATCCGCTTTTCTTTCCAACACCGAACCGAGCATCAGGGGCTACTGTCTATGCGGTATTACATTGCATATTTTTAACTTCTTACCTCAAAGCCTGATAGAAGGCTACTGCAGGCTTCGGTCAGCCCGCTCTTGGTGAGCTGCACCTTCTCGATCACCGCACTCATAATAGTGCGGTGTTCTTCCTCGATGGAAGCGCTCTGCAGCGCCTTCAACAAATTGCTCGGTGCCTCCGATTGGACGGAAGCCGCCGGCATCACGGTCTTGCCCTTCGTTCGAAGGGGCCGCCGGCCGGACTCCGGAACCACTGCGGGTTCTGATGTGGAGTCCGGCGCAAAGTCCGGGAGGACGCCTTGTGGCGCCCGAGCCTCCCCGATGGGTCCTTCTTGTGATCCCACCTCGGCGTCCTCGGCGTCACGAGGGTGGAGGCGGTCGGGATGGAGTCTACATCCGACGGAGCCAACGACCCGCCGATGAAGCGGGAGATCATCACCGGCGGACTACGAGCAGCATGCGGCATCGAATGACACTATGTGACGCAGAAAAAGAAATTATAAATCATTCAGGAATCCGGATACTTACGATCTCGCCGAGGCCTGGCCCTTGAAGGCCATTCTTCCTCGCCAACGCTGATGTTGGCGAGCTGTTCGGGGAATAGTCCTTCCCTCTTGACCCTTCGCCTCCCCCGTTGGGGAAGCCTTCCTCTTCCTCTCTCCTCCTCCGGGAGAGTCCTCTTCTCCTCCTCGTTTTCGGGAGGAGTCCGCCCGAGTCGCTCGGACACCTGAAAACGGGAGCTCTTTCGAGCACCCGTGGCCCCCTTCTTGGCCTTCTTCTCCGGCACCACGTGCGGTGCCGGAACCAGCAGCCCCGCTAGACGGGCGTCCACTGGATTTTCTGGCATAGGAGCCGGACGGGTAATCTGCTCCGCCTTCCTCATCCAGTCCTGTCAAAGGAAAAGGGGAAATTAAAACCCGCATAGAGTCAAACAATGAAAAGCGAGTGTCCCGTAAAGGGGTAGAATCACTTACCTCGTCGGCCTGGCGCTGCGAGCGAAATCCGCGGTCTTCAGTCGCGGATGCGGGGGCTTCGGCGCCCTTGAACAGCACCCTCCAGGCGCCTTCGTACGTCGTGTCGAAGAGCTTGCTCAGCGCCTGGTGCTGTTCCGGATCGAACTCCCACAGATTGAATGCCCGCTCTTGGCATGGGAGAATCCGGCGGACGAGCATGACTTGGACCACGTTAACCAGCCTGAGCTTCTTCACCAGCTTTTGGATACAGGCTTGGAGTCCCGTCAGCTCCTCCGAACTACCCCACAGCAAGCCCTTCTCTTTCCAGGAGGTGAGCTGCGTGGGGATACCGGATCTAAACTCGGGGGCTGCCGCCCATGTAGGGTCACGCGGCTCGGTGATATAGAACCACCCCGATTGCCACCCTTGACAGATTCCACGAAGGCCCTTCAACCAAAGGACATTGGGCATCTTGCCCAACATGGCGCCCAAGACTCCACTTGAGTGCCCTTCACTACCTACGGCTTGACATTGAAGGTCTTGAGCCACAAGCCGAAGTGGGGCTGGATGCAGAGGAAGGCCTCGCACGCGACGATAAACGCCGAGATGTTGAGGATGAAGTTCGGCGCCAGATCATGGAAATCCAGGCCGTAGTAGAACATGAGCCCCCGGACAAAGGGGTGAAGTGGAAAGCCCAGTCCGCGGAGGAAGTGGGGAAGAAAGACAACCCTCTCATGGGGCCTGGGGGTGGGGATGAGCTGCCCCTCATCGGGCAGCCGGGGCGCGATGTCGCCGGAGAGGTATCCGACGCTGCGCAGTTTGGCGATGTGCTCCTCCTTAACGGTGGAGGCCAACCATTTACCTCCCGCTCCGGACATGGTCGGAGAAGGTTGAGACGAGATGCGCGAACTTGGGCGCTGGAGCTCGAAAGCGTGGAGATGGATAAGCAAAGGAGGAAGAAGGCGAGGTGAGAAGGTGAATCCTTATCCCTTGTATGGGCGGGCGAAGTCTTCGCGTCCCCACCGCCCGGTAAAACTCGCTTATCTCCCAAGCGTCACCATCAATGGCACGGTTGGGTTACCCACGCCGTATTGATGTGAATCTCGGATTAAGGGAAACACGATCTCGCTCGACAAGACGTGCCAAGGAAACCGCTTCGCTAAATGCTTTGAGGTGGTAAAGTAAAAACAATTCGAGTAATGGCTTGGTAGTGGTATGACGTCATGCCACGTAAAACGCCGCAGATTGAACTTGTGTATATATTATTCTCTCTACGGTGGAATGTGGAATCTATTTTGCGAGCGGACACTATCCTGGTGTTCACAATCTTCTATCATTCGGAGGAGGAACCCGCCTTGCAATGCCAAGCAATATACGCGCGGACTTATCGTCATTGAAGCCTGGTTCAGGGGCTCCGAGGAGTCCTGGATTAGGGGTGTCCGGATAGCTGGACTACCATCATCACCGAACTATCATTGGCCGGACTATCATCGTCGACCGGACTCCAAGACTATGAAGATACAAGATTGAAGACTTCGCCCGTGTCCGGATGGGACTTTCCTTGGCGTGGAAGGCAAGCTTGGTGATACGGATATGTAGATCTCCTACCATTGTAACCGACTCTATGTAACCCTAGCCCTCTCCGGTGTCTATATAAACCGGATGGCTCTAGTCCGTAGGACTATCAGAACAACAACCCTTACAATCATACCATAGGCTAGCTTCTAGGGTTTAGCCTCCTTGATCTCGTGGTAGATCCACTCTTGTAAACATCCACAATATCAATATCAATCGAGCAGGACGTAGGGTTTTACCTCCATCAAGAGGGCCCGAACCTGGGTAAAACATCGTGTCCCTTGTCTCCTATTACCATCCGCCTAGACGCACAGTTCGGGACCCCCTACCCGAGATCCGCCGGTTTTGACACCGACAGCGGGCGCTGTTGAAATTTGGGGAGCGCACTCTCGTGACTGCTAGCAGCGACGACTTCACCGACGACGACTTTTTCCCCGACCTCGGCAACCTCTTCCTCAACGACATGGGTGACAACCTCAATGCCAATGGTGCTGCTCCCATTGCACCATATGTGTTTCTGTCCTTCCTGTTTGAAATCGTGGTAGAATTCATGTTTCTAGTCTGTGTCCTAGATTCGATCTGTTCATCTACTATGCTAGTCCGCATGATTAGTTTAATCTCTGTTATGCCGTCATGATTTATTTTGTAGTAAATCTCGTAGTAACTTGCTCATATATTCAACTGGCGGAACGTCCCCTACAGCCACTCCCGTTTCATGGACGGCCTGCTCAATGCCTCCAAGGAGCCCTTCGTCTACTGCTATGAGTGCCCGGTGCCGTTTTGGGGCACATCGGCGGACATCGTGCATCACCTGACGCAGGCGTGCGGCAATCACTACTGGCCCTTGGCGAAGAACATAAAGTATGAGACGTGCTACCCATTCACCGTGCCGGAGTCGCTGGAGGATCAGCGCCGCCTGCTAGTCTCGGAGAAGGACGACAGTGTCTTCCTCTTGATCATGGCCACCGGCGAGGCCCGCGCAGGCCGCCGCCACATCTCTGTAGTGTGCGTCAGGGCCGACGCCGCTGACGCTGACACTGACACGAGGCCTATGTACGCGTGCGTGCTCACTATTACTACCCCTCGGAGGTACGTGGGCGGCGACACTGGCTACGCCAAGCATACTTGGACTCTGCCAAGCTGGGGCCTTCCCGCGGACATCGACATGGAAAACCCATGGTGTTATTTGAACTCCAACAATGTGCACGGGGACTCCAAGGAGGTTCACCTAGACATCTGCATTTTCAAGTTAAATGTTGATCATTAGTCTTCGCTCAATGTAATCCGGTGTCTAAGGATGTGGAGACTTCCATGCATGATCTTGCTCTATTGGAGTATCGCGCAGGAATAAAAGTGCATCCATTTATGGTTTAGTCTAGAATCTTCCATGTATGAATTTTTACTACAGTACTGGTGAAAGACTTATCATGAACCATTTCTTACATATCCTCTGCCCCCTCCCAAGTCATCCTGATTTAATCCCTCCGTCTAGGTGTATAAGGGCATGGTTAATACTTAAATAGTATAGCCAACTGTTGGCTATAAGAAAGTGCCATGTCATCTGTAGCCAACATGTATACCAATGGATACTCAAAAACTAATTCTTGAAGATCATTTCCTGCAAAGCACAATAAGAGTTATTTCTTCACAAGTTTTGGATGCAGGTTGAACAGTTGAACGCTTTTGTTTGCGAAAGATATTTTTTATCTATTTCACCCGGATGTTTGTGAGCTCTAGAGATGAAATAATATCCGAACAAACCTATCGATACTCGTTACACATGAGATAACCCCCACATCCTTTGTCAAAATAAACAACTCCCCGATCAATGCATTTCACTCTTCTGTGCAACGCATGAGCACCTTACTATAGATTAGTACGACCAAAAATTGAACTAACATTATATATAGTACGATAAATGATGATGCATGTCACCTAAAATTATATCATTGAAAACTATGTTCAAATACGAATCCAATGATATTGTTTTTGTTGACATGCACTAACATTTTGTCAGTTAAATCTTCAGTAAAATTCAACGGGGGATAAACGACGACCGATGTACTCCCCCCTTCCATCTATACAAGGCCTAACCCCAAATTTTATTTTTCCATCTATACAAGGCCAAATGAACTAACCGAGGCATCTCCATCTTAATTTTCTCTTGCAAGTCGTGCGTGGTCCCTTCATCGTGAAAATGCTCTGGCCGTCGCATTGATTTGCATGCATGGATAGCACAACCATATTTTCAAAGGAGGAGCGAGCTCTATATTTCAGCCAATGCATGTATGATTTGAGGAATTATGATTGGGCATGCATGTAGAAAAGGGAGGAGAGTAATTTGCATGAGAGGGATTAAAGGAAGGGAGGCCAACGGCTAGGCATTCATAGGAGGCTGCATGCAAGATTACACGGGATCCAGATACTAGTCCCAAAATCAGTTCCTCTTTTTGCGGACATGCCTTGGTACGAGAGATTGACAAGTTAGGCCCTGTAAAAATGGATGGAGGGAGTAGTAGTACTAGTGTAGAGGGCGGCGCTGCACGGGAGTCTCACCTTTCACCCTGCTCGTGGCGCGGCAGTAAAGCCGTCATATCACAAAACGCAACCACTCCCAGTAATAAGTGGCCTGGTAAAATAAACAGACAAGCAACCATCACATCCCTCCGTCTTTTTTGCATTTCATCTCTCTGCATTTACTTTCTCCGGTTCATCTCGCACACTCGATCACTAGCTAGTACTCCTAGGGCCAGTTCTTTTGGCGGCTTCCCCAGCTTTTCCCACAAGACTAGTCACAGTGGAGAGTAACAATAAGGCGCCTCACTCATTTATTTGGGCTTCTAAACTACTATTCCGTCCTGGTTTATTCCTCACCATTGTAATATGTGCTAAATTTTGACCAAAGATTTAACTGGTTTATTCCTCAACATTGTAATCCCTCCATCTAGGTGTGTAAGTCATCTTACGAAAACCAAATAATCCCAAAACACTTAGGCGCGGTGCATTAACTTCTACCTCGTTTCTTGTTTCTTGACATATCAACCAATAAGAGATAAAGAGTGTGCATGCTTTTAATGACTTGAGATATCAAACACGACATGCAGTGGTTAGTTCAGTGCATGCAATACTATTAATTAGCAAATAAACATTAACATTTCTCGTTTTCTCCTCCTCCTTGGTCACGGTGCATAGCCTAAGACGACTTACTCACCTCGACGGATGGAGTAGTGCATGTTGAAGGAAATATGCCCTAGAGGCAATAATAAAGTTATTATTTATTTCCTTATACCATGATAAATGTTTATTATTCATGCTAGAATTGTATTAACCGGAAACATAATACATATGTGAATACATAGACAAACAGATAGTCACTAGTATGCCTCTACAAGACTAGCTCATTAATCGAAGATGGTTATGTTTCCTAACCATAGACATATGTTGTCATTTGATTAATGGGATCACATCATTAGGAGAATGATGTGATTGACATGACCCATTCCGTTAGCTTAGCACTTGATCGCTTAGTATGTTGCTAATGCTTTCTTCATGACCCATACATGTTTACGTAACTATGAGATTATGCAACTCCGTTTACGGAGGAACACTTTGGTACTACCAAACGTCACAACGTAATCGGGTGATTATAAAGGAGTACTACAGGTGTCTCCAAAGGTACTTGTTGGGTTGGCGATTTGAGATTAGGTTTTGTCACTCCGATTGTCGGAGAGGTATCTCTAGGCCTTCTCGGTGATACACATCACTCAAGCCTTGCAAGCATTACAACTAATGAGTTAGTTGTGAGATGATGTATTACGGAACGAGTAAAGAGACTTACAGGTAACGAGATTGAAATAGGTATTGGATACCGACGATCGAATCTCGGGTAAGTAACATGCCGATGACAAAGGGAACAACGTATGTCGTTATGCGGTTTGACCGATAAAGATCTTCGTAGAATATGTAGGAATCAATATGGGCATCCAGGTTCCGCTATTGGTTATTGACCGAGAATGGTTCTAGGTCATGTCTACATAGTTCTCGAACCCGTAGGGTCCGCACGCTTAACGCTTCGATGACGATTTCATTATGAGTTTATAAGTATTGATGCACCAAGGTTGTTCGAGTCCGGATATGATCACGGACATGACGAGGAGTCTCGAAATGGTCGAGACATAAAGATTGATATATTGAAGCCTACATTTGGACATCGAAGTGTTCCGAGTGAAATCGAATTTACGGAGTACCGGAGGTTACCGAACCCCCGGGACTACATGGGCCATAGTGGGCCTTGGAGGAAAGGAGAAAGGGCCAGCCCTAGGTGGTCGCGCCCCTTCCCTAGTCCTATTAGGACTAGGAAAGGTGGGCCGCCCCTCTCTCTCTTTCCCCCAGGAATCCTAATCCAACTAGGATTGAGGGGAATCCTACTCCCGGAGGAGTAGGACTCCTGGCGCCCCTCTTGGCCGCCAGCCCCTCCCCTTGGCTCCTTTATATACGGGGGCAGGGGCACCCTAGAACACACAAGTTGATCTACGGATCGTTCCTTAGCCGTGTCGGTGCCCCTTCCACCATATTCCACTTCGGTCATATCGTCAGAGAGCTTAGGCGAAGCCCTCGCCGGAGAAGTCATATCGTCATGAGCTTAGGCGAAGCCCTGTGTCGGTGGAGCATCAACATCGTCACCACGCCGTCGTCTTGACGGAACTCATCCCGACACTTTGCTGGATCGGAGTCCGGGATCGCCATCGAGCTGAACGTGTGCGAGAACTCGGAGGTGCCGTCGCTCGGTGCTTGGATCGGTCGGATCGTGAAGACGTCGACTACATCAACCGCGTTGTTATAACGCTTCGCTTTCGGTCTACGAGGGTACGTGGACGGACACTCTCCCCTCTCGTTGCTATGCCATCACCATGGTCTTGCGTGTTCGTAGGAAATTTTTTGAAATTACTACGTTCCCCAACACATGTGACATGCACTAACATTTCATTAGTTAAATTTATGATTAAAATTTGACACAGATTACAATGGGGACCAATAAACCAGGACGGAGGTAGTAGTTATGGGATTACTAATCTAGAAGCCTAAAAGAACTGGCCCCTGGTACTCCTACTAGTAGTAGTACTCAAGTTGGAATTCCAATTGCACGGCACAACTTGTTAGGCAAAAAATTCGATACAGGGTGTAGGAAGCGGTTTGGGAATTTGCATGCCTTTCCAACCAGTGAGATACTCCGTACAAAGTACGACAGAGAAATAACCACAGAGAAGGAAGCTAAAAGTAAACAATCAAACGAGCATTTTTGCATTTGTTTTGCATTGAATCGTTTCACAAGCTTGACTAGTGTTGTTTTTCTACTTTTACAAAACCGCATCATATGTTAAAACGTGCATTTGCACGCACATAAGTAATAGTAGTACCCTCCGTCTAGGTGTATAAGTCTTCCTCCTTCTTGGTCACGGTGCACAACCAAAGATGACTTATTGACCGGAGGGAGGGAGTAGCACAGTCTGCAAGCATATATCGAGAGAGACGTGTAGTGAGATAGTATATAGTAAAGTTTGTGCTATATGCACGTACTTGCAAAATGCGTACGAATACACAAGGTTTCCAAACTTTCCCTTTTACATACTTAATTAAGGACGCTAAAAATTCCTGAACATTCGGGATTTATCATTTGCGTCCCAAAACTAATGAGATCGCCTTACGAAACAAAAAAATACTCCTCCTAAAAGCCACGGCGCTCGCAGGAGCGCTTGCGGCGCGCCACGAGTGCCCTGGTGCGTGGCCGTTTCCCAGAGCGCCGACACAACGCCTCTTCCTCAGCCTCACAACTCGCAAGGTGCTGATTGGCGGCTTGCCGGCGGGCGAGCGCGATCTCACCGGTGTGGTGATCCAGCGCCAACAGGTACTCCTCCTCGCTGGAAGCGTGCACCCGGTCCACGTACCGCCAAGCATAGATGAGGCGATTGGGCCCGACTGCACTCAGGGCGTCGCCACGAGCGTCCTCCACCACCCTCACGGCCCTCGCATGAGCCTCCTGCCAAAGAGCCAATTGCCTGACTCTCTCGTACGCGACATAGGCCTCCCAGGCAGCTTGTTCCGCGGTGCGCTTCTCCTCCTCGGCCTTCTTCTCCGCCTCTATTTTGGCGCGCTCTGCTGGAGGATAAGCCTCCCACAAGGCGACATCCATTTCTTTCCAAAGCTCCTCAAGTCTGGGGGGCTCGGCGGGCGGCGCGGCGTTCTCCTTGTAGTGGGGAGCCGACGCGTCCTCCGGCGCGCATGCTGGCGAGATTGGGAACGCTGACGCGTCCACCTCGACGCGTCGCGGCGAGGAGCGGAATGCCGATGCGTCCTCCTCGACTAGTGGCGGCGAGGAACGGAACGGCGACGCGTCGCGTCGCGGCGAGGATCGGAACACCGACGCATCCTCCTCGACTAGTGGCGGCGAGGAACGGAACGGCGACGCGTCACGTAGCGGCGAGGAGGGGAACACCGACGAGTCCTCCTCGACTAGTGGCGGCGAGGAATGGAACGGCGACGTGTGACCGTCCACGCGGTGCAGTGAGGGGCTCCTAGGGCTTGGGAGGGGCGATGCCATGGTGGTCGGCGTGAGAGGGAGGGGGAGGAGATAGCGATGAACGTGAACATACATGCCCCACACATGTTCATATTTCAAGGTGCACTAAATTATTGCATGCGATGATTAAGGCTGGCCATAATGGTGGTATCTTAGCTGGTATCATGCACACGGGAATAGCAAACATGCTGATGTGGCAAATAATTAAAGAAGAGAGGGGGGGTTAGAGTAACTAGTGTTCATGCATGCATTGGTAAACACATTTTTTTGTGAAGAACGATAGCACTAGTTGAGTACTTTTCCAGACTTCAAAAACTATTCCACCGCCTCTACTATCTTGCTAAGAGTAGGTGAAATTTTTGAATCGAGCCCTTTAAACTAGAAGGGAGGTAGTGGTACTCTAATAGCTAACCTTGTTGTGATGACAAGATAGGACATGGCACGCACCTGGACGGAGGAACTAGTCTGCATTGTGCATTTAAGTGGTGTCTGAAGTCTACCTCTACTTTCACCAGACTTATAGAAAAATGTGTCAACATTCACAATGTCAAATCAATATTTTTACACTCATTATAAAACGTAGTTCTTATACTCATTATAATTAGTATTGTAGATATTGATATTTTTAGTATAAATTTGGTCGTGGGATTTCATTGATGCCTGTCAAAGCGTGGAGGAAGCGGAGCTTAGGGCTTGCATTTCCGGTCTCTACATAGGTATTTCTCTTCATAATCCTGTAATTTTAGAGACTGATTGCGCTTTTGTGGTAGCGTCTCTTGCATCCGGGGGACTATGACAGGTCTGCTATGCGTGACCTGAAGATGAAAGCGTTGAGCATCTCGAAGTTGATCAACAATCTTCAATTGTCGAAGATTAGTCGTTCGACCAATAAGGTGGCACACTTAATCGCTAAGTATAGCTTTGACAATAGATTAGATGGTATTCTTGTAAATAATGTACCTCCCTGTGTGGTGAATATTGTATCGAATGAGTGTACTGGTGTGGCTGGTTAATTAATATAAGGTGGTGTTCAAAAAAAAGTATAAATTTGGTCAAACACTTTGCAAACGGTTGACGGGAGTAAAAAGGACCAGAGGGAGTATCATGCATGCGGAGTAGGCAAAAAAAATTGCTTGTCTAAAAAAAGGCAAAAAAATTGCTCATTGCTACCTCTTGAGCACTGCGTTGGATTTTCCCGAAGAGGAGAGGATGATGCAGCAAAGTAGCATAAGTATTTCCTTCGGTTTTTGAGAACCAATGTATCAATCCAGTAGGAGGCCACGCGCAAGTCCCTCGTACCTACACAAAACGATAGCTCAACGCAACCAACGCGATTAGGGGCTGTCAATCCCTTCACGGTCACTTATGAGAGTGAGATCTGATAGAGATGATAGATAATATTTTTGGTATTTTTGGTATAAAGATGCAAGGTAAAATAAAAGGCAAAAATAAAAGCAAAGCAAATATAAAGTGATTGGAGATTGATATGATGAGAATAGACCCGGGGGCCATAGATTTCACTAGTGGCTTCTCTCAAGAGCATAAGTATTTCTACGATGGGTGAAAAATTACTGTTGAGCAATTGATGAATTGAGCATAGTTATGAGAATATCTAGGCATGATCATGTATATAGGCATCACGTCCGAGACAAGTAGACCGACTCTGCCTGCATCTACTACTATTACTCCACTCATCGACCGCTATCCAAAGATGCATCTAGAGTATTAAGTTCAAGAAATCGAGTAACGCCTTAAGCAAGATGACATGATGTAGAGGGATAAATTCATGCAATATGATATAAACCCCATCTTGTTATCCTCGATGGCAACAATACAATACGTGCCTTGCTGCCCCTACTGTCACTTGGAAAGGACACCGCAAGATTGAACCCAAAGCTAAGCACTTCTCCCATTGCAAGGAAAACCAATCTAGTAGGCCAAACCAAACTAATAATTCGAAGAGACTTGCAAATATAACCAATCATACATAAAAGAATTCAGAGAAGATTCAAATATTGTTCGTAGATAATCTTGATCATAAACCCACAAATCATCGATCTCAACAAACACACCGCAAAAAGAAGATTACATCGAATAGATCTCCACGAGAGAGGGGGAGAACATTGTATTGAGATCCAAAAAGAGAGAAGAAGCCATCTAGCTACTAACTATGGACCCGAAGGTCCGAGGTAAACTACTCACACTTCATCGGAAGGGCTATGGTGTTGATGTAGAAGCCCTCCGTGGTGGATTCCCCTTCTGGCGGAGCTCCGGAACAGGCCCCAAGATGGGATCTCGTGGATACAGAAAGTTGTGGTGGTGGAATTAGGTTTTTGGCTCCGTATCTGATCGTTTGGGGGTACGTAGGTATATATAGGAGGAAGGAGTACGTCGGTGGAGCTTAGAGGGGCCCACGAGGCAGGGGGCGCGCCCTCCACCCTCGTGACCGCCTCGTGCCTTACTTGACGGAGGGTCCAAGTTTTCTGGGTCTTATCTTATGAGCAAATCACGTTTCCGAAGGTTTCATTCCGTTTGGACTCTGTTTGATATTCCGTTTCTTCGAAACACTGAAATAGGCAAAAAAACAA
This sequence comes from Aegilops longissima, assembly GCA_021605205.1. Classification (NCBI taxonomy): domain Eukaryota; kingdom Viridiplantae; phylum Streptophyta; class Magnoliopsida; order Poales; family Poaceae; genus Aegilops; species Aegilops longissima. Next base: position 237,059,602 of record CM038678.1, on the reverse strand, counting down.
CAATTCTGGGATGGGCCTCCGGTTAATAGGTTAGTCCCAAAAGTAATATGAAAGTGGAAAATAAAGCCCAATATAGTCCAAAAGAGTAGATAATATAGCATGGAGCAATCAAAAATTATAGATACGTTGGAGACGTATCAGGCATCCCCAAGCTTAATTCCTGCTCGTCCTCGAGTAGGTAAATGATAAAAAGAGAATTTTTTATGCGGATGCTACTTGGCATAATTTCAATGTAAATCTTCTTAATTGTGGTATGAATATTCAGATCTGAAAGATTCAAGACAAAATTTCATATTGACATAAAAATAATAATACTTCAAGCATACTAACAAAGCAATTATGTCTTCTCAAAATAACATGGCCAAAGAAAGTTATCCCTACAAAATCATATAGTCTGGCTATGCTCTATATTCACCACACAAAGTATTTAAATCATGCACAACCCCGATGACAAGCCAAGCAATTGTTTCATACTTTAACATTTTCAAAACTTTTTCGATCTTCACGCAATACATGAGCGTGAGCCATGGATATAGCACTATATGTGGAATAGAATGATGGTTGTGGAGAAGAAAAAAAGAGGGGAAGATAGTCTCACATCAACTAGGCGTATCAACGGGCTATGGAGATGCCCATCAATAGCTATCAATGTGAGTGAGTAGGGATTGCCATGCAACGGATGCACTAGAGCTATAAGTATAAGAAAGCTCAAGAAAAGAAACTAAGTGGGTGTGCATCCAACTCGCTTGCTCACGAAGACCTAGGGCATTTTGAGGAATCCCATCATTGGAATATACAAGACAAGTTCTATAATGAAAATTCCCACTAGCATATGAAAGTGACGAAATGAGTGACTCTCTATCATGAAGATCATGGTGCTACTTTGAAGCACAAGTGTGGTAAAAGGATAGTAACATTGTCCCTTCTCTCTTTTTCTCTCATTTTTTATTTGGGCCTTTTCTCTTTTTATTTTTTTATGGCCTCTTTTTTTTTGTCCGGAGTCTCATCCCGACTTATGGGGGAATCATAGTCTCCATCATCCTTTCCTCACTTGGGACAATGCTCTAAAAATGATGATCATCACACTTTTATTTTTCTTACAACTCAACAATTACAACTCAATACTTAGAACAAAATATGACTCTATGTGGATGCCTCCGGCGGTGTACCGGGATATGCAATGAATCAAGAGTGACATGTATGAAAAAATTATGAATGGTGGTTTTGCCACAAATATGATGTCAACTACATGATCATGCTAGCAATATGACAATGATGGAGCGTGTCATAATAAACGGAACGGTGGAAAGTTGCATGGCAATATATCTCGGAGTGGCTATGGAAATGCCATGATAGGTAGGTATGGTGGCTGTTTTGAGGAAGGTATATGGTGGTTGGATGATACCGGCGAAAGGTTCGCGGTATTAGAGAGGCTAGCAATGGTGGAAGGATGGGAAAAAGTGCATATAATCCATGGACTCAACATTAGTCATAAAGAACTCATATACTTATTGCAAAAATCTAGAAGTTATCAAAGCAAAGTATTACGCGCATGCTCCTAGGGTGATAGATTGGTAGGAAAAGACCATCGCTCGTCCCCGACTGCCACTCATAAGGAAGGCAATCAATAAATAAATCATGCTCCGACTTCATCACATAACGGTTCACCATACGTGCATGCTACGAGAATCACAAACTTTAACACAAGTATTTCTCAAATTCACAACTACTCAACTAGCATGACTCTAATATCACCATCTTCATATCTCAAAACAATTATCAAGCATCAAACATTTCTTAGTATTCAACGCACTCAAAAGAAAGTTTTACAAATCTTGAATACCAAGCATATTATTATTAAGCAAATTACCATGCTATTTAAGACTCTCAAAATAATCTAAGTGAAGCATGATAGATCAATAGTTTTTTTAAAACAAATCCACCACCATGCTATAAAAGATATAAGTGAAGTACTAGAGCAAAACCTATAAAGCTCAAAAGATATAAGTGAAGCACATAGAGCAAAACTATAAAGCTCAAAAGATATAAGTGAAGCACATAGAGTATTCTAACAAATTCCAATTCTTGTATGGCTCTCTCAAAAGGTGTGTACAGAAAGTATGATTGTGGTAAAACAAAAATCAAAGACTCAAATCGTACAAGACGCTCCAAGCAAAACACATATCATGTGGTGAATAAAAATATAGCTCCAAGTAAAGTTACCGATGGAAGTAGACAAAAGAGGGGATGCCTTCCGGGGCATCCCCAAGCTTTGACTTTTTGGTGTCCTTGGATTATCTTGGGGGTGCCATGGGCATCCCCAAGCTTAGGCTCTTGCCACTCCTTGTTCCATAATCCATCAAAAGATTTCACCCAAAACTTGAAAACTTCACAACACAAAACTCAACAGAAATCTCGTGAGCTCCGTTAGCGAAAGAAAACAAAAGACCACTTCAAGGTACTGTAATGAACTTATTATTTATTTATATTGGTGTTAAACCTACTGTATTCCAACTTCTCTATGGGTTATAAGCTATTTTACTAGCCATAGATTCATCAAAATAAGCAAACAACACACGAAAAATAGAATCTGTCAAAAACAGAACAGTCTGTAGTAATCTGTAACTAACGCAAACTTATGGAAGGCCAAAATATTAGAAAAAATAGGAAGACCTAGGAAATTCGTTTATTGATCAGCAGCAATTGGAATCACTATTTTATCACGTTCTGGTGAATTTTAATAATTGTTTTCATGAACCAAAAGTTTCTGGAAATTACAGCAAGATCAAATAACTATCATCCAAGAAGATCCTATAGGTTTAACTTGGCACAAACACTAATTAAAAGATAAAACCACATCTAAACAGAATGTAGATGGATTATTTATCCCTAAACATAAACAAAAACAAAAATTAAAAATAAAATTGGTTGCCTCCCAACAAGCACTATCGTTTAACGCCCCTAGCTAGGCATAAAAGCAAGGATAGATCTAGGTATTGCCATCTTTGGTAGGCAATCCATAAGTGGCTCTCATGATAGATTCATATGGTAGTTTTATTTTCTTCCTAGGAAAGTGTTTCATGCCCTTCTTTAAAGGAAATTGGAATCTAATATTCCCTTCCTTCATATCAATAATTGCACCAATCATTCTAAGGAAAGGTCTACCAAGAATAATAGGACAAGAAGGATTGCAATCTATATCAAGAACGATAAAATCTACGGGCACATAATTCCTATTTGCAACAATAAGAACATCATTAATTCTTCCATAGGTTTCTTAATAGTGGAATCCGCAAGATGCAAGTTTAGAGAGCAATCATCAAAATCACGGAAATCTAGCAAATCACACAAGGTTTTGGGAATAGTGGAAACACTAGCACCCAAAATCACATAAAGCATAAAATTCATGATCCTTAATATTAATTTTAATAGTTGGTTCCCACTCATCATAAAGTTTTCTAGGGATATAAACTTCCAACTCAAGTTTTTCTTCATAAGATTGCATCAAGGCATCAACAATATGTTTAGTAAACGCTTTATTTTGACTATAAGCATGAGGAGAATTTAGCACGGATTGCAACAAGGAAATACAATCAATTAAAGAGCAACTTTCATAATTAAATTCCTTTAAATCCAATATAGTGGGTTTAGCAACATCTAGGGTTTTATTCCTTTCAACCCCACTTTTATCAATTTCATCATCAAGATCTAAATACTCCGAATTTTTGGAACGCCTTCTAGGTAAGGGTGGATCATATTCAGTTTCATCAAGATTCATATTGCAAAACAAAGATTTTATAGGGGACACATCAATAAATTTTTGATCTTCATCTTGATTTTCATAGGGATTTGGTTTAGTGGCCATCTTATTGACTAAGGTAGCCTGCATATCCGAAATTTCAGCAGTCAACTTTTCAAGACGAGCAATTTGGGATCTTATAGCATCAAATTCTTTAGACATATCATCGAGCTCTTTATTCATATAACTCATAAAACTTTTTTGTTCCTTATGCTAATTTCTAAAGAAATTATTATGCTCAAATTGCAAAACCATAAACTTCCTGACGTTGTTTTCGATCTCCTCTAACCTTTTAAGGTGAAGATCACCAAATCTAGGTAGAGCCATCGCGGCAAACAAGCAATCCAACACACGAGCAAACAAAAGGAAAGCGAGAAAAAGGCAAACGGAAAAGAGAGGGCGAATAAAACGGCAAGGGTGAAGTGGGGGAGAGGAAAACGAGAGGCAAATGGCAAATAATGTAGTGCGGGAGATAGGGATTGTGATGGGTACTTGGTATGTTGACTTTTGCGTAGAATCCCCGGCAACGGTGCCAGAAATTCTTCTTGCTACCTCTTGAGCACTACGTTGGATTTCCCTGAAGAGGAGAGGATGATGCAGCAAAGTAGCGCAAGTATTTTCCTCAGTTTTTGAGAACCAAGGTATCAATCCAGTAGGAGGCCACGCACAAGTCCCTCGTACCTACACAAAACGATAGCTCAATGCAACCAACGCGATTAGGGGTTGTCAATCGCTTCACGGTCACTTATGAGAGTGAGATCTGATAGAGATGATAGATAATATTTTTGGTATTTTTGGTATAAAGATGCAAGGTAAAATAAAAGGCAAAAATAAAAGCAAAGCAAATATAAAGTGATTGGAGATTGATATGATGAGAATAGACCCGGGGGCCATAGATTTCACTAGTGGCTTCTCTCAAGAGCATAAGTATTTCTACGGTGGGTGAACAAATTACTGTTGAGCAATTGACAGAATTGAGCATAGTTATGAGAATATCTAGGCATGATCATGTATATAGGCATCACGTCCGAGACAAGTAGACCAACTCCTGCCTGCATCTACTACTATTACTCCACTCATCGACCACTATCCATCATGCATCTAGAGTATTAAGTTCAAGAAAACAGAGTAACGCCTTAAGCAAGATGACATGATGTAGAGGGATAAATTTATCCAATATGATATAAACCCAATCTTGTTATCCTTGATGGCATCAATACAATACTTGCCTTGCTGCCCCTACTGTCACTGGGAAAGGACACCGCAAGATTGAACCCAAAGCTAAGCACTTCTCCCATTGCAAGAAAAACCAATCTAGTAGGCCAAACCAAACTGATAATTCGAAGAGACTTGCAAAGATAACCAATCATACATAAAAGATTTTAGAGAAGATTCAAATATTGTTCATAGATAATCTTGATCATAAACCCACAATTCATCGATCTCAACAAACACACCGCAAAAAGAAGATTACATCGAATAGATCTCCACGAGAGAGGGGGAGAACATTGCATTGAGATCCAAAAAGAGAGAAGAAGCCATCTAGCTACTAACTATGGACCCGAAGGTCTGAGGTAAACTACTCACACTTCATCGGAAGGGCTATGGTGTTGATGTAGAAGCCCTCCGTGGTGGATTCCCCTTCCGGCGGAGCTCCAGAACAGGCCCCAAGATGGGATCTCGTGGATACAGAAAGTTGTGGCGGTGGAATTAGGTTTTTGGCTCCGTATCTGATCGTTTGGGGGTACGTAGGTATATATAGGAGGAAGGAGAACGTCGATGGAGCTTCGAGGGGCCCACGAGGCAGGGGGCGCGCCCTAGGGGGGGCGAGCCCTCCACCCTCGTGACCGCCTCGTGGCTTTCTTGACGGAGGGTCCAAGTTTTCTGGGTCTTATCTGATGAGCAAATCACGTTTCCGAAGGTTTCATTCCGTTTGGACTCTGTTTGATATTCCGTTTCTTCGAAACACTGAAATAGGCAAAAAACAGCAATTCTGGGCTGGGCCTCCGGTTAATAGGTTAGTCCCAAAAGTAATATAAAAGTGGAAAATAAAGCCCAATATAGTCCAAAACAGTAGATAATATAGCATGGAGCAATAAAAAAATATAGATACGTTGGAGACGTATCACTCATTTATAGCCGGTCGAAGTCTCAAAGGGCGCGACCGCGCGAGGGAGGTGAAGGTCGTGGGAGGTGCGACGTTTGACGGAATTAAGTGAAGTTACATCCACGCGCCGCCATAGCGTGCGAACAGGCAGAAGCTATATCGTCAGGCCTACGATATGGGTCTAGTAGACATGACATCTAGTGGGTCCCGCATAGTTCTCGAGAACTCTTTGGGGGCTTGCAGCCGTTAATCCATAGAGCAAGCCAGCAACCCCACGCCTTTCACACGCCCTACTCGTCCCCGTCTTCTACTAGTAGTACAATACCTTACAACAGTTTGCTCCCAGTCGTTCCGTCCTTTCACATTACGGCAGTTCCACTAATTCTAACCCTCCTCCCAAATCCATGGCGTCCCAAATCTCCATGATCGGCGGTGAGTACAATGTTAGAACCATCACCGGCGATGAGTTCGACGTCATCTACACCCGTTCTTCCGCAGCGGTGAAAGAATGCCTTGCTCACTTCAAACGCATGTTCGAAAACTCAAATGATGAGTGGGTCACTGGGCTAAATGTTGAGTACACCACAGTCCTGGGAAGCAAGAAGAAACTAAAGGAGGAAGAGAAGAAGAAGCCCACCGTGATCCAGGTTTGCGTGCATGACTTATGCTTGGTCTACGACATATGCCATGCCAATGTTGAGTGCGAGGAATTTAAGAAGTTCCTCAAGGGCGGCCGAGTCAAATTCGTTACTGTAGACTTTAGGAACGACAAGGAAATCCTGGGTCGAATAGGCCTCGTTGTAGGCCAACCCTTCGATCTCCAGAAGGCAAGCCTGGTGTCCTCCTCTCAGCCTTCAATGCTGACCCTAGCAGCAGCCATGATTGATCGTTCGTACGCTAAACTGAAGAAACCTCACCACGAGTTTCATCATGCATGGGAGTCGAAGACATTAGATGAAGATCACATCCTGTACGCAGCAATGGATGCCTACCTTTGTTTAAATATCTACAAGGGTTGGATGAAGAAGCAGAGCCTAGTGTCTGGTTCAAGCAAAGAAGCGTCGGCGAAGAGGAAGAGGAAGAGGGACGAGGACGAAGTCGAGGACGTGGACTCGGACTCCGAGTAGGTGGCAGTGCCGTCGCTCATGCTGGTTCTACTGCAGTGTCAAGCGGACTAGTTGCTTAGTTTATTTTCAAGGGTGTATTGTGCTGAGGCCCCAGCAGAACTATGTTTATGTTGTTTCTCGTTATTTGAACTCTTTAGTACGTACAGTAGTACTAGTACTATGTCTTACTACTGTTCTTCTTGCAGTTGGTACTACTGCTCGTATCTTTGTGTTCCTACTGTACTTAATACGTTCGTACTAGTAGTATAATTTGGGTCAGTCGATTTGTGAAAGAAGTTCGACGGAGCGAAGGAAAAGGACGGCATAAGAGGTGGAAGAAACCCTTCTAGCCATCGATGTTGCATCAAACGGCTCACATGAGTCGACTAACCCGAATTGCTCCTTCTGATTGCAGGATCCACGTGGCATTCAAGGTCTCGACGGTAGATTCCGCGTCCGCACCCGGTTTGCGAGCTCGACGCGCGCGCGACCGGCTTCCGCCGCGACAACCACCATGCGCGCCTCCTCCGCGCAGGCGGAGACGACAATGACACGCTAGTTCCTCCTCGCCGGCGTGCTGGAGCACGCGCTCGTCCTCCTCTTCATATGCTGCGTGCATAGACGCGGCTCCACCAGCTGCTCGCGTGCTTGGCAGCGCGGCGGCATCGCGAGGAGGGACTACAGATGACGTGAGCGGGCGAGCCTTCGGCTTCATGGCACAGGGATGGCGACGACACGACGGTGATGGGCGAGAAATTGTTGGCCGGAGCAGGCGGGCGCCGGCATGCACAACAGCGGCGGCGACATATTGATGAGTGCGCGTGTGGGAGCTTACTTTAGTTTTATATATAAGGTTGGTCAAATTTAAAATAAAACCGTACTAGTACACGTAAACATTAGACTTAGGCAGCGCTTTTATTAGTTAGTACCACAGCCATGATATGGAATCCTGTGCAAGCGCGTGAACCGCGGCCGCGCGGTCGATCGAACGGTGCGTCACCGTGTCGCGCTCGAAGGACATCCACCGAACCTTTTTGTGTGTGTGAAAACAATCCTCGAATATTACTCAACTTTTTTTTGCTATGAAAGTTCTTGACACTGCAATATTTCCATATATTTGAATTTAGCTCCAGTTCGTGTTTATTTGGATTTGGACATTTTAGGTGCGCCCTAGTTTTTTTAATACTGATTTTGTGTGTGTGATGAGAGAGAACGTGTGTATGTGTCCATATGTGTGTTGCGGCGGAAGGGCAATGTGGAGACGCTGTGCGTGTGATACAGACATAGAGAGGTGTGAATGTGCAAATGATCATGCATGAGTGAGACATAGACAGATGCCGATACGTTGTGTATACATGAGAGAACGGTCTTGTAGTTTACTTGTGTGTGTGTGTGAGAGAGAGAGAGAGAGGGAGAGAGAGAGACAGAGAGAGGAGCATCTGTAACACAACAACCATCTCTCTCGATTCGTCCGTCCCTCGCACGGTCGCATGCAACACATGCATCAACGCGCACATTTTAACACCCTCACCCGACCCCTGCCCACCTCGAGGCCCGCACAATCTCTTCGTGAATACCCATTTCTCTCCTTATGTTTGTTTTCTCTCAATATCTAACACACACACACACACACACACACACACACACAGAGACACGCAGCACAACACACACACACTCCCCCGAGCACACAATTCATCCCCATCCAAGGTTATACGGCGACCACTCTCGCTTGTGCTTCTTTGCACCCCAACATGCACAACACCTCAATCTTCAAAGAGGGCATCGAGCAGATCGAAGACGGCGACCACACCGCGCTAGAGAATCTGGGGTCATTTGGAAGCAGGGTGATGTGACGACGGCTGACTAACTCCTCCCCCACCCTCTCTCTCTCTCTCTTGCACAAAATTACCAATCCCTCTCTCCCCCGCACAAAATTGTCAATCCCTCAACCCACAAGATCCTTCCCTTCTCGTCCATGTTTTTCCAGCTCTCTCATCAAACATGTTGTCTCTTCTCCTTCCACGTATACAGAATCCAGATGCACACGCATCTCATGTATATTACATGTATCCATCTTTCTCACAGACCTAACTTCTTCCTCTCTCTTTCTCTCTCTATCTCTCTCTCTCTCTGTCTCGTGAGGTTTGTCTCCTACTCTCTCGTCCACATACATACAATCTTTCCCGCCCTATCTGCTCCATCTTCAAAAGCTCTCTCTGCACGTTTCATTCACACATTGGGATATGTCAAAATGTTGTTTCTATAATGGCTGATGTAGAGTTATGGTTGTTTTTGTTGCATCCTACAAAGTAATAACTATGAAATGCATTTAGATTCTCATTTGACTGGGATTATGTGAGTTTGAGCATGTTGTGAAGTACTATAGACCTTGTATACATCTTGGGATTCGACAATGATTGTAACTATTGAATTGTATAGACCATTACATTCGAAGTCAACAGCCTAATATATTTATTTCACAATTTCAACAAATGATTAGTTCACTACAAACTAAGAAAACAAATGTGTACTCCTCCGCTTTTATTTAAGTCCGCGATTAGCATTGGTCAAAGTCAAGTTTTGTAAACTCTCGAAAGCTTATAACAAAAATATTAACATATACAATAACAAATAAATACCATTAGATTCATTATTGAATGTACTTTCACATCATACATATTTGTTATGGTAAATGTTTATATTTTTCTATTAACTTGGTCAAACTTTAGGAAGTTTGACTTTGGTCAAACCTAATATGCAGAGTTTACTACTACTACTCGCTAGTTGCTTAGCCGAATCACTCAACACGCCACACGGGAGTCCAGTGTCACAAAATTTTGAGGTCGGCGGAAAATCTCCCGCGACCCTGATTCGAACAGTGGGAAGTTACCATCATAGCCTTCGGAACAGGCCTACGGATGACGCTTGGTAGGGGGCTGTTTTCGTAACTTCAGGTTCACCCTACCCAGCCAACCCCACCCTGGCACCCAGAGTAGTACACCTGAATACTCCCCAATTTCTATCCCCACCGCAAAATAGACTTCTCCACGGCACCGCAGCCTTCGTGCTCCTCCCCTTTACATCAGCGCACTCGTCCACCGCAGCGCATCTGCCACATCGACGACCTCGACGCCCTTGCCGAGCCGGTCCACCGTCGTCGTCGTACACGGAGCCTCTTCCCCGGCATCGCCTTCCACGGTCTTAGATCTGCTTCCCGGAAGCCAATGCCAAGCGCAGAAGTACCACCGTCGTGGACAATGAACTGACTCCCGTTGCCGACCATGACTCACAGAGGCCGCCGCGACCATAGTTCTCCTCCTCGATTGGTAATGTGTGTATTGAATCACTTAGCAGTACATGTGCAGTTCCAATTTTGTTCATACCTACCCTTCAAATTTCCTGGGTGCTATTGTTCCCATAAAAGTTATTGGTTATAGCCTCCATTGTCCAACAGAATAGTGCGTCGATCCTGTATCGCGCTGTGCTTGGGTAAGTTTTTCATCTGCAACCAGTAGTGTGGCAAATGATGGAAAGGTTTTTAGAACTAGCAAGATGCCCATGCGTTGCACGCATCAAGATGCATTTGTATGAGTAGTTTATCTTGTGGGAGAAAAGGATGAACGAGGGAATGCCTTATTTGCAAATCTGGAGAGGGGTATGGGTATATTTTTGCAAAATTCCCATTTGTTTCCTTCCTATCTGTCAGATATAAATCGGACGGCCTATATTGCAAGAAAAAAAAGTATAGAGAAAAAAAGTAGACAGTAAAGGAAGTAGAGATAAATATTAAATATAAAATAAATATAACAATAGAGGAGAGAGTAGAGATAGCAGAGACATCGGGAAAGGATCGCGCGCGCGCGGGAAAAAGTGGCCGGGCGTGCGCTAGTTTTGGCGCGCGGTGTCCTACGCGCTTTATAAAATCCAACACCCTCCCACCGCTCTGTGCCTTGCCACCGCTCTCTCCCCGCTCTGTGCCTCACCACCGCTCTCTCCCCGCTCTTTTTCGCCTCGCTGCCGCCGCGCCACCATTCCACCGCGGCGTCCGCGCGCGCCCCTCCGACGGCTTCTCCGCCAAGATCCGGTTCCACGGGATGCGCCTCGGCCTCGGCAATTTCGACACCGCCAACGAGGCCGCCCGCGCGCACGACGCGATGGTGTGGCGCCTCCGGTGGCCTCATAGAACATTGAACTTCCCCAACATGCCGACGCGGGAGCGGGCGCAGGAGCTCGCGCATCTGCCGCGGCTTAGCACCGACGAGGATCGTCGCGACAACCGGAGGCGGGAGCACCGTCTCAGCATCGCCGAGATGGACGAGGAAGCCATGGCGCTGTGGCGCCAACACTTCCCGCAGGACATCATCAACGAGCGGAGTTCTACGCGCAAAGGAGGGCGGAGAGGGATAAGAGGAGGGTGAAGCGAGCGCCTATCGCGAGGACAAGCGTAGGCGAAAAGCGGACGCTCAATTCAACATGAGGCTAGGAGCAGCGTCGCCCTGGGAATCAGACGATGATCGGTATCTTCACGCCTACAGTCAGACGTCGGAGGAGGACATCATCGAGGAGGAGTCGGACGACGAGGAGTAGTTGAATTATCTTTTTTTATCTATCTATGCTGAGAACTATCCTCTACTCTAGTATCTACTTCTCGATCTCAGCACTGTAAACACTTTTTTAAAAGCGCCGCGCGTTGCGATTCTGATGGAGATGCTCTAACATGGCAGACGAGTGCTTTAATTTTGCCCACAAGATGCGCGAGTATTACTAGTAGTGTATTTTTCTTGCCATGTTGAGATTTTAAAACCACGAGTGCGAACATGCAGAGGAGCAATGAAGACCAAAAACGGGATATTCGGGACATCTTCAAGGAGCGTGGCAAGTTAAAGAGGAGCTGCATCGAACCTGTAAAACGAGCTTTGGTAAGTAACACCCTTTCAATTACTTTCATGTAGCCTCGTGTTCTTCGATGTGTATATGTTGTAGTTTCTGTTTCTCTTAAGCGTGGTGTTCTTCGATGTGTAATAATAAGAGTCTTAATCGTCCTAATGCTTTTGTTTTTAGCTTGATGTAGGAAGTGGGTGTTCTCACCTTGTAGTCTGTTTTTATTTATTTATTCCTTTTGAATTCACTTCTCCGAGTTCTGTTTACCTGGCTTCTACTAAATGGATCTAGGTTGCTCTAAGTATTGATCTAAAAAAGAAGTAACTTCATGTCAGGATGTAGTTCCTGCGAGGAGGGAAGTATGGTCAACCTCGAGATCATGTTTCCAAAATGAGGCTGGATTACACACAAGGTGCCGCCCCTAATGATGTTTGGATTAGACACAAGGTGCAAATTCCTAGATGATGCTGGACTACACACAAGCCGTGGAGTCGCCACTGTTCGTGTCCTCGTGGCATTAGTAAAGGCTGAAAGAAAGCGTGCAGCAGCCCTTGAGAATGTAGCTGAGTTCGAAGAAGCGAAAAAGAGCAATCGATGCTCTCTTCACCCAAGCTAAAGAAGAGATGGAAGGAGCCAGAAATAAGCTAGCAGAGGCAGAGCAGGTTAGGCGTCTCCTGCTATCTAAAACTGTTGTCAATACAAAACTTCCTTTATAATAGCTAGGTTCAAATGTTTATCCAACAAGATGCCTTTTGTGATGTCCGTGCATCTACCGATGTGGCAAAAATGTTTTTTTCGGTCATGTAATAACAGCAATTACTTTCCAAACAATAATGATTTAAGCATTGGACATGGTATAGTTCACGCCAAGCCCTGACATTCCAAGGTCAACTTCCACATCAAACTCATGTTCACAGATATCGCACATTCATACATAATGTCCACAACCATGATTCACTTCAAAGCCAAAAAAAATGTGAGGAGAGTTATAAATAAAGAAAATCCTCTACTAGTTCCTGCTACCAAAGTCGAGCACAACAAGTCAAGAACATGCGTAAATTAATTATATTTTAGTCATTTTTGTGTTCTAAATTGCCTGCCGGCTCATGGAAGGATCGTGTTGCCGCACACGCATGCGGATTCAATGAAGGCAAAGGGCAATCTTAAGCTGGTTGCACGCGCGAGGAGGCCTGCTCAGCCAGGCCTGCAGCAAATCAAGCGACCCTCTTGTCGGCCGCCGGTTCAATGCCTAACGCTATGAGAGGCGCGTCCGTGTCGAGCAATCACTCCCTCCAGTCCTTTTTTTTGGTATAACAAAATCTGCTTTTCCATTCACATTTTACAAGTAAAATTGTGGACAAACTTTGACCCAAAGTACGATGGGGACTAGTAAACCAGAATGGAGGTAGTAGTTTTTTTAATCAAAGAAGGGTTTCCCCTTCCGATTTTCATTACTGAAAACCAGCATCTAAATCTAAACCATAGTATTTGCCCTAGAACTACCAGGTTCAACATCTCGCAACATAAACCCATACAACCTCCATCGCAAAAAAAACCCATACAACCATACGCCAAGGAGGTACGTAGTACTATGAATTCCATTTTCGCTCCATACCAATCGTTCTAAAAACCACTTACTACTTACAACACGCCATTGAAAATCGGAACTCTTAACCCTGCTAAAAAATGATATTTTAAACATGGCTACTTGATCTGTGGCAACTGGCGAGCCACCGCGCTCCAAGTCGTTCACCTGTGGTCCCGACCATCAACTCGTACGGATCAAATTATCACGCGAGCTGACTATTCCTACAAAGGTGCTCCACCATGTACCCGGTACCCGCGAATGCAGCAATCGTGCACCTAGGGTTTTAGGGTTTATTTGTTAACATCGCCTTTATGTAACACTCATGTGTGCGAGACAGCGAGAGGCCGACTGCGTGCGTGTGCCCATTCTCTTCGTATATGTACTCCACCATTTGTCTGGTGTCCAAAAAATTATAATAACTACAAGCAATGTGCCAATGCGTTGCCACATGATCAAAGTAGATTAATACAGTGGCGGAGCTAGATGCAGATTACGCCTGGGGCTGTGCTATGTTGAGTGATAAACTTCTATGATTTTCTATGCTTTGCATGAAGAAATTACAAAGGAAGTTGTTTCTAGGCCTGGGGCTATAGCCCTAGCTGCCCCAGGCCTGTCTCCGCCACTGGATTAATACATATTCACCGATTTGATAGAAAAAAGTCTAGTTTTGAAATACGTATATCACTAAAAATATGTTATGTTTCACTCAAAATATATTCCTTTGGCGGTTTTGATGAGACAAGGGAGGAATGTTGTTGGTTTCAAGATTCGAGAAGTGGTATATGTCTATTTTCTACTCTTACTAGCAAGATGCTCGTGCGTTGCACGGAACATCAAGATCTTGTGGGAGAAAAGGATGAACGAGGGAAGGCCTTATCTGCAAATGTGGTGAAGAGTGCGGGTAAATTGCCATATTTTCCTTCCTATCCGTCAGATATAAATAAGACGACCTACATTGCAGGATGGCAGGCCCACCATCATCACCAAATCTATTTTTATCCCTACTCTTATAATAAGCATTGTCGGTGATGATCGTGTGCCTGCCATCCTGCAATATAGGCCGTCCGATCTATATCTGATGGATAGGAAGGAAACTATGGCAATTTTGTAAAGATACCCACACCCTCTCCACATTTGCAAATAAGGCCTTCCTCGCTCATCCTTTTCCCCACAAGATAAACTACTCATACAAATGCATCTTGATGTTCCGTAGTAACGCATGGGCATCTTGCTAGTTGTTGCAAAAAGCCCATGTGTGTGAGAGAGAGGGAGAGTGGAGGAGGACGGAGTGCATGTGTGACAAAGACACAAGGAGTGTGTGTGCGATAGGTATCAGCTTAAAATGAGGCCATAATGTGTGTGTGTGTGTGCACGATCGAGAGGGCGTGTCTCAAGAAAGGAAGAAAAATCTACATAGATATAAGGAGCGGGAGAGAGACATGTATGCGATGGTGGAAGCACGAGTGTGCGGGTGTATAAACCTATCTAGAGGCTAGCTAGTCGATAAATGTTTGTGAGAGAAATACGAGTCGGGGTGCGAAAGCGAGAGTTTTGTGTGTGTGAGAGAGAGACGGTAGCCGGGAAGGGGAGTGGAAGCAGGAGTTGTGTGTGTGTCTGAGAGAGAGAGAGAGGAGACGGTAGTCGGGGTTGTCTGATTGGTAAACAAATGAATAATGTCATGCGGATGGAGATTTAAAAGGAGACCGCAACAAATGTTGTGTCTACATGAGAGATAGAGAGAGTAATTTTAGTGGTATGAGTCATATGTAGAGACATATAGGGTGTGAGAGAGAATCCCATAGAGAGAAAGACAAAGTGAAAGACGAGTGGAGACTGTGTGTTTGGCGGTGAAAAAGAAAGCTTAGGTACCGAGTGATACCAGAGAACAGTAGAGACGTGAGAGATAATGAAAACCGTGTAATGTATAATGATACGGAGAGTGTGACACTTCTCAAGGGAGACGTCGAGAGACCATGTTTGCGAGGATAGGAGAAACATGAAGTGAGCGTGCGGGTGAGCTGGAGAAAAGAGAGTGATAGCTACCTGAAGGAGCATGCATGCTAGAGAGATGGGCGTGAAAGGAGTGAACAAAAAAGGGATTCAAATATTTGAATTCGAGATGATGATACATGTAATCCATACTCGAACCAAAATTGATCTATCAAACATGCATACTCATATGAATTCACGCACATCTGTTATTTAATATGTAGATATTACTGATCCATACATTTTAGTAGAACATAATTTGGTTAAAATTTTTCGAATTCAACCTTAAGATTTCGAGATCGTTGTATTTGTAAATCATATTATACATATAAAGGAGCAAAATTCTTTGTTGTGCTTTTGAAAGTATATATAAAAAATGATGTATACAGAATGTATGAAAATGGATTCCGCCCGAAAAAAATATAGAATACAAATGGGATTCAAATTGAGTTGGCACGGTAAACGTGCACTCTGCAAAATTTGAACGAAGCGTGGAAAGTCACAAGAATCACTCAAAACCAAAATCTGCGAGATGGAAATCACTACGCCTATCCTCGCCACGCAAAGCCTATCTGCTGGATTTCTATAGGTTTCGATAGGGGTAGGTTTGTAATTTCACCCAAACGTGACGTAACTGCCTCTCACCCGGATTCATACATGGTGGATCTTGATAACCCACAAGTATAGGGGATCGCAACAGTTTTTGATAAGTAAGAGTGTCGAACCCAACGAGGAGCTAAAGGTACAACAAATATTCCCTAAAGTTCTATCGACCACCGATACAACTCTACGCACACTTAACGTTCGCTTTACCTAGAACAAGTATAAAACTAGAAGTACTTTGTAGGTGCTTTTTTTTTGGGTAAGCTTGCAAGAAAGTAAAGAGCATGAAAACAAAACTAGGGGTTGTTTAAGTAAAGACACAACTAAAGTAAATATAACGAGTGTGGAAGAGTGATGGTAGGTGTGGCGAAATTGTCCCTTAAGCAATTGACTACTTTACTAGACCGATAGCAAGTATCATGTGGGAGAGGCCACTGCTAGCATGGCATCCCTTACTTGGAATTCTATGCACTTATGATTGGAACTATTAACAAGCATCTGCAACTACTAACGTTCATTAAGGTAAAACCCAACCATAGCATTAAGATATATTGGTCCCCCTTCAATCCCGTATGCATCAATTTCTATGCTAGGTTGAAGCTTCTGTCACTCTTGCCCTCCAATACATAGTCCTATCAACATACAACTAACCCTATGGTGTGATCCACGCTACTCATATGATGGGCACCAAAGGACAGCAACATAACCACAAGCAAATTAAATCAATCACAGCAATTCATCAACCACCGATAGGACAACGAAAATCTACTCAGACATCATAGGATGGCAACACATCATTGGATAATAATATGAAGCATAAAGCACCATGTTCAAGTAGAGGGTACAGCGGGTTGCGGGAGAGTGGACCGCTGTAGATAGAGGGGGGAAGGTGATGGAGATGTTGGTGAAGATGGCAGAGGTGTTGGTGAAGATCGCGGTGATGATGATGGCCCCCGGCGGTGTTCCGGCGCCACCGGAAGCAAGGGGGAGAGAGCCCCCCTTCTTCTTCTTCTTCTTCCTTGACCTCCTCCCTAGATGGGAGGAGGGTTTCCCCTCTGTTCCTTGGCTCCCATGGCTTGGGAGGGGCGAGAGCCCCTCCGAGATTGGATCTATCTCTCTGTTTCTGCGTTCTGTTCTGGCTCTGTTTCACCATTTCGCGTATATATGGAGATCCGTAACTCCGATTGGCTTGAAACCTTCCCCCAGATTTTTTTCCAAATATTATCTTTCTTGCGGCAAAAGAAGAGCATCAACCGCCTTACGGTGGGCTCACGAGGGTAGGCGGCGTGCCCGGGGGGGAGGGGCGCGCCCCCCTGCCTCTTGACCACCTCGGGCATCGTCTCGCGTGGATTTTTCTTCTGGAATTTTCCATATTTTCCAAAAATAAGCTCCGTCCGTTTTTATCCCGTTTGGATTCCGTTTGATATGGATATTCTGCGAAACATAAAACATGCAATGCATGAACTGCATCAAGGCAATCGGATCAATATGTTAGTCCCAAAATAATATAAAAGTTGCCAAAAGTATATGAAAGTGAATAATATTGGCATGGAACAATCAAAAATTATAGATACGACGGAGACTTATCAGCATCCCCAAGCTTAATTCCTAATCGTCCTGGAGTAGGTAAATGATAAAAAAAGATAATTTTTGATGTGGAATGCTACCTAGCATAATCTTGAGCATATGTCTAATCATGGCATGAATATTAAGACACGAGTGATTCAAAGCAATAGTCTATCATTTGACATAAAAACAATAATACTTCGAGCGTACCAATAAAGCAATCATGTCTTTTCAAAACAACAAGGCCAAAGCAAGCTTATCCCTACAAAATCATACAGTTTGGCCATGCTTCACTTTCGTCACACAAAATGCCCCCGTCATGCAAAACCCCGATGACAAGCCGAGCAATTGGTTCATACTTTTTAACGTGCTTCAGCTTTTTCAACCCTCACGCAATACATGAGCGCAAACCATGGATATAGCACTATAGGTGGAATAGAATATAATGATGGAGGTTATGTGGAGAAGACAAAAAAGGAGAAAGTCTCACATCGACGCGGCAAATCAACGGGCTATGGAGATGCACATCAATTGATGTCAATGCGAGGAGTAGGGATTGCCATGCAACGGATGCACTAAGAGCTATAAGTGTATGAAAGCTCAACAAAAGAAACTAAGTGGGTGTGCATCCAACTTGCTTGCTCATGAAGACCTAGGGCATTTGAGGAAGCCCATCGTTGGAATATACAAGCCAAGTTCTATAATGAAAATTCCCACTAGTATATGAAAGTGACAACATAGGAGACAATCTATATGAAGAACATGGTGCTACTCTGAAGCACAAGTGTGGTAAAAGGATAGTAACATTGTCCCTTCTCTCTTTTCTCTCATTTTTTGTTTTCTTTTTTGGCCTTTCTTTTTTTTTTTATTTTTTTTAGTATGGAGTCTCATCCCGACTTGTGGGGAATCATAGTCTCCATCATCCTTTCCTCACTGGGCAATGCTCTAATAATGATGATCATCACACTTTTATTTACTTACAACTCAATATTACAACTCGATATCTAGAACAAAGATATGACTCTATATGAATGCCTCCGGCGGTGTACCGGGATGTGCAATGATCTAGTGTAGCAATGCCATCAAAAATGGACAAGCCATGAAAACATCATGCTAGCTATCTTACGATCATGCAAAGCAATATGACAATGAATGCTCAAGTCATGTATATGATGATGATGGAAGTTGCATGGCAATATATCTCGGAATGGCTATGGAATTGCCATAATAGGTAGGTATGGTGGCTGTTTTGAGGAAGATATAATTAGGCTTATGTGTGACAGAGCGTATCGTATCACGGGGTTTGGATGCACCGGCGAAGTTTGCACCAACTCTCGAGGCGAGAAAGGGCAATGCACGTATCAAGAGGCTAGCAATGATGGAAAGGTAAAAGTGCGATAATCCATGGACTCACATTAGTCATAAAGAACTCATATACTTATTGCAAATGTTTATTAGCCCTCGAAGCAAAGTACTACTACGCATGCCCCTAGGGGGATAGATTGGTAGGAAAAGACCATCGCTCGTCCCCGACCGCCACTCATAAGGAAGACAATCAAAGAAACACCCCATGCTTCAAATTTGTCACACAACGGTTACCATACGTGCATGCTATGGGACTTGCAAACCTCAACACAAGTGTCTCTACAATCCACAACCACCCACTAGCATAACCCTAATATCACCATCTTTATATCGCAAAACTATTGCAAGGAATCAAACATATCATATTCAGCGATCTACAAGTTTATGTAGGATTTTATGACTAACCATGTAAATGACCAATTCCTGTCATCTCTCTAAATAGATATAAGTGAAGCAAGAGAGTTTAATTCTTTCTACAAAATATGTGCCCGTGCTCTAACAAGTATAAGTGAAGCAAAAGAGCATTCTTCAAATGGCGGTTGTCTATGTAAAGAGAAACAGGCAATCCAAACTTCAAATGATATAAGTGAAGCACATGAAGCATTCTATAAAGCCATACTCAAAAGATATAAGTGAAGTGCAATGAGCATTCTATAAATCAACCAAGGACTATCTCATACCATCATGGTGCATAAAGGAAAAATAAAACCTAATTGCAAACGACGCTCCAAGACTTGCACATAATGCATGAACGAAACGAATCCGAAAACATACCGATATTTGTTGAAGAAAGAGGGGATGCCTCCCCAGCATCCCCAAGTTTAGACGCTTGAGTCTCCTTGAATATTTACTTGGGGTGCCTCGGGCATCCCCAAGCTTGAGCTCTTGCCTCTCTTCCTTCTTCTCACATCGAAACCTTCTCAATCAAACACTTCATCCACACAAACTTCAACAGAAAACTCGGTAAGATCCGTTAGTATAATAAAGCAAATCACTACTCTAAGTACTGTAGCAAACCAATTCATATTTTGTTTTTTCATTCTTTCTACTGTAAAATAACTTTTTCATGTCTTAATCCACTGATATAAATTGATAGTTTCATCAAAACAAGCAAACTATGCATCAAAAACAGAATCTGTCTAAAACAGAACAGTCTGTAGCAATCTGAACATTCACCATACTTATGATACTTGAACAATTCTGCCATAATTAGGAAAAATAAACAAGTTGTACAGAAATACAGTGCAAAAATAATCAGAACCATTTGACGTTCCAGTAAAAAACTAAAATTCACGCACTACAGCCAAAGTTTCTGTCCTGCACCGCACAAACCAACAAGCATTGTAAACATCCTAAAGGCAAACCTTGGCACATTATTTTTATAATACAATGGAATTGTACAAGGGGATAATTATTTTTGTTGAAAAGTTTCTGTAATCAAGATTCACAAAGTTGCCGTGAGCATGAACAAAGTTCGAGGAGCTCTCCCACTTCAACAATGCTTGTCTCTCTTACTTTCACTTTTCTTTTTGAAAACGTTTTGGGTTCCCCTCTTTATTTTTGTTGTTTTTAAACTATATGAAAGCACTCAACAGAAATAAATGACCCTCTAAAACTTCCGGGTTGTCTCCCGGGCAGCGCTTTCTTTAAAGCCATTAAGCTAGGCATTTAGTGCTCAAGTAATGAATCCACCCGGATCCCAAGGTATATCAAAGCCAATTTTAATTAGCAATGATTTGTAATTTAGTAGTGAGCACAAAGTAACATATATCATGAAACAATGAAGTCTAACTCTCTTCCTATGCATCGGCATGTCATAAAAGAACAATTCATGCACACAAAGTAAAGGCCACTGCATAGTATAAACAGTTTCTTGCAATTTTATTGTATTGGAAAGATAGAGAGGTGGAGATATAGTTCCTCTCTCATAATAATTGCAAGTAGGAGCAGCCAGCACATGCATATTATATTCATCAAAATCATCATGTGCAATGGTAAAAGGCAACCCATCAATATAATCCTTAATAAGCACAAACTTCTCTGATATAGTATAATCGGGAGAATTCAAAAAGATAATAGGACTATCTTGCGTGGGTGCAATAGCAACAATTTCATGTTTAACATAAGGAACTATAGCAAGTTCATCTCCATAAGCATAATTCATATTGGCATCTTGGCCACAAGCATAGCAAGCATCATCAAAAAGGGATATTTCAAAAGAATCATAGGGATCATAACAATCATCCTTCGGTAAGCACGAAGGGGAATTAAATAATGTATGAGTTGGAGGGTTACTCTCATTAGAAGGTGGGCACGGGTAGCTAATCCGCTCTTCCTCCTTTTGTTCTTCGCTCTCCTCATCATCTTTTTCATCCAATGAGCTCACATTTTCATCAATTTCTTCTTCCATAGCTTCCGGCAAAATATTAGTCTCTTCTTGGACAGCGGAGTAGTTCTCAATATATGGTTTAACATAAGGATTAGCAGCATAATTATCATAGAAATATTTAAGTATGGCAAAATTTTCAGATTCGTAAAGAGTAGCACCATACTTTTCAATCAAAGAAGCAATTTCGTAAGCACCCTTAAAAGCAACAAATTCTTCAATTTGTTGAACATCATAGTAATTATAAACACCCTTAACATATGAAGATACGATTCCATTATCACTAAACAAGCATTGATAGGGTAGGTGTTTCTTAGGGTCTTCAGAACAACAAGTAAAATCATAATAATCGCATAAATTCCAAGCATAGCATTGCAACGTTGAATTTGACCCCATAATAGTTTCCCTTTTTCAGATATACGGTGTCGCGCATAACAAGCATGCTCATCTAAAGATTTGCCCTCAACTAAGCTAGTTGGGGTTTCAGCACGAGCACAAAGGGATCGAAGATGATCCAAGTAATAAGCTTTAGCAGTGTGATAGATTTTGAGTGGTTCTTCAACCATTGGAGCAGTAGGTACAACTAATTTTTTTGGTATTTTGCGTTTCCTACCCATAACTAAAGATATAAAACAACTAAGAACAGCAAATAAAAATTACTTAGTGATAAAGCAAACAAGCACACACGAGAATATTCACCCCACGCTATTGCTCCCCGCAACGACGCCAAGAAAAAGGTCTTGATAACCCACAAGTATAGGGGATCGCAACAGTTTTCGATAAGTAAGAGTGTCGAACCCAACGAGGAGCTAAAGGTAGAACAAATATTCCCTAAAGTTCTATCGACCACCGATACAACTCTACGCACGCTTAACGTTCGCTTTACCTAGAACAAGTATAAAACTAGAAGTACTTTGTAGGTGCTTTTTTTTGGGTAAGCTTGCAAGAAAGTAAAGAGAAAGAAAATAAAACTAGGGGCTGTTTAAGTAAAGACACAACTAAAGTAAATATAACGAGTGTGGAAGAGTGATGGTAGGTGTGGCGAAATTGTCCCTTAAGCAATTGCCTACTTTACTAGGCCGATAGCAAGTATCATGTGGGAGAGGCCACTGCTAGCATGTCATCCCTTACTTGGAATTCTATGCACTTATGATTGGAACTATTAGCAAGCATCCGCAACTACTAATGTTCATTAAGGTAAAACCCAACCATAGCATTAAGATATATTGGTCCCCCTTCAATCCCGTATGCATCAATTTCTATGCTAGGTTGAAGCTTCTGTCACTCTTGCCCTCCAATACATAGTCCTATCAACATACAACTAACCCTATGGTGTGATCCACGCGCGCACTCATATGATGGGCACCAAAGGACATCAACATAACCACAAGCAAATTAAATCAATCACAGCAATTCATCAACCACCGATAGGACAACGAAAATCTACTCAGACATCATAGGATGGCAACACATCATTGGATAATAATATGAAGCATAAAGCACCATGTTCAAGTAGAGGGTACAGCGGGTTGCGGGAGAGTGGACCGCTGTAGATAGAGGGGGGAAGGTGATGGAGATGTTGGTGAAGATGGCGGAGGTGTTGGTGAAGATCGCGGTGATGATGATGGCCCCCGGCGGTGTTCCGGCGCCACCGGAAGCAAGGGGGAGAGAGCCCCCCTTCTTCGTCTTCTTCTTCCTTGACCTCCTCCCTAGATGGGAGGAGGGTTTCCCCTCTGTTCCTTGGCTCCCATGGCTTGGGAGGGGCGAGAGCCCCTCCGAGATTGGATCTATCTCTGCTTCGTGTTCATTACTCGCTCTGCTTTCACCGCTTTCACGATATATGGAGATCCGTAACTCGATTGGCCTGAAACCTTCGCCCAGATTTTTTCGAATATTATCTTTCTTGCGGCAAAAGAAGAGCATCAACCGCCTTATGGTGGGCTCACGAGGTAGGCGGCGCGCCTGGGAGGCGCGCCCTGCCTTGTGACCACCTCGGGCACCGCCTCGCGTGGATTTTTCTTCTAGAATTTTCCATATTTTCCAAAAATAAGCTCCGTCCATTTTTATCCCGTTTGGATTCCGTTTGATATGGATATTCTGCGAAACATAAAACATGCAATGATGGGAACTAGCACTGGCAATTTGGATCAATATGTTAGTCCCAAAAATAATATAAAATTTGCCAAAAAGTATATGAAAGTGAATAATATTGGCATGGAACAATCAAAAATCATAGATACGACGGAGACGTATCAGTGGGCACCAAAACACAGGATGTGCTCGGTCGAAATCGACTCCCTCACCGATTCATATTCATACACGGTGGGCGCCAAAAACAAACTCTAGTTGGCAAATATTCGGTGTATGCGAGATTACCGTCCTATCCCCAACCGACTAGTGTTGCTGTGATGTAGTAGAAATTTGAAACGGGGGCTAAGTTTGTAAATTTCCTCGCATTTGAGACAAGCGCGCCCTGAATACATGGTTCCCCCCTTCCTCTCTACCTCCCTTTTCCCCATTCGTATTCCGTGGGCGCCAAAACACCCTCTCCACCCTACCCTCCTCCGTCCGCCGCCGTCCGCCACCCCATCCACCGCCGTCCGCCACCCCATCCACCGCCGTCCTCCTCCACCATGCCAGAGCTGATACCCCGACGCCGCCGTCCATTACAAGAGATCGACCTCTCTCATCCACGATCAAGGGACCGGGATCCTTGCATCCGTCCTCTCGCTTCATCCCGCCGTCGTCCACCTTGCCGGGCGCCGCTCTCGACCGTCTCATCCACAGCGCCCCGCCACCGTCTACCCTCCTAGATCTGCTTCCATGCCGCCGACAGCCATCGCTACTACAGCACCGTCAAATTCTCAGCAGATGCGTACAAAGGCGCCGCACTGTAGGCGGTACTCTTTCAGATCTGCTCAACTAATTTATCGCAGCAAGAAAATAGATTGCCACCGCTTTACTCGATTTCTTGTCTTGGTTGCGGTTGCCTTTGTCCGGTTTGCACCTTCAGATCCGCCATGGCACGCTCAACACTATACTTCCAATGCTTATGGTTTTCCCTTTTATATTCCACACTAGTTAAATCACAGAGAATAAATTTCAAAATTGGGTCACCGATTTTTCAGAGCTCACGGAGTTCGCCGGTGCGATCAAGGGCTCGGTGGTTGTGGGGCCTCACGAACGAAGAAAACTCGACGCTGGTGGGGCTTGGGGAGGGGTGGGGGTGGGGTGGCGGAGGAACACAGCGATGGGGGCGGTGGTCCGGCCGGCGCCCGTCTGCAAGGTGTTCTGTATGGGAAGAATCGAGACGAGGAAGAAGAAGGGTTAGGAGACGAGGATCTTCATCCAACCACCGAAATGGTCGAGAGACAGCTGGGAGTTGCATTCTTAATGCGCCTCGTTCATCATGTGTGGGCACTGCACAACCAACATTTTATTATCCAAAATCTGCTTGCTCTTCTTTACCATGTTTGATAGAGCTGGCCTGTACGTGATCGATAGTCTTTCAATTAGTAGCGGCAATACAACACCATAATTTCCAGCTAGTTCCACTTTCCCAATTTATATCCTGGTTATGGTGTACCCCTGTTATGTACACTATGATCTTCCTAGTTGTTGTGTGCTCTTGTCATCATGGTTTGGCAATAAACTCTCTATACAGTATATTATGAACCTATCATCTGCCAGCTATCCTTACTTCTGGAGCCTAATTTTTTGTGTACTTGTGCCAGATTATATAAATGCACGCACCATATTACATCACACATGAGCTCTCTCATCAAAATCCAGTGATAGCACACAAGTGTTTACAGGGGTGCCCCTATATTAAAATATCATCTTCATTACAAAGATAATCTCATAGCTATTTATGTTTTCATGGTTCTCAGATATTATACGCAATTACAGTGTATATCAGAATCCGCACATCAGAAGAATATTGTGGAACACTGCAATGACTTACAAAATTGGCAGCAAGGCATTGAGTGCCATTCTGGAAGCAATGAAACTCGTACGCTGCCCACCTGTTGATTCTTGTTCAGAATATCATCCTAATGACTATTCTAACCTCGAGGAGTCAAAGGCAGATGGCATGTCCTGTTCACCCATCAAGGTGCCTGTTCTAATTTGGCAAGGTTTTATTGATTGCACGTATCTTGCATATGTTGTCTTGCATTTCTTCTACTTTGTTGCACCGCCATCTGCTTAGTTTACTCATCATATAACTCGAGATGCCATGCCCATCATTATCAGTACATATTCCATCCGTCATCATACCATGTTTTTCCACTCAAATGTTGTTCTTGTGCATCGACATCAAAAGGAAGAGGGTGATTGCCGAACCTGAAGGAGCACCAGAAAGTCCTTGAAAAACGTGGTGGTGCCGGAGAAATCGACACGCCCCACTTATATTGGCTGTACAACCAAGTGACACAAAACGTAGGACCGACTCGATGAGATTGTACCCATACTTCATTTGGACACACCACTAGCCCCACCACACAGGACCTGCACTCCAGAAAAGGTATACCGATTTCATTTGCCATAGCACCAACCGTACCACGTAAAAATCCCACTCCAAAGAAAAAGTACAGCAAGTCCACCGTCGAAGACCTATCCCAACCGCAGAGACGGCCAATTCCTGCAGATTGGAACCCCATTCCATTTATTCCCAGTTTAAAGACAATGCTTTCAATGTTGTTAGGGACTACGTGCATATATTCCCGTCATGGGAAGATTATAGTGAAGACAAACACCATTTTCACATCTTCCTGTCCCACTTACGTGTAAGTGCTATAATTCACGGTGATTATTTTCCTATTTTCTGCTGATTGAACATATCAGTGATTTACATTACATTGTTGTAAGTAGGTGAGGGTCAATCTGGATAGTCATGACGAGAAAAGCTTGCTTGCGCTTTTCAAGGAAGCATTGCAGCAGTATCGATGTTACCTGAGGAAATCACACTTCGATGGCAAGTCTATAAACGAATTTCCGGTGAAGTCTCCTGTGCTAAATTCAGAAGACATTGAATGGAAAAACCTTGTTATGCACTAGTCTCGTTCCCTGGATGAGGTACTGTCTATGAAATCACATGACAATTTGAACTTCTACTTTTCCGCATGTGCCTTACGGATCTTTTTTGCAGGAAATCTGCTCGAAGAAGAATTCCGGTTTGACAAGAACGACAGGATATCGCAAATATGCTGCTCGTTGCTTTGCTCTTGTTAGTACCTGTTGTCGTGTATCACTGTACTTGCATACATACCTGGTTCATTATGTGACAGCAGTATGCATGATATCTTGCTTATGAATTGTTCGCTCCAAATTATCTGATCTGTATGAATGGTTACATTAGTGTAGAATATATCCAATGCCAATGTTTTTTTAGCTCTGCATTGTTCTTGTAAGTACATGTTGTCCTTTATTAGTGTACTTATAATGACAGGTAGTTGTTCATGTACCATCACTCTGCAGCTTATTTTCCTTTGCCCTCCATTTTCTACACATCAGATCTATATTTACTCTTACCATAAGGTTGGTACTAAAGAAGTTTAGCTGTGCATTGCTCTTGGCTATACCTTTTGCCTGTATCGCTGCACTTACATTTATAGCTACTTGGTTATGTAACATCACTCTTCATCTTATCTTAAATATTCTCCATTTTTTCGTATATTATCACATCTATATTTACTCTTAACAAAATGTAGAATAAAGGCAATGCTTTTGAAGAAGATTCTGTGGTAAACTTCCTGAATTGCCCCCCATCAGCATGGACAAGGCCTTTATAGAGCCTGTCTTCACCCATAATGTAAGTTTGTCCATCTCAAGCCTTCAAAATTTGTTGTATATATTTGGTTAGGCATGATTGCAACAGTTGTTTACTTTTGGTGTTTGCATCAAATTGCTTGTTTAAAGTTTATTATGTAGTTCATAAACAAAGTTTGTCCTTTCTCAATTTAAGTTTTCAGTTGTACAACCAAGTTCCTTCTTCATACCATGTAAATTAAACTATACAGAGCAAGTGATCTTCTTTTGCACTGCATGTATGCTTTTGTTCTTCATCCGTAATCCAGTGGTGTGGTGAACCTAACCACTACAGCACAATGTCATATTCTGCAATGTCTTAACTATGAACAATGTCATATCATTCTACTATTATTTAAACCGTCTCTTTATTTGCCAATCTGAAATGGTATAAATTGACAGCACACTAATCATTGATACTTATGAGTTCTTGATCTGTAATTCAGTGGTGTCGTGAAGCTGCCAACTCCTTCACAATGTCATTTCCTGCCATGTCTTGACCTGAACAATACCATATTATGTTAATGCAAATTTAAACTGTGTCACTTTATTCGTTAGTGAGAATGTGATGAATTGTCAGCACTGATACTTTTATGTGCAAAATCTGTCATCTGTCTGCTTGTTTATCTTTCAGAGTGAGGAAGATATAAGTGTTGAACAAGCGCAGTCTCATCATCTTGCTTTCACCGCTTGCGCTGCAGCTCCCAAAGAGGCTAACCTTTCTTGAACTCTATTGAAGTGTTGTCGGTTTTGTATATTATTTTGTCGGCGTGTTTATTTGCACTAGTGGCGATCTTTGATGCCCAGTGTATGTAATCTGCTGTCTGCTTGTGCTTTATTATCATAGTGGTGAACTTTGATGCCCAGTGGATGTAATATGCTGTAATTTGTTTATTGTATAGTCTAGGTTTTTTCTTATTCACGATGCTGCAGTTATTTTACTGTATATATATCCTGTCTTCGCAGTAAACCAGCCAAACCGTAAAATTACGGTACATAATCGGGCCGTAATGCAATCACGATGTAGGTTGGGCCTAAAACGTGCCGAACAGCCCACGGGCCGGCAGCAGCCCGAAATGAACCACGGCCCATGATTGTGCGAATCAAATCACGGCCTTTTAACAGGCCAGAATTGTCTTGGTCCTTGTTTGGCCCAATCAGATATCGCTGCGAGCAGGCCGGATGCTAACCGGGTCGTAGTTAGGCCCAACTATATGACGGGCTTTTAACAGGCCGAAATTAATATAGGGCCGAAATGTTAAACGGGCCCTTAACAAGCCAAAAGTAATATCAGGCCGAATTACTAAGTGGGCCTTTAGCAACTGGGCCCAAAAGCATAGTGTCCAGTTGACGGGCCGAATCTGATATGGGCCATAATTGAGACCAAAGCCTCTTAAAGGGTCGGACCTGATATGGGCCGTAATTTGGCCCAGAACGTGGTAGGCTTTTAATGGGCCGGATCTCATATGGGCCACTATTAGGCCCGGAGCGTGGCAGGCCATTAATGGACCAGATCAAATATGGGCCGACATTTGGCCCAAAACATGGCAGCCAGTTAATGGGCCGACCTACTAGGGTCCTCAAAATCTTGTGGGCCTACAGCTGGGCTGGCCCATTAATTTCGGCGAAATCTCGTGGGCCTTTAGCTGGGACGGCCCATTGTGATCCGCAATAATCTTGTGGGCCTTTACCTAGGCCGGCCCATTATGGCACACAAAAATCTTGTGGGCCTTTACCTGGGCCGACCCATTATGGCCCGCAAAATCTTGTGGGCCTTTAGCTGGGCCAGCCCATTATGGTCCGCAAAATCTCGTGGGCCTTTAGCTGGGCCGGCCCATTATGGTCCGCAAAATCTTGTGGGCCTTCAGTTGGGTCGGCCCATTTAAACTTAATGGGCAGGTCCACGTGTCAACATATCATAGGCGCGTCTCGCCCATTGGATGAGTGACACCTGTGCCAACGCGGACCCGACATGTGTCTCCTCCAGTCAATGATGATTTTACACATGGAAAATCCCCATTGGTCAGGGCTGTTAATGGGTAATCGGATCCAAAACCCGACCCGATAGCTTAACGGCATTCCGTTACGGTGGATGCCCCATGTCGGTCACCCTTGACGAAAGCACTTCTGTGACGCGCGATTTATTGTCATGGAAGTGGACACTTCCGTGATGATAATTTTGGTAATGTCATGGAACACTTCTACGACAGCACAGGTATGACTATCTTGATTCTGTCATAAATTTGTCATGGATGTACATGCATGACAAAAAACACGACCTACTGTGACAAACACGTATCATCACGGAAGTGTATTTTTTTTGTAGTGGATATACATGTTATTGATGTGTAATTTACTAGTGTTCATAGCAACCCCTAGGTATTTTATACCGGTTCAGTTGCTGAGATTAGTAACTCAAAACAGGAGTTGCAGAATGAATAGAGACTAGTTAAGAGCGAAGTGACGATGTGTGTTGGAAGTGATGCCACGGTTGATACGATCACCATTGCACACTCCCTCTACCTTCGGGATTAGTGTTGAACCTAAAATAAATGTTATTTGGTGTTTTTGTTAAACATGAATATGATTAGATCATGTTTATTGTAATATGGTTATTCATTTAAGTCACAGAATAATTGTTGTTCTGTTTACATGAATAAAACCTTCTGTGGTCATACACCCAAGATGAATGGTTTATTGAATCTCGATCGTAGTGATACACATATTCATAATATTGATGCCAAAAGATGCAAAGTTGATAATGATAGTGCAACATATTTGTGGCACTGCCGTTTAGGTCATATTGGTGTAAAGCGCATGAAGAAACTCCATGCGGATGGACTTTTGGAATCACGTGATTATCAATCATTTGATACTTGCAAACCATGCCTCATAGGCAAGATGACTAAAATTCCGTTCTCCGGAACAATGGAGCGAGCCAATAACTTATTGGAAATAATACATACCGATGTATGTGGTCCGATGAGTGTTGAGGCACGCGGTGGTATCGTTATTTTCTGACCTTCACAGATGATTTGAGCAGATATGGGTATACTTAATAAAACACAAGTCTGAAACATTTGAAAAGTTCAAAGAACTTCAGAATGAAGTAGAGAATCATCATAACAAGATAATAAAGTTTCTACGATCCGATCGCAGAGGCAAATATTTGAGTTACGAGTTTGGTCTTCATTTGAAATAATGTGAATAGTTTCACAGCTCATGCCACCTGGAACACCACAACGTAATGGTGTGTCCGAACGTCATAACCGTACTCTATTGGATATGGTGCGTTCTATGATGACTCTTACCGATTTGCGTTTATCTTTTTGGGGTTATGCATTAGAGACAACTGCATTCATGTTAAATAGGGCACCATCTAAATCCGTTGAGATGACACTGTATTGTCGGCGTTCTGGGAACGGGGGTCCCCAGACTTTCTTGCCTACGGACCACGCCTTGGCTCCACTAGCGGTCTGGTACGACCCATCTTCATCAACAATCACTCAAGACCCTCGCGAGGGGCCAAGCCTCGCGAGGCGGATGACACAAGACCTCCTCAGGGGTGGCCTTCCTAGGCTGGCTCACTAGGAGCGGAGAGATCAAGGCGAGGGGCACCTCATGAGGTTCGCATGACGTGAGCCATGACGACCAAGGCGAGGCGGGCGATAGCGCACACAGAGTACTCATTGCCTCTTTGGTGCTAAAGGGGCAAGCGCAGGCGAGGAGTCCCGAGGCATCAGGCAAAGGTTTCCATATCGGTGCAACGAGAGCAATACCAGTAGGACGGCAGGACGGAGGTCATCGCGGAGCCCACGACGGCGTCACCACTAGAGCCTTTGGCAGGCGAAGACCACCTTTTGTCAGGATAGCTTGTACGAGCTGTCCCCCTTTAAATTGGCCGTTGTGGAATCCCTTCCCGCCTAACATTTAGGAAGAGGACCAGGGCCTCTATAAATAGGACTAGCCACCACGATAGGAGGGGAGGATCATTCAGACCATCCCCAACCACACAATCTCACCGATCTCAACGCCTCTCCTCAGGAGTTCTTCTTCCCTTGTACTTGTTCATCCTCAGCCTACAAGGCAATCCACCACACCACACTCGATTAGGGTATTACACCACATCGGTGGCCCGAACCAGTATAAACTCTTGCATCCCTTGTTCCTCGGGTTCGGCGAGCTACGCCTTGAGATCGTGAGCTAGGGGGAGAGAGATCTTCGTGCACACCCCAGACTTTGAACCTCAAGGGTTTTGCCGGAACCCGTAATCCGACATTTGGCGCGCCAGGTAGGGGTGCGCTGAAGCTTTTCTTCCATCGATCCATGCTCCGCTGCTCCACCACGTCCATGGCGGACGCACGCCGAGCCTGCGCCGAGCACCGGACTGCCCTCGCCGCCCGTGTCGCTCAGACAACTCCTGTCGGCGGGCCTCCCCGTCGTGCTCCATCACCCGCCGCCAACGCCGCCGCCGGCCCGGCGGGAAATGAGCAGCAAACAACATCGCCGCACTCCTCTGTGCGGCGGGACGGCTGCACCGCCACCCCGTCGCTGACTCCAGCCGGCTCATTGTCCCACGCTCGTCGCGCGCCCACGGATGCGCAGGCCGCACTGCTCATGGCACGCGAGCTCCTGCACTACCGCCCAGTCGATGACCTCTACGAGGACTGGCTGGACCGCATCGCCGAGCTCGTCAGCGCCGCCGGGGGCTCCCCCGCACCATCTCTCTCGCTGCCTCGCCCTCCCACAGTTGCGGGCGACGTAGCTCATGGAGTGCCTTCGCCACCTCCGCACCAAGATGGCGTCCTGGCACCAAGACGCGCGGCCACTCGGCGCGACACGCCGCACCGGGTGCCCGCGCGCAAAGAAGGAAGCTGCCAAGAAGTTCCCCGACCGCAACCACGTCAAGACCGCGTGCCGCGTGCCGCCTGCGGCAGCGGTGTGTGGGCATCAAGATCAAGCTCCGCCCCCGCGACGGGCCCCGGTGGCCACAGCAGTCTACCGTGCCTTCACTCCAGAGCTGTGTAACGTAGTTTGGCCAGGCAAGTTCAAGCTAGACCTGCCTCCGCGCTACGACGGCACCCCCCACCCTGCGGAGTTCTTGCAGCTCTGCGAGCTGAGCATCAAGGCAGCCAACGGCGACGAGAAAGTCATGGCGAACTGGTTTCCCATGGCTCTGAAAGACGGTGTTCACTCATGGCTCCTGAATTTGCCCCCGGGTTCAATCTCCTCCTAGGGTGAGATGCTTGACCGCTTCGTCGCCAAATTCCAGGACACTCGCGACCGCCTGCCGGTTGTGGGTGACCTGTGCCGCATCAAGCTGCAGCCAGGAGAGACCCTGCAGAAGTACATCCAGCGCTTCAACAACATTCGCCTCAAGATTCCCAAGGTGGCAGACGAGGCCATCATCTCAGCGTTCACTGATGCCGTCCGCGACATCAAGATAAAGGAGGAGCTCGCCATCCAAGAGGAGCTATGCATGGCTCTGGAGATGTTCAACATGGCGACCAAGTGTGCAAGAGCTGAGGAGGGGCGCCTCTCCCTCCTCGAGCTCCCTGCTACCGACCCAGAAGAGAAGAAATCCAAGGCCAAGGACGTGAAGCTCAAGGGAGTGGCCGTGCTTGCGGCGAAGCCGGACACGAAGCGCAGCCAGGACCACCCCAAGTTGTCTAAGAGCAGCCGTCCGTTCTGCGCCTTCCACAACGTACACAGCCACAACACCAATGACTGCCAAGAGCTCAGGGCCATTCGAGATGGACGCTTCAGTCGACGCCCCGAGCGCAGCGACCGGGGCTACGGCTGAGGAGGAGGACGAAGTGGAGGACACCGGGATGACCGTGGCCCCCGTCAAGAGTGGCACGACCGTCCTCGTGAGGACCACTGGCAAGAACAGCCTCGCGAGGGCGCCTGGAGGGACCAGCCTCATGAGGACCGTCCTCAGGGCAATGCTGGCCTCCCTCCGCTGCTGCCACCACCCAGAAGGAATAAAGACCACCATCAGGACGAGGGTGTTGGGGGCTTCCAAGAGCCACGCGCTATCGCCTACATATTGGGCGGTGCTCAAGCCCCAGCTTCCCAGCGCATCTTCAAGCAGTTTGCTCGTGAGGTGAACGCGGCCCTTCCAAGGCTCGAGGCCACGTGCCCGCTCAGGTGGTCCAAGTGCGCCATCACCTTCAGCTCGTCGGACTAGCTCAAGTGCGCGGCAACTACCGGCGCCCTCCCGATGCTTTGCTCACCCGTCATCAGCAACGCCCAAGTCACCAAGACCCTCATCGACGGCGGCGCAGGGCTCAATGTCCTGTCAGTCGAGACGTTCGATAGCCTCCAAGTGCCATACGACCAGCTACAGCCTACTAAGCCTTTCTCAGAAGTGACCGACGGCTCCACCAACCCGATAGGGCAGGTCCGCCTCCCTGTCACCTTCAGCCAGCGTAACAACTACCACACTGAGCTCATTGACTTCAACGTCGCCCACATCCGACTGCCGTAGAACGCCATCCTTGGGTATCCAGCATTGGCCAAGTTTATGGCAGTCACCCACCACTATGACAACGTCCTCAAGATGCCAGGGAGTGGCGGAGTCATCACGGTCCCCTGCGAAGAAAGAGATGCGGTGTGCCCCCTTGAGCGCGCCTTCCAAGCCGCTGCGATCGAAGACCCTGACAACACAGGCACCCCGTACCCTCCTGAGGCCATCCCCAAGAAGAAGAAGCAGCTACTACACCCAGGGCCTCAGGAGAGCGGCGTCTCCAGCGGCACCACCTCAAGATATGTGCCCGCAGTTGGGGCGCCTCCCTCCCTCGCATAGGAAGGCGCGCCCGACGCCCTCCTCGAGGAAGGCTCGGGGGCTCTTCTGGAGGGCCTTAGACCTAGCCAACATCACGAGGGAGGCGCTCGGGCACCATGTGGAGGCGTGCTTCGCCGCACGTTTCCCTCAGGAAGCCACTGGACGAGGAGTGCCCGGTGCTCAGGAGTTCATCGTCAAGGCAACCCAGGAGCTTCAAAAGCCAAGGACCATACGCGGCTACCGCCGCCCACCACCCGGCGTAGCTCCCCATCCTAGCGAGGATGGCGGGCTACACGTCTGTGTAGACATTCCAGGGCTCAACTGGGCCGCATCTCAGGAGCGCTTCTGGCCTTCGCGCGTTGGACGGTGCGAGGGTCCACCTCACAGCTATGTTCGCATGCCGTTTGGCCTGCCGAACGCGGCTGTCACTTTCCAGCACCACTTACGGAGCATCCTGGCAGCTCATGAGGCCAGGCATTACGCCATCCTGGAGGAGATCACGACAGTTCTCCAGGAGCCACCAGGGCCCGCGGAGCCTCCCGAGGCTCAGGGCCTTGGCGGCTCGTGAGGAGCGACCCCTTCAGCGCGCACCTTCAGCTACTTCAACACCCCTTCGACAACGGTACCAGGTGAAATTTTCCTGTTTATTTAACTGGGAGCGTCCCTCGGGCTACATCATTTCCAGGTCGCACGGGCCTGTCCCTGCGGCATGTATCTTTTTTCATCTTTAGCTTATTCTGTTGGGGGCGCCCCTCGGGCTGCATCATCCCCAGGCCACTCGGGTCCATCCCAGTGGCATGTATCATTTTTGCATCTATCCGAACTAGCTTGTATCCTTGCATGAGTCATCTATGGTTATCACCTGCCTGATTGCATCTT
Source organism: Aegilops longissima (assembly GCA_021605205.1). Lineage (NCBI taxonomy): Eukaryota > Viridiplantae > Streptophyta > Magnoliopsida > Poales > Poaceae > Aegilops > Aegilops longissima. Next base: position 237,024,738 of record CM038678.1, on the reverse strand, counting down.
GCGGCATCCCACGTTGCTGACCGATCTCATGTTTACCCCACGGCGAGAGCTCCACATATAGGCACGACGCTTGTGCTCGGGTCCGTCCCTGCAACGCCGATAAACCTGAGAGATCGAGCTCTGGCTCGTGGCCCGCTCCACGCATGTCACCTCGTCAGATCCTTAGTCCCTCAACCTTCCTGTGGAACAATCGACTGCTGGGTAACCAGCATGATCACGGGCTGTGTTCCCTCTTCAACTAACTAGCAGGAACCTCCGGAGCACTAGCTACATGTGGTCCCATTAGCTCGTTCCTCCTCTCGTGCGATTCGCTTGCGCGTGGAAGGGAGGGCTCCTGAGCATCGCGCCTCAGGGGCTCTTACTGACTCTCCAGCCCTCACCCCCTGGCCTTGACCAGGGCATCACGACCTGGCATACCAGCGGCGGATGAGCCTTGCTCGAGGGTCGGGACCCGAGAACGCAGAGCACTCAGGAGAGCGCGAGAGGGGGAAGGACCTGACATGGTCCCGACCTGGCAGCACCATGACCGCAGATGCGCAGGTCGGACGCGGCCCAAGGAATCGATCCAAGATTGCTAAAGATAAGTCATGCAGTGGAATCAGCCCAGCACCATAGCACATGATTTCTAGTTCCTGCAGCCTTGCTACGGCGACGCCACCAACCTTTCCTGCCTTCTGGGAGTTGCTTGCACGCTAAAGGGGACCTCCTGAGCATCGCGCCTCAGGGGCTCTTACCGGACCTCGGGCCGCTCACCTCCTGGCCTTGACCACGACATCGTGACCTGGCATACCAGCGACGACTGAAGCCTGCCTGGGGACTGGGACCTGTCAGCATAGAGCGCCAGGCTGCCGCGAGGTTGGAAAGGGGGGACCAAGCAGACCCAAGACATGCAAACATAAATTTTTGTAATGGGGATGATATTGACACAAAAGACACTACAGACTCTTTACACACCCCCGTGGGGTTCGACTGAATTCCTCGCAGAGAACAAAAGGAGAAGACTCTCGGAAGCTATATCTACGGGCGTCGTTGCCGACGCCATCATCAGTAGTGGGCCACCGGATGCCGACGCCAACCCCATCCAGATCAGCGGCGACGACGAGCGAACGCCACTGCTGCGCTCCAGGCACGACGGGAACTCGGGGGGCACGTAGCTGTCGTCACTCGTCTCCGGAGTCTCGTAGGGCTCGGGAGAGTCGCTGGACTCCCAAGCGCTGTCGCTGCTGTCGGAGGAACTGCTGGCGAGGCTAGCGGCGGGCCCGGATCCTGCCGTTGTGCCGTCCCGACGGCCTCCTCCAGGGCAGCACTCCAGGCAGCGGCCTTCTTCGTCAAAGACCTTGAAGAACCTCGTGGAGGCGCCGTCGTATTCTAAGTGGATGGCGAGGGTGCCCTGAAAGTGCAACTATCCCTAGGTGGTTTTGGTAATTCCTAACAACATATAGCTCATTGAGCTAATACTATTTCAAGATTAATATTTCAGGAAAGCTCAATGATTGGCATGACATGGATGAGAAAAGTGGACCCCTCAAAATGCTAAGGACAAAAGGATTGGCTCAAGCTCAAAGCTCAAGACTCTACATTTTCTATTTTAGTGATCCAAGATCACATTGAGTCTATAGGAAAAGCCAATACTATCAAGGAGGGATGAGGTGTTGCTTAATGAGGCTCTTGCTCAAAATGCTTAGTGATATGCTCCAAAGCCCTCAACTACTTTCTCACATCCACATATGACCTAAACCAAAAGTCAAACTCGGCCCCACCGATTCTTTCTATCCGGCGCCTGTCACATCCCTAGCTTCTGGTGCTGCCTAGTGTTTGCATCTTGCTTGCATCATGTTTAACTTTCATGAAAATCTGAAATGGGGATTGCCTAAACCCCTAGCATCAAAGGGATTCACTAGGTTCACCTAAAATATTTTCAAGAATCCAAATGGCTTTCAAAATGTTCATCATTTATGGAAAATCTGTAAAATAGATGCAGAGGTGATGCACATTTTCCATGACATATTTGGGCTCTGAATTAAATCATACTTTATTTGTATTTGGGCATTTAAATTTTATATATTATTTTAAATTTTCAAATATTCATGAACTGAAATGTTTGCTGTTGGGAATAATCCAAACAGTGGCCAAAAGAAGTCTCATGATTTTTGAAAATGCTCTGGCACTTTTAATAAAGTCAAAACAAAACAGAATAAATAGAAAATGCAAAGAATTAGGAAAGAAAGAGAGAGAGAGAGAGAGAGAGAGTAGCTCACCTAGCCCCCCTGGAGGCCCACTTACCTGGCCCAGCCCACCCCGAGCCGCCACCGTCTCCCACCTCTCGCTTGATGGGGAGAGGCGTGTGGCCGCCGTGCGCGCCCACGCGCCACGGCCACCTCCTGCTTCCACCGACGCCCTGGGCGCCCCCAGACGACGCCACGCACCCCCTGGCTCCCTCTCGACTCTTCCCGCGGCCGTCCCCCTCCTCTGTCTCTCTCCCTCGCCGTTCCCCATCTCACCGAGCGCGTCCGTCGCCGCCGTTCACTGTCACCGCGCCCACCGCCGTCCCCTTGCCCCGTTGCCCTTTCCTCTAGCTCCCCCGTCGACGCCGTGAAGCTCCAAGCCGAAGAACACGACCTCGGGTGCCTGGATCCGTCGCCCTCGAGCTCGTCACCGCCGCATCTGGCCGCCGGAGGTCATCATCGATACGTGCGCTAGAGGTCGTCCCCGAGCCCGCTGAGACTGCCGTCGACCCCACCGTGAGCTCCTCTTCGATTCCCCTCTCTCGCCGCGCGCTTTTGCCCGCTCTATCCATGAAAACCACCGGAGCCGAGAGCTCCGTGCCGCCGGCCATGGCGCCCGCCGTGGCTAGAGCCCCGAACCAGCCGCTCTCGCGCGTCGTCATCGTTCTCCTCACCTCACCAGGAGCACGCCGAACACACCAGCGCCTCTCCTAGGGCACTACCACGTCGAAACGCCCGACGCCCGAACTCCGGCCGCCGCCGTCGTCGTGGTTGCCGTCGCCTCCGGCCACCCTAGCTCTTCCCGTTTGCCCTTCTAGATGCGCGCGAGCCTGGGCGTCTCGTAGAGCCCCTCCGCCGCTCTTTTGGTCATCGGAGGGCGAATCCCGACGCTCTCCGCCGTCCCTAGCCTTGCCGGCGACGAGCCCCGGGTCAACTCCGGCGAGTTTGACTCGGGTTGACCCAGTTGACCTCCCCTGGTTCCGGACAAGTGGGCCCAGAGCCCTACTAACTTAGTTTAGTGCTAATTAAAATTTAGTTAACCAGTTAAGTCACTGACATGTGGGCCCACGCCCTAATTAACTTAGGTTAGCATTTAACTTAGCACTAATTAACTCCGTTAATTAGCTGTGACACTGACCAGTGGACCCCACTGTCAGGTTTGACCTGGACCAGCCCTTTGACCTGCTGACATCATGCTTACACATTGCTGACGCAGTTAATCGTTTTCTGGATTAAAAATAGTTCACGAAATTCCAGAAAATGGTATAAACTTCTAAAAATCATAGAAATTCAACCGTAACTCCAAATAAGATAAATTATATATGAAAAATGATCAGAAAAATCCAATCTATCCATCTGTACCATTTTCATGCATGTTTGAATAACTTAAGTTGCTGTATAAGACAATTTGAATTAATGGCATTTGAAATGTCATATATGGAGTTTGAATTTGAATCTTGGATTCAAATGAACTCCATTTAACATGTTCTAGCTTGCATTAGCCCAAAACACATTCATATTGCCATGTCATGATCATGCATCATATTGTCGCATTGCATTGATTGTGTTCTTCCTCTCTTGCCAGTGACTGTCCCCTCTCAGTAGACGACGTACCGACGATGAGTTCGATGACACCGATGAAGAACTATATTATCTTCAGAAGTGCCAGGCAAGCAAAACCCCCTTGTTCATTCCGATATAATCCCACTCGCTCGCTCCTGCTCTATTTTACTGCATTAGGACGACAACGACTCATGTGTTACCTGCTACGGTAGCTGAACCCCTTTATGCTCTGCATGACCTGTCATTCCACAGTAATTAGATGAAACCCACTTGCATGAGTAGGAGTTGTTTGAGCCCTGTTGTGCCTACTCATTCATGCTTGTTTATCATGCCTGCTACTGCTTAGAGTTGAGTCAGGTCTGGTTCATCGGGAATGAATTGGAATGGTGTGTGAACATGTCCTACTATGTGTGAGCTAAGTGTGTGAACACGATTTGGTAAAGGTAGCGGTGAGGGGCCATGTAGGAGTACATGGTGGGTTGTCTCATTGCAGCCGTCCTCAGGAACTGATTTCTGTGTTTGTGATCCATGAAACAGTTACTACCACACATTGGGATCCTTAATTGACTCTCTCGGCTTCTTAACCACCGTTGTTCTCTGTCCAGAGTTGCAACTAGTTTCTGGTGTTTGTAGGATATGTGTTGGAGGCCGTGCATAGCGCTGACCCTAGGGGTGGGCTATGATGCGGTAGATACACCGTGGCCCGGTGTACCGATTCGCCCGTTTGGTGTCTCGGGAACCGTGCACACATCGTTCGGGGCCGTTAGTGGAAACCTCGGCCGGACTCCCTACGGATGGAACCCGAATAGGCGATAAACCTGGACTAGGGACTTGAGTGTTTAGGTAGGCCGTGGCCGACACCCTCACTGGGCTTCCGCTTGAAGGTTGCAGTACATGTCGTGTAAACGACGATAAGTGGTGAGCGTGTGTGAAGAAGTACACCCTGCAGGTTAATATGATCTATTCGAATAGCCGTGTCCGCGTAAAGGACTTCTCGTTGCCTATAACAGTTCATAGACAAGTGAAAGTGGATACTCTAAAATGCGCAAGATAAGCGTGAGTGCTATGAATGGCATTCTCGTAGGGAGACGGGAGCGGATCCATAGTGGAGTATTGATATGGTGAATATGTGGACTCGTGTGCGCCACCTCAAAAGAGTTACTTGCATGTCGTAGTTCAGGATAGCCACCGAGTCAAAGCTGGCTTGCTGCAGTCAAACTCCACCACCCCCTTTGTTGATAATGATGCATATGTAGTTAGTTCTGATGTAAGTCTTGCTGAGTACGTTTGTACTCACGTTTGCTTATTTTATGTTTTGCAGAGAGGCGTCAGTCTCGCTAGTAGTTCCGCTTGGACTTCGACGTTTAGCTTGTTACCTCAGCTACGATCTTGTGCCCTCGGCAGGATGTGGTAGATAGTCAGGCTTCTCAGCCTTTTTCATTTATAGTTGTCTGTACTCAGACATGTTAAGCTTCCGCTTGTGTTTGTTGCTTGTATGCTCTGTATGTTGGGTCATGAGACCCATGTTTGTAATATCTCGCTCCTCGGAGCTTAATGAATAAATACTTGAGTCGTAGAGTTATGTTGTGATGCCATGTTGTATTTACACATATCGAGCATATTGTGTGTATGTTTGAAATGCTTGGTATGTGTGGGATCCGACAATCTAGTTGTTTATCCTTGGCAGCCTCTCATATGGGGAAATGTAGTCTAGTGCTTCCTGAGCGATAGTAGTCCGCTACAGCCCGGTTCACCGGAGTCCTGCTAGCCCAGCACTACTGCTCTGGACACTTGACTGGCCGGCATGTGTTTCATTTCTTTCTCAGTTCTGTCCTTTCGGGAAATGTCACGCGGTGACATCTAGAGTCCTGCCTAGCCTGCTACAGCCGGGTTACGGAGTCCTGTTAGCCCAAAGCTACAGCCCGGATTCATCGTTGATGACCGACATGCTCGATGTGATTCATGTATGCCTGTCCCCATGGGTTAGTGCGCTTTGGGTTCACGACTAGCCATGTCGCCCGTGTTCTCTGTCATATGGATGCTAGCGACACTATCATATCGTGAGCCAAAAGGCATAAACGGTCCCGGCCATGGTAAGGCGACACCGTGGAATACCGTGCGTGAGGCCACAAAGTGATATGAGGTGCTACCGGCTAGATCGATGTGACTTGGAATCGGGTCTGACAGCTTTGGTATCGAGCCCGATCGCTGTGAGGATTACCAAGCCAAACTGGTCAAGTTGTGTCTAGAAATGCTTTAGTTATGTAAGGGATTTGATTGTGGAAGGAACGAAGGCTCTTTTTACTCCTTATACCTCATGGCCTTCGATCCGAGTCATCCTCTTCTCTTCTACGGGGATTAAGAACTAGGCCTTCTCATCTATCTATCAGGATGACGTGTTACTAATCCATAGACTTATAGAATTGATAGTTTCAAATCTCAGTTCAGTTTATACTATTTCCGTATGTTCATAGTTGGTCTCGGAACCTTGTTATTGTGATGTTGAGTGGTTATGACACCATTTTTGCAGGGTGTCTCAAATCATCTTGAGCATTTACAGCCGTTATGCTGTCCGAGTCATCCCAGGTTTCTAATTAGTCCGATGCATTTGCAAATCCCTGCCTCCCGTTTCGATGTTCCTTTGGGCCAGATTAACCACACTAATCGATGAGTTGAGGTACTCCGTTGCCTCGGCATTTATGTTGGAGCTATTATTATGACCCTAGGTGTTTAGGAAGTCACCTAGAAATTTAGCAATGCTTTTGTATCCCCAGTGTGATGATTCTGGCCATTATTCTTGAAAGCATCCCGCGATGTTATTAGTTAGTAGGCATTCTATTCCTGGGTTCTTGAACCCGAGATTCACCCTACTTCATGTTGTTAGTATTTGCTAGTTCCTTTAGGATATTAGTAACTTTGCGATAGTCCTCGAGGTCAGTGGTATATCGTTCTTCCAAATACCATGAACTATCCTTAGCAGAAGTTCCTCCCAGAACCGAAAGGTCACAACCATAGTGCTCTTGAGGAGTACTCCATTCTATATTGCGACTCTGCCAGTTCTACCTTTCTGCATGGGTTATCCGGAAGAAACCTGCTGAACTTGATTCAACATACTAACCTATGCATCCACAACTCAGAAAGTTATGTGTTCCTCGAGTTGTTCCTCCTTAGTTGTATTCTGACCCCTGTCTATCAATTGATAGTCAAGAGTATGTGTGCGATCGTGTTCATCGATGCCTATTATTCTTATGGTCCGTCAAGCCATTCTGTTCTGGAATGACTAGGAGAAACAAACTCCAGTACCTTGTCCATTTCTAGGATTGGGTCAAAGCAGTTGTATTCCGCAGATCAAAGTGCCATCCAGCTTTTGATTCTGTTCCACCTGGAGTGTTACCATCTTTATGTCAAGAATGTCATGAGAATTGCACCACCTCTTATGAATTATTAACGCAGTGATACTTCTCACCATCATTATTCATTCCTCGGTCCCGTGTTGTTGTAACCGGAATGCCGACAAGTGAATTGTGGTATGTGAAATCGATACGCCTAGCAACCCCCTTGCTTGGTAGTAAATGGACAATATTCTCATTCTTAGCGTGTTGGTTATTGAATCATCATCCTAAGATTAATCGTGCTACCTAGTCCTTATTTCGGTGCACCTTCGATCAATGAGTTAGGATTGTGTCAATCCTCACTCTTTTGATCATATCGTCTTATACTGAAAAGCAAGATTGTTCTCGAGCTTAGTAATATATCGGTGGTTCGTGACTTTCCAAATATCTTCTTGGAAGTGTTACCAGGTTGTCACCTGACCGCTATGTTTAGTTCGTGATCATATTGGTTTTCCTCTAAACCACCCATTCTCCAAGAATCTGTGTTGGATATCCCTGAGCTAGTTGGTTGAGCTAGACAACAACTTGGAGAGTTGGAAGATAAAGCTTTGCTTAACTTAGTTCATCTCTAAGGGATATCTTTTGTGTGTGTGTGTGTTGAAGAAAGATGATATCTTCATCGATTGATCCCCGTGATCAGTTGTTGAATCTATTGTCTTGTTCAAACCCTGATTTGAGTGTGCGCTATCGTCAAATCAAGATAGAACCAACGATATTCGTAATGTTGTTTTGCTCGTGGTTGACCCCTCAAGCATACACCATTACATCTTTTGGTCTGACCAATACTATCACCGTGTTCACATGATGGCGGAAGTCCAGTGATATGGAAATTTCGATGAGTTGTTGTTGAGCCCATCAGCAGCATTTTTGTCTCCCCCATGATTCATGTTGAACATCAACCTAGTGTTGAAAACTTTGTAAGCAATGCCTTCGTGTTCCGTTCATGAAGCCTATGTTTGGATGAAAGAAGTGACTTCCTCTAATTCACATGCATTTGATGTAAGTTGTCGCTGTGGATCCGAGAAAGTTTGTTTTTGCTTCCTCTGAAATCATCCCAAGTCAGTCATGCATGTGCGAAGTATTCTGTGGTTTGATAGACTGATCATCTTCATTCCGTATGTATCCCTAGCACACCAAGCCACTGATTGATTTGTTCAAGGAGAAGGAGTTCCTTCATAACAACTAGTCATGACTTATGTTAGGACTTCGTTATCCTCGATGATGGTTCCCAACCTGAACTCGGTAGTGTTTTATTATAAGACTACTAGGTGGTCATGCTTGTCTAGGATAGCATGTTCACAGGTGTGTAGCAATACCTGCTCATGTTTTGGAGCTTGCTATCGTAGTTCATTTCCCGAGAATCTCGCAACGCCATCTCATCGATTCGTGTTGCAAACTTTCTTTTTCCTTTCCAGACCTGCTGTCTGAAATATTCCGTTACCAACCAGATCTGAATCTCAGGCAGATATGATGGTTGGAACACTCCCAACATTTGCATTTTTGTTCCCAGCTGCACCCCATTGTGCCAATTTTCCATGGGATGCCTTCTCAGCAGTTGTTGTCCAGGTTCATCTTCAAAGGTGGACTTACCATGGGTCCCATCCATTCCTGATGATAAGAAAAACCATCCATTGCGTTGTCTCCAACAAGGTAGTCCACATCATTCATCCTAGTCCGAGTATGCAATTCCTTCGAGCTCCGTCAATTGATCGTTCGTAAATTGCCTCAGGCTGGTGAAAAGAGTTCCAGTGATCTATGTATCAAAAGTAATTCCTTTTTGCCACTTGAGGGAATAATTCTATGAGTCACCTTCCCTAAGGTGCCCCGTTATGGAATTATGGCAACTCTTCCCTGCTATTCTGAAACCCTCGTCAAATTGCTTCTTTCGTCCCTCCTAATGCATGTTTTGCCTCTCAGCTCGAGAGATGTTGCTATGTCTCATTCCGTGAGTTGATCCTGAGTTGTTCGATCCTCGAGAAGATCGATCCTTCTAGAGTTTGCGTTTCCATATCGTTGTCATGTTGGTAGGAGTTTCTGGAGCAAGACATCGATTCAATGATGGTGATAGAATCAACGTTCTTATGAAGTGCAACCTGGATCGTGAAGATTATGCTAGGTTGTGTTTCCCCTTCACCTTACCCTATGCTTGAATCTCGGGACGAGATTCTTGTTTAGCAGGGGCGAGTTGACACATCCCTAGCTTCTGGTGCTGCCTAGTGTTTGCATCTTGCTTGCATCATGTTTAACTTTCATGGAAATCTGAAATGGGGATTGCCTAAACCCCTAGCATCAAAGGGATTCACTAGGTTCACCTAAAATATTTTCAGTAATCCAAATGGCTTTCAAAAATGTGCATCACTTCACATCCCTAGCTTCTGGTGCTGCCTAGTGTTTGCATCTTGCTTGCATCATGTTTAACTTTCATGGAAATCTGAAATGGGGATTGCCTAAACCCCTAGCATCAAAGGGATTCACTAGGTTCACCTAAAATATTTTCAGTGATCCAAATGGCTTTCAAAAATGTTCATCATTTATGGAAAATGCTGTAAACAGTACCAAAGGTGATGCACATTTTTCCATGACATATTTGGGCTCTGAATTAAATCATACTTTATTTGTATTTGGGCATTTAAATTTTATATATTATTTTAAATGTTCAAATATTCATGAACTGAAATGTTTGCTGTTGGGAATAATCCAAACAGTGGCCAAAAGAAGTCTCATGATTTTTGAAAATGCTTTGGCATTTTTAATAAAGTCAAAACAAAACAGAATAAATAGAAAATGGAAAGAATTAGGAATGAAAGAGAGAGAGAGAGAGAATAGCTCACCTAGCCCCCCTGGAGGCCCACTTACCTGGCCCAGCCCACCCTGAGCCGCCACCGTCTCCCACCTCTCGCCAGTAGGACGAGAGGCGTGTGGCCGCCGTGCGCGCCCACGCGCCACGGCCACCTCCTGCTTCCACCGACGCCTGGCGCCCTGCACGACGCCACGCACTTCTGGCTCCCTCTCGACTCTTCCCGTGGCCATCCCCCTCCTCTGTCTCTCTCCCTCGCCGTTCCCCATCTCACCGAGCGCGTCCGTCGCTGCCGTTCACTGTCACCGCGCCCACCGCCGTCCCCTTGCCCCGTTGCCCTTTCCGCTAGCTCCCCCGTCGACGCCGTGAAGCTCCAAGCCGAAGAACACGACCTCGGGTGCCTGGATCCGTCGCCCTCGAGCTCGTCACCGCCAGATCGCCGCGGAGGTCATCATCGATCGTCGCTTAGAGGTCGTCCCCGAGCCCGCTGAGACTGCCGTCGACCCCACCGTGAGCTCCTCTTCGATTCCCCTCTCTCCCCGCGCGCCTTTGCCCGCTCTATCCATGAAAACCACCGGAGCCGAGAGCTCCGTGCCGCCGGCCATGGCGCCGCCGTGGCCAGAGCCCGAACCAGCCGCTCCTGCATGCGTCATCGTTCTCCTCACCTCACCAGGAGCACGCCGAACACACCAGCGCCTCTCCTAGGGCACTACCATGTCGAAACGCCCGACTCCCGAACTCCGGCCGCCGCCGTCGTCGTGGTTGCCGTCGCCTGCGGCCACCCTAGCTCTTCCCGTTTGCCCTGCTAGATGCGCGCGAGCCTGGGCGTCTCGTAGAGCCCCTCCGCCGCTCTTTTTGTCATCGGAGGGCGAATCCCTACGCTCTCCGCCATCCCTGGCCTTGCCGGCGACGAGCCCCGGGTCAACTCCGGCGAGTTTGACCCGGGTTGACCCAGTTGACGTCCCCTGGTTCCGGACAAGTGGGCCCAGAGCCCTACTAACTTAGTTTAGTGCTAATTAAAATTTAGTTAACCAGTTAAGTCACTGACATGTGGGCCCACGCTCTAATTAACTTAGGTTAGCATTTAACTTAGCACTAATTAACTCTGTTAATTAGCTGTGACACTGACCAGTGGACCCCACTGTCAGGTTTGACCCGGACCAGCCCTTTGACCTGCTGACATCATGCTTACACATTCTTGTGCAGCTTAATCGCGTTTCGGTTTAAAATAATTCAGAAATTCCGTAAAATGGTATAAACTTCTAAAAATCATAGAAATTCAACCGTAACTCCAAATAAGATAAATTATATATGAAAAATGATCAGAAAAATCCAATCTATCCATCTGTACCATTTCATGCATGTTTGAACAACTTAAGTTGCTGTATAAGACAATTTGAATTAATGGCATTTGAAATGTCATATATGGAGTTTGAATTTGAATCTTGGATTCAAACGAACTCCATTTAACATGTCCTAGCTTGCATTAGCCCAAAACACATTCATATTGCCATGTCATGATCATGCATCATATTGTCGCATTGCATTGATTGTGTTCTTCCTCTCTTGCCGGTGACTGTCCCCTCTCAGTAGACTACGTACCGACGATGAGTTCGATGACACCGATGAAGAACTATATTATCTTCAGAAGTGCCAGGCAAGCAAAACCCCCTTGTTCATTCCGATATAATCCCACTCGCTCGCTCCTGCTCTATTTTACTGCATTAGGACGACAACGACTCATGTGTTACCTGCTACGGTAGCTGAACCCCTTTATGCTCTGCATGACCTGTCATTCCACAAGAATTAGATGAAACCCACTTGCATGAGTAGGAGTTGTTTGAGCCTGTTGTGCCTATTCATTCATGCTTGTTTATCATGCACTGCTCTCGCTTAGAGTTGAGTCAGTCTGGTTCATCGGGAATGAATTGGAATGGTGTGAACATGTCCTACTATGTGTGAGCTAAGTGTGTGAACACGATTTGGTAAAGGTAGCGGTGAGGGGCCATGTAGGAGTACATGGTGGGTTGTCTCATTGCAGCCGTCCTCGGGAACTGATTTACGTGTTTGTGATCCATGAAACAGTTACTACCACACATTGGGATCCTTAATTGACTCTCTCGGCTTCTTAACCACCGTTGTTCTCTGTCCAGGAGTTGCAACTAGTTTCTGGTGTTTGTAGGATATGTGTTGGAGGCCGTGCATAGCGCTGACCCTAGGGGTGGGCTATGATGCGGTAGATACACCGTGGCCCGGTGTACCGATTCGCCCGTTTGGTGTCTCGGGAACCCTGCACACATCGTTCGGGGCCGTTAGTGGAAACCTCGGCCGGACTCCCTGCGGATGGAACCCGAATAGGTGATAAACCTGGACTAGGGACTTGAGTGTTTAGGTAGGCCGTGGCCGACACCCTCGCTGGGCTTCCGCTTGAAGGTTGCCGAGTACATGCCGTGTAAACGGCGATAAGTGGTGAGAGCGTGTGTGAAGAAGTACACCCCTGCAGGGTTAATATGATCTATTCGAATAGCCGTGTCCGCGGTAAAGGACTTCTGGGTTGCCTATAACAGTTCATAGACAAGTGAAAGTGGATACTCTAAAATGCGCAAGATAAGCGTGAGTGCTATGAATGGCGTTCTCGTAGGGAGATGGGAGCGGATCCATAGTGGAGTGTTGATATGGTGAATATGTGGACTCGTGTGCGCCACCTCAAAAGAGTTACTTGCATGTCGTAGTTCAGGATAGCCACCGAGTCAAAGCTGGCATGCTGCAGTCAAACTCCACCACCCCCTTTGTTGATAATGATGCATATGTAGTTAGTTCTGATGTAAGTCTTGGTGAGTACGTTTGTACTCACGTTTGCTTATTTTATGTTTTGCAGAGAGACGTCAGTCTCGCTAGTAGTTCCGCTTGGACTTCGACGTTTAGCTTGTTACCTCAGCTATGATCTTGTGCCCTCGGCAGGATGTGGTAGATAGTCAGGCTTCTCAGCCTTTTTCATTTATAGTTGTCTGTACTCAGACATGTTAAGCTTCCGCTTGTGTTTGTTGCTTGTATGCTCTGTATGTTGGGTCATGAGACCCATGTTTGTAATATCTCGCTCCTCGGAGCTTAATGAATAAATACTTGAGTCGTAGTTATGTTGTGATGCCATGTTGTATTTACACATAGCGAGCATATTGTGTGTATGTTTGAAATGCTTGGTATGTGTGGGATCCGACAATCTAGTTGTTTATCCTTGGCAGCCTCTCATATGGGGAAATGTAGTCTAGTGCTTCTGAGCGATAGTAGTCCGCTACTGCCCGGTTCACCGAGTCCCGCTAGCCCAAAGACTACTTGCTCTGGACACTTGATCGGGCCGACATGTGTTTCATTTCGTTCGTATTCGTCCCTTCGGGAAATGTCACGCGTGACATCTGAGTCCTGCCTAGCTTGCTACAGCCGGGTTACGAGTCCTGTTAGCCAGTGCTACAGCCCGGATTCATACGTTGATGACCGACATGCTCGATGTGATTCATGTATGCCTGTCCCCATGGGTTAGTGCCGCTTTGGGTTCACGACTAGCCATGTCGGTCCGGGTTCTCTGTCATATGGATGCTAGCGACACTATCATATACGTGAGCCAAAAGGCGCAAACGGTCCCGGGCCATGGTAAGGCGACACCCGTGGGAATACCGTGCGTGAGGCCGCAAAGTGATATGAGGTGCTACCGGCTAGATCGATGTCACTTGGAATCGGGGTCCTGACAGTGCCACCGAGTTCAGATGTCATAGCGACTGCCACAATCCCTAGGCAAATCGGTCTCACCGATAGGGATCTCGGTCTCACCGAGATGGGATTGTAATCTCTATGTTTCCCTTTGTAACGTTTCGGTCCCACCGAGATGAGCGATCGGTCCCACCGAGATTGCAATGTAAACTCTCTGTTTCCCTTTTGTAACATTTCGGTCTCACCAAAATGAGTGAATCGGTCCCACCGAGTTTACCTGACCAACTCTCTGGTTAGCTTATTACCAAAATCGGTCTCACCGAGTTTGTGTAATCGGTCTCACCGAGATTACGTTATGCCCTAACCCTAACCATATCGGTCCTACCGAGTTGCATGTCGGTCCCACCGAAAATCCTAACAGTCACTAGATTTGCTGAATCGGTCCGACCGAGTTAATCAATTCGGTCCCACCGAGTTTGGCAAGTTGTGTGTAACGGTTAGATTTTGTGTGGAGGCTATATATACCCCTCCACCTCCTCGTCATTCATGGAGAGAGCCATCAGAACGAACCTACACTTCCAACTTACCATTTTCTGAGAGAGAACCACCTACACTTGTGTTGAGGCCAATATATTCCATTCTTACCATATGAATCTTGATCTCTAGCCTTCCCCAAGTTGCTTTCCACCCAAATCTTGTTTCCACCAAATCCATATCCTGTGAGAGAGAGTTCAGTGTTGGGGAGACTATCATTTGAAGCACAAGAGCAAGGAGTTCATCATCAATACACCATTTGTTACTTCTTGGAGAGTGGTGTCTCCTAGATTGGCTAGGTGTCACTTGGGAGCCTCCGACAAGATTGTGGAGTTGAACCAAGGAGTTTGTAAGGGCAAGGAGATCGCCTACTTCGTGAAGATATACCGCTAGTGAGGCAAGTCCTTCGTGGGCGACGGACATGGTGGGTTAGACAAGGTTGCTTCTTCATGGACCCTTCGTGGGTGGAGCCCTCTGTGGACTCACGCAGCCGTTACCCTTCGTGGGTTGAAGTCTCCATCACCGTGGATGTACGATAGCACCACCTATCGGAACCATGACAAAAACATCCGTGTCTCCTATTGCGTTTGAATCCTCCAAACCCTTCCCTTTACATTCTTGCAAGTTGCATGCTTTACTTTTCACTGCTCATATACTCTTTGCATGCTTGCTTGAACTGTGTTAAGATTGCTTGACTTTTCCAATGTTGCTAAAATCTGCCAAGAACTAAAATTGGGAAAAGGATAAGTTTTTATTTGGTCAAGTAGTCTAATCACTCCCCCCCTCTAGACATACTTTCGATCCTACAAGTGGTATCAGAGCTTTGGTCTCCATTTGCTTTGATTTCCATAGCTTTTGGTAGTTATAGCCTTGGTTTCACAACCTAGGAGAGTATGGCGTCTAGCAAGGGAAATTACCACCATAGAGGTCCTTACTTTGATTGTACTAATTTTGCTAGTTGGAAGCATAAGATGAAAATGCATATACTTGGACATAACCCCGCCGTTTGGGCTATTGTGTGTATTGGCTTGCAAGGTGAATTCTTTGATGGGAGAGAACCGAACCGTGAAGCTACCGCGGAAGAGTTGAAGATGCTGCAATACAATGCTCAAGCTTGTGATATCCTCTTCAACGGACTGTGCCCCAAAGAATTCAACAAAATCAGCCGTCTTGAGAGTGCAAAGGAAATTTGGGATACTTTGATTGATATGCACGAAGGTACCGACTCCGTCAAGGAATCCAAGTTGGATGTGCTTCAAAGTCAGCTTGACAAGTTCAAAATGAAGGATGGTGAAGGTGTCGCTGAAATGTACTCTAGGCTTGCTCTTATCACAAATGAGATCGCCGGCTTAGGAAGTGAAGAGATGACCGACAAATTCATCATCAAGAAGATCCTAAGAGCTTTGGATGGAAAATATGATACCGTATGCACATTGATCCAAATGATGCCCAATTACAAAGATCTCAAGCCAACGGAAGTCATTGGAAGAATTGTTGCTCATGAGATGTCACTCAAGGATAAGGAGGAGTTCCATAACAAGTCAAGTGGTTCTTACAAAGCCTCATGTGAAGCTCCCACATCATCAAGTGAGAAACAAACCTTCAATGAAGAATTGAGCCTAATGGTGAAGAACTTCAACAAGTTCTACAAGAGTAGAAGCAAAGAGAGAAGTTCCAAGTCAAGGTCCTACAATGACAAAAGATCTTCTAGTCGAGAGCGAAATTGCTACAATTGTGGAAGACCCGGACACTACTCGAATGAGTGTATGGCCCCCTACAAAAGAAGAGAAGATTCTCCCAAAAGAAGGAGTAGAAGAGAAGAAGCACCATCAAGAGAGAGAAGGAGTAGAGATGATCGTTATGAACGAAGAACATCCCGGAGAAGCAAGGATTTGGAAAGGAAGGACAAGTCATCAAGGAGCTACACAAAACGAAGACATCAAGCTCATGTTGGTGAATGGGTATCCGGCTCCGACTCCGACAATCACTCCGGGAGAAGCTATCACTCCGACTCCAAATATACTCAAGATGAAGGTGTTGCCAGTCTAGCACTTGTGTCAACCAACTCCTACGACATATTTGATTAACCAAATGAAGGACTTGTTAGATGCTTCATGGCTAAAGGCCCAAAGGTATCACACCCCGAGTATGTTGATTTCAATAGTGATGAAGAGGACTTGTTAGGTGATGATGATTTACTTGTTGACAACTCTATTGATGAATACTATGATGAAACCTCAATTAATCATGCTAATCAAGATAAAACGAATGACAATGATAAGGAGAAGATTGAGTTTCTAACTAAAGAACTAAACACTCTTAAGTTGGCTCATGAAACTATCTTAGGGGATCATCAAGAACTTTTAAGGACTCATGAGAAATTACGTTTTGAGAAGCTCAATCTTGAGCAAGAGCATGAGTTCTTAAAGGCAATCAATGATGATCTTCGCAAGAAAAGTTCTTCTTACATTGCCAAGCGTTTACTATTATCCACTTACATGCCTCAAGTCAAGTCTAGTAACAAGAACAAGAAAGATTCTTCCTCTAGTAGTAACAATAATCATGCTAAATCCAATGTTGTTGCTTCTAGTAGTTCTCTTGATTCCACTAATGATTCTCTTAGCCAAGTTACACTTGAGCAAGAAAATAGCTTATTGAAGGGAATTATAGAGAAAGGTGTTTACAAGAGCCTTGCTGGGAGTAAGCAATTCGAGGAAATTGTACGCCAGCAAGGAAGGCACCGGAAGAACCAAGGTGTTGGTTTTGAACGAAAGTTCAATGCCAATGGAGTTGAGTGGGAATAAGATCAATACCCCAAGATGAAGTTTGTTCCTCAACAAGAGAAGTATGATCCTACTTGTTTCAAAGGGACACAACCTCAAGATGATGTTCCACCACAAGACCACAAGCAAAAAGGCAAGGATAAGCTTGAAGAGGAAATTGATGCATTTGAAGAAGCTCCTAAGGCCTTGGTCAAGTGGGTTCCCAAGACTACATCAAGTTCCACTTCATCAAGTACAATTACGACTCCAAGGATTCCCATCAAGATGGTGTGGATCCAGAAGAAGAAGAACTAGAGAGTTCTTGAGGGTGACTCCGCCAACATACCTCACTCCTATCATTTTGGCAAGGACAAGTGCAAACAACTTCCACATCTTGCATTAGTTCAAGGAGTCACAAACCCTCTTGTTGGTAAGACAAGGGACAAGGTAACCTAATGCTTTCATACACATCATCTTGTGTGTGCATCACTCTACGTCTATGGATATCCTTGTTTGTTCCTTGTGGGACTAACCCGTGTAGGTATTGAAAGTGCAACTCACTCCAAAGGATTGCTCCAAATGATCTACATAAACATTGAGCATCCACATCTTCAACACCTACATGAAGTCATCATCGACAAAAATAAGGTTAGTTCATCCCTCTTAGGGGGATCTCACATCTAGGGGGAGTTTTACTCTAAGAATTGAGCTATTGGTGTGAACACGACAACGCTTTATGTAAAAGTGGTAACCCCACTTGTGCTTAAACGATGAGTATGACCTATGATCAAATGTTCTCATTTGACTCCTAAGTCAATATAGATGTAACACATTGCCTACTCTATCATGGTTATGCTCTCACATGCTTCTATATTCCATACTCACATGATTGCATACATGTAGGGGGAGCCTATGCTTGTTACATGTCCTTTCGAAGCTTTACTTGCTATTCTTGATATCTTTATCTAAAGCTTTGATGTACGTTGCCATCAATTACCAAAAAGGGGGAGATTGAAAGCACAAGTGCTCCCTAGGTGGTTTTGGTAATTAATGTCAACATATCTTTTGTTGGACTAACACTTTCATCTAGTATGTTTCAGACAAGTTCAACAATGGAGTGTCATGGTCTAAAGGATGTGGGAACTCCTTCAAGATGCTAAGGACAAAGGATTGGCTCAAGCTCAAAAGCTCAAGACTCTACATTTTATATTTTAGTAATCCAAGATCACATGGAGTCTATAGGAAAAGCCAATACTATCAAGAAGGGATGAGGTGTTGCTTAATGAGCCTTTTGCTCCATGTGCTTAGTGATATGCTCCAAAACCCTCCACTACTTTCTCACATCCACATATGACCTAAACCCAAAGTCAAACTCGGCCCTATCGATTCTTTCTATCCGGCGCCACCGAGTTCAGATGTCATAGCCACTGCCACAAACCCTAAGCAAATCGGTTTCACCGATAGGGATCTCGGTCTCACCGAGATGGGATTATAATCTCTCTCTGTATGTCCATTACCAAAATCGGTCTCACCGAGTTTGTGTACTCGGTACTACCGAGATTACAATGCAAACTCACTGGTTAACTTATTACCAAAATCGGTCCCATCGAGTTTGAGTAATCGGTCCCACCGAGTCTGCCTGACCAACTCTCTGGTTAGCTAATTACCAAATTCGGTCTAACCGAGTTTGTGTAATCGGTCTCACCGAGATTACGTTATGCCCTAACCCTAACCATATTGGTCCTACCGAGATGCTTGTCAGTCCCACCCAAAATCCTAACGGTCACTAGGTTTACTAAATCGGTCCGACCGAGTTTGATGATTTGGTCCCACCGAGTTTGGTAAATTGTGTGTAACGGTTAGATTTTGTGTGGAGGCTATATATACCCCTCCACCTCCTCTTCATTCGTGGAGAGAGCCATCAGAACAAACCTACACTTCCAACTTACCAGTTCTGAGAGAGAACCACCTACTCATGTGTTGAGGCCAAGATATTCCATTCCAACCACATGAATCTTGATCTCTAGCCTTCCCCAAGTTGCTTTCCACTCAATCTTCTTTCCACCAGATCCACATCCTATGAGAGAGAGTTGAGTGTTGGGGAGACTATCATTTGAAGCACAAGAGCAAGGAGTTCATCATCAACACACCATTTGATACTTCTTGGAGAGTGGTGTCTCCTAGATTGGCTAGGTGTCACTTGGGAGCCTCCGACAAGATTGTGGAGTTGAACCAAGGAGTTTGTAAGGGCAAGGAGATCGCCTACTTCGTGAAGATCTACCGCTAGTGAGGCAAGTCCTTCGTGGGCGATGGCCATGGTGGGATAGACAAGGTTGCTTCTTCATGGACCCTTCGTGGGTGGAGCCCTCCATGGACTCGCGCAACCGTTACCCTACGTGGGTTGAAGTCTCCATCAACGTGGATGTATGATAGCACCACCTATCGGAACCACGACAAAAACATCCGTGTCTCCAATTGCGTTTGAATCTTCCAAACCCTTCCCTTTACATTCTTGCAAGTTGCATGCTTTATTTTCCGCTACCTATATACTCTTTGCATGCTTGCTTGTTGTGTGTCGAGAATGTTAAACTTGTGCCCAAACTCCACTTAAACCTAAAAGAAGTTAAAAACTGCAACTTTGGTACTAAGTGTCTAACCACCCCCCCCTCCCTCTAGACACCTCTTCTCAAGATCCTACAAAGCTGCTTCGGTATCACCGAGATTTCAAATCGGTAGATCTGAAATGCTTTCTGTGGAAAACTAAAACTAAGTTTTTGACTCATTCTTTTGCAAAAACCTCTGCTCTTTATGATGCTCATCCAGCTATCCCATCTATATCTATTCATAGGGTCTGTTGTCAGTGTTTGCATCATGTCGGATCAGAGTGACAGTCAGAACAAGTCTGAGGAGCAAGTTCACATGAGTGAGGGCACTAGTCCCTCTAGAAGCTATGATGAAGGCAATAGGAGTACACCCAGCAACTTGCCAAAGGCTTCCACCAGGGCCAGAAAGAAGAGAACCTCAGACTCTGAGGATGAGGACTATGTGGCTGTTGAGGAAGAGGCCACCTCAAAGAAGAAAGTGCTGAAGAAGGAATATGGCACAACTGCTGCAACTAAGCCAGGTCTGAAGACTAAGATGCCAGCAAGAAGACAGCCCATGTCTAAGGCAAGGAAAGTTGCCACAAGAGAAACAATGGAGTTCACTCTTGAACCCAAGGAAACTTGAGATGGCAAGAAGAGGAAAGAAAGGGTCAAGAGGAAGAGGAAGAGGTTGCTGCACCAGCACCTAAAGCTCAAAAGCTTATGGGAGATGCTATAAGATCTGGGGCTGCTCCATCTAAGCCCAAAGAAGCTCCCAAGGCAGCTGCTCCAAAACCCAAAACTGCACCCAAGAGGAGTACAAGGAATATTCCAGCTGCAGAGAAGAACAAGGCCCGAGTGTCTGAAGCTGCTATAGAAGAAGAAGATGACGAGTCACATGTCTTGAGGAAGTTGAAGCCCAAAATTCTAGATCACAATGATGCTCATCCAATAGCTGAGAACATGAAAATCAGGAAAGTTTCAGGATTAAGGCTATGGAGAGAGTCTGATCCATATGCCACTAGGAGAAGAACTATTGTGGACTACAGGTTCCATACAAAGGAACAGAAGGACTTCTATGAGACAGTGTTGCTTGACAAGAAGCCTATAGTCTATGATATGAGATGGATGGACTGGGAGTACATCCAGGAAAATGAAGAACACTATCCTGGAGTCTATGATAGTTTCAAGTCTTGTGGAGTAGAGGACTTTGTTGAGCAGAAGCTCACAAAGTGTAATGATGAGCTTATTATGCAGTTCTACTCCACATCTCATTTCTACCTAGATGGAAGGATTGTATGGATGTCTGAAGGTACTAGGTACCAATCAACAGTTGAAGAATGGGCAAAATTGATCAATGCTCCTGAGGAGAGTGAAGATGACTTGGATGTCTATGCCAAGAAGAAGAAGGATTACAACTCAATGGTTAGCATGTACAAGGAGATTCCTGATGCAGATCTTGAGACTCACCAATTTGGTTCTGTGAAACACTTGCTGTCAGGCCTGCCTACAATCAACTGGATCCTCAGGCACACTCAATTGCTACCAAAATCAGGAGATCACAGAAT
Source organism: Aegilops longissima (assembly GCA_021605205.1). Taxonomy (NCBI): domain Eukaryota; kingdom Viridiplantae; phylum Streptophyta; class Magnoliopsida; order Poales; family Poaceae; genus Aegilops; species Aegilops longissima. Next base: position 237,003,610 of record CM038678.1, on the reverse strand, counting down.
GATCAGAGGACATTTCATCAACTTGCTGCACATATTTGATGTCCCACAGAAGTTCAAAGTCATGAGCCTAATTGTGGAAACTATAAAGAGAACAGCTACAGATCAGAAGAGAAGTTGTGGGTATGCCCCATAGATCTATGAGCTAATCAACTTCAAGATGGGCACTGGCACATATCTCTTGGACAAGGAACATATGCCCATCTACCCAGACTTTGAGGACAACACTGTGGTAATGGATGAGAATGAACCATCTTCTATGCAAGCACAAGCAAAGAGGGAGAAGGCAAGGACTGAAAAGGCTGCAAAGATGCCAACCATGGATGAGCCATCTCAGTATCTTCTGAAGAGCAAGCAAGATCAACTTGGCTACTTGATTTCCTCCACTCTGAGGATTGAGAAGGGATTGGCCACCCCGACTCAAAACCAGGAGATCTTGGAGAGGATCATGGAGCAGAAGTTCTATGATTTAGATGTGAAGGTCACTGAGATACAATCAGTTGTTGAGAAACTTCAGGATGAAGTGCAGGAGAAGAAGGGCAAGTCTACCACTGATGCTTTTGCTAGAGTGCCCAGAGGACAGAGATCTGCTGCAATGCCAGTTACAGACACTAGAGCAACTTCATCTGCACCAGCTACAGCTTCAGTGCCACCATCTCCAGCACCCACTCCACCAGCTCCAGCTACATCAACTGATGCCTTTGTACTTGGAGTTTTATCTACACCACCACCTGAAGACCAAGCCTAAGAATTGATCTAGACTATGCATTTTTTATGATCTTTTTGGTAACTTGTTGCCAAAGGGGGAGAAAATGTATAGATAATAGGCTTCGAGAGAGAGTGTTGCTCTTTGTTCTCTCTTGCTTTTTTGGTGGTTGAACTTTGTTATTTTCTTGTTTGAGATACTTTATGCTTTTGTGTGATACTTGGATGATCATGTGTTTGATCATATGCCACCTTAATGCTCGTTGGATGACATTATCATTTTATATCCCCATATGATCATTCACTTTGCTTGGTGATGAGTGCATGTATTTAATTATTATCATTTTGAGCGCTCCACCAAGTTGTATGTGACATGGAAGAGTAACCCATGATCCTAACTCATTGTGCATTTGCAGTCCAAAGCAAATCTTAAACTATGCACAAATTTAGGGGGAGCTCTTGCTTTTCACATACTTCTCAAAGCGACAATGTTTTTCACTCTTATTATCATTTGTTGAAGCTTTGATCTATATGTTGGCATCAATTACCAAAAAGGGGGAGATTGAAAGTGCAACTATCCCTAGGTGGTTTTGGTAATTCCTAACAACATATAGCTCATTGAGCTAATACTATTTCAAGATTAATATTTCAGGAAAGCTCAATGATTGGCATGGCATGGATGAGAAAAGTGGACCCCTCAAAATTCTAAGGACAAAAGGATTGGCTCAAGCTCAAAGCTCAAGACTCTACATTTTCTATTTTAGTGATCCAAGATCACATTGAGTCTATAGGAAAAGCCAATACTATCAAGGAGGGATGAGGTGTTGCTTAATGAGGCTCTTGCTCAAAATGCTTAGTGATATGCTCCAAAGCCCTCAACTACTTTCTCACATCCACATATGACCTAAACCAAAAGTCAAACTCGGCCCCGCCGATTCTTTCTATCCGGCGCCACCGAGTTCAGATGTCATAGCCACTAACACAAACCCTAGGCAAATCGGTCTCACCGATAGGGATCTCGTTCTCACCGAGATGGGATTGTAATCTCTCTGTTTCCCTTCGTAACGTTTCGGTCCCACCGAGATGAGCGATCAGTCCCACCGATATTGCAATGTAAACTCTTTGTTTCCCTTTTGTAACATTTCGGTCTCACCGAAATGAGCGAATCGGTCCCACCGAGTTTACCTGACCAACTCTCTGGTTAGCTTATTACCAAAACCGGTCTCACTGAGTTTGTGTAATCGGTCTCATCGAGATTACGTTATGCCCTAACCCTAACCATATCGGTTGTAGGACCTTGAAGTATGTCTAGAGGGGGGGTGATTAGACTACTTGACCAATTAAAAACTTAACCTTTTCCCAATTTTAGACTTTGGCAGATTTTAGCTATCTTTGCACAAGTCAAGCAATCTTCACACAATTCAAGCAAGCATGCAAAGAGTATATAGGCAGCGGAAATTAAAGCATGCAACTTGCAAGAATGTACAGGGAAGGGTTTGAAGGATTTAAACACAATTGGAGACACGGATGTTATTGTCGTAGTTCCGATAGGTGGTGCTATCGTGCATCCACGTTGATGGAGACTTCAACCCACGAAGGGTAACGATTGTGCGAGTCCACGGAGGGCTCCACCCACGAAGGGTCCACGAAGAAGCAACCTTGTCTATCCCACCATGGCCGTCGCCCACGAAGGAGCAACCTTGTCTATCCCACCATGGCCGTCGCCCACGAAGGACTTGCCTCACTAGCGGTAGATCTTCACGAAGTAGGCGATCTTCTTGCCCTTACAAACTCCTTGGTTCAACTCCACAATCTTGTCGGAGGATCCCAAGTGACACCTAGCCAATCTAGGAGACACCACTCTCCAAGAAGTAACAAATGGTGTATTGATGATGAACTCCTTGCTCTTGTGCTTCAAATGATAGTCTCCCCAACACTCAACCCTCTCTCATAGGATTTGGATTTGGTGGAAAGAAGATTTGAGTGTAAAGCAACTTGGGGAAGGCTAGAGATCAAGATTCATGTGGTTGGAATGGAATATCTTGGCCTCAACACATGAGTAGGTGGTTCTCTCTCAGAACAGGTAAGTTGGAAGTGTAGTTTTGTTCTGATGGCTCTCTCCACGAATGAAGAGGAGGTGGAGGGGTATATATAGCCTCCACACAAAATCTAACCGTTACACACAATTTACCAAACTCGGTGGAACCAAATCAACAAACTCAGTCGGACCGATTCAGTAAACCTAGTGACCGTTAGGGTTTTTGGTGGGACTGACATGCAACTCGGTAGGACCGATATGGTTAGGGTTAGGGCATAACGTAATCTCGGTGAGACCGATTACACAAACTCGGTGAGACCGATTTTGGTAATTAGCTAACCAGAGAGTTGGTTAGGTAAACTCGGTGGGACTGATTCGCTCTTTTGGTGAGACCGAAATGTTATGAAAGGGAAACTGAGAGTTTACATTGCAATCTTGGTGGGACCGATCGATCACTTCGGTTAGACTGAAACATTACGAAGGGAAACAGAGAGATTACAATCCCATCTCGGTGAGACCGAGATCCCTATCGGTGAAACCGATTTGCCTAGGGTTTGTGGCAGTGGCTATGACATTTGAACTCGATGGCGCCGGATAGAAAGAATCGTTAGGACCAATTTTGACTTTAGGTTTAGGTCATATGTGGATGTGAGAAAGTAGTGGAGGGTTTTGGAGCATATCACTAAGCACATGAAGCAAGAGGCTCATTAAGCAACACCTCATCCCTCCTTGATAGTATTGGCTTTTCCTATAGACTCAATGTGATCTTGGATCACTAAAATGTAAAATGTAGAGTCTTGAGCTTTTGAGCTTGAGCCAATCCTTTGTCCTTAATATTTTGAGGGATCCACTTTCATCATCCATGCCATGCCATTCATTGAGCTTTCCTGAAATATTTGTCTTGGAATAGCATTAGCTCAATGAGCTATATGTTGTTATGAATTACCAAAACCACCTAGGGATAGTTGCACTTTCATCGGTCCAACCGAGTTGCATGTCGGTCCCACTGAAAATCCTAACGGTCACTAGATTTGCTGAATCGGTCCGACCGAGTTTATCTATTCGGTCCCACCGAGTTTGGCAAGTTGTGTGTAACGGTTGGATTTTGTGTGGAGGCTATATATACCCCTCCACCTCCTCTTCATTCGTGGAGAGAGCCATCAGAACGAACCTACACTTCCAACTTACCATTTTCTGAGAGAGAACCACCTACACTTGTGTTGAGGCCAAGATATTCCATTCCTACCATATGAATCTTGATCTCTAGCCTTCCCCAAGTTGCTTTGCACTCAAATATTCTTTCCACCAAATCCATATCCTGTGAGAGAGAGTTGAGTGTTGGGGTGACTATCATTTGAAGCACAAGAGAAAGGAGTGCTTCATCAACACACCATTTGTTACTTCTTGGAGAGTGGTGTCTCCTAGATTGGCTAGGTGTCACTTGGGAGCCTCTGACAAGATTGTGGAGTTGAACCAAGGAGTTTGTAAGGGCAAGGAGATCGCCTACTTCGTGAAGATCTACCGCTAGTGAGGCAAGTCCTTCGTGGGCGACGACCATGGTGGGATAGACAAGGTTGATTCTTCATGGACCCTTCGTGGGTGGAGCCCACCGTGGACTCGCGCAGCCGTTACCCTTCGTGGGTTGAAGTCTCCATCAACGTGGATGTATGATAGCACCACCTATCGGAACCATGACAAAAACATCTGTGTCTCCTATTGCGTTTGAATCCTCCAAACCCTTCCCTTTACATTCTTGCAAGTTGCATGCTTTACTTTCCCCTGATCATATACTCTGTGCATGCTTGCTTGAACGGTGTTAAGATTGCTTGACTTGTCCAAAGTTGCTAAAATCTGCCAAGAAATAAAATTGGGAAAAGGATAAGTTTTTATTTGGTCAAGTAGTCTAATCACCCCGCCTCTAGACATACTCTCGATCCTACACGCCCTCCGCGCGGCAAGCTCGGGCGACCTCGCCCCATTCGCAGGTCATGAAGATCTTGCCCGGGGAGACGACCTCAACCTCCGCCCCCATCGTCGGGGCGTCACACTCGGCACGCTGCAGCCACAGATCGACTGGACCCCTCGGCGGAGAAAAACTGCGGGAAGCGAATCCAAGAGCGCGGTGGCATCACCGCCCACACCACAAGTTCACGCGAGGAGCCCTCGGCGTGGGTCCCTGTGGTGGCGGCACGCACCGCCGCGGCACGGCCACCGCAGCCGTGACGCGATCGGCGCCGATTGCTGCCTCCTCCTCTGGAGCCCTCTGCCTGGGCGTACAAAGGCAGCGGATATCCGGGGGGAGGCCGCTCATGCCAAGGCCTCGTCACCTTCGGCCTCACGACGACATCACGGGAGCGGGCTAGCCTATTCTTCGGCGGGAGTGGCCCGGGCTCTTCGTGGGGAGCTTTCCCCTTTTCAGCAGCAGAGAACCTCCGTATCGGCGCCATGAGTGCAACGGCAGGGGGAAGCAGAAGAAGCGGGCGGATTGGAGGAAGAGATGAGCGATGGGGGCTCCACCCCCCCTCATTTATGGCCAGGAGGAGGCCAACCGCTGGCCTCCATGATCGAAGGTAATGATGGCTTTTCTTCTGCATGCAGCAGGGACTCATTAAGTCGGGCAGTTGCCAAGGCAGCATGGGGAAGCGGAGACACCCACGTCCCATAAATCACCACGTGTCAATCAAGGCCGCAGGATGTTGGGGCCTGTGGCGCTCCGCACTTGCCCCTTGGCTTCGCCTCGAAGCCAAGTCCGAGCACGCCTTGGGCCTGGGGCTACTGTCGGCGTTCTGGGAACGGGGCCCCCAGACTTGTCTGCCTGCGGCCCACGGCGTGGCTCCACTAGCAGCCTGGTACGGCCCATCTTCATAAACAATCACTCAAGACCCTCGCGAGGGGCCAAGCCTCGCGAGGCGGATGACACAAGACCTCCTCAGGAGCGGCCTCCCTAGGCTGGCTCGCGAGGAGCAGAGAGATCAAGGCGAGGGGCACCTCCCGAGGTTCGCATGATGTGAGCCATGACGACCAAGGCCAGGCGGGCGCCAGCGCATGCAGAGTACTCGTTGCCTCTTTGGTGCTAAAGTGGCAAGCACAGGCGAGGAGTCCCTAGGCATCAGGCAAAGGTTTCCATATCGGTGCAATGAGACCAAGACCAGCAGGACGGCAGGACGGAGTGCATCGCGGAGCCCACGACAGTGTCACCACCAGAGCCTTTGGCAGGCAAAGACCACCTTTTGTCAGGATAGCTTGTACTAGCTGTCCCCCTTCAAATTGGCCGTTCTGGAATCCCTTCCCGCCTAACATTTGAGAAGAGGACCATGGACTCTATAAATAGGACTAGCCACCACATAGGAGGGGAGGATCATTCAGACCATCCCCAACCACACAAGCTCACCCTGATCGAGAAGGCCTCTCCTCAGGAGGTTGTTCTTCCATTGTACTTGTTCATCCTCAGCCTACAAGGAAATCCACCACACCACACTGGAGTAGGGTATTACACCACATCGGTTGCCCGAACCAGTATAAACTCTTGTGTCCCTTGTTCCTCGGGTTCGACGAGCTAGGCCTTGAGATCGTGGTGAGAGCGTGAGCTAGGAGGAGAGAGATCTTCGTGCGCACCCCAGAGTTCAAACCTCAAGGGTTTTGCCGAAACCCGTAAGACGTATGAACTATGGTTTGGCAAGAAACCAAAGTGGTCATTTCTTAAGGTTTGGGATTGCGACAGTTATGTCAAAAGGCTTCAGCCTGATAAGCTCGAACCCAAATCGGAGAAGTGCATCTTCATAGGATACCCTAAGGAAACTATTGGGTACACCTTTTACCACAGATCCAAAGGCAAGATCTTTTTTTGCTAAGAATGGGTCCTTTTGAGAGAAGGAGTTTGTCTCAAAAGAAGTGAGTGGGAGGAAAGTAGAACCTGATGAGGTAATTGTACCTTCTCTCGAATTGGAAAGTAGCTCATCACACAAAACCATTCCCGTGATGCCTACACCAACTAAAGAGGAAGCTAATGATGATGATCATGAAACTTCAGATCAATTTACTACCAGACCTCGTAGGTCAATCAGAGCACGTTCCGCACCAGAGTGGTATGATAATCCTATCATGGAAGTCATGTTATTAGACCATGGCAAACCTACAAACTATGAAGAATCTATGACGAGCCCAGATTCCGACAGATGGCTTGAGGCCATGAAATATGAGATAGGATCCATGTATGAGAACAAAGTGTGGACTTTGGTTGACTTGCCCGATGACCGGTGAGCCATAGAGAATAAATGGATCTTCAAGAAGAAGACTGACGCTGATGGTAATGTTATTGTCTACAAAGCTCGACTTGTCGCAAAAGGTTTTTGACAAGTTCACGAAGTTGACTACGATGAGACTTTCTCACCCATAGCGATGCTTAAGTCTGTCCGAATCATGTTAGCAATTGCCGCATTTTATGATTATGAAATCTGGCAAATGGACGTCAAAACTACATTCCATAATGAATTTCTTAAAAAAGAGTTGTATATGATGCAACCAGAAGGTTTTGTCGATCCTAAAGGTGCTAACAAAGTGTGCAAGCTCCAGCGATCCATTTATGGACTGGTGCAAGCATCTCGGAGTTGGAATGTGCGCTTTGATTAGGTGATAAAAGCATATGGTTTTATACAGACTTTCGGAGAAGCGTGTAATTACAAGAAAGTGAGTGGGAGCTTTGTAGCATTCTAATATTATATGTGGATGACATATTATTGATTGGAAATGATATAGAATTTCCGGATAGCATAAAAGGATACTTGAATAAGAGTTTTTCAATTAAAGACCTGGGTGAAGCTTCTTATATATTGGGCATCAAGATCTATAGAGATAGATCAAGACGCTTAATTAGACTTTCTCCAAGCACATACCTTGATAAAGTTTTGAAGAAGTTAAAAAATGGATCAGTCAAAGAAAGGGTGCTTGCCTGTGTTACAAGGTATGAAGTTGAGCCAGACTCAATGCCCGACCACTGCAGAAGATAGAGAGAAAATGAAAGTCATTCCCTATGCCTCAGCCATAGGTTCTATAAAGTATGCCATGCTGTGTACCAGACCTATTGTGTACCTTGGGGGTACAATAGTGATCCAGGAATAGATCACTTGACAGTGGTCAAAATTATCCTTAGAGGACTAAAGAAATGTTTCTCAGTTATGGAGGTGACAAAGAGTTCGTCGTAAAGGGTTACGTCGATACAATCTTTGACACTAATCCGGATGACTCTATGCCTCAATCTGGATACGTATTGAAAGTGGGAGCAATTAGCCAGAGTAGCTCCGTGCAGAGCATCCTAGACATAGAAATTTGCAAAATACATTTGGATCTGAATGTGGTAGACCCATTGACTAAACCTATCACTACTGCAGGATGCTGCTAACACGACACTACGATCAGAGACCCTTCGACAAAACTGTGTGCTATGCCATAATCGCAAACGGTGGTGTAAAAACCGTCAAAAAAGGTACAAAACATTTGCGATGGAGGATGCATCAAACATGGTTCAGATTTTAGTTGCATGTGCAAAGCAGGGCATACGGTACATCTCAATTAACTATTTGCGATGAGGAGGAACAAAAGAAATGGGCAGCCAGATGAAGGTGTATGCGATGTACAACATACGGTTCACTCAGATGAACTATTTGTGATTAGGCAACACAATGGAAACGGTCAGCCAGATCAAAGGTGTGTGCGATATACGGCATGTGGTTCACTTGGATGAATTGTTTGCGTTGAGACATGAGAACAGAAACGGTTCAAATGAACAAGATGTGTGTGATATGAGGCAAACAGGTTTGTAATCGGAAACGTGTGCGAAGACCGATAACAACATAGATGATTACTGCTAACAAGCCATGTGTGTTGTGAGCAACCGATTGCTGGTATACAACTGTGAGTGATTGATGAAAACATCACCGACGGGTTCCATTGTTTAGTCCGTGTGCGATGTGATTTTGTTTGTCTGCACAACATCTATGCTCTGTCTACAGAGCATCAACATATATACTTAAAAAGAAAGCATTGCATAACAAAATTAAGCATACAATTACACAAGTGATTACACACATAACATTTCCATACACCAAAGAAAGCAATTACATGCATACTAAAGTAGGAGAAATGAGGATCTAATCATCTACTTATTGTTGCAATGACGCTTGCCATAGCTCTGCCTCCGGCTGGATCCCTGACCGTTTTGGGGAAGGAGGCACTTCCTCATGTCAACGATCGTCTTGTACATGTCGTAGCTCGTGTACGCCTCCTTGGCCGCGTACACGACGTGAGTTTTGTCGAGTTTCTCCATCCAGGCTGAGTGCTAGGCACACTTGTCCTTGTTGCACGAATCCTTCATATCTCTGTAGTAGGGGTCAATGATGGCCTCGGCGAGGTGAACTAGTGAGTCATTCTCATGCTCCTTGCTGCCCCAGATCTTGTATTGGCCCTGGATGTCGACAAGATTCTGGCAGGCGATGCCCGAATTCTCGAGCACCTTTACATCGTTGGTGATGTCCACCGTAGCGAACATGTAGTGGGGGCTATTGAAAAACCTGGCGAAATGCTCGCAAGGCCTTGTGGCCAGGCAGTAGTGGTAGGCGAGGACGTGGTGGCGCACGCACATTTGGGCCACGGTGACCATGGGACGAGACCCGGCATGAGCGCGGGTGTACTCGAGGTCGAACCCCACCACCTTGTACTTCTCCGCGCCAAGCAACAGCTCCATGATGTGGATGGAGTGCTCCACCCAGACCGGGTCGTTGGTGTACACCACCGAGAGGTCCATGAACCTTCTGTGGGTGTCCACCATGGCACGCATGGTGAACTGTTGCTCGTCGTCGGCAGTCGCTTGGAGCGCCATTGGAGCCGCGCAGGATACCCTCTAAGAATTTCTCGTGGTGGGTGTGCTTCTTGCAATGGTGGGGCGCGATCGAAAGGTTGAAGAGACACAAGGGTAGGTTAAATGGCCGATGTAATAAATGGGGGCCGGCCAGCCTGTAATCGTCACGTCTTGTCACGGTGTTCATAGCGGAGGATTCTAGTGCACGCTTGACAAGACCGCACCGCACGTGTGGGCTCGAAGAGGCGCCAAATGTATCGCCGATGAGCATGTTCCCGTGCAACCGCGCTGTTTATCAAGTTCTACTTTCCTCCCACTCACTTCTTTCCTCATCAAGTTCTACTTTCCTCCCAAATGGGTCCTCTCTATCAGAGAGGTTCAAACCAATATCACTGCTTCTAAGTCTGGTTTCGAAACCTCACAATTTTTGCAAAGGGGTCAACCACTGAGAAGTCATGTATGGGGTTGACACGATGACTTACGATTACTCTGTCATATGAAGTTCCAAAATGAAATTCAGCATTTTTGGAGCCTACTCCATTCTGCCGCAGGCGCTGGCGCTGATCAACAAACCATTCATTTTTGCAAAATAAATGTAGGGCAAACCTCATTTCCTTCAGCACCCTTGTTGTGAGAACAAAGAACCTGGCGAATATAATCTCCGGTAAGGTCCCTCGGTAGGAGTTCAAAGTAATTTCTGAGAGATGCAGATCTAGGCATTCGACGTGATTGTTATACTGTATCACATAATCCACCACTGGGCCTAATCTTATCTGCAAAAGAAGAAAACGTGTTAGTGCCTACATGCAATTTTGAACATTACTACAGGCCTAGCTATTTGGTTTGCAGGATTTGTAAAATGCACTAACATGCCATCTTCGATCTGACATGATTAACATGGGCATTTGATTACATTCTAGAAAAATGTAGCCTTCTACTCAAGAGGTTGGAGTGGATGAAAAGTTCCCTAAGAAAACTAGTACAAATGAATCCAAAGGAGAAATTCTTATTGATTGTAACCATATGGATCAAGCAACCAATATGGGGGGTCATGTATGTACTGAAATCCTCCAAAAGGACCTTCAGAAATCATAGTACATTGTCATTGTAAACTTGGAAAAAGGTGTCACAAATTGAACTCCCTTATGGTTAACATTTAACTGGAAAGGAACATCACCTCGATATATATATATATAGCTTCTCCAGGCATGGAAAGCATCTCAGGAAACTGACAACTTGCTCCAGGTCGGGGCCGATAGATTCTAGTGCCAAGACCTTCACTGTGCGCAATTTTGGGGTCAAGCTTGTCGAAATCATTTTCTGAATGATAGATGAACAAACATCTTCAAAATTAAAAATAATGTTAATTTGTAGAAGGAGAGGTAGAAGGCGACTGTTGTACCTGAACGGGTGTGGATCCGATAACAAGTTCGGAGTATTTGTTAGACGAGTAGCCCACCACTGTCAATTTCGGCACAGAAATGACACTGATTCTTGTTGGACCTTCTTGATCAACTACATGTAATGTCTCAAGTGCAGGTGTGTCCTCAATGACCATACCGTGGTACACATCTTGTGATGTCTTCCTGCCGCACCAGCAACACACATAAATAGTCCAGAGAGTCATGGAGGTGATGTGGAAGGTACTCAACCCATTGATCACCTGAAGACTAAGGCACTCGAGTGCAGTACAGCCACGGAGCAGGCGCTCCATGTCACCCTTTGAGAGGCAGACGATGACGAGCTCAAGGTGCTTCAATCGTGGTAGAATAAGAGCGAGTGCGTCATTAAGGGGCGGGAAATGGCAGTTGCTGAACTTGGTAATGCAGAGTGTGGGCGCGAGGCGGAGTGCGGACGTTGGCAGCGTTCGCATATGCCCATCATCAAAAGTGAGCTCCTCGAGCTGATCTAGGGCGGGGGATCGGAACCAGTCGTCAAGCTTGGCTTGGTCCTTCCCATTGGAAGGGAACTTGCCCATTCTAAGGCCCTTGGTTGGGCCAAGGTGACTACCGAGGATCTTGGAGAATGCATCCAAGCTTTTGCGATAGCCAGGCAGAGCTCGTGGGTGTCGATGAGATTGAGAGGGTTGGAGTTCCAAAGGGGGAGCCACCGCCGGGAAAGGAGGGTTGTCCGTGCCCCATATTTGATTGGGAGGAGGGAGATGATGACTTTCAACATATCATCGGGGAGGCTGCTGATGAAGTCTAGGCCTGCTGGAGTCACTTGCGGTTCTAGCTCGCCCCACCTCCGCTTGTTGGCAGCCCTGTTCTCCACCTTCGGAGTCTCCTTGTCAGCGGCGCTTTCTGATAGAAATGGGAGTACAGGGAATATTTAGTTTAAACAGGGAAATAGAAAAGTGTATTGGTAACTAGATTAGGTAGGAATATATTAAGAAAAGGGAATAACAATTGGTTGCTTAAATACTACACAATTCATTTGACATTGCTGGGTAAGTCAACATGCAAATAGTTGAAAACAAAACTTACTTCGAACAAATTCTGGACGGATGATTTTGTCGGGGAAGTTAGCATATATCTCATGACCAGGCCCTTTTATGTGTAGTGCAATTTTAGTGCCAGCTTTCAGTACATAAAACTTTGCAATTTCATTCCAAAAGCCAGTGCCAAAATAGGAGTCACCACGTTCATCAAGTCTTACAGTAGCAACGATTGTAAATCCATGGTTTGTGTGCAGTATGACATCCGTGGAGCCTTGATGTATGTAAAGGGAAAAATTGTGCACTACATAATCTGTTGCATAGCAAGGGATGTTCTGCAGAAAACGGTAAGATTGTTAAGAAGGTAACATGCAAATATGGGCCCAAATTGAAAGAACTGTACATCAGTTGAAATCAAAGGACAAAAATCTATAATTAAACAGATAGGGTAAACATGATGTCATGGAAATATGAGAATAATCGAAAGAACAATACATCATTAATTTGCCTAATATAGAAAGAAGAGGGGAGAAATCCCCTTTGACGTATATGGTGCATGTGGTACCTTTTATCCAAATGTAGCAATATTTAGAATATGTTCAGGAAAGTAGGCCATGCCAACCGATTTAGGGTGAGACTGAACATACTGTGCGTGTCGTCAAGTTATCTGGCACGGTGAGATGGAATCTCTGGCGGCGCTCGCAAAGTCCTGAAGTGTCGGTGCACTGTACATTCTATGAATGAAAGAAAACCCTCAAATCAGCTCGCATAAAAATGAATTCACGGTGATTTCCACCGGGTGATTAAAGGAGGCAGATGAAGTGGGATAAGAGATGAGATAATATCTCATTAAATTAGTTAACTTGTCGTCCATGAGAAAGAACCCTCAGTACGGCAGATTCCCCAACCGAGCGGAGCTGGGTCGACCGCGATCAGCATCGAGAAAGTCGATGGTGATAGGCGGCGGCAAGCGGAAGTGGCAAAATGCGGTGGGATTTGTCGGTAGCCTGGCGGTGGCGGCAGGCGTCGAGCTAAGTGTTTAGCGCCATGATAGGCGGTGCCATGGCATAGACGCCGAAGAGCTTGTGCACGTGTGAATGGGGGACATACCAGAGGGGCCGAGGGGGTGGCGGGCGGGGTGAGGGTTTTTGTGACGTGGGGATGGTGATGGTTTTCTTTTTTCTTTTTTGAATTGGGTGGTGAGGGTTTTCTGTCCCACAAAGAATTTTGGGGGCGACGGTTTGCTAGAGCGAACCGTGTGTGATTGACGCAGCAGGCAAAATGAAAGTCATTGCACACGGTTCCAATTTTGGGAACCATTTGTGATTGACGTACTACCTCCGTCCCGGTTTATTGGTCCCCTGTTGTAATTTTTAATAAAATTTGGCAAAATATTTAACATACTCAGACATAGATAATAAGCGTACACGTACATAAGCATAGTTCAACCATAAGTACATAGTTCAACCGTCATTAAGGATACTCAAGCGTACATAGTTTGATCCATCCCACATCTTATCTCACATGCGGCGGCACGATCCTGAAGCTTCTCCAGGTACTCTGTGTACGCGTCGTGCGCCACCCTGCGAGAATACTTCTGCTTGAAGGAGCCAACAACACGTCCTCTTGCATGCGTCAGAACACTTAGATACGCGTCATGAAGCTTCTGGTTGCAAAATGGGCATCCATAGCCGCCGTTCCAGGTCCTAATACGCCTATTATGCATTCGCGCATAAAGCTCCCTCAGGATTTGCCTCTTGTACCTCCTCTGGCCATCTTCATCCTCGCTATCCACATCGTCAGACAACACCTATACAAATAGTAAAACAAATTTGGCATCAAATCAATGATTACATGCCGTGAAGTAAGATTAGGAATTTATGGCTATTTATTTGTACATATCCAGAGATTATGGTTCGATTTTTAAGCACACTCGTCTATGTACAAACCAATCTTGAAGAAAATAATGGCGCAAACATATGTAGGTCATTCAAAATCAATTGTCAAGCCCTGGCTAGGAATTATTAGCACGAACACTAATCCTAGTCGGATTACTAGCAGAAATCATTTGCACAGATGAAACAACTAATCACTTATCACGTGTACCATTCAAACAATCATTACACTACACGGATCTAATGAAACTTACTCAGATTTCATGGATTGGGAGAACATAACCATATGATTTCTATTCCAAAAAGGGGGAGGCAGGAGTAACCAGAGAAACCCTATGATCTATTTGACACATAAATGGGTATAGATGACTAATCAGCTGACCGTCGTCGTCAGAGTCGTCGCCGGAATGGTCATCGGAGTCGGTGTGGAACTCCGCCTCCGGCTATGGAAGCTCGACGCCGTCGACGATGTCAGGGTGCAGCGATAACTCACCGGCGGTGACGGCAACCTCTGTCTCCATCTCCATGCCGTGCTCCGATGCTTTAGCAGCCCCGGCGTTGCCACTCCCTCCGATGCGGCGTTTCGGTGGCATCCTGATACACTGACGGCTTTGAGGACTGAGAGCGGAGAGAGAGAATTGTGTGTGCGTAGCAAGGATGGGGGGTGCAGCCGCTCGGGGGCACCATTAATATGGAGTAGTGGGAGTTGTGGGAGAGAGGCAGGTGGCGGTCAAACCGATGGCTCGCCTCCAGGTGAGCCTGTGCACCGGACTGCTGTCAGCCTACCAAAGTTTCACACAGCTACTTGCACGCCTCCCGATGACACTGCGCAGCGAGCATGCCTCCGTCAATTCACACACCTGCACGCATGCCTCCCCGTCTGCCTGCATGGCGGACTGCTCGCATGCGTCCCGTCAACTCACGCCTGCTCGCATGGCACACGGGTCGCGCGGCGGCACGTATATTGTTTTTCTATTTGGATGATTAATGTTGCCACTTTATTGCTTAACCGAAGCATGTCACATATCCATTGTTGGTCTAATGCTCACGGTTGGAATAAATAGTCCATTTGGGATATTGGTTCCCGATTATTAATAATCTCCCATCTGTAATTATATAAAGATTACATCAAAACTAGTCTCAAATTTGACAAAAAAAGTACAATGCCACTTTGTATTGGTGTCCATATGACAACACGGTAAGTTTCATGAACTTCAAATAAGTTTTGGATGTACTAGAATTTAAAAATCAAGATTCTCAATGTTTATAATTTGTTGCACGGGGAGTAAACATGCACCCAATGAGACACATGTGTTTTTACAATCCATTTAGGTGCACTGTCACGTGTGCATGTAGCTCAAATTTGATTTTTGCACATTATACCCGGAGAAAATCAATCAATCAATGTACTAAAACATCTTAATGATCTCTGTGATTTTTTTTGAAATTAAAACGTCCCTCCTTTGGTAGCATGTATGTTCACCGCAAGATAATTAATTTAACATGCATCATAGTTGCGATAGATTCGCAGTGTGTGTGTGTGGGTGCGTGCGTCTGGGGGTGGCGGGTGGCTCGCAGTACACTACGAGTTGTGAGCCACCGTGTGGGTTGGCCGTTTTGTTAGGCAGGCCGGTACCACATCAGAGTCGTGAAATAATTATTTAAAACATTACACAACCCTTTCATACATAATTGTTTTGGCCACATGCAGTCGATGGTTGTCCTACACGACACTCGATACTCGCGTGTGACGCTTTCTATGGGCCCGCTAGGTCGTTGTCCATCACTTTGACGAACAGCCGGCAGTGAGGTTAATTTGACCAGCAAGGTAGAATCTTTTTTGTTTGTGTTATGGTGGTATATAGTACGCATCGAAGAGGTGGGAGGGGACTAGCATATATACTATACGTACACGTCCGTGAACAAGTACGCCTCACTCAGTGTCGGGACTTTTTGGTTTCCGAGGCATGTGCCACATCAAAATTGTGAAATTGGTTATTCAAACATCACACAACACCTTTTTGGGCCACATGCATATCCTAGCTAGGACACTCACGTGTGACGCTTCCATCTGTGGGCCCACGAGGCCATCGTCGATGCATGCATGCATCACTTTGACCTACATCGGGAGAGGTTAATTAATTTCACCATCGATGAGGATTCTTTTGGGTTGTCCATATACTACGGCAGGAGCATATAGTATGCGGTGAAGAGGGGGGAAGGGGACCATCATATGTAGTACGCTTGATATGAACCTCGCTCTGTGTGGGTGCATGGTTTACGGTTTTTTAGGCATGTGGCACATCAAAGTTGTGCATTTTGGGTATTTGTAACGCCCTCGATGCGGCTATATCTCCCACGTGTCGAAGCACGACTTAGAGGCATAACCGCATTGAAGGCAATGTCGCAAGTGAGGTAATCTTCACACAACCCATGTAATACATAAGGAAAGAGATACATAGTTGGCTTACAATGCCACTTCACACAATACATAAATAAACATCCATCATCAGAGTACACTCAAGGTCCGACTACGGAACCAAAATAAAAGAAGATACCCCAAATGCTACACAGATCCCGATCGTCCCAACTGGCTCCACTCACGATCATCGGGAAAAGACACATAGTAACGACCACGTTCCTCGTCGAACTCCCACTTGAGCTCGGTTGCGTCACACCGCACCGCATCGTCGGCACCTGCAACTGTTTTGGTAGAATCTGTGAGTCACGGGACTCAGCAATCTCACACCATGAGATCAAGACTATTTAAGCTTATAGGAAGGACAAAGTTGTGAGGTGGAGCTGCAGCAAGCGACTAGCATATATGGTGGCTACATCGCAAAAGAGAGCGAGAAGAGAAGCAAGGCACGGTCGTGAAGGTAATAGCGATCAAGAAGTGATCCTGAACTACTTACGTCAAGCATAACTCCAACACCGTGTTCACTTCCCGGACTCCGCCGAGAAGAGACCATCACGGTTACACACGCGGTTGTTGTGTATTTTAAATAAGGTCAACTTCGGGTTTTCTACAACAGGACATTAACAAATTCCCATCTGCCTCATAACCGCGGGCACGGCTTTCGAAAGATAATACCCTGCAGGGGTGTCCCAACTTAGCCCATTATAAGCTCTCACGGTCAACGAAGGATATTCCTTCTACCGGGAAGACCCGATCAATCTCGGAATCCTGGACTACAAGACATTTCGACAGCAATAAAACAAGACCAGCAAAGCCGCCGGATTGTGCCGACAAATCCCGATAGGAGCTGCACATATCTCGTTCTCATGACACATCCGGATGAGTAGTCCATACAACTAAAACCAGACCTCAAGTTTCCTTGAGGGGGCGCTGCACAGGGCTTTAGTTCGGGCCAGCACTCGAAGGAGCACTGGTCCGGGAGGGGGGGTTAAAATAAAGATGACCCTCGGGCTCGCGAAAACCCGGGGGAAAAAGGCTTAGGTGGCAAATGGTAAAACCAATGTTGGGCCTTGCTTTGGAGGAGTCTTATTCAAAGCGAACTGTCAAGGGGTCCCATAAATCACCCAACCGTAAGGAACGCTAAATCAAGGAACATAACACCGGTATGACGGAAACTAGGGTGGCAAGAGTGGAACAAAACACCAGGCATAAGGCCGAGCCTTCCACCCTTTACCAAGTATATAGATGCATTAATTATAGCAGATATATATTGTGATATCCCCAACAAGTAAATATGTTCCAACAAGGAACAACTTCTCCATGTTCCAACAAGGAACAAACTTCAACTTCACCTGCAACTAACAACGCTATAAGAGGGGCTGAGCAAAGCGGTAACATAGCCAATCAACGGTTCACGTACTCGTCTCCCGGCTCTACCCAAAGCAAGAACACAAACAAAGGAAATACAATAAATGACGGTGCAATGCACAAGCAACATGATGCAAAACATGACATGATATGCGAGATGTGATATGCAATGCGTATGCGCGCTCCGGAAGGAAAATGATGAATCAGGCATCAACTTGGCAAACCAAGTATTCCGCTGGAAAGATGAGATGATTTCGGTTGAAATCGATATAAAGATCACCGGAATCGGATGCACGGTTTGCAAATGACAAGCAAAACAAGAATGGCACAAATCTGCCATTAACAGCATGATGCCACATAGCAAGCAACAAGAAATTAAGCTACTGCACCCAAACGTACCAACAAAGTATATGGCAGTGATCTACTCAAGAAGCTTGACAAAAGATGAACACTGAGCTACGGCTAAATCACAACATAACAGGTCCAAACAAGCATGGAAAAAGTGCAAAAAATATCAGGCTGGACATGGCATAATCAGCATCAGGTAGCAATGTTCAGAGCAAGAAAAACAACATGCTACAGGAACTTATAATAGCAAAACAAGGCATGGCATGAATCTAATCAAAGCATAGAACAAAAGTCCCTTACTGACCATAAGCCAAAAAGGATCAGAAAATATAGTAACACCCATGTCAAAATAGCAAGTTTCGTTAACAGATTCAGCAACATGGCATGTCAAAAACAGATAACAAGTAGGCATGTTTAAGAGCTCAAAGCACTCACTACAGAGCATTTCATGATAAACTAAGCATACATACATCAAGAAGACATGGCATAGAAGACATACATGGCAAGAACAACATCATAGCATACACGGATCAACTACAACAACCTTGGCAAAATTGAATAACATGTAAACAATCTGCCAGGAAACATTTTATAGCAAAAGTAGAGCTCGATTGACTCAAGCTATGGCCCTCCATAATTGCAAACAAAGGCATGGATGGATAGAGCATAACCATATGTTCAAAACATCCTTATTGAAGTATCTCAAAATATGCATAGATCTCTCGGTAGCATCAAGTTAACATGGCATCAAAATATCAGCAAAACAGGGCTGAAATCAGCAACATCATGACACCTAGTTTGCATGCTTGTGCTAGTCACCACATAGATCACAAAAATACATGGCATACACCCCTGGAAAGATGGCATGGCATATTACAAAACACATGTAGGACTCAAATTCATAGGGTGCACACATCAATCATAGCAAAAATAACAGAAGTGCATATTCTGTTAAGAAACAGAAACTAACATCACATAGCCCTCTTCTAACAGCATTTCGGGCATCAAGGTGAGCTCAAATAAAAATGATGCAATTAGATGAAATGATCTACTCTTTGAGGCGAACATTTTGACATATTACACGCACGAAACGGAGCTACGTATGCAAAGTTATGATGCGTTGAAAATGCCACAAATCAATCACCGAAATAAAACTTAGACGATTTTTGGGGGGGAAGAAGTCAACCGATCTAGATCCGAGGCGGATCGAGGGCGGCGGCGGCGCTGCCCGCGGAAGGAGGAGAAGCCGGGCGGCGCGGAGGAGGGAGAGGCGGAGGAGGAGGCCGGGCCGGCCGGGCGGAGGGGCCGGAGCGGCGCGCGGCCGGCGCGCCGGCGCCGGCCGGCGGCGGCGGCGGCCGAGGCGGCGGCGGCGGCCCATGGCGGCGGCCGGAGCGGCCGGGCGGCCGGACGGGAGGCGGCGGCGGCGGAGCTCGGCGACGGGCGCGGAGGCGCGCGGATCGGGCGGCGGGCACGGCACGGGCGACAGCGCATGGCCGGGCCGGAGGGTTGGCGCTGGGCCCGCGGCCTGGCGCGGCGGCGGCGAACTGGGACCGGGGGCACGTGCACGCCCGGTTGGCGGGCGGCGGCGGGCGGACACGTCCGTCGGCACGGTATTTTTGTCCGGTGGCGCGAGGTAGGGGAAGGCTAGGGTTTGTACCGCGATTTGGAATGGGGGGGTATATAAATAGGCATAGAGGGAGCTAGGAGAGTCCAAATGAGGTGTAGTTTTCGCCCACGCGATCCTGATCCGACGACCGAGAGCATGGAAGTGACTTAGATGGGTTATTGGGCTGTTTTGGAGGGGTGTTGGGCTGCAACTTAAAAGAGGCCTTTGCGAGAGTGCGGTTAACCGTTGGAGTACCAAACGAGCTCCAAATGACCCGAAACTTGACCGGTGGTCTACCGGTGGTATACCAAGGCCACTTGACAAACCTCGGTCCATTCCGAGAACGTTTAGTACCCGCACACGGAAAAACGTAAAAGGGGGCGCCGGGGGACATAGGAGTGCCGGATTGCAAAACGGACAACAGGAAAAATGCTCGGAATCATGAGACGAACACGTATGCAAATGTGATGCACATGATGACATGATATGAAAATGCATGACATGGACAAAATGCAAAATGAAGAAAAACCCAACCACGGAGGGAATATCATATCACAATGCCGAAAATGGCAAGAGTTGGAGTTACAAATATGGAAAGTTACATCCGGGGTGTTACAACACTCCACCACTACAAGAGGATCTCGTCCCGAGATCTAGGACTGAAAGAACTCCGGATATTCGGAACGGAGGTGATCCTCGCGCTCCCAGGTGGCTTCTCGGTCGGAATGGTGTGACCACTTCACTTTCAGGAATTTGATTGAGTTGTTGCGAGTCTTGCGCTCGGTTTCTTCAAGAATAGCAACGGGGTGCTCATGATAAGAGAGATCTTCTTGAAGGTCAATTTCTTCGAAGTTGATAGTGCGCTCAGAGTCTTGAAGCACTTGCGAAGCTGTGACACATGAAACACATCGTGCGTTCGCGAAGTTGGACGGAAGCTCAAGTTGATAGGCGAGATCGCCTCTTTTGCCAATGATCTTGAAAGGACCCACGTATCTAGGGGCAAGCTTCCCTTTGATACCGGGCGGCGAGTGCCTTTCATTGAGAGACGCGAGGTAGACATGGTCTCCGATTTCAAAAGCCACATCACGGTGCTTATCATCATAATAGCTCTTCCGCGCGATTATGCTGCTTTGAGATTCTCACGAATGACTTTGCACATTTCTTCGGCTTCTGTGATCAAGTCGTTGCCAAGAAGTTGGCGTTCACCTGTCTTGGACCAATTGAGAGGAGTACGACACTTTCTGCCATAGAGAATTTCGAATGGGGCCTTGCCCGAACTCGCTTGGAAGCTGTTGTTGTAGGAGAACTCGGCATATGGAAGACATTCTTCCCACTTCATACCGAAAGAAATGACACAAGCCCTGAGCATATCTTCAAGGATTTGATTGACTCGCTCGACTTGGCCACTTGTTTGAGGATGGAAAGCTGTGCTGAAACGAATATTGGTGCCCATGGCCTTCTGAAAAGAATCCCAAAACTTGGAGGTAAAGATGCTGCCACGGTCTCAAGAGATCACTTGTGGAATGCCGTGCAAGGAGACAATCTCGAGGTGTATAGCTCGCCAACTGAGCTGCTGTGATAGATTCTTTGATAGGAAGAAAATGAGCCACTTTAGTAAGCTTGTCAATGACAACGAAGATAGCATCATTTCCATGTTTGGACTTTGGAAATCCAGTCACGAAGTCCATCTCGATATGATCAAACTTCCATTCCGGAATAGCAAGAGGTTGGAGGAGACCAGCTGGTCGTTGGTGTTCTGCTTTCACTCTTCTGCAGACATCACACTCATTCACGAATTGAGCAATTTCTCGCTTCATTCGAGTCCACCAATATGATCGCTTGAGGTCATGGTACATCTTCGCACTTCCGTGATGAATGGATAGAAGCGAATTGTGTGCCTCGCTCATAATGACTTGTCTCAGATCACCCTTAGGAACCACAATCCGGTCCTCAAAGAAAAGAGTATCTTTGTCATCAATGTGAAAGCACTTGTACTTGGAAATGCCCTTGTCGATACCACGTTTCACCTTTTTCACCATGGTATCCAGGAGTTGAGCCTCACGAATCTGATCTTCCAAAGTAGGAGAGACTATGAGGTTGGCAAGAAAGCCTTGAGGAACAACTTGAAGATTCAGCTATGAAAGCTTCACAAAGATCCGTTGGAAGGGCTTGAGGATTAAACTGTTGTAGTAAGCCTTCCTGCTCAAAGCATCTGCAATGACATTGGCCTTGCCCGAGTATATTCAATACTTGGATTGTACTCTTGAATCATTTCACCCATCGAGTTTGCTCGAGGTTGAGGTTGGGTTGAGTGAAGATATACTTGAGGCTCTTGTGATCGGTGAAAATGTCCACTTTCCTTCCCAACAAGAGATGTCTCCATGTTATCAATGCATGGACAACTGCCGCCAACTCAAGATCGTGAGTGGGGTAGTTCTTTTCGTTGGGCTTCAGTGACGAGAGGTATAGGCCACAACTCTCTTCTCTTGCATTAACACAGCACCGAGACCTTGAAGAGAAGCATCACGAAAACTTCAATGGCTTGGATTCATCAGAGGAGTCAAGACAGAGCTGTGACGAGTTTCTCTTTGAGAGTATTGAAAGCAACGCCACACTCGGGAGACCGGACATACTTCACATGCTTCGAGGAGGTTGGAAAGAGGCTTTGCAATCTTGGAGAAGTTCTCAACGAATCTTCGCAATAGCTTGCAAGACCAAGAAAATCTGGAGCTGCTTGACATTCTCGAGGAGGTTCCCAATTCACAATCTGCGGACACCTTCTCGGATTAACAGCGATGCCCTTGGAGGAGATGATATGACCAAGATAAAGCACTTCATCAAGCCAAAATTCACATTTGGAGAACTTCGATAGAATTGATACTATCTGAGCTTGTCTAGCACCAATCGCAAATGTTTGGCATGATCCTTCTTATTCTTGGAGAAGACCAAAATATCATCAAGATAGACCAAGACGAATTCATTGGTGTAGGGGTTGAAGAAGTTCATCATCCGAGAGAATGTTGGAGGAGCATTGACAAGGCGAAAGACATGACAAGATATTCATAAGAACCAAAGCTTGTTCGAATGTCTGTCTTGGGAATATCTTGTTCACGAATGCGAATCTGATGATAACCCATACGAAGGTCAAGCTTGGAGAACACTTTAGCACCTTTGAGTTGCTCGAAAAGCTCATTGATGTTGGGAAGTGGATACTTGTTCTTGATTGTCTTCTTATTCAATGGGCGTAATCGACGCAAAGTCGGTCCGTGCCATCCTTCTTCCGGACAAAAGAACACCACAACCCCAAGGAGATGAACTCGGTCCGATCAAACCAGACGCTCTTGTTCATCGAGCTTCTTCTTCAATTCCTTCAGCTCATTAGGTCCAAGCTTGTATGGACGCTTGCAAACGGGTTCGATGCGGGCTCAAGATCGATAACAAACTCAATCGGCCGATGAGGAGGCATTCCCGAAGCTCTTCCGGAAAGACATCTTGGTACTCACAAACGTCCGAATCGAGAGATAGCATCCAATTCGCCCTTCTCATTGAGAGAAAACAACCGAATGGTTTCATCACGAAGCGCGAGATGATCACATCATTAGAAGAGTGAGTCAATTGAATTTCCACAGCAGCACAATCAAGCTGAGCTTTGTGCTGAGAAAGCCATCCATTCCGAGAATAAGATCAATATCCGAGTCACCAAGGACAATTGGTTTAGCCAGAAATCTATAATCGCCCATCTTGATACCGACATTCGGAACCAAAACTCGAGAAGTCATCTCCTTAGCCGGAGAAAAAATAGACAAAGGTCTCGGCAATACTTGAGTAACCAAATCATGCATAGCCACAAAAGGTCTTGAGATGAAAGAATGCGATGCACCAAAGATCAAATAAGACTTTTGCAGAATATCATTAATCGAGAGATTACCCATTATCACGTCGGAAGATTCCTCCGCTTGAGCTGCATTCATCATATTCACCTTTGCAGAGTTGGGATTATGCTTGACCACTGCATTGCTGGAAGATTTCACAGGAGGAGGAGGCGGAAGGCGCCTTTGATTGAAGCACTTGTTCGCATAGTGACCTTCTGCGACACTTGTTGCAAGTCACCTCGAGAGCGGACGGTGGTAAGGAGAACTTGACCTTGGAGCTTGAGAATTAGACTTGTTCGATAGCCTGGGGTTGGGTGGGTGGGAAGATCCACGACCACCTGAGTTCTTCTCACGATAAGGCCGACGGAACGGAGGAGGAGGAAGGTAGAACTTCGCTGCTTAGCTGCCACTTGAGAGGAAGAAGAAGACTGAACTGCATCCCCGATTCTCTTCTTAGAAGCCTCACATTTGAGCTGGGCAGCTTCTTGCTTGATGCCATGTTGTAGAATTCATCATACTTTTCTCGCTCAAAAAGCACAAGAGCTAATTGCAGATCTTCTCTGAGGCCACCTCTGAATTGATAGATCATACTCTTTTCATCGTGGACGCCTTGCTTAGCAAAGCGAAGCGAGTTTCGAACTGGATATTGTATTGATACACGTACATGTTGCCTTGCTTGAGATTGCGGAACTCCTCACGCTTGCTCTCAACAACACTTTTGGAATGTGGTGAGCTCAAGTCTCGGCGGAACTCATCCTGTAATGACACGACCTCCTATGGAATCTTTGTATTGCTGGTACCACTCAAAGCAGCTTGGTCCTTGAGTTGAAACGAAGCAAACTTGACAAAGTCCTCGTGTCGACATTGCTACATTCAAAATGTTTGCAGATGTCCACAAGCCAATCGTCGACGTCTGTGGCCTCGACTACGTAAACCGAAAGACTTCGCTGATTAGCGAGGAACCGATCGAGAGTAGCAAAGTGCGGCTGGTTGTTGCCTTGACCTTGATTTCCTTGACTGCCTTGCCCTTGAGTACGCTCTTGCAAGAGCTGCAAAATCATCTCGAGCATTGGCATTGGTGGCTGCCATGATAGCTTGCCAGCCTCCGGAGGCGGAGGTGGAGGTGGAGGTTCGACCGATTCCCATCATCACGATCCGGATTCGACGCGTTGGCGGAGCCATCTGAAGAGGGTGACATCCGTTAGCACTTTGATAGACAAATAGTCAAGTTGAATCAACGGATAGAAATTGCAACATAAAGTCTTCACAATAAACATTCAACAAGGATGAACGAATGAATTCCAAAAGCTAACATCACACGCCCATTAAGGTGAGAAGCCACTTGATTAAAGGTTGATGAAAAAATAACAAGGTACGATTGAACAAATAAGTGGTAAGGATTACCCAATCACAAACCAAATATCTGCGGGAAGAAATGCTAAGAGCTACTTGAATCCCACCTATAAACTCCCAAACTTTATGGTTATGCAATCTGGTGTTGGGGATACATGGGACACAAAATATATCACCCAAACTAACAATACCTAGATCCAAATTGTATCCATTCGTCAACACATAACCAAGAAACCTTCGAAATCGTGTACCTCGACCTTGAAAAACATCCGTTATACTGAGTCATGGCAATACTCGAGCTCGCCCGATCTCGGGTTATCGGGTTATCTCACCAACAACTGCACAAAAGAGATTTCGATGTCGGTAAAACTCAGGTATTCCGGAACTGCAACGATAAAATTGTGACGACAACACCTCGGAGCTCAACTCCCCGGGACACTGCCACAACCCCTAAATGTCAGGAGGCACCAAGAACAATGTTCTCGTCACAAAACCATCAGAACGATTCCAAGATACATGCGTGATCCTAAATTTTTTTTTTGTAGTGAAATTTGAGGAGAGGAGAGTCAAAACTTCTACGTCAGGAGACCTCACCAGAGCGACGAAGGGACTGGGGAGTAAAAAGAATCCTACTCTCTGATATATATAATCCTAAGACTCAAAACATTTTCCGTTATAGACTCAACAACGCCAAACAAACAATCAAGTAGGGGCTCCTAAGTCGGGAAGGCTCGATTACCAACTTGTAACCCCTCGATGCGGCTATATCTCCCACCGTCGAAGCACGACTTAGAGGCACAACCGCATTGAAAGCAATGTCGCAAGTGAGGTAATCTTCACACAACCCATGTAATACATAAGGAAAGAGATACATAGTTGGCTTACAATCGCCACTTCACACAATACATAAATAAACATCCATCATTCAGAGTACACTCAAGGTCCGACTACGGAACCAAAATAAAAGAAGATACCCCAAATGCTACACAGATCCCGATCGTCCCAACTGGGCTCCACTCTGATCATCGGAAAAGACACATAGTAACTGACCCGTTCCTCGTCGAACTCCCACTTGAGCTCGGTTCGTCACCTGCACCGCATCGTCGGCACCTGCAACTGTTTTGGTAGAATCTGTGAGTCACGGGGACTCAGCAATCTCACACCCGCGAGATCAAGACTATTTAAGCTTATAGGAAGGACAAAGTTGTGAGGTGGAGCTGCAGTAAGCGACTAGCATATATGGTGGCTACATCGCAAAAGAGAGCGAGAAGAGAAGCAAGGCACGGTCGTGAAGCTAATAGCGATCAAGAAGTGATCCTGAACTACTTACGTCAAGCATAACTCCAACACCGTGTTCACTTCCCGGACTCCGCCGAGAAGAGACCATCACGGTTACACACGCGGTTGTTGTATATTTTAAATAAGGTCAACTTCGGGTTTTCTACAACAGGACATTAACAAATTCCCATCTGCCTCATAATCGCGGGCACGGTTTTCGAAAGATAATACCCTGCAGGGGTGTCCCAACTTAGCCCATTATAAGCTCTCACGGTCAACGAAGGATATTCCTTCTACCGGGAAGACCCGATCAATCTCGGAATCCCGGACTACAAGACATTTTGACAGCAATAAAACAAGACCAGCAAAGCCGCCCGATTGTGCCGACAAATCCCGATAGGAGCTGCACATATCTCGTTCTCAGGACACATCCGGATGAGCAGTCCATACAACTAAAACCAGACCTCAAGTTTCCTTGAGGGGCGCTGCACAGGGCTCTAGTTCGGGCCAGCACTCGAAGGAGCACTGGTCGGGGGTTAAAATAAAGATGACCCTCGGCTCGCGAAACCCGGGGAAAAAGGCTTAGGTGGCAAATGGTAAAACCAATGTTGGGCCTTGCTTGGAGGAGTCTTATTCAAAGCGAACTGTCAAGGGGTCCCATAAATCACCCAACCGTAAGGAACGCGAAATCAAGGAACATAACACCGTATGACGGAAACTAGGGTGGCAAGTGGAACAAAACACCAGCATAAGGCCGAGCCTTCCACCCTTTACCAAGTATATAGATGCATTAATTATAGCAGATATATATTGTGATATCCCCAACAAGTAAATATGTTCCAACAAGGAACAACATCTCCATGTTCCAACAAGGAACAAACTTCAACTTCACCTGCAACTAACAACGCTATAAGAGGGGCTGAGCAAAGCGGTAACATAGCCAATCAACGGTTTGCTAGGAAAAGGATGGTTAGGGGCTGACATGGCAATATGGGAGGCATGATAAGCAAGTGATAGGCATCGTAGCATAGGCATAGCAAAAGAGCGAGCATCTAGCATAGCAAAGATAGAAGTGATTTCGAGGGTATGGTCATCTTGCTCGCAATGTTCTCGAGTTGTCGAAAGCTTGATCCTCGAAAGCGTTCTCAACAGGTTCCTCGCTCACGTACTCGCCTCCGGCTCTACCCAAAGCAAGAACACAAACAAAGGAACCACAATAAATCACGGTGCAATGCACAAGCAACATGATGCAAAACATGACATGCTATGCGAGATGTGATATGCAATGCGTATCGCGCGCTCGGAAGGAAAATGATGAATCAGGCATCAACTTGGCAAACCAAGTATGCCGCTGAAATATGAGATTGATTTCGGTTGAAATCGATATAAAGATCACGGAATCGGATGCACGGTTTGCAAATGACAAGCAAAACAAGAATGGCACAAATCTGCCATTAACAAAGATGATGCCACATAGCAAGCAACAAGAAATTAAGCTACTGCACCCAAACGTACCAACAAAGTATATGGCAGTGATCTACTCAAGAAGCTTGACAAAAGATGAACACTGAGCTACGGCTAAATCACAACATAACAGGTCCAAACAAGCATGGAAAAAGTGCAAAAATATCAGTCGGACATGGCATAATCAAGATCAAAAGCAATGTTCAGAGCAAGAAAAACAACATGCTACAGGAACTTATAATAGCAAAACAAGGCATGGCATGAATCTAATCAAAGCATAGAATAAAAGTCCCTTACTGACCATAAGCCAAAAAGGATCAGAAAATATAGTAACACCCATGTCAAAATAGCAAGTTTCGTTAACAGATTCAGCAACATGGCATGTCAAAAACAGATAACAAGTAGGCATGTTTAAGAGCTCAAAGCACTCACTACAGAGCATTTCATGATAAACTAAGCATACATACATCAAGAAGACATGGCATAGAAGACATACATGGCAAGAACAACATCATAGCATACACGGATCAACTACAACAACCTTGGCAAAATTGAATAACATGTAAACAATCTGCTAGGAAACATTTTATAGCAAAAGTAGAGCTCGATTGACTCAAGCTATGGCACTCCATAATTGCAAACAAAGGCGTGGATGGATAGAGCATAACCATATGTTCAAAACATCCTTACTTAAGTATCTCAAAATATGCATAGATCTCTCGGTAGCATCAAGTTAACATGGCATCAAAATATCAGCAAAACAGGGCTGAAATCAGCAACATCATGACACCTAGTTTGCATGCTTGTGCTAGTCACCACATAGATCACAAAAATACATGGCATACACCCCTGGAAAGATGGCATGGCATATTACAAAACACATGTAGGACTCAAATTCATAGGGTGCACACATCAATCATAGCAATAATAACAGAAGTGCATGTTCTGTTAAGAAACAGAAACTAACATCACATAGCCCTCTTCTAACAGCATTTCGGGCATCAAGATGAGCTCAAATAAAAATGATGCAATTAGACGAAATGATCTACTCTTCGAGGCGAACATTTTGACATATTACACGCACGAAACGGAGCTACGTATGCAAAGTTATGATGCGTTGAAAATGCCACAAATCAATCACCGAAATAAAACTTAGACGATTTTTGGGGGGGAAGAAGTCAACCGATCTAGATCCGAGGCGGATCGAGGGCGGCGGCGGCGCGGCCCGCCGGAAGGAGGAGAAGCCGGGGCGGCGCTGGAGGAGGGAGAGGCCGGAGGAGGAGGCCGGGCCGCCGGGCGGAGGTGCCGGAAGGGCGCGGGCGCCAGGGGCGGGCGGCGCCGACGGTGGCGGCGGGCGGCCGAGGCGGGCGGCGGCTCACGGCGGCGGCCGGCAGCCGAGGCGGCCGCGGGCCGGAGGCAGCGGCGGAGCTCGCGACGGGCGCGGAGGCGCGACGGGACGGGCGACGGCCCTGGGCCGGGCCGAGGGCCGGGCGCTGGGCCCCAGGCCAGGCGCTGGCGGCGCGAATCGGGGACCTGGGGCCACGTGGCACGCCCCGGTTGGCCGGGCGGCGGCGGGCGGACACGTCTGTCGGCGCGGTATTTTTGTCCGGTGGCGCGAGGTAGGGGAAGGCTAGGGTTTGTACCGCGATTTGGAATGGGGGGGGTGTATAAATAGGCATAGAGGGAGCTAGGAGAGTCCAAATGAGGTGTAGTTTTCGCCCACGCGATCGTGATCCGATGACGGAGAGCATGGAAGTGACTTAGATGTGTTATTAGGCTGTTTTGGAGGGGTGTTGGGCTGCAACTTAAAAGAGGCCTTTGCGAGAGTGCGGTTAACCGTTGGAGTACCAAACGAGCTCCAAATGACCCGAAACTTGACCGGTGGTCTATTGGTGGTATACCAAGTCCACTTGACAAACCTCGGTCCATTCCGAGAACGTTTAGTACCCGCACACGGAAAAACGTAAAAGGGGGCGCCGGGGGACATAGGAGTGCCTGATTGCAAAACGGACAACATGAAAAATGCTCGGAATCATGAGACGAACACGTATGCAAATGCGATGCACATGATGACATGATATGAAAATGCATGACATGGACAAAATGCAAAATGAAGAAGAACCCAACCACGGAGGGAATATCATATCACAATGCCGAAAATGGCAAGAGTTGGAGTTACAAATATGGAAAGTTACATCCGGGGTGTTACAGTATTCAACATATATATGTTTGGCCCACATGCAAAGCGGTGGTGGTTTTCCTCTCGCACCCACTTAAGCGGTTATCAGCGACATCGATGCTTTCCATTTGTGGGCCCGCTTGGTCCATCACTACTTTTTGCCTGACAACAAGAGAGGTTAATTTGACTTAGGAGGGGATTATTATTTTTGCTCTGGGATGACATGCATGATACAGCTTGAGCACACACACATGCATGTGTACGCATGAATCCCTCCCATCGAGTCGAAGTGGCTAGTACAACGACACATCATGAACTGATCTCGCTCTATGTGGGGAGCTAGTGTATGATTTTTGACACACGCACCACATCAATGTTGTGTATTCAAACATGCATGCACGCATCACCTCCATACATATGCATGTAGTGGTTGCCTTCGAAATGTACACTCCCTCACGTAATTATCGGCGACAAGCCTATATATTCGTGGGCTCGCGTGGACATCCATGATCACCTGACCAACAACAAGATAGGTTACCATGGTGGATTCTTCATATGGTTCGTGTTATCGTAGTATAGGTCATGGTGAGATTCAGACCTAATTAAGTTTGAGCACACATGCTATGCACACATGCATGCATGAATCCCCGTCGTTGGCTTGAAGTGTGGTGTAACATACATATGCATCGTCAACCTAACCCTCACTCACTCTGGGGATTTCTAGTTCGAAATCACGGTGCCACATCAAAGTTGTTCCATTGTTACTCAAAAACACACCTCTCCATACATATGTTTGGGACACACGCATGCAGTGGATGTCTTTGGGGACTAGCTACTTGCATGATTATTGGCGAGCTAGCCCATCTCCGGGGTCGCATGGACGGCCATCACTTTGACCAAAAACAAGAGAGAGGTTGTACGACCAAGGTGGTTATCCTTGATCCGTTTTACGATCCATCTTGGTGAGATATATGCCTCCTGCCCGCCGACCCAAAGTGTGTGTGTGTGTGGGGGGGGGTTGCTACTTTGCACTTTGCTAGGTGAACCTCGGTTGGGGGCATGCATTCATAGCTTAGGATTCCCTTCATGGCGACACGAGGGGGTGGGGGCTGCTAGCTACTTAAGCACTTTGCTAGGTGAACCTCGGTTGGGGGATAGGGGCATGCATTCATAGCTTAGGATTCCCTTCGTGCTGACATGAGGGGGGCTGCTAGCTACTTTGCACTTTGGTAGGTGAACCTCGGTCGGGTGGGGGCAATGCATTCATAGCTTAGGATTCCCTTCGTGCCGACATGAGGGAGGGGTGGCTGCTAGCTACTTTGCACATTGCTAGGGTCAACCTCGGTTGGGGGGGGGCACGCATTCATAGCTTAGGATTCCCTTTGTGCCGACACGAGGGAGGGGGGTGATACGTCTCCGTCGTATCTATAACTTTTTATTGTTCCATGCCAATATTCTACAACTTTCATATACTTTTGGCAACTTTTTATACTATTTTTGGGACTAACATATAGATCCAGTGCCCAGTGCCAGTTCCTGTTTGTTGCATGTTTTATGTTTCGCAGAAACCCCATATCAAACGGGATAAAACGGACGGAGAATATTTTTGGAATATTTGGAAAATATGGGAAGAAGAATCAACGCGAGACGGTGCCCGAGGTGGCCACGAGGCAGGGGGGCGCGCCTGCCCCTCCTAGGTGCGCCCCTGACCCTCGTGGGCCACCCGTAAGGCGGTTGCTGCTCTTCTTTAGCCGCAGGAAAGCTAATTTTTGGAGATAAATCTGGGCAAAGATTTCAATCCAATCGGACTTACGGATCTCCGGATATATAAGAAACGGTGAAAGGGCAGAATCCTAGAATGCAGAAACAGAGAGAGACAGAGAGACAGATCCAATCTCAGAGGGGCTCTCGCTCCTCCCACGCCATGGAGACCATGGACCAGAGGGGAAACCCTTCTCCCATCTAGGGAGAAGGTCAAGGAAGAATAAGAAGGAGGGGGCTCTCTCCCCCTCACTTTCGGTGGCACTGGAACGCCGCCGGGGGCCATCATCATCACTGCGATCTACACCAACACCTCCATCATATTCACCAACATCTCCATCACCTTCCCCCCTCTATCTACAGCAGTCCACTCTCCCGCAGCCCGTTGTACCCTCTACTTGAACATGGTGCTTTATGCTTCATATTATTATCCAATGATGTGTTGCCATCCTATGATGTCTGAGTAGATTTTCGTTGTCCTATCGGTGATTGATGAATTGCTATGATTGGTTTAATTTGCTTGTGGTTATTTCGCGCACGTGGATCACACCATAGGGTTAGTTGTATGTTGATAGGACTATGTATTGGAGGGCAAGAGTGATAGAAGCTTCTACCTAGCATAGAAATTGATGCATACGGGATTGAAGTGGGACCAATATATCTTAATGCTATGGTTGGTGTCGGTGTCAAAACCGGCGGATCTCGGGTAGGGGGTCCCGAACTGTGCATCTAGGATCAACGGTAATAGGAGGCGGGGGACACAATGTTTACCCAGGTTCGGGCCCTCTCGATGGAGGTAATACCATACTTCCTGCTTGATTGATCTTGATGATATGAGTATTACAAGAGTTGATCTACCACGAGATCGTAGAGGCTTAAACCCTAGAAGCTAGCCTATGGTATGATTGTTGTATATCTTTATCGACTAGCCTGGCCTCGGTTTATATAATGCACTAGAGGCCTAGGATAACAAGAGTCCTAGCCGAACACGCCAGTGGGGAGGAGTCCTTGTCTTGATCACCAAGTCTTGTGGAATCTTCCTTGTATGCGGCAGCTGTACGAACTGGCCCATGAGTATATGGCCATGGGGGTCCTCTGCCCAATCCAACTGATCGGGAGACGACGTGATGAGTACCCCTAGTCCAGACACCGTCGAGAGCCCCTGAACCGGTCTTCAAGTTGGGGACGCTCCTCGATTCTTCCGAACTGTTCTTCATCTTCGGTTGTCGGTCTTGAAAACTGGTTCAACAAATCTTCCCATCTTCGATCTTGAGGATTGCCAAAGTGCATACGAAGAGTTTACACGTTGGGTATCCGAGGAGCCCCTTTAAGTTTCCGGCCTTTATCAAAGCCTTGTCATTTTCACGCCCACCCCAGGTTTGAAGTTGTCCCCGTGCGGCGGTGTCCTCTTGCATCCGAGCTCCAACGCCGGACTGCATTTGAGGTATCTTTTACAGTCGAGCACCAATGCCGGACTGTGTCCAAGCTCCAACGCCGGACTGTATGCGAGCTCCAACGCTGGACTATATCCGAGGTGTCATAGATCACCTTGGTTCAAAAAAGTTGTAGGAGTTTAGCTGAGATTTATGCAGGAAATGCCCTCTATGGAGCCAACCATTCAAATCCGAGCTTTATGCTGGACTACCTCCAAGGTGGTGCACCACCTCGGGCTTTGGCTGATTGTTTACGGATTTTATTTCCGATGCGCGTAAGTTTATTCGCTGTCAACATGTATAACTAGTAGCCCTTAAGGTGTGTGTCAGTCTAAAACCCGAGATGTACCTGAAGGAAAACAAGAAACCGCTGATCCTAGAAGCCCCTGAGACTCAGGTCGATGCGCGAAATCGGCCTGAGGATCAACTCCTAGCTCGGTAGCACACGTAGGAATAGAAACACAGTGTAATATATTAGAGATAATAGTGACCGGCGAACGGGCCCTTGAGAGAGGGTCTTGAAAAGTTGCCGTAATATATTTAGCTTGACGCTGGATAGGTCCAAATGGTACCTATTGTTATCCGAAGACACGTTTGCCCATAGCTCGGTCAAGCCGAACACTTGGCAGTTGAAATTTTTTGCATTGAAATAGGCAATGCAGTAGCCCCCGAGACACTGGTCGGGTGGCAACACCAGATCAGGGGATCGATGTGCCCCTTTAATATTTGTAAATAATGAGCGCAAAGCCTAGTTGCCCCCGAGCCTTAATGTGGGCATGGGTGGCCGAATTAAGGATCGATATCCAGAGTAAAATCACAGATTATGTGTAATGATTCTATGCATCCAAGTACTTTACATCATTATTTTGGCTCCATTGCGACCGTTTATTAGTTGAAAGTGGCCCATCGTCGGCTTCTACCCCTTGGTAGATACTACGCAGGGTGTTTCCGCACTAACAAAACAACCCTTAGCAGACGTCTCGGTGCCCGGAGGCGGTTGTGTTAGCAGAAACGAGGCAATCAGATATGTGGGCTTTATAACTTTCGCTTGGTCATAGGAGCTTTATACTGGGGAAGCTAGCTATGAGCCCCCCGGTTAGTGTTCGGCGACAGCCGTGGTCAAGCCGTAAATACTTCAGCCAATGTTATAACGGCCCGTCATTTAACATAGTCATCGGATCGCTGACCAGTTTACGACTATTGTGACAGTCAGTTTTCGGCTTTCTCCACTGAGTTGCTTAACCATGCAAGCTGGAAGCACAATCGCAGTGGTTCTCCCTTTGCACACCTAGCCGAACAAAGCAGAACGTAGGAGGCAAGCACAGGAGCCGGGCAACCCAACTATTGACCAAAGAAACAATTCGAAACCGATGCATATATGGCAATATCCGAGAATGTTTTTGCCGAATCTCTAAAGGTGTCTGGCGTTGCACTACGAGACTAATGCTGGAAACACATAAATAGTTTAAAAGTGCCATAGGCTTGGAAAACCAAAAAAACGCCAGTGAAAACCTGACGTCCGAACAAGATCAAGTGTTCGGTGCCAATATGAAAATTGGACTTTAGAAAAAAAGTGCTTATGTCGTGCTTTAACATGACACATCCTATCTCAAGACTCCAAGCGGGTCAGCCTACGGCTTCAACCTCCTATCCCGAAGGCGGAGTATTTCTCGTTAGGCCAGTTTCGCAAACTAAACTCTAGTGGCTTTGAGAGAGAAATTAGGCTCCTCGGCTAGTGACCACACACTCGTGTCCAAAAAAGGAGTGATAAATAATAATAAAAAAACTTTGCAACGACTAAGAAGAAGAACACTTATTATAAAACGGCTCATATAAATTTAAGAGCCCCCAAGTGACGGGTAAAAGAATTTTATGTATAATGATTGTATGTACCGAAGTACTTATGTCATATTTGTGTTCACCCGAACTTTAAATGTGTCTTAACCGACCGTCGGCTTCTCCCTCTTCGGTCAAGGCCCGAAAAGTGTTATGTACTCCACCTGTCGAGAATATCGACGGTGTTTTTGATAACCAGGCAATCAGGCCATAAGGCAACAGACAAAGCGCGCTCAGGGAACTTCTGCTATATTATTGACGAAGTGTAAGAAGCATCTTTGAACAAAATAGTACCCCCACCGATACCTTTCTTCGGTGCTCATTATTACTATGAGACTTGTGCAATAGATTTTTGGTACTCATGAGTTCCGTTGTGTGCCTACCATAATTGAAAACAATAAGAGCGCTAGCTTTCGGCTTCACCCAGTCTGAGGTCCGGCTCGGATGACCCGATCGTGACAATCGCAGAGGTGCTCCCTTTACTCCCTAGCCGAACAATCGGGAACGTAGGGGTAAACACAGGAGCGAGGCAACCCAGCTTCCAAATCGCTTAAGTCAATATGGTGCATATTGTGGCGTAATACACAAACAAGGAACGAAGCCGTACAAGTATAATCATATGCAAGAGGAAAGGCTTCATGAAGGAAGCCCCCAAGTGAATTGGGTATTTGAATTTGTGTGTCACAAACAAGGTTACGACAAGGAATTTTTAGAAGCAACTTTTTTCCAAAAAAGTATAGTGCTTTGCCGAACCGAACACAAGTTAAAAAATTTAAAACTTTGAGCATGAAAGCGACTTAGCTGGTTAATGTGTTCGGCATTGATGACGCGGTCCGAGCTTGATGCGGGACAAGGTTCCATCCCCCAAGCCGGTCCCAAGGTAGCGGAGCGAAGAGCTCGGCACTCCGAAGTGGTGACATAGCACGGTCAATGCAGGCTGGCAGAGTGATGCTGAAGTCTCCGGCAGGGGTAATGAAGTGTTGACGAAGCCCCCCGTCCAGCCGAAGTGACGTGGTATGTCAGTACGCTGAGTTGACGATATTGCCCAACCCGGATCATTTTCCTGTGCACAGAAAATAGTGCAAACCGGAGATAATAGTAATAATAATAATTAAAAAAATGTTGCATAATAAATAATTTATGCAAAATGAGTAATAAAAGAAATATGGCCTAGCGCCGAAGCCAATGTCGATGCAGGGCGTCGGCGTGATGCGGTAAGGGTGTGGCAAAGCCTGAATTCACAGGTCGGTCCGAGTTCCGGATGCGTCGTTCGCTGGACTATGTACAGAAACTGACCGAACCACCACGCGACCGTCGTTAATGCGACCATCATTTGATAGACCTGTGTATAGATGATGGACAAACCAGAGTAATAATTCCTTGGGAAAAATGAACCCAAGCAAGCAAAAATACTAGGATTAATAGCACCTGATTTATTTGTTGTAGCAATCCGAAGAAAGGTGATTCCCAAAATTAGGACTCGATCCGCACACCCATTGCCTGATGAGCGATAAAGCGACGGCATGGCGATGCTGGCAAAGGTTGGCTCGTCGAGGCAAAGCCCTCGGTCCAGCTAACGTGACGGAGCTGGTTGGCTAGTGACGCCGAAGTCTCCGAAGTAGGTTGATGAAGAGATGGTGAAGCCCCCGGTCCAGCCGAGGTGTTGAAGCCTCGATGTTAGCCGATGAGTCGAAGTAGGTCGGCGTGATGGACATCAGCTTGAAAAAGCAACAGTGCGGCCCTGCAGATGCAGGTCGTGACTCGTGACATGGTTAATGCCGGCTTGATGAAGTGACCGTGCGGCGATGCCGGCGCGCCCGCTCCGTGTAATCCAAGGGGCAGCGATGTTGGTGATGATTTATCCTTCGCGATGCCGAAGTCCTGTTCGGCTTGTCGAGATGATGTTCCGAAGAAGTTGAGCTCGGCTCAACAAAGCGACGACGCGTCTAGCGCAGGTCGGCAGCCGTGGAGCAATATTGCCAGACTGGTTTGACACCAGCATGATGGTGAAGATCATGTTCAAAAGATTTTAAAGTTAGTGGGATGTGTTCGGGAACAAAACACAATACCCCATACAAAACTTCCTTCAAAAAGGATGTCCGAAATCCTGCTCATAAAAAGATTTAACTCGGGTCGGATTCGTTTTCGCGCAGAAAACAGATCCGAAAAGTGATGCACTAATCGGAAGGTTCCCGGAGTTTGGACGGTCGAATCAAGCTGAAATTTTGAGGGGTGGTAGATATAGAGGGTCCAGTCGATCAACGGTTGGATCTTCCAAAGGACGTCCGAGCTAGAAGCTGGAAACCATGCCCTAAACTCGTCTAGATTCCCGTCCAGATTTGACAGGGCTCCGGTATATCGCGGATTGCCAGAGATTCCTCCATCGGAACTCGACAAAATTTTCCAGGGTTGTTGTAGACTCAATTCCGCACAATTCCACTGAAGCAATCGTTAAAACGACACTTGAGCAGGCGGTGGTGGCGGATACAAGTTCGCTGTCCAGAAAAACAGCACGGTCGCCCTAGGGTAATGTTGACGTTGAGCCCCCAGGCTCCCTAGATGATTCGTCCATGATCTTGATAGAGATCGTAGTTGATGTTGATGAAGGCCCTCATCCGAACATGACGATCGGAGGTGGGGCGCAGTCCTAGGTCCATCCAAGGTGACCAGCCGAGCCGGTGACAAAGAAGCCGACATCGCAGTTGATCTGCAGTCGAGCCATTGATCCTTTTGCCGATCACACAGCGGAACTCTCAATGAAAGCACCAATGTCAGTGTCAAAACCGGCGGATCTCGGGTAGGGGTCCCGAATCAGCGCTCAGGATCAATGGTAACAGGAGGCGGGGGACACAATGTTTACCCAGGTTCGGGCCCTCTCTATGGAGGTAATACCCTACTTCCTGCTTGATTGATCTTGATGATATGAGTATTACAAGAGTTGATCTACCACGAGATCGTAGAGGCTTAAACCCTAGAAGCTAGCCGATGGTATGATTGTTGTATATCTTTATCGACTGGCCTGGCCTCGGTTTATATAATGCACTAGAGGCCTAGGATAACAAGAGTCCTAGCCGAATACGTCGGTGGGGAGGAGTCCTTGTCT
This sequence comes from Aegilops longissima, assembly GCA_021605205.1. NCBI lineage: Eukaryota > Viridiplantae > Streptophyta > Magnoliopsida > Poales > Poaceae > Aegilops > Aegilops longissima. The sequence continues at coordinate 236,965,665 of CM038678.1, read as the reverse complement.
TGATCACCAAGTCTTGTGGAATCTTCCTTGTGTGCGGCAGCTGTCCGAACTGGCCCGTGAGTATACGGTCATGGGGTTCCTCGGCCCAATCCAACTGACCGGGAGACGACGTGATGAGTACCCCCTAGTCTAGTACACCACCAGTTGGGTTTTACCTTAATAACGTTAGTAGTTGCGGATGCTTTCTAATAGTTCCAATCATAAGTGCATAGAATTCCAAGTCAGGGATGACATGCTAGTAGTGGCCTCTGCCACATAAAACTTGCTATCGGTCTAGTAAAGTAGTCAATTGCTTAGGGACAATTTTGCAACTCCTACCACCACTTGTCCACACTCGCTATACTAACTTTATTGTGTCTTTATCTAAACAGCCCCTACTTTTTATTTGCACGCTCTTTATTATCTTACAAACCTATCCAAAAACACCTACAAAGTGCTTCCAGTTTCATACTTGTTCTAGGTAAAGCGAACGATAAGCGTGCGTAGAGTTGTATCGGTGGTCGATAGAACTTGAGGGAATATTTGTTCTACCTTTAGCTCCTCGTTGGGTTCGACACTCTTACTTATCGAAAGAGGCTACAATTGATCCCCTATACTTGTGGGTTATCAAGACCTTTTTCTGGCGCCGTTGCCGGGGAGTCATAGCGTGGGGTGAATATTCTCGTGTGTGCTTGTTTGATTTATCACTAAGTAATTTTTATTTGCTATTCTTAGTTGTTCTCTATCCTTAGTTATGGGTAGGAAACGCAAAATACCAAAAAAATTAGTTGTACAGACTGAACCAATGGTTGAAGAACCATTCAAAATCTATCACACTCCTGAAGCTTTTTACTTGGATCATCTTCGATCCCTATGTGCTCGTGCTGAAACCCCAACTAGCTTAGTTGAGGGCAAATCTTTAGATGAGCATGCTTGTTATGTGCGACACCGCATATCTCAAAAAGCGAAACTTTTACTGGATTAAATTCACCGTTTGCAATGTTATGCTTGGAATTTATGTGTAATATATGATTTTACTTGTTGTTCTGAAAACCCTAAGAAACACCTTCCCTACCAATGTGACTTTAGCGATAATGGAATCCTATCTTCGTATGCTAAGGGTGTTTATAATTACTATGATGTTCAACAAATTGAAGAATTTGTTGCTTTTAAGGGCACTTATGAAATTGCTTCTTTGATTGAAAAGTATGATGCTACTCTTTACAAATCTGAAAATTTTGCCGTACTTAAATATTGTTATGATAATTATGCTTCTAATGCCTATGTTAAACCATATATTGAGGACTCCTCTGCAGTCCAAGAAGAGATTAATATTTTGCAGGAGTCTATGGAAGAAGAAATTGATGGAACTGTGAGCTCATTGGATGAAAAAGATGATGAGGAGAACGAAGAACAAAAGGAGGAAGAGCGGATTAGCTACCCGTGCCCACCTTCTAATGAGAGTAACTCTTCAACTCATACATTGTTTAATTTCCCTACGTGCTTACCGAAGGATGAATGCTATGATGATTGTCATGATCCGGTTGATTCTTTTGAAATATCCCTTTTTGATGATGCTTGCTATGCTTTTGGCCAAGATGCCAATATGAATTATGCTTATGGAGATGAACTTGCTATAGTTCCTTATGTTAGACATGAAATTGTTGCTATTGCACCCACGCATGATAGTCCTATTATCTTTTTGAATTCTCCAAACTACACTATATCGGAGAAGTTTGCACTTATTAAGGATTATATTGATGGGTTGCCTTTTACTACTGCACATGATGATCTTGATGAATATAATATGCATGTACTTGCTGCTCCTACTTGCAATTATTATGAGAGAGGAACTATATCTCCACCTCTCTATGTTTCCAATATGATAAAATTGCAAGAAACTGTTTATACTATGCACCGGCTTTTACTATGTGTGCATGAATTGTTATTTTATGACATGCTGATATATAGGAAGAGAGTTAGACTTAGTCATTTCTTGATATATGTTGCCTTGTGCTCACTACTAAATGCCAAATCATAGCTAACTAAAATGGCTTTGATATACCTTGGGATCCGGGTGGATTCACTACTTGAGCACTATATGCCTAGCTTAATGGCTTTAAAGAAAGCGCTGCCAGGGAGACAACCCGGAAGTTTTAGAGAGTCATTTACTTCTGTTGAGTGCTTTTATAAAGTTTAAAAACAAAAAAATAAAGGGGGGAACCTAAAACTTTTTCAAAAAGAAAAGCGAAAGTGAGAAAGACGAGCATTGTTAAAGTGGGAGCTAGCCTTGAACTTTGTTCATGCTCACGGGAACTTTGTGAATCTTGATTGCAGAAACTTTTCAACAAAAATAATTATCCCCTTGTAAAATTCCATTGTATTATAAAAATAATGTGCCAAGGTTTGCCTTTAGGATGTTTACAATGCTTGTTGGTTTGTGCGGTGCAGGATAGAAACTTTGGCTGTAGTGCGCGATTTTACATTCTTTACTGGAACGTCAAATGGTTCTGAAACTTTTTGCACTGTCTTTCTATAATTTTTTTTTCCTAATTTTTGAAGAATTTTTAAAGTATCAGAAGTATGGTGAATGTTCAAATTATTACAGACTGTTCTGTTTTAGACAAATTCTGTTTTTTGATGCATAGTTTGCTTGTTTTAACGAAACTATCAATTTATATCAGTGGATTAAGCCATGAAAAAGTTATATTACAGTATCTACAATGCCAAAAAAAATATGAATTGGTTTGCAACAGTACTTAGAGTAGTGATTTGCTTTATTATACTAACGGATCATACCGAGTTTTCTGTTGAAGTTTTGTGTGGATGAAGTGTTCGAAGATCGAGGAGGTCTCGATATGGGGAGAAGGAGGAGAGGCAAGAGCTCAAGCTTGGGTATGCCCAAGGCACCCCAAGCAAATATTCAAGGAGACTCAAGCGTCTAAGCTTGGGGATGCCCCGGAAGGCATCCCCTCTATCTTCAACAAGTATTGGTATGTTTTCGGATTCGTTTCGTTCATGCGATATGTGCAATCTTGGAGCGTCTTTTGCATTTAGTTTTCTTTTTTATTTTATGCACCATGCTGGTATGAGATAGTCCTTGGTTTATTTATAGAATGCTCATTGCACTTCACTTATATTCTTTGAGTATGGCTTTATAGAATGCTTCATGTGCTTCACTTATATCATTTGAAGTTTGGATTGCCTGTTTCTCTTCACATAGAAAACCGCCATTTGTAGAATGCTCTTTTGCTTCACTTATATTTGTTAGAGCGTGGGCATATCTTTTGTAGAAAGAATTAAAATCTCTTTCTTCACTTATATCTATTTAGAGGGATGACAGGAATTGGTCATTCACATGGTTAGTCATAAAATCCTACACAAACTTGTAGATCACTGAATATGATATGTTTGATTCCTTGCAATAGTTTTGTGATATAAAGATGGTGATATTAGAGTCATGCTAGTGGGTAGTTGTGGATTGTAGAAATACTTGTGTTGAAGTTTGTGATTCCCGTAGCATGCACGTATGTGAACTGTTATGTAACGAAGTTGGAGCATGAGGTATTTATTGTTGGTCTTCCTTATGAGTGGCGGTCGGGGACGAGCGATGGTCTTTTCCTACCAATCTATCCCCTTAGGGGCATGCGTAGTAGTACTTTGCTTCAATGGCTAATAAACTTTTGCAATAAGTATATGATTTCTTTATGACTAATGTGAGTCCATGGATTATACGCACTCTCACCTTTCCATCGTTGCTAGCCTCTTAGGTACCGTGCATTGCCCTTTCTCACCTCGAGAGTTGGTGCAAACTTCACCGGTGCATCCAAACCCCGTGATACGATACGCTCTGTCACACATAAACCACATTACATCTTCCTCAAAACAGCCACCATACCTACCTATCATGGCATTTCCATAGCCATTCCGAGATATATTGCCATGCAACTTCCATCATCATCATATACATGACTTGAGCATTTATTGTCATATTGCTTTGCATGATCGTAAGATAGCTAGCATGATGTTTTCATGGCTTGTCCATTTTTTGATGTCATTGCTACGCTAGATCATTGCACATCCTGGTACACCGCTGGAGGCATTCATATAGAGTCATATCTTTGTTCTAGTATCGAGTTGTAATATTGAGTTGTAAGTAAATAAAAGTGTGATGATCATCATTATTAGAGCATTGCCCCCAAAAAAAGGAGAGGCCAAAGAAGCCTAAATAAAAAAGGGGGGGCCAAAGAAGCCCGCAAAAAAAGAAAAAAATAAAAAATAAAAAAGGGGGCAATGTTACTATCCTTTTACCACACTTGTGCTTCAAAGTAGCACCATGTTCTTCATATAGAGTGTCGGGTGGTAGGTGCGACATATGCCAACGGGTGGCTAATCATAGTGGGAGCCAATAAGACGTCGCCGGTGCCTGGAAACGGGATGAGACGAAGACATGCACGCCGGCGAATCTTACCCAGCTTCGGGGCTCTCCGTGGAGATAACACCCCTACTGCTGCTCTGCGGGGTCTCCGCATGATCACTAGATGAACAAGTTGCTACAAAAGGCTCCTTGAGCTGTTCGGTGAGAGGAAGAAGAAGGGCACGGCTAGCTCTTCTCTTCCCTCTATGTGGTCTCTAAAACTCTAAGAGATCAACCCTTTGCATGGGTGCCCTGGGGGGTTTATATAGGCATGCCCCCCAGGGGTACAATGGTAATCCGGCTAGACGTGGGCCCTAGCCGTCAGTGTCTTCGTCCGCCGGCTTCTCCGCCGACCGGTGGGTCCCGCCGGCTGCCGGCTTACTGGTCGACAAGCTGGCCCCACCGTCGAGGGCCTTGTCGGGGGCTGGTTACTGTTGCCTCAATCCTAATGATGAGGGCTTTGTCGGGGTAAGCATGGCTACAGTGCCGCCGCCTTGGCGGCGATCACTGTAGCCTCACTTCGTCTTGTCCCCTTAATGAGGCGCTTCCTTCGAGGGAGGGAACAAGCCGGCTATGGGGAACCGGCCATATCTCAGGCCGACTGGGGAAGGCCGAGCCGCCTTCGGGCATCTCTCTGACCGGAGGGGCCCGCCGCCTGCGGGTAGTACTAACAGCCTGTCGTGGGTGACGTCACGGTCGACATGGCAACAGTGTCGCGCCGGACGGGTGATGGCTGCCCTGTACGGCGCACTGTAGCCACGCGCGCTCCGGGATGCAGGGGTGGCAGGCTTCACTGTAGCCACGCCCCGTCTCATCACCGTTATGTGGGTGCAGATTCTGAGGGTGCGGCCTTGGCCGCCTGCGGGGTGGCCGGCTACACGGAGTCGGGCCTCTGGTAGCCGGCTCCTTGGAAGCCGGCCCTCTCATGGCCTTCTATTGTGGGTCTTGGGGCCAGGCCGCCTCCTAACAGCTGGCATGGATGACAGCCGGCCGGGGAAGGCGGCCCAGCGTCTTGGATGTTGGATGGCTTGATTGGCTTGCAATTTTTTCAGAAGCCCCAGGGGGAGCCGGCTAGGCTACCCGTGGTCATTTACTCCGAAAGTAGTCCCCGAAGCTGATTGGGCTTCGAGGTCGAAAGGAGGACGAGAAGCTCGATCAGCTCCCTATCTTGAGGAGCCGGCAGCTAGGAGCCGGCATTGAATGAGCGTGCCGTCTTCGGGGAGCTCCGCAGATAGAAGGAGAGAACGCGAGCCGGCTTGCGCGTTGACCGCGCGTCACCTTGAGCGCCACGTGGCCAAAAAGGCCTGCCAGCCCACATGCGCGACGGGACGTCGCCGCAAGCCGGGGCCTACCAAACCTACGCCTCGGCCCACGCACGGATCTTCTGCGGCCCAAGTGGACTGCTCGTCTTCCCGCGGCGGTTTCAGCACGCCTTTAGGGCGCCATAATCGCGGAACATGGGGGAGTGGGCGCAGTTAATCCCACGTTCCCCCACGCCTCGCTTCCTCGGCTCCGCCGCCAGAGCCTATAAGTAGGGGGAGCGGCAGAGGCTCGCACGCTCGCCCTCGCTCCTCTCCTTCCTCCACTTCCTTCTTTACTCTTCCGCGCCACAAGCTCTTCGCCACCGCGCTGCTCCGCCCATGAAGCTACCTTGGCTCACCGCGGTCCCTTCATTGCGTGGCCGTGCTCTCCGCCGCCGCGGCTCTTTTCTTCCACTCGCTCCCATGGCGCTGTCGAGCTCGTGGGACGTCTCCAACGTCCATGAAGATCACATCGATTGGCTCTGCCAGACGCGACTGTTGCCGGGCGAGGACCTCATGAAGACCCGCCTCGCGCCGGAGGCGGAGATTTCGCCGGTGCTGGAGGAGGGCGAGCGGGTCATCTTCCGCTCGCACTGCCTGCGCGGCCTCGGCCTGCCGGCGAGAGGGTTCTTCCGCTCCTTCCTCGACTTCTACAATCTCCAGCCGCATCACCTCGCCCCCAACACGGTGATGCTGCTATCTTCCTTCGTCACCCTATGCGAGGGTTTTCTCGGAGTCCTCCCCACTCTGGAGCTCTTTGGGGAGTTCTTCCAGTGCAAGCTCGGCACTGTCTCCACGGGCGTGCCCGCCCCCTGCGGCGCCTTCATCGCCAAGCGGAGGACGGCCGACAACAACCCTTTTCCGCCTATCCCGCTGATCTAGTCGGTGAAGCTTTGGCAGCAGTCGTACTTCTACGTGAAGAACGTCGCCGCGCAAGGCGACTACCTCAATCTGCCGGTTTACGTAGCCGGCCCGCCGCCGGAGGCCGCCGCCTTGGTCCTTCCGAGCCCGTCGCCACCTTGGCCGAACGCCGCCGTCACCCGCCTCCGGGTGATGGTCCAATCGGAGGGCTTGGTGGGGGCCGACTTGGTGGCCGCCTTCGTGGAGCGCCGGGTGCTTCCGCTCCAAAGCCGGCCGCACATGATCTGCCAAATGAGCGGCCGCTTCGACCCGTGCCGGCTGAGCACCAGAGAGATGCCTAGTGACGAGGTATCTTATATGGTGAATTGCATCTCCAACTGCAAACTCACGGAAGAGTGGCAGTATGGCAAGACGCCGTACTCTCGGGCTGATCCTCCTCCTGTGGTGAGTTTTTCCTTATTTTCTTCTTCTTTTGATGCCGGGTTCGCGATAGCCGACTCTTGACTAGTCGGCTTTGTCTTTGAGCAGAGCCCTCTTCTTCGACCGGCGCCCGGGGCCGCAGGGCCGGAGCGCCAGTTTACGGCCGACCGCACCGTGGACGACCGGGACGACCCGGATCTGGGGGCGGCCGCCATGGACGACGCCGTAGTCGCAACCGGCGGAGAGCCAGGCGGCCCCGACCTTACGGCCGGCTTCGGGGACTGGCCGGAGGATGATGAAGCCGAGGCCATCCCACGCCGCCAGCCGGCGGCCGATCGCCAAGGCGCGGGACCTTCTGCCGCGCCAACTGCTAGGGGTGGCGCGGAAAAGCGTCGGGCCGCGCCGGGTCTCTTCGGCAGCCGGCCGAAGAAACCCAAGATCTCCGCAGCGGCGACCAAGCGAGACGAGGCGGCCGCGAAAGCGGCCCGCTTCCGCAAGGTGGTGAAGCAGCCACAAGCGGTCTCGGCGTAAGTGTTGGCTGTCTTGTACCTTTGTTGTCTTTTTTGGTTGAGGCTCATCTAAGCCGTCTTCTTGGTTTGTTGAACAGGGCGCCGCTTTCCCTTGAGCGGGTTGACGCCGCCTCCATAGTCGGACCGACGAGAGGGTCTTCGAATTCCCGCCGAGTGGACCCCCATGCAGACCTCATGGAGGCGACGGAGCGGAACGCGCGGGAGGCTCGGGAGGAGCGGGAAGCGGCGGAGCGGAGGACCGTCCAGGAGGCGGCGGAGAAGTCGGCTGAGGCGCAAGCCGACGCGGTGGCCAGGGCCCAGGCAGAAGCCGCGGACGCGGAGAGCTAGGCGGAGGTTTTGCGCAATCAGCCTCCGCAGCTCGTCATCCCCTTTGCGTCGTGGCTCCCGATATCCCCGTGCCTCCGTCGGAGGAAGCCGACCGCGACCAGCCGGTGATGGAGAGGAGGGAGGACGACGTGATTTATCTCTGGGAGGCGCCACGGTCGACGCCGACCGAGCGGGCTAAAGCGGCCGACCGCGGCGCTGGGCAGCCGGCGAGGACGAAGCCGGCGGGGCGGATCTCGTGGTGCGATCAGCGCCTCGCCGGGCGTGGGAGACTTCTCGGTGCCGGAGCCGCAAAGAGCTACGGCGCCACCGACGGCACAGACTGGAGGCGGCCAGCGCCAAGACGTTCGAGTGGGCGCCACGGCGGACGGCCGAGCTGAACGTGGCGGCACAGAGGTCCGATGCGGCTTGAGCACGTGCCGGCTTGTTGCAACGGTACACCAGGAGTTCCTTGCTACGCGCGCGGTCGTCCGGGTGAGTCTTCTGGCCTTGATCGATTTCTTTTTTGATTTCTTCCGTGGGGGCGCGTCAGCGCACCCACTGGGTGTAGTCCCCGAGTTTTGAGTCGGCTGCTGAGCAGGCGGCTTGAAACTTCTTAGCAGGCCTTGACGGCAATCTCATTCTTATACGCACTCCATCTGATTTTCAGGAGTATCACAATCTTCGCGCGTCCGCCTTCAACTCCCAGGCCCAGGAGCTGAGCCAAAAGGCCGCCGACCGATTTAATAGCCGGAGTGAGTACTTGGTTTTTCTATCTCAAGTGGGGGCGTCACTCCACCGGGTGTAGTCCCCGAGATTCGGGCGATTCTTGAGCAGCCGGGTCGGATCTTCCCCGACGACTTTTTCTCTGCTTTTTTCCCTTTTCTCCATGCCGGCAGGAGCTAATGCCGACTTGAGGGGCAGCTAGGCGAGGCCTGCACCGCCTTCGCGCCAAGGAGGCCGAGATCGCCGCCTTGGCCCAGAACGCGACCGCTGCCAAGAGGCTGGCCGACCAGGAGGAGAGCCACAAGGCAGCCCTGAAGAAGGCGCAGGACAACGAGGCCACCCTTAAGGCCGAGTTCGAGACCGAGGCGGCGGGCTGGGCTGAAGCAAGGCAAGCGCTGAGCGAGGGCTATGGGCGGGTGGAGGATCTGATCGACGGTAGGCCGCCTTCCTCTTTTCACTCCTTTGCTTGCTCCTTGCCCTCTTGTTCATCTTCTGATTTTTGTGTTGTTTCCTTGTTCTTCATGCAGATTACTTCCCCGGCTACTCCGTCGCCGCCAGCCAAGCCATCGAGGCCCACCGCGAGACGCGCCGACAAGCAGGGGTTGAGATCACGCCAGACGCCAGCCGGACGCTTGAGGAGCAACTTTTGGCGATCCAGGCCCGACTGCAGCCGGCTCACCGTGATGCTCCACCGGCTTCAGCTGCGTGCGGGCGCAAGTGTTGGCCGCCTCGGCTGGCGAGTGATCCCGCACCCCTGGTCGGACTGCCGACTGACTGGAGGTCGCGGTTGGCCGCTTCGAGGCCTGGAAGGCTTCCGCTGCTCGGTCCGGCGCCGGGCGGGCGCTGGAGTTCGTCCTGGCCTAGTATCCTGGGCTAAGCATGCGCCAGCTGAGCACTTGGAGGCAGGAGGCTGACGAGGAGCTGGTGGCGGTGCGGCCGGCTATCATCCAGCGCGCCTCGGCTATCGCCGAGTACACCGACACCAGCACTTTTGCTCCCGAAGAGAACGACAGCGGAGTCGCCCAGCCGGAGGAATGGTTCGGGCTAAACCCTCCGGAAGGCGAGGACTCAGCGGAGGAGATTACTTCCAGCGATGAAGCCGAAGACGAAGAGGAGGAGGGCAGCGAAGAAGCTGCGCCCGATGGTGAAGCGACCAGCCAGCTTCAGCCTGATCGTGCCTCCAGCAACAAGGCGCGCGTGAGCGCGCCGCCTGCCAGAGGTGATGATCAGGCCGAGACTCGCCAGCCGGCCACTCCTCCAGCCAGCACTGCCGCCTCCGCTTACCTGCCCGATTCGCCTATTGCTCCGTTGGCTTGATCTGCCCCTCTCGCTTTTCTGCTGTTGCTCTTTGAACAAATTTTATTAACTTTTCCCAGTTCCACCCACTGGGGGTGTATTCAGACTATGTCGAATGCTGGCCTTTCGAAGGCTTTTGTGTAAATATAATTATGCATGTGTTTGGCTTCCATTTGAGTTTGCTTTTTATCCTTAGGCTGTTTCCTTTGCCGCCTTCCCTTGATTGCCGCCTTCCCAGCCGAACAGCTGCTCTGCAGTCTGTGGCTGGGGAGGAACTTGGCTATTTGTGGGAAGGCAAGTACTTGAGCTTCGTTGGATTGTGGCAAGGCGGAATGGGAAGCCGGCCAGCCGGCTACTCTGGTAGTCGGCGGCAATGGGAGGAAGCCAGCTTTTGTTATATAAGTTCGTTAGTCCTTAGTCATTTTTCGTGTGGGCATCCTTTCCTGCCTTTGACTCTTGCCAGCCGGACAGTCGGTTCTTCGAGCTGCGGCTTTTGACAAGAGAGGGCTTGGGTGCCGGCACACTACTTGTCTGACTGCAGGTGGAACTTTGAATATAACTCAAGGCGGCCAGTCCCCGGGCCGACTAGTCGAACCCGGTGCCGGATGAGGAAAAAAGTGTAATGACAAAATCATAAGCATGATACTCGCCATTCATAGATAAAAGGTGGCAGTCCCCGAGTGCTCCTCGGGGGGCCCATTGTCTCATACTTAGTACAAAAGGTAGCGTGATACATACTGCATTTTAACTGTAAAATCTTCGGAGGAGGTTGGCGTTCCATGGTCGTTCCGACTCCTTGCATGAATCATCTCTCTTTCATGCCTTTGGCTTCTGTGCGTCGATTAGGTAGTAGGAGTCGTTTCACAATGCTCTGCTAACGACGAAGGGACCTTCCCAAGGGGCCGAGAGCTTGTGCTGGCCGGCTGTTCGCTGGATCAGCCAGGGCACAAGGTCGCCCTCTTGAAAGGACCTTGGCTTGACCTTCCGGCTATGGTAGCGGCGCAGACCCTGCTGGTAGATGGCAGACCGGGTGAGGCCTAATAGTCGGCTTTCTTCCAGCAGGTCGACGCCATCTTCTCGTGCTTCTTTGGCCTCTGCTTCCGTGTACATGGTCACCAGAGGCGAGTCAAACTCGATGTCGGTTGGGATGACAGCCTCGGCGCCATATACAAGGAAAAAAGGGGTGAAGCCGGTTGACTTGTTTGGGGTAGTGCGCAGACTCCAGAGGAGGGCCGGCAGCTCGTCGAGCCAACAGCCGGCTGAGCGCTCCAACGGCACGACCAGCCGGGGCTTAATGCCGGAAAGGATGAGGCCGTTGGCTCGCTCAACTTGGCCGTTTGACTGCGGGTGGGCAACGGATGCTAGGTCCAGCCGGATACCCTGTGTCGCGCAAAACGTGCCAATGCTCCCTTGGCGAAATTCGTGCCGTTGTCGGTGATGATGCTGTGTGGCACGCCATGCCGAGTTGTGATGCCTGCGATGAATGTCACGGCAGTCGGCCCGTTCAGCTTCTTAATCGGCTTTGCTTTGATCCACTTGGTGAATTTATCTACGGCGACAAGCAAGTGTGTCATGCCGCCGCACGCCGTCTTGAATGGGCCCACCATGTCCAGTCCCCAAACGGCAAAAGGCCAGGTGAGGGGAATGGTCTTGAGTGCTTAAGCCGGCAGGTGTTGCTTGGAGCTGAAGACTTGGCAGCCTTTGCAATGTTTGACTAACTCCTTGGCGTCGTCCAAGGCAGTCGGCCAAAAGAATCCATGGCGAAAAGCTTTGGCAACGAGAGATCTTGAGGCTGCATGATGGCCGCATTCGCCTTGGTGAATGTTTTTGAGGATTGCTATGCCCTTCTCTGGCTCGACGCAGCGCTGGAAGACTCTAGTGACACTGCGCCTGACGAGCTCTCTGTTGGCAATTGTATATGCGCCGGCTTGGCGTTGGACTTGTCTTGCCGCGAACTCGTCAGCCGGCAGCTCTCTGTTTACCAGGAAGTTGAGGATGGGCTGAGCCCATGATGGAGCTGTGATTTCTTCTATAGCCAATATGGCTACTGCAACCAGGGCGGGTGGGCTGGGTGGTGAAGAGCTAGAGCTGGCCACCGCCTGTGGCGTGAAAGCAGTCCCCGGGCCGACTACCGTAGTCCCCGGGCCGGGTTCTGAAGTCCCCGGGCCGGGTGTGACTATGGCAGTCCCCGAGCCGCCTATCGAAGTCCCCGGGCCGCCGCTTGGTTCCCCAAGCCGGATCCGCCGCGTCGTTAGGCGGCACGAAGATGGAGTCGGATTCGAGACGGCTTGAGGAGGCGCGGAGAGAGACGCGGTTGGTATAGCTTGTCGGGTTGAGCCTATCCGCGCGTGGCATCTGCTGCTCGTTGTCGGCCCGTGGCATGTGGAGGAACTCGCATCCTTCGGCACCGCTGATTTGTTGAACGAGGAAGCGGTAGCTCGCCATGTTTGCGTCCTGGCGCCCCCGATCACCAGATGACTGCTGGACCACCAAACCGAGTCACCATAGCATGTGATCCGCGGATGCCAAGCTCTTTGGCTAGCCGGAGTCCGTGTATGAGCGCCTCGTACTCGGCTACATTGTTGGAGGTGGCAAAGTGAATTTGCAATGTGTATCTGAGCTTGTCGCCTTTGGGAGAGGTGAGGATGATGCCGGCTCCCAAGCCGGTGCGCATCTTGGACCCGTCGAAGTGCATCCGCTAATGAGTGGAGTCGGGAGCCGGCGGCAGGTACTGGGTCTCAGCCCAGTCGACGAGGAAGTTGGCCAATGGTTGGGACTTGATGGCGGTGCGAGGCTGGTAGAAGATCGTGTAAGGAGCCAGCTCAATGGCCCATTTTGCCACCCGGCCGGATGCGTCCCGGCAGCCTATGATCTCGGCGAGCGGGGCGGTGCATACGACCGTGATGGGGTGCTCTTGAAAGTAGGGCTTCAGCTTCTTGGCGGCGAAGTACACGCCATAGCACATCTTCTGGTAATGCAGGTAGTTCTGTTTCGAGGTGGACAGTACTTCGCTTAAGTAGCGATCGCCTCGACTAGCTGAGCTCGGCCTTCTTCTGGGCGCTGGACCACGATGACGGCGCTGACCACCCGGCTGGTGGCGGCAATATAAAGGAGCATGGGCTCTTTTTCAGTCGGCGCCGCCAAGACAAGCGGTGTGGCAAGCATCTTCTTCAGCTCGTGAAAAGCTTGGTCGGCTTGGTCGTTCCACTCGAAGTGAGTGGTTTTTTTCATGAGTCGGTAGAGGAGGAGAGCCTTTTCTCCTAGCCGGCTGATGAAGTGGTTCAGGGAGGCCAGGCACCCGGGAAAACTTCTGGACGTCTCACAGCTTGGTGGGAATCTCCATTCTCTCAATGGCTTTGATCTTTACCGGGTTGCATTCAATGCCGCGTTTGGAGACCAAGAAGCCTAGGATCTGGCCGGCTGGCACTCCGAACACACATTTCTCGGGGTTGAGCTTGATCTGAAACCGGCTCAGGTTCTCAAATGTTTCCTTGAGGTCCTCCAACAAAGTGTTGCGCTTCTCCGTCTTCACCACGATATCGTCTACATAGACGTGGGCATTTCTGCCGAGTTGCTTGAGGAGGCATTTCTGCATGCAACGCTGAAAGGTGGCACCGGCATTTCTCAAGCCAAATGTCATAGTCAGGTAACAGAAAGCTCCGAATGGTGTGATGAAGGCGGTCTTCAGGCGGTCTGCCGGGTCCAACTTTATCTGGTGGTAGCCTGAGTAGGCATCCAAGAAACTCAGCAGCTCGCATCCGGCTGTGGATTCTATCACTTGATCAATCCTGGGCAAGGCGAAGGGATCTTTGGGGCAGGCTTTGTTGAGGCTTGTGTAATCTATACACATGCGCCACTTGTTATTCTTCTTCAGCACGAGGACCGGGTTGGCGAGCCACTCCAGAAAGAAGACCTCCATGATGAAGCCAGCCGCCAAGAGCCGGGCTATCTCTTCTCCTACGATCCTTCTCTTCTCCTCGGCAGGTCGGCGAGGGGGGCTTGATCTGCTTCAGATCTGCTCGGACATGTAGCTTGTGCTCGGCGAATTCCTTCGGAACACCCGGCATGTCCTTGGGGTACCATGCAAAGATGTCCTGATTCTCACGGAGGAAATCGACGAGCTCACCATCCTATTTGTTGTCCAGGTTCACCCCAATGACGGCAAACCTTTCCGGGTGCTCTGGGTCCAGAGGTATCTTCTTTGTTTCCTTGGCCGGCTGGAAGGAACCTTGGGCATCACACTCTTTGGGGTCGGGGGACAGGGCAGGCTGCTTGCCGGCCATGGCCACGACTCGGTCCAACATCTTCTTCTCTTCGGCGACTACAAGGGACTCAGCCAGCCGGCTGCCGGCTGCAGCGCACTCGGAGGACTTCTTGTAATCGCCGGCTATGGCTAATGATGCCCTTGGTACTCGGCATCTTCATCTTGAGGTAGGCATAGTGGGGTACAGCCATGAACTTGGCCAGAGCAGGCCGGCCTAGCAGCGCATGGTAAGGGCTCTCAAGGTCCACCACTTCAAACCAGATTGCTTCTCGGCGTAACTGATCCTTGTCTCCGAAGAGAACATCTATCTTGATCTTGTCGATTGGTGAACAGGACAGGCCGGGTACAATGCCATGGAACACTGTCCGGCTGGGCATGAGGTGCTTGGCCTTGATGTTCAACTTCTCCATGGTGTCACGGTACAGGATGTTGATGCTGCTCCCGAAGTCTATCAGTACGCGGGAGAATGGGGTAGCAAGCCTGTCCCTCGCTAGGGTTGCCTCCAAGACCAATGCATAAGAGCCTGGGGACGGCATCACCTCTGGGTGGTCGGCCCGGCCCGGTGATAGGCCTTCGACGGGCATGTACTGGGTTGTTGGAGGCGACTGCTGACTTCTTGGTGTTGTCGGGCGCGGGCTGCGCCGGTCTTCGGCTGGCTCGTGAAGACGACGTAGACGGCATGCTCGTTGGGGAACTCGTCTTGGACGGTCCCGACTGCTGGTCGAGCGGCCGATCGCTGGGGAGCCGGAGGCGGCTGTCCAGCGAAAGCGGAGGCGGCGCCAAATCTTCGCTTTGGTGATTCGGGTGAGCCGATGGCATTTCCGGTTGTATGGTTGGACGGCGCGCTACCGTGGAACTTGCATGGGGCGAGGGGCCTGCTCGTAGGAGAAAGCCGGCTGCCAAGCCGGCCTGCCGCCCTTCGGCTTCTTGGGTGCGGGCCGCCCTTCGGGTTTCTCGTCTTCGACGGTGGCCACCTGCCGACTAGCTAGAGGCGGCATCGGGCCTTTGCGCTTGTTGTCGTGCTGGTACGAACGTCGGCTAGAGTCACCAGCCGGCGTTTTGGGAGCCGGGTTTAGTACCTTCCCGGCAGCGTCTACCTGGAGCTCGGTCTTAATTGAGGAGTCGGCGGTGGCGTACTTGTCGGCTATGACAAGTAGCTCGTCGAGGGAAGCCGTCTCGTCGTAGAGGAGCTTGTGCTTGAGGAGGGTGCCTTCTCGGCACCCGGCGGTGAAGTACTCTATGGCTTGAACCTCATGCACCCCCTTGCAGGAGTTGCGGAGCTCTGCCCAATGTGTGAGGTAGTCGCGAGTCGACTCGGTGGGTCCTTGTACGCACAAGGAGAGTTGCCTGGGCTTGGGAGCCCACTTGTAGGTGCTGGTGAAGTTGCAGATGAAGGCTTCGGTGAAGTCTAGCCAGCTGTTGATGCTGTATGACTTGAGGATGTTGAGCCAGGTTCGTGCCGTGCCCTGAAGCATTAGGGGCACATATTTCACGGCAACGCGCCTGTTGCTGTTCGCTATGCTGACTGCGGTCGAGTAGTCGATCAGCCAATCCTCTGGCTTCACAGAGCCGTTATACTTGGGCGTGTCTCTTGGGAGCGAGAACCCTTTGGGGAAGGGCTCGTCGCGGATGCGGGGGGCCGAAGCAAGGCGGCCCGACATCGTCTTCTTATTCCAATGCCAGGGATCGCACCAGGCGGTCGATCCGGTGGTGGGCGTCATTTTCACCGACTCCTTCGTGGCAGCCTAGTCGGCCGCTGAGAGTCGGATGTGTGACAGGCGGCGGGGTGGGATATCTTTCCCTGCGAGGTGGAGGAGAGGGCGGGTTGCCTTGCCGTTCCACGGCTCGAGGGCGGCCTTTTGCGTCGCGCTCGATGGAGATCCGGGTTCGGCTACGGCTGGCAGCCGGCTCCTTTTCTCGCCGTGCGCGGGCGTTGCCCACAGTCGGCGTGCGGGACGTTGCACCGTGCTCTCGGCGCGGGGGAGGGCTTTCGGTGCGGGCGCTGTCTTCTTGCCGCTCTGCGGCCGCGCCGATCAGTTGCTGAATGCGCCTAGCCATGTACGGAAGCTCGTCGGGCCCTAGCCTGTTCAGCTCTTCTACGGCCGCCTGGGCGGTGCGCAGGCTCTCGAGGGGCGTGGCGTAGACGGGGCGGTCCATTCCCAGCATGTCGGCGATGGCTACGTCGTGTTTCTTGACAATGTCGAGTCGGCTCGGCCCTTCGGGGGGCAGCGTGCCGAAGGCGGCGCGGTCGACCTCGCGCTGGTGGGCCTCGGTGAGGCATCTCAGGGAGGCTATCCTCCGGCCCTCCGCGTGGAGGGCGAGGCGGCGTGCCTCCAGCGCCTCGGCATCGACGTCAGCCGGGAGAGGGGCGGACAGGTCGTGCGGCGCCACTTGCGGGGCGTCGTGGGCGTTCGCCGAGGGTCGCCAGGATCGATGACCATCACCGGTGATGGCGCTGCCACAGCTGTCGGCTTGGGGAGCGGGTCGCCTAAGATCACGACGCTGGTGGGGAAGGCGCTGCGATGCCGTGTCGGAGTCGACAAGCATCGTCGGTGGAGCCAACCGACCCAAGTCCACAATCGCTCGCTGGAGACGGAGTTGGTCGAGGAGGCCGACGAGGTGGCTCGAGGCAGCCGGTGCCCGCGTCGGATGCGGGCTCGTCGGAGATGCGAGCCTCGCCAAGAAGGTCGGCGAGGCAGCTCACCGCGCAGGCGTCAGCGACGCCTTGCAGCGCGTCGGGGCAAGCGCCATCGGGCGTGCCGGGCTGGCTACGCCCGCGAGGAAGGAAGAGGGTTCCCGTCCAGAACAAGTCTCCGGACGACGGTGCACATGGCTCGACAGTGGGCGCCAAATGTCGGGTGGTAGGTGCGACATATGCCAACATTTGGCTAATCATAGTGGGAGCCAATAAGACATCGCCAGTGCCTGGAAACGAGATGAGGCGAAGACATGCACGCCGGCGAATCTTACCCAGCTTCGGGGCTCTCCATGGAGATAACACCCCTACTGCTGCTCTGCGGGGTCTCCGCATGATCACTAGATGAACAAGTTGCTACAAGAGTCTCCTTGAGCTCTTCGGTGAGAGGAAGAAGAAGGGCACGACAACTCTCCTCTTCCCTCTATGTGGTGTCTAAAACTCTAAGAGATCAACCCTTTGCATGGGTGCCCTGGGGGGTTTATATAGGCATGCCCCCAGGGGTACAATGGTAATCCGGCTAGACATGGGCCCTAGCCGTCAGTGTCTTCGTCCGCCGGCTTCTCCGCCGGCCGCTGGGGCCCGCCGACCGGTGGGTCCCGCCGGCTGCCGGCTTCCTGGTCGACAAGCTGGCCCCGCCATCGAGGGCCTTGTCGGGGGCTGGTTACTGTTGCCTCAATCCTGATGACGAGGGCTTTGTCGGGGTAAGCATGGCTACAGTGCCCGCTTTGGCGGCGATCATCGTAGCCTCACTTCGCCTTGTCTCCTTAATGAGGCGCCTTCAAGGGAGGGAACAAACCGGCTATGGGGAGCCGCCATATCTCGTGCCGACTGGGAGGCCGAGCCGCCGGGCATCTCTCTAACCGAGGGGCCCGCCGCCGCGGTAGTAATCGACAACTGTCGTGGTGACTTCATGGTCGACATGGGAACAGTGTCGCGCCGGACGGGTGATGGCTGCCCCGTACGGCGCACTGTAGCCACACGCGCTCTGGGATGTGGGGGTGGCAGGCTTCACTATAGCCATGCCCCGTCTCATCACCGTTATGTGGGTGCAGATTCTGAGGGTGCGGCCTTGGCAGCTCAAGGGGTGGCTGGCTCCTTGGAGTCGGCCTTCTCGTGGCCGGCTACGCGGAGTCGGCCCTCTGGTAGCCGGCTCCTTGGAAGCCGGCCCTTTCATGGCCTTCTTCTGTGGGTCTTGGGGCCAGGCCGCCTCCTCACAGCTGGCCTGGATGACAGCCGGCCGGGGGAAGACGGCCCAACATCTTGGATGCTGGATGGCTTGATTGGCTTGCAATTTTTTCAGAAGCCCCAGGGGGAGCCGGCTAGGCTACCCGTGGTCATTTACTCCGACATAGAGAGTCTCTTGAGTTATCACTTTTATATACTAGTGGGAATTTTCATTATAGAACTTGGCTTGTATATTCCGATGATGGGCTTCCTCAAATGCCCGAGGTCTTCATGAGCAAGCAAGTTGTATGCACACCCACTTAGTTTCTAGTTTGAGCTTTCATACACTTATAGCTCTTAGTGCATCCGTTGCATGGCAATCCCTACTACTCACATTGGAATCAATTGATGGGCATCTCCATAGCCCGTTGATTAGCCACGTCGATGTGAGACTTTCTCCTTTTTTGTCTTCTCCACACAACCTCCATCATCATATTCTATTCCACCCATAGTGCTATGTCCATGGCTTGCGCTCATGTATTGCGTGAGGGTTGAAAAGGCTGAAGCGCGTTAAAAAGTATGAACCAATTGCTCGGCTTGTAATCGGGGTTGTGCATGATTTGAATGCTTTGTGTGGTGAAGATAGAGCATAGCCAGACTATATGATTTTGTAGGGATAACTTTTTTGGCCATGTTATTTTGAAAAGACATGATTGCTTTATTAGTATGCTTGAAATATTATTGTCTTAATGTCAAATGATAGACTATTGCTTTGAATCACTCATGTCTTAATATTCGTGCTATGATTAGATTATGTGATCAAGATTATGCTAGATAGCATTCCACATCAAAAATTATCTTTTTTATCATTTACCTACTCGAGGACGAGCAGGAATTAAGCTTGGGGAAGCTGATACGTCTCCGTCGTATCTATAATTTTTGATTGTTCCATACCAATATTCTGCAACTTTCATATAATTTTGGCAAATTTTTATACTATTTTTGGGACTAACATATTGATCCAGTGCCCAGTGGCAGTTCTTGTTTGTTGCTTGTTTTATGTTTCGCAGAAACCCTATATCAAACGGAATCCAAACGGGATAAAAACGGACAGAGAATATTTTTGGAATATTTGGAAAATATGGGAAGAAGAATCAACGCGAGACGGTGCCCGAGGTGGCCACGATGCAGGGCGCGCTGCCCCCGGGCGCCGCCATCGACCCTCCCGGCCACCGTAAGGCGGTTTCTGCTCTTCTTTGGCCGCAAGAAAGCTAATTTTTGGAGAAAAATCTGGGCGAAGGTTTCCCAACCGGAGTTACGGATCTCCGGATATATAAGAAATGGTGAAAGGGCAGAATCCTAGAATGCAGAAACAGAGAGAGACAAAGAGACGGATCCAATCTTGGAGGGGCTCTCGCCCCTCCCACGCCATTGAGACCATGGACCAGAGGGGAAATCCTTCTCCCATCTAGGGAGAAGGTCAAGGAAGAAGAAGAATAAGGAGGGGGGCTCTCTCCCCCTCGCTTCCGGTGGCGTCGGAACGCTGCCGGGGGCCATCATCATCACCGCGATCTACACCAACACCTCCGTCATCTTCACCAACATTTCCATCACCTTCCCCCCTCTATCTACAGCGGTCCACTCTCCTGCAATCCATTGTACCCTTTACTTGAACATGTTGCTTTATGCTTCATATTATTATCCAATGATGTGTTGCCATCCTATGATGTCTGAGTAGATTTTCGTTGTCCTATCGGTGATTGATGAATTGCTATGATTGGTTTAATTTTCTTGTGGTTACGTTGTTTTCCTTTGGTGCCCATCATATGAGCGCGCGCGTGGATCACACCATAAGGTTAGTTGTATGTTGATAGGACTATGTATTGGAGGGCAAGAGTGACAGAAGCTTCTACCTAGCATAGAAATTGATGCATATGGGATTGAAGGGGGACCAATATATCTTAATGCTATCGTTGGGTTTTACCTTAATGAACGTTAGTAGTTGCGGATGCTTGCTAATAGTTCCAATCATAAGTGCATACAATTCCAAGTCAGCGATGACATGCTAGCAGTGGCCTCTCCCACATAAAACTTGCTATCAGTCTAGTAAAGTAGTCAATTGCTTAGGGACAATTTCGCAACTCCTACCACCAGTTTTCCACACTTGCTATACTAACTTTATTGTGTCTTTATCTAAACAGCCCCTACTTTTTATTTACGCACTCTTTATTATCTTACAAACCTATCCAAAAACACCTACAAAGTACTTCCAGTTTCATACTTGTTCTAGGTAAAGCGAATGATAAGCGTGCGTAGAGTTGTATCGGTGGTCGATAGAACTTGAGGGAATATTTGTTCTACCTTTTGCTCCTCATTGGGTTCGACACTCTTACTTATCGAAAGAGGCTAAAATTGATCCCCTATAGTTGTGGGTTATCAGGGGGCTGCTAGCTATTTCAAGACTTTGCTAGGTGAACCTCGTTGGGGGGGCATGCATTCATAGCTTAGGAATCCCTTCGTGCCGACAAGAGGGAGGGGGCTGCTAGCTACTTCGCACTTTTCTAGGTGAACCTCGGTTGGGGGCATGCATTCATAGCTTAGGATTCCCTTCGTGCCGACACGAGGGAGGGGGCTGCTAGCTACTTAGCACTTTGCTAGGGTAAACCTCGGTGGGGGGCATGCATTCATAGCTTAGGATTCCCTTTGTGCCGACATGAGGGAGGGGAGGGGGCTACTAGCTACTTCACACTTTGCTAGGTGAATGAACCTCGGTTGGGGCACGATTCATAGCTTAGGATTCCCTTCGTGCCGACACGGGGGAGGAGGGGGGCTGCTAGCTACTTTGCACTTTTCTAGGTGAACCTCGGTTGGGGGGGGGGGGAGGGGGCATCCATTCATAGCTTAGGATTCCCTTCGTGCCGACACGAGGGGGGTGGGGCAAGCAATACAATGCGCTTTGTGAGAGAGGTGCCACATCGAAGTTGCATTTGGTATTTGAAAATCAAACCACCCTTTTGATACATAAATTTGGTCCACATGCAAGTGTGTTCGTGTTCTGACCCTCTCTCGCTTCATTTTTCGCCAAATTTATGAAGATTAGATAAGTCGGATGACACAACAGACACAATTCACTCAAACTAACTGTGTGCCACGCCGATGCACCTGTCACGCACACATCCGCTCAGTACATTCGGCTCCATGAGGCTCCCCCTCTCAAAAGTATATGTCCGCCTCGAGGGTTTTTCTATTTAATAGCACACGGTTGTTATCTCTGGACTGTGTGCGATGATTCTTATTCCCAATCCCGCCTACATCCCTAGAAAATATCTGCCTGCCTCGAGGGTTTTTCTGTTTAACACATGGTTGTTATCTCCGTACTATGTGCGATGCACTATCATCAAAATTTTCAATAGCCCGACATTTCAATCCCGCGTTTGACTCCCGCGTAGTAAAATTTTCAGACCAGCCATTTCCTCAAACACCCCAAGGCCCCCTCCACACACACACACACACACACACACACACACACACACACACACACACACACACACACACACCAAAACCTCTGGCGCATCACACACACACACACACACCTCCTCGCCAAACCCTAGCAAGGTCCCTTGCTGCTGCTGCCACCAAGAAGGCCTCCATTGTCAACATCTGCCAGTTTGCTCGTGCAACTTACCCACCGATCTCCATACCCAGGGCGCCCTGAGTTTCTTAGATGACGCCTGCCAAACGCCCCTTTTCCCACAGATCCCCATCCCCGTCCCCATCCCCCACTCCAGAGCATCGTAGCCTAAGCCCGGCTACGCTTCCCATGGAGCTCGAGGAGCGACTGGCCCAAAAGAGGTGTATAGCGGTCTCTTCACCCGACGTCGCCAAGGAAGCTGATGACCATTACTGGTGGCAGGCACTCAAGCAGCGGGCTAGAGTATGCGGGCATGTCTCAGCCGCCGGCTACGACATCAAGGTCATCGACAGTGACGGCCTGAGGCACGCCGTGTCACATGTTAAGTGGCCCGTCACCCAACTCCTCGAGTTCAACCGCCGTCGATCTTATCCATGGCCCCGCCGCTGATCTCCTATGGCTCGCTGTCAACAATTTGCCATTCTACATCACCATCGGGCCCCTTTTGTCATTTTTGAAGGACACGTCCTGCGACGCTGGCTTGGGATCCACACTTCCAAGTCGACCTCATCGACAATACCACGAGGAGGGCACCCTCCGGATCTTCCAAGGGAAAGAGCCCATCTGCTCTTCCAAGGGAAAGCGCCTGCGTCTGCGACATCGTGGAGGGCACTTACAGCCGTGTTTTTCCAAGGGAAGGAGCCCATTCATGACAACATGGAGCACATCCAGGTCCGTGTTTTCCCACGGAACGAGCCCATCTGTGACAAGCACCGGTGGAAAAAGGCCTTTGGTCGCGTTCGCACTGCCATTAGTCGCGTTGCGCAACCATCGACCAAATAAGCGCGACTAAAGCCCTCACCTTTAGTCGCGGCTGCTTAAGAACCGCGACTAACGGCCCGCCCACGTGGGCGCCAAAGGTTGTCAGGCGGAGGACCTTTAGTCGCGGTTCTTCGCCAACCATGATTAAAGGCCGCCGCAGTTTAGGGTTTTAGCCCCCCTAAACCTGTTTTCGTTTAATTTGTATTGTTTTATTTCTTTTGTGCTTTATTTTAATTTTGAAGGAGTTTCATATATTCTACGGTACTACATACATGCATATGAATGTACAATTTCAAATAAATTTGAAATTAGAACCAAAAGAATTCAAGAGGAATATACAATATATATTCAATATCATCGGATGACCATATACAATTTTGAACAAGTTTCCATACATGATTTAATCCATATAAAGTTCTACGCCCTCGTAATAGTGTTCTCCTTTAGGATGGAGGACTTCCTGCTGAACCATCCAGCTAGTTCCTCTTGAAGTGGTCGGAAGCGAGCTTCGGACTAAGCATCCACGGAGGTTATTCCTCCGAGCATTGGTATCACTCGAACCCGCCAGAGGTGTATCTCCGGATCATCTCACGTATATAGTATCCACATAGATTGGTCTCCGTGGCTGAATATCCCTAGCATTCTTAGGCTTTAACCTTTTGAATTCTAGCTCTTTTTGAATTCACCGACCTTTGTATCTACGAACCGTCTCCAAACCCTACGAGGCAAAGAAAATTAAATGAACAAGAGAGTTATTAGTTACTTGATATTAGGAAATGAACGAAATAGGCCGATCGATATAGAGCGCAAATGAATGAAAATAATTACTTCGCAGCATTCTTCTCATGTCGCCCAAAGCTTTGGATCCATATTCAGAGAGTCGTGGAAGAGACATTCGAGGTGTTAACTTTAATTACTAGCAGAATCCAAGGGAACCTGCGGACACGATACATGCACAAGACGTCATGCATAACTCATCGATTAGCCGCCACATACCATGCATGGAGTAAACAAAGAGAATGTGCTCAAGACGAAACACTCACCCAAAATGGTAAGGAAATAGAATATCACTTTTGAGTTCCTGCTTTGTAAGAAACTGCCACAGTGTCTGCCTCCACGTCAAGGGGTGACGCCCAACACATGTCCATTAACGATGTGTGGGTCAATGAACCCAACATCATGGATGTTCCTTACTCGCATTCCTTAATCTTCATTCTGCATGTATAATAGCGGACACAACAATATAGTTAGGACATATATATAGTGCAGGCAATATGAACGAGATGGGGTAGAAATTAATAAATCACTTACGTAACGTAGCAACCGATGATAGATTTGTCGAGCTCAAGCAGATTGAAAAGCTGGAACAATTCACTCAAAGGCAATTTGTACATAGTAATGTTTGAAGTGATGCTCATGTCTAACTTCCGCATAAATATATTCTTTGGCTTTTATTTTTATGTAACCCTTGTACCAATTCAGCAGACCTTTCATTTGGTCGTAGATCCTTTTCTGCGCAGGCTCGACGAGAGGCCCATTCTTGACATATGTAATTACTACCTCCTTCATCGGGCGCCTCATCAAGGCCTAACAGTTCACGAAGAGTAATACCTAAGTTGGCCGCTTGTTCTCGCACTCGTTACAGATCAATCCTGTGTTGCCGCAGCTTGTATGATCTCGGGTCATCCGGACGAAGGCTTCCACTATAAGCGGGCAATCGATTGTTTACTTTGTTCCCGAGCTGGGCAACTTGTTTCCGCTTTTTTACTTTCGGCCTTCTCCCGCTCTTTATTCTCCTTGAACATGAGTGCCTGCCTGCGAAGTTCACGTGCATAGTCGTTAGGCAGATTCTTCGCGGCTTGGGACGGTGTGCTCAAAAATGACTTAGCCCACTTCTTTTGCTTATCAGAAAATACTGGCTTGGGCTCAGGCTCTCTTTTCTTCTTGCAGTCCGCCTTCCATTTCTCCAAATCAGCAGCCGCGGCCGCGTCGACTTCCTCGGCACTACGTTCCCAAGGCCTTGTGGGAGAGGCTTCATGATGGCTCCAGACCTTTGTGGTCTTAGGTACATAAGGGTCCGGGTTAATAATCCAGACTGCTTCTTCCTCTTTGCGTGGATTGGGGGCGCGCGCGTCGATCACCCGCGGACGAGGACTGGGGCGGCGGATGATCACCGCCGGACGTTAGGATCTGGGCGGCGTCGGCTACGTGACGGAGGTGTAGGTGAACCGCCACCACCACCACCACCACCACCACCGCCACCGCCACCACCACCACCACCGTGAGGGGGTGGACTTGTTGTCCTTGGCGCCTCGCCTGAAACTTGATATACTTCTTTTGCCATAGAATGAAATGGCGCTTGACATCTCCAAGTCTTTTCTCCCTTCGTGTGTAGCAATGTCAATCTCCGGTCCTCAAACCCTTGGACTATGTCCTCCACCGTGACACGAGCATAGCCATCTTGAATGGGGTTGTTGTGGTGGAGTGCTCCTGTAAACATGGTAAAGCACTGCCGATGGCTACCTTCATGGACATGTTCCCGATAGGATAATACAGATGACATTCTTTCATCTCCTTTATATCGCCCACGGGTAGCGAGGAGGCTCCGTGCAGTAATTTCGACCACCGAGGCTCCGGTGCAGTAATTTCGACCACCGAGGCTCCGGTGCAGTAATTTCGATCGTCGGTGCATCTGCACCAGCCGGTGGGCCTCCGTGGAAGCCACGCTGCTTCTCCGCTGCTGGCTTCCGAGATCCGCTGGATGATCTTCATGCTGCACCCGAGCTGCATCTCTTTCGCTACTAGTACACTCATGGTTTTCTTCATCACATCCATTTCGATGCCAACCGCGCCACAACATCTGCTTCCCGATCCATCTTTCTCTTACGGCTTCAGAATCGTCACGGGTCATCGCTCGGGGAACCCTATTTTCCACGGAATGTGCCCCATGCCTCGTACACGCCCTCCGTGTTCAGGATTCCCTAGGGCTTTTGTCAGCGCGTCGTTCTCTCTGTTGAACTTGATCTTCCCTGTTGAGCATCCTTCATTGCGTCAATAAGGGCTTGGGTGGGTTTAATTAATTTGCCCGGTAAACACACTCCCCATCTCCGGGTTCAGTTCCCCATGCCCGTACCACCAGCTTTTGGCCCTTGGGTCCCATCCTCCGTGCACTGGACGGATTCTCGCCCTCATCTCGTTCTCCATCTTCTCCAACCTAGGCACCCAAATGCGATACCCTCCTGGCCCCATAACATGATTGTACTCCTTCTTAGCCGCATTTTCCTTATTTTTTTCGATATTTGAATGAACTGCTCCGATTTCTTTTGCTTCACAAATTCTGGCCAATCATGTTTCAGTTTCTCATATTGTCCTTTGAAATCCGAGTCTTGTTCTGCTTGACAAAGTCACGGGCTAGATTTTGCTTGAATTTCGGAATGCGTCGGCCATCTTATGAAGAGAGAACTGTTTGACTAGCCTCCTCCTCTCCTTGTTTTCCTCAATCTTGTTACCCTCCTCATCGAATTTGTTGTATTCGGAGGTAGAACGAAATGTTCCATAAGCTTCTTGAAGCAATCTTTTTTGTTCTCTTATCGACAAAAGTGAAACCATCAATTCGTGCCTTCTTTGGCTCATTCCACTCTCGACGGTGATCGAGACGTTGTCTCTAACAATGGCTCCGCATTGGTGACAAACTTGGTGGCGTTCTTGCGGGCTCCAGCGCCTGCCGGTTGCCTTGTCGACAACCTCGATGGTGCATGTTTCTCCTTGTTTCATCGTCTTGGTTGCGCCCACGCTTTGACGACGTACTCGATTGTTTGACGATCCGCCGAGGGCTAAAATAAGAAAGAGAGTCGCGCGTTAGTACACACATATTTATTCAAATCAGTTAGTTTGTATCACCGAGGCTCAATGTATATATATACCTCGGCGCGGAGGTGGTTGCTACTTCCATTTGAAGATCGCTGCTTTATCGACGCTTTCTTGACATCATCTTGTTGACGGCGCCTTCATCTTCACCGTCAAGGTTCAGATAAGAAGAGATATCATCTTCTTCTTCTCCGGTCGGCACATATTGAATATCGCCGTTTATGATGCCGAACATATGTGCTTCACCGTCCGGATCATAGTTGTCCATAATCGGTCAGCTCTATCGTCGCCATTATGTCAGTCCTGAAACATGTAGTAAAAACAAATTAATTAAGTGAAGAAGGGGCGGTGGCGGTGGCGGTGGCGAAAGGCGGTGGCAAAAGGAGGGGGCGAGAAGGGGTGGGAGAGGGCGGTGTCGCGGTAGGCGCGAGACGGGCGGCAGACAGCGGGCCACGGAGAGGGAGGCGAGGACAACACACACGGAGAGGGAGGCGAGGACAACATACAACCACGTCTTCACGAATGTCATTTTGTGAAGAAACTTTGCAAGCAATTAAACATTTGTCAACCACGTCTTCACGCGAGATGGAAGGATCACTCACATGAAGACAATACAGTAATGGGTCGACCCAAAGTGCGAGTACTAAAACGGGAGAAAAGGAAGAAAAAAATAGGGCATGCGAGGATATGATCCTAGGTCGCCTCCGTAGTTGAGGGTGTTGTTAGCCATTGCAAGAATGTTGGGGTCGTGGAACTAAATGAGGCTTCTAATTTAGGATGAAAGCCGGAGTTGTTTTTATTTCTTCGTTTTTTGTTTCTTTTTGTGATTTGTTTGGTTTTTCTTTCTTCTTGGTTTTTGGTATTCTTTTTTTGTTGCTATATCTTGTTTTTTCGTTTTTCTTTTGGTTTCTCTTTGTTTCTTTCATGGTTTTTATCCATTTTCCCTTTTTCAAATTTTCCTTCTTTTTTCCTTTGGTTTTTGTCTACTTCTTAGTTTTCAGCGAGTTTTGTTTTCTTTGTTTCTTTGTCGGTATTCATAGTTTTCTATTTTTTATGCGTTTGTTTCTTTGCTTTTATTTTTCATTTTCATTTTTCCTTTAGTTTCCTTTTTGGATTTCATTGTTTTTCATTTTCCTCTTTCTTTATTTTGGTTTTCATTCTACATTTTTTTGTATCAAGAATATTTTTAAATACACGTTTAACCATTTTCATATATGAGTTTAACATTTTTAATACATGATCAAAAAATTATACATATTTTTCAGCATTTTTAAAATACAAAATTAACATTTCTAATACATGGTCAACATTTTAGCTATACAGACTTTTAAACATTTTTCAAATGCTTGAATAATTTTTTCAAATACAAGATTAACATTTTTTAACACATATGAATATGAATGTACAATTTCAAACACAAATAATATGTCAAAAATAAAACTAATTCAATTCAATATGTTAAAATACAAATAATATATCAAAAATTCAGAAAAATAGAACTAATTCATTTCAAAATTCTAAAATACAAATAGTATATCAAAAATTCAGAGAAGTTCTTCCCGGCCTGCCTCTGTCTTCCCACAAGTTCTTCGGCCAGTCTTCCCGCCATTCTTTCCCTCCTATGTCTTCCGCCATTTCTTCACGCCTCTATCTTGCACAGACGATGCTCCTTTTATAGGCACGGCGCCGCTTCTGCTTTGTCTTGTTCCTCCGACAGTATGTAAATGCGCTACCCACGCGTCTGTCTAACCTTTAGTCCCGGTTGCACCAACCAGCGGGACTAAAGGTTAGATGACCAGCTCTGATTCCTCTTCTTCCGCCATTTCTTCCCTGTCTTCCCGCCTCTTTCTTCCCGCCACTTTCTTCCCGCCTCCTGTCTTCCCGCTCCCATTTTTCCCGCAATTTCTCACTACATATATGTAGCCCGGCTTGGCCAGCATTATCACATCTCTACAATCTCTCATCACTCTCTCATGGCTTCCACCGCACCCACTCTAACCTACCAGCAGGTGGAGGAGCTTTCGCCTCGAACTACCCTTGTCCACCGGCTACAAGTCCCCACCGGCTGGAGCCTGTTACGGGCGGGCGTGCAGTCCCTCCGTCCCCTCGAGTACTGCAGCCGGGCGGCCATCACGAACCACTACTACCTCGACCTCACGCCGGAGCAGCGGATGAATCTCGCCGGCATCCCGATAACCAGCATACTTGGGACGCCTTCTTCATCAATCGGCGTGAGAGGGCGCCGCCAGTATGAGGAGGACGGTCTGCCTCCGGAACTTCCACGAGGCCGGCCGTCGGCTATGGTGGTATGGCGGACTCTGCAGAGCGTCATGGACTACATCACGGCGGCGATATCCCCGCCTGCGCTACCCTCGATTCGAGCCACGGCGCCGCCGACGACAAATGACGACAAAGCAGCGCGGATTTACGACGGCGGCAACTTAGAAGGCGGCGACTACCAAGACAACGATTTACGGCGGCTATGAAGACTACGGTATGCATATTATACGCCTAGGCAGGAGTATGACTAAATCACTCCAAATTTCATGTATCATCAGTGGTATCTCGAATCATTCAAAATGGACACCAAACACATCACGGGTAATATAATTCACATGATCCATTCAACAAAGTTTGGTACAATAAATTATTACACATCATTTCTTCCCTTGTGTCCCTGCTTGCTTACGATTGTGCCGTATCCATGGAGCATCCTCATCATTTAACTTAATGCTTGGGTGGGTGTTCACTTTGAAGGGCGGAATTTCAGCAAACATATTATAATCTTCCGACATGTCTGTCTTGTCCTCCACTCCCACGATGTTTCTTTTCCCCGAAAGAACAATGTGGCGCTTTGAATCATCGCATGATGTACTGATCGTTTTCTTATCTTTCCGCTTCCTCGGTTTGCTACTCATGTCCTTCACATAGAAAACCTGAGCGACATCTTCGCTAGGACGAATGGTTCTTCAAGGTAACCAAGATTGTTGAAATCCACCATTGTCATTCCGTATTGCTGGTCCACCTTTACCCCACCTCCTGTTAGCTTGAACCATTTGCACCGGAATAAAGGGACCTTAAAGGAGGGTCCATAGTCAAGTTCCCATATCTCCTCTATGTAACCATAATATGTGACCCGATGCCCATTCTCGGTTGCTGCATCAAAGCGGACACCACTGTTTTGGTTGGTGCTCTTTTATCTTGGGCGATCGTGTAAAATGTATTCCCATTTATCTCGTACCCTTGGAAAGTCGTTATAGTCGAAGATGGTGTCTTGGCCAACATGTACAGCTGATCTACAACATCATTGTCATTCATTAAATGTTTTCTCAACCAACTGCGAAAGTCTCCATGTGGGCCTTCCTAATCCAGGATTCAGGCTTCCCGGGTTGTCGAACGTAAAATATTCTTGTGTTTCTCAAAGTGCGGAGCCACCAAGCTGGAATTGGTCAAGACAAAGGTGGTGTGCTTCATCGAGAATGGCCGTCCATACATATCGTTGATTTCCTTCCGATCGTGCCTTTTCCACTTAGTCTCCCCTCGTGCGCGATCGAGGAAGACCAATCGGCTTAAGGTCAGGAACAAAGTCAACACAAAACTCAATTACCTCCTCATTTCCATAGCCCTTGGCGATGCTTCCTTCTGCCTAGCACGGTTACTTAACATATTTCTTTAATACTCCCATGAACCTCTCGAGGGGAACATATTGTGTAGAAATACAGGACCGAGAACGAAAATCTCTTCGACTAGGTGAACCAGGAGGTGCGTCATAATATTGAAGAAGGATGGCGGAACACCAACTCAAACCGACAAGACATTGGATCACATCGTTCAGAACCGTGGTAGAACTTCTGGATTGATTACCTTCGAGAGATTGCATTGAGGAATGCACATAGCTTCACAATGGCTACTCGAACATTTTCCGCAGAGCCCCTCAAAGCAATCGGAAGCAATTGCGCCATAATCACGTGGCGTCGTGAGACTTCAGGTTTTGGAACTTTTCTCCGCCATGTTTATTATTCCCTTTATATTGGGCGAGAATCCAGACGGGACCTTCATACTGCTCGGGCATTCAAAAAGATGACCTTCTCTTCTTTGGTCGAGCGTAGCTGGCACGACCTTGAAACCATTCCGGATGCGGTCATCGTGGTCTTTCAAACGTTGCTGGTCTGCCGTGCTTCCTTTGTATCATTTGTCTTCCCATACACGCCCAAGAAGCTTAGGAGGTTCACGCAAATATTCTTCATAACGTGCATCACGCCGATTGCAGAGCGGACATCTAGGACTTTCCAATATTCTAGCTCCCGAATATAGATTTCTTCTTCCACATGGCTGCGTGCCCGTCGGCTCCCTTCGAACTGATTGTCCGCCAGACCCTTTCCAAAGATGACTTTCAAATCCTTGACCATATCAAATACCTCAGCACCAAGTCGTTCCGCAGGCTTTGGCGGTGATCTGCCTTGCCGCTGTAATGCTTGCCTTTCTTTCTTCTTGGATGAATTTTCGAAGAAATCGACGATGCCCAAGGTACACGTTCTTCTTACAATTTGGCAAATGTACACTTTCAGTCTCATGTAAGCAGTGCGTGCATGCATTGTATCCCTTATTTGACATCCCGAAAGGTTACTAAGAGCAGGCCAATCGTTGATGGTTACGAAAAGCAACGCCGAGGTCAAATTCCTCTTGTTTGTGCTCATCCCACACACGGACACCACCCCACAGCTGTAAAAGTTCATCAACTAATGGCCTTAGGTACACATCAATGTCGCTGCGGGTTGCTTGGACCTTGGATGAGCACGGCATCATAATGAACTTCCGCTTCATGCACAACCAAGGAGGAAGGTTGTAGATGCATAGAGTCACGGGCAGGTGCTATGGCTGGAGCTCGCTTTCGCCAAAAGGATTCATGCCATCCGTGCTTAGAGCAAATCTTATGTTCCTTGCGTCACCTGCAAAATCTTTGAACCATCTGTCGATCTTTCTCCATTGCGTTCCATCTGCGGTGTGTCTCAACTCCCGTCCGACTTACGGTCCTCTTTGTGCCATCGCAACAACTTGGCATGCTCTTTGTTCCTGAACAGACGCTTTCAACCGTGGTATTATAGGAGCATACCACATCACCTTGGCGGAACCTCTTCCTGGGTTTCGGCCCTCAACATCGCTACCGTGGTCATCGCCTCGATCTTATAACGCAATGCAAGGCATACCGGCATTCATTCAAATTCTCGATTCATCATGGTAGAGGATGCGATCGTTGATGCATGCATGTATCTTCGTAACCTCTAAACCTAGAGGGCGACAACCTTCTTTGCTTCAGACGCATCAAGGGCAACTCGTTATCCTTTGGAAACATATTCTTCAACATTTTCAGCAAGTTTTCAAATGCCGAGTCAGCTACACCTGCCTCGCCTTCCATTTCAGCAAATCCAGCAGCAGCCCAGCTTTTTCGCACCATCATCGCATCCGGGTACAGCGCTTTCTCATGATCCTCTAACATGCGATCCAAATTCTCCTCTCCTTTTCAGTTTAGCGGCGTCTCCGTGTATCAGCAATGGTCCGACCAAGATCATCAACGGATCATCACGTGCCTCTTCTTCACCTTCCCTTCACCTTCAAAGATCCTCCATGAAAGTATCACCGAAATGAGCAAGATAGCTTTCATCGATGAAATCATCCCTTCTTCATCTTCTTCCATTATAACCCTCTTTCTCCATGCTTGGTCCAACAATTATAGCTTGGCATGAAACCCTTCAAGCAGATGCATGTGAACAACTCTTGAGGAAGAGTAACCCTTCTCATTCTTACAGATAACACATGGACAGATAACAAAACCCCGCTTGTTCGCATTAGCCACTACGAGGAAATCTTTCAAACCCGTAGTGAACTCGCGGAGAGTCGGTTACCAGACATCCATTGCCGATTCATCTGCATTATTATAATATAAAATATATAATTAACCATCATGCATTTGTTAAACTAACTAGCTACAAACAATATAAATTAAACAATGAACTACACACATGCATATTGACACATCAAAGGTTCATCAAGTTGCTAACCGCGATCGAAGAGTGTGGCTCCAACACTTCATGTCATGTTTGTTTCATGCTCTTGGGGCATTTCATCAAACACCTTATGTGCATAAGAGGAACCAAAAGCAAACCTACACCCACTTGTGAAGAGAATGGCTCCAAATGGCTAAGTGTTGGCTGCTGGATGGGTATATATAGGGAGGGCTTTAGTTGCGGTTGGCACTGCAAACCGTGACTAAAGGTGCCGAAGGCCTTTAGTCGCGTTGTCCTGCCAACCGCGACTAAAGCCCTCACGTGCCACCGGCCACCGAGCGCCTGGGCCTCAGCCTTTGGTCGCGGTTCACCTCCGTAATCATGATTAAAGGTCCCATTAGTCGCGAGTTCCTACAGCTTCGCGACTTATGGGGCTGGACGGAAGCCTGTTTTTCCACCAGTGAAGTGAGGAAACCCATGATTTGTTTTGCCGTGCCTCTTCACAGGGGGAAACCCATGATTTGTTTTGTCGAGTCCCTTTTGTAGTGTAGTGAGAATATGTCCAGTTTTAATTTCTATATCTGGTTGTTTGCAGTATGCCTTGTTTATTTCAATTTTTCACAATGTGATGCTCTATGTGTGCTATTATTTACTGTGCAGTACATTTCATCAATCCAGTTTTAAACATACCAATAGGAATGCATATATTTGCTTGTTGTTAAGCCTGTTATAGCTAGCATATGCCTCTTTTAAAGTTTTTTGATTGTTCGGTTGTTTGTAGTTAGCATATGTCCAGTTTCGAATGCTATCTTTGGTTGACGTAGTATGCCTTGTTTATTCCATTTATTCACAACGTGATGTTCTATATGTGCAAGTATGAACTGTGCAGTTCAATTTCATTAGTACCAGTTTCAACAATACCACTATGAATGACTACATTTGGTTGCTGCATCTTATAGTTAACATGCCTTTCCATTTTTATTTAACAATAATCAGTGTACTTAGACCGGCACAATACCAGTTTGAATGACTATGTTTGCTTGTTGTTAAATGTTAGGCCTGTTGCAGTTAGCACACCTTTCCACTTGTTTTTTCTTTACTAGCGTGCTTAAACCTGCACAATGAAGCGATCTTTTGGAGATTATTTTGTCTGCCATGTATAATTTTTGTCGATGTTTAGCCTGTTGTGCTTAACATGCTTCTCGATTTACCAACATAGGAAAATTTTGGGAATGACTGTTGTTTTCCATCAAGGTTACTTTCATCCCATGGCTTATATCTGCTCACTGTTCAGGATATCGGTAGCTGGTACCATATAGGCCGGCGACTGATAAGGGACTAATCGGTGAATCGGACTTTTAACTGAATATATCTGCAACCCTTTTTTTGTTAGGTTAACTAGGGCCATATGTAATATATCTGAGGCTACATAGCAACATGCATTGTACTTAATATCTAAATATGCAATCCTAGGCTATATAGCAACAAGGAAGAGTGATACATTAATGTTCTAATGATGTCTAGATATACATAGAAGAGCAGCAGCAACAACAACAACAACACCGCCCTGTTTGGATACTCAACTTAGCTAGAGGTTAGAGTTAGTTTCTAGCTCATTACTAATCCTGAACTAACTCCATCCAAAGAGTTGATTGGATGGCAGGGTTAGATTGACAATAAATACACTAGGAGAACTAGCTCCAATTAACACCTCTTGGGTTGGATAGTTTTTTTGGGTGGGTTATAGATGCAACTAGCTCAAACTAGCCCTCATGTTTAGATATACTTTAGGGCTATTTAAGCCCGAACTAGCTCAAACTAACTGTAACCCATGGATACAGCAGCAGTTAATCAGCCGATAATTTGTAAGAATGCACTAAACTCCTTCTGGCCCATAATATAAGATGTTAATTCAGCTAATATGTGAGTATATTGGATGTTATAAGATACTCCATCCGTTCCTAAATATTTGTCTTTTAGAGATTTCAAATGGACTACCACATACGGATGTATATAGACATATTATAAAAGAGTGTTGTACTACATCATTGTGCAATTGCTTGTTTAGCTTCTAATATTAACTTGGTGCTTTTAGGTACATATGCCATTTGTAAAGATCCGCGATTCGACCCTTTCTGCGTATGGGGCAATGAGATATCGGTGAACAACATCAAGTGAGGAAGCTGTCGGATTTTGGGTTCCAGCAAACCCTTGAGGTTCGAACACTGGGGTGCGCACGAATCTCTCTCCCCCCAGCCCGCACTCACAACGATCGCAAGGCCTAGCTGGACGAACCCAAAGAACGAGAGACACAGGAGTTTATACTGGTTCGGGCCACCGATGTGGTATGATACCCTACTCCAGTGTGGTGTGGTGGATTGCCTCTTGGGCTGAGGATGAACAGTTACAAAGGGAAGAACAGCCTCCTGAGGAGAGGTGCTCTTGTGCTTGGTGAGCTTGTGTGTGTGTCGAATCGATCCCCCTCTATGGTGGTGGCTAGTCCAATTTATAGAGGCCCTGGTCCTCTTCCCAAATATTGAGCGGGAAGGGATGCCACGGCGGCCAAATTCGAAGGGAGACAACTAGTACAAGTTATCCTGACTAAAGGTGGTCTTCGCCTGCCAAAGGCTCTGGTGGTGACGCCGTCTTGGGCTCCACGGTGACCTCCGTTCTGTCGTCCTGCTGGTCTTGGTCTCGTTGCACCGATATGGCAACCTTTGCCTGATGCCTCAGGACTCCTCTCCTGCGCTTGCCTCTTTAGCACCAAAGAGGAAACGAGGACACTGCGCGCACTAGAGCCCGCCTGGCTCCAGTCGTCATGGCTTGCGTCACAGGAACCTCGCGAGGTGCCCCTTGTCTTGATTTCTCCGCCCCTCGTGAGCCAGCCTGGTGAGGCTGCCCCCGAGGAGGTCTTGCGTCGTCCGCCTCACAATGCTTGGCCCCTCGCGAGGGTCTTGATTGTTTGCTAGTGAAGATGGGCCGTACGGGGCCGCTGGTGAAGCCACGCCGTGGGCCGCAGGCAGGCAAGTCTGGGAACCCCTATTCCAAGGACGCCGACAGTAGCCCCCGGGCCCAAGGCGCGCTCGGACTTGGCGTCGAAGCGAAGCCAAAGGGCAAGTGCGGAGCGCCGCGGGCCCAACAGCCTGCGGCCTTGGTTGATGCATGGCGATTGATCGGACGTGGGCGTCTCTGCTTCCCCATGCTGCCTCGGCTACTGCCCTACTTGACGAGTCACTGATGCGTGCAGAGAAGAACCATCATTACCTGTGATCGTGGGGATCGCCGGTTGGTCTTCTCCCGCTATAAATGAGGAGGGGGCGGAGCCCCCATCGCTCATCTATTCCTGCTCCGCTTGCTCCTTCTCCCTTGCTTCATTGCTAGTAGAGACTCCCATGGCGCCGATACAGAGGTTCTCGGCCGCAGAGAAAGGAAAAACCCCCCGCGACGAGCCCGGGCCACTTCCGCCGAAGAAGAGGCCGGCCCACCGACGCGACGTAGTCGTGAGGCCGGAGGTGTCGAGGCCTTGGTGCAAGCGGCCTCCTCCCGGGTACCCGCTGCCTCTGAACGCCCAAGCTGAGGGCTCCGGAGGGAGAGGCGGCGAGCACCGCCGCCCGCGCTGTGGCCGTGGTTGCCGCGCCACGGTGACGCACGCCGCCGCCCCAGGAGCCCACACCGCAGACTCCTCGCGCGAACTCGTGATGTGGGCGGCGATGCCTCCACGCACTTGGATTCCCTTTCCGCAGTTCTTCTCCACCGAGATGCCGCCGAGGGGCCCCTTCGAGCTTTGGCTACAGCACGCCGACTATGACGCCCCTGCGACTGGAGCGGAGGGTGAAGCCGTCTCCCCAGGCAAGATCTTCATGACCCGTGGCTGGGGCGAGGTTGCCCGCGTCTTCTGCGCGGAAGGCCCTCGCCATCCACTTTGAGTACGATGGCGCCTCCACCATGTTCTTCAAGGTCTTCGACGCAGAAGGCCGCCGCTTGGAGTGCTGCCCTAGAGAGGGTGCAGCGGCCAACGCCGAGCATGTCGCTGGCTTCGCCAGTAGCCCTTCCAGCAGTAGCGGCGGCCCTTGGGAGTCCAGCGACTCTCCCGAGCCCTACAAGACTCCGGAGACGAGCGACAACAGCTACTCGAGCTCTCGCCGCGCCTTGAGCAAGGCCGCAGCGTCCAGCCGCCGCCATCGCTGATCTGGATGGGGTTGGCGCCGGCCTCCCATGGCCCACTGTTGATGATGGCGTCGGCCGCACTGGCGCGTGTAGATAGGGATCCTAGAAACTCCCTTCTTTTGTTCCCTGCGAGGAATCGAGATGGACCCCGCGAGGGCATGTAAAGGGTCTGTAATGTCTTTTGTTCATATTATCCTTATTATGAAACTTTCCGAGTGTGTGTCCTGTTTTGGCCCGGTCTCTCCTTTCCAACCCCGTGACTGCTTGGTGCTCTACGCCAACAGGTCCCGGTCCCCAGGCAGGCTGCAGCCGTTGCTAGTATGCCAGGTCGCGATACCGTGGTCAAGGCCAGGAGATGAGCGGCCCGAGGTCCCGTAAGAGCTCCCGAGGCGCGATGCTCAAGAGGTCCCCTTTAGTGCACAAGAAACCGATGAGAGGTAGAAAAGGGAGGCGACGTCGCCGTAACAGGGCTGCACAAGTGAGAATTCTATGCCGTAGCGCTTGGTCGATCTAGGCGCGAAACTTATCTTGGCAGTCCAGAGCCGGTTCCTTGTGCTGCACCAGACTCGTGCGTCGATGGCCGTGATGGAGCCAGGTTAGGCCCGTGCGAGCCTCCCCCTCTTCTTCGCGCTCTTCTGTGTGCTCTACGTCCTCAGGTCCCGACCCTCGAGCGAGCTCAGCCGCCGCTGGTATGCCAGGTCGCGATGCCATGGTCAAGGCCAGGGGGTGAGTGCTGGAGAGCCAGTAAGAGCTCCTGAGTCGTGATGCTCAGGAGCCCCCCTTTTAACGCGCAAGCGAATTACATGGGAGAAGAGGGAGCCTGTGGTACCGCCTGCTGTCGTCCTCACGAGGTCCCTGCAGGTTAGCGCGAGGAGGGACACAGATTGCCACTATGATTGCCGGTCTGCCACTGGTCGCTCCGCAAGAGGATGAAGGCACCGAGGGCCTGGTGAGGTGACGTGCACGGGGTGTGCCGCGAGTCAGAGCTCGACCGCTCAGATTTTTCGATGTTGCAGGGACGAACCCGAGCACAAGCGTCGTGCAAGCGTGAGTTGCTCCCGTGGTGGGTGACAATCACGCAGGTGATAACCATAGATAGATTATGCATGAAAAGCGAACTAGCTTAAGTAAATTCGAGAACGATACATGCCACTGGGTCGGACCCGAGCGTCCTGGGGATGATGCAGCCCGAGGGACGTGAGGGAGTCCTGGATTAAGGGGTCCTCGGGCATCCGGACTATGGTACGTGGGCCGGACTGATGGACTATGAAGATACAAGACCGAAGAATCTCTCCCGTGTCCGGATAGGGCTCTCCTTGGCGTGGAAGGCAAGCTTGGCGTCCTGATATGAAGTTTCCTTTCACTGTAACCGACTTTGTACAACCCTAGTCCCCCCTGGTGTCTATATAAACTGGAGGGCTTAGTCCGTAGAGGCGAGAATCATAATCATAGTCATACATGCTAGACTTTTAGGGTTTTAGACATTGCGATCTCGTGGTAGATCTACTCTTGTAATACTCATATTCATCAAGATCAATCAAGCAGGAAGTAGGGTATTACCTCCATGGAGAGGACCCGAACCTGGGTAAACATCGTGTCCCCCGCCTCCTGTTACCATCAACCTCAGACGCACAGTTCGGGACCCCCTACCCGAGATCCGCCGGTTTTGACACCGACATTGGTGCTTTCATTGAGAGTTCCAATGTGTCATCGTCAAGAGGTTTGATGGCCCCGTCAATCATCTACAACAATATTGTCCAGGGAAAAGTCTTCCTCCCCGGACAGATCTTTGTATTCGGCTGCTTCACACTGTGGGCCAACTCGCTTGGCCATCTAGAGCAGATCGATAGCTACGCCCCTGGCCATCAGGTCAGATTTGGAAGCTTGAACCACGTTGCGGATGTCCACGGAGACTTGATCTTCGACGGATTCGAGACCACGACAGCCGCTCCCTGTCACCGTGATGAACATGACTTAAATCTGTCATCGGACCATACCCAGGAGATAGCACCTGTAACTGCTATGGCCCTAGATCCGGAGCAGATCACGCCATCCGAGGACGGGAGGTTCAACCCAGCCACGGGAGCCGCGGACACAGCGGCGTCGGAGCCGCACACAGACCCAACCTTGAGCGGGATTTGTGTCACCGGAACCTCGGACTTGTATCCGGCCACAGTTTCCGGACCATGTGCGTCCGCGCACGTCGAGCTTGATCAGGCATCGATTGTTGAATTCAGCTCCACGGACATTTTCCGACACTCACATTTATGCGACGTGTTGAACTCATTAAAAACACTCCTTACCGGGGGACTCACAGCTGAATTATATCCGGTTCCAACTGGAGGCCGATGACGGAGAATTTCGCTTCCCACCCGTCGCCCACTTCATAGCCACTATCGAGGACCTAAACGACATGATCGATTAC
The DNA here is from genome assembly GCA_021605205.1 of Aegilops longissima. Taxonomy (NCBI): domain Eukaryota; kingdom Viridiplantae; phylum Streptophyta; class Magnoliopsida; order Poales; family Poaceae; genus Aegilops; species Aegilops longissima. The sequence goes on along the minus strand of CM038678.1, from coordinate 236,926,789 downwards.
GGCTTCGAAGACATCGACGGTATGGACGACGATGCCGGAGAAGAGGAGGTCCAAAACCCGCTGTTTACCGGACGTTGGACGACCACTTCCTCGTATGACGTATACATGGTGGACACAGCCAAAGATAATAGCGGCGACGACAAGGAAGACCCAATAGAGGATAAATCTCCTGAGATACAACCAAAGAGCCAACGTCAGCGGCGCCGCTCCAAGTCACCCCGTGGAAAAGACAGCAATACCGGCACAGGAGAAAACAATACTCCGGACGATGCCGAAGACAATGAAGACCCCGTTCAGGCAACTTTTGAATAGGACGAATGGGAAGATGGGCAAGTTTTCCCTGATGAAAAGGCCATACACGAAGACTCAGAGGACAGTAATTATCTTCTGCTCTCCGAGGATGAGGTGAGCCTCGGCAATGAGGATTTTATCGTGCCTGAGGAACCTCTCGAGCAGGAGCGCTTTAAGCGCCGGCTAATAGCCACTGCAAGGAGCCTAAAAAAGAAGCAGCAGCAGCTTCAAACTAATCAAGATCTTCTCAACGATAGATGGACTAAAGTCCTGGCAGCCGAGGAATACGGCCTTGAGCGCCCAGCCAAAAGTTACCCGAAGAGCAAATTGCTACATCAGTTTGATGATGAGGCACTGGAGCCCGTACCATCATCGCGCAATGCGGCTGACCGACCACCACGTGGTCGGGATAAAGCGGCAACTCAAGCTGAACACCACTGCACCCCACCTCACCGTAAAGGTAGAGATAAAACAGCTCGGGGACATATATACGACCTGCGGCAGGACTTGGATAGTAGAGCAGGTCATAACAGATCGATCTATGGATCACGAGGACGTGCCTCGACGCGCGACAACGGCTACCTAGCCGGACGCAACAATCATACTCACGCCCGGGCCGAGAACCACAGACGGACTCCATCCTAGCTACGTCGCGACGTGGCCCGATATAGAGGCGCCGCACACCCCCTTTGCTTCACTGACGAGGTAATGGAGCACGAATTCCCAGAAGGGTTTAAACCCATAAACAACGAATCATATGATGGGACAACAGACCCCGCTGTATGGATCGAGGATTCTCTTCTTCACATTCATATGGCCCGCGGCGATGATCTCCATGCCATCAAATACCTCCCACTAAAACTCAAAGGACCAGCCCGGCACTGGTTGAACAGTCTGCCTGAAAACTCCATCGACAGCTAGGAGGACTTGGAAGAGGCCTTCCTTGACAACTTCCAAGGCACATATGTTCGACTTCCGGATGCCGACGACTTAAGTCACATAATTCAACAGCCCGGAGAGTGAGCCAGGAAACTCTGGACTAGGTTCTTAACCAAAAAGAACCAAATCGCCGATTGTCCGGATGTCGAAGCCCTGGCGGCCTTTAAACATAGCATCCGGGACGAATGGCTCGCCCGACACCTCGGCCAAGAAAAGCCGAAGTCCATGGCAGCCCTTACGACACTTATGACCCGCTTTTGTGCGGGCGAAGATAGCTGGCTAGCCCGTAGAATTAACAATGCAAGCGAACCTGGCACTGCGGAAGCCAGAAATAGCAACGGCAAGCCCCGACACAACAGACACAAACGTCGAAACAACGGTGATAATACCGATGACACGATGGTCAACACCGGATTCAGTGGCTCCAAGTCCGGCCAGCAGAAGAAGCCATTCAAAAGGAAAAATTCGGGCTCATCCAGCTTGGACCGCATACTCGATCGCCCATGCCAGATACACGGCACCCCCGACAAACCAGCCAATCATACCAATAGAGACTGTTGGGTTTTTAAACATGCCAGCAAGTTAAATGCCGATAACAAGGAGAAGGGGTCGCAAAGTGAGGACAATGACGAGGAGCCCCGTCCACCGAATACAGGGGGACAGAAGAAGTTTCCCCCTCAGGTCAAAACGGTGAACATGATATACGCTACCCACACCCCCAAGAGGGAGCGCAAGCGCGTGCTCAGGGACGTCTACGCGATGGATCCAGTCGCCCCAAAGTTCAACCCATGGTCTTCCTGTCCGATCACTTTCGATCGCAGGGACCATCTGACCAGTATCCATCATGGCGGTTCAGCCGCACTGGTCCTCGACCCAATCATTGATGGATTCCACCTCACGCGAGTCCTAATGAACGGTGGTAGCAGCCTGAACCTGCTCTATCAGGATACATCGCGCAAAATGGGCATTAATCCCTCAAGAATTAAGCCCACCAAGACTACCTTTAAAGGAGTCATACCAGGTGCAGAGGCCTGCTGCACGGGCTCAATCACACTAGAGGTTGTCTTCGGATCCCCGGACAACTTCCAAAGCGAAGAGTTGATCTTCGATATCGTCCCCTTTCGCAGTGGCTATCACGCACTGCTTGGACGGACTACATTCGCTTGATTCAACACGGTGCCACACTACGCTTATCTCAAACTCAAGATGCCCGGACCACGCGGCGTCATAACAGTCAATGGAAAAACGGAACGCTCCCTCCGTACTGAGGAGCACACCGCTGCTTTAGGAGCTGAAGTGCAGAGCGGCCTTCTCAAGCGGAACCTTAATTCGGCGGCCGAGCTCCCGGACACTATCAAACGAGTCCGGACTACTCTGCAGCAAGACAGCCCAGCTCATCAAGAGCTCGACTAGCAATTTGTCCTTCGTCCCAGTCCCGACCAAGTGGCGGCGTTCGTACCGCGCGTACATAACCACGCACTCAAAATACCATGAGCATAGACGGAGACATAACTAGCTTGTGATCCATAATACAGCTCAACCGCCCCTGGACACAGATACTTTCACTTTTTCCTTTTTTATCCTTTCCAGGATTCTTTTCCACAGGCTTCTTCGGACGGCCTGATCACCGGTTCTTTTGAAAGGATAGATACACCAAGATGGCAAGAAGCACTGACGCATAAGGGAATTTCCAGGTGGTCTCTTTAACGACCACTCTACCTGTTTTCAGGACCCGCACGCAGCTCTCCCTTGGTTGTGGCATGTCAACTAGCCCTGTTGCTTATTGCACTACTTGTACAAATACGCTTTGACGTATTAATCAAACTATAATGGAAACAGTTCACGGCTCAACTTATGTGGCTACCCCCTTTTTATCTTATTTCTTTTTTTTTTCTTATCAAATTGCACCCGTACATTTTTGTATGCTTTAATCTGCCAGGGGCTTCATTGCGACTCATAATACGGCAACAATGTCCGAACACTTTTTACAGTATAGTTCGGCACCCCGAATTTAGCATTATATGCATTGGCTCCGAATCATGTCTTTGGTCAATAGTTGGGTTGCCCGACTCCTGTGCTTACTACCTTACGTTCTGCTATATCGGCTAGGGTAGTAAAGGGAGAACTACTGCGATTGTGTCCTGGTTTATCCGAATGAGCACCTAAGTAGAGAAAGCCGAAAACTAACTGTCATGATGCATCGAGAGCAGGTCAGCTCTTCGGAGGTCTCAAATCTTTAGCAATATTTTCCGCATTATGCGATGAATTGGCTCTTACCCGATCAGGTGTTTACAGTACCCTAGTTCGGATACTAGGGGCTGCGCCTAAATTTTCATTCTCAAACCCCTATGGCTGAGTGAGGGTGATAAAGTCACATAGTCCGATTGCCTAGTTCGTTGTGCTAAACACCTCCTTCAAGGACCAAACAATTGGATTAAGAGTGTTTAGATTCCATCCCGAACACCCACGTACTACCTACATGGGGGCTGAAGCCGACGACTGGCCAACTCTCGAAATTTCATAAACGCGGCCGCACAGGAGGTAAAATAAAACAAGCATTAATTATATTACATAGCCAAACTTGTTTCATAATATAGGGCAAGGTAACATAAATGTATTCATTCAAAGATTACATCTTTCGCACATTGCTCCGCTACAATGTTGGATCCCTCCAGGACAGTGCTAAAGTATCGCTCGGGTGTGCCGTGCTCCTTGCCCTCGGGCGGTCCCTCGGTCGCGAGCTTGACGACATTCATCTTCGCCCACTACACCTTGACACGGGCGAAGGCCATCCGCGCACCTTTGTTACAACCGACCGCTTGTTTGCGTCAAGCCGGGGGCATGCACTAACCAGCCGCTTCACGAGCCCGAAGTAGCTGCTGGGTATAGCTTCGGCAGAACACAACTGGATTATTAAATCCTTCATGGCCAGTTCGGCCACCCTATGCAGTTCGACTAGGTGTTTCAGCTGATCGCTAAAGGGCACCGGAGGTTCGGGCGCAACGTACTGTGACCAGAACAGCTTTTCCGTTGAGCTCCCCTCTTCGGCTCGGAAGAATTCCGCAGACATCGAAAACTCTTGCGGCAGATCCATAAACGCATACAGAGAACTCCAAATCCGGGTTAGTAAGGGATATCTCTTCTTCACATACTTGCTTTGCATAGTAAAAGCCTTACCCACCGCGATTTTATTGGCCTCCTGGATCTCCTTGAGGGCGCCCTAGGCTTCAACCCGGGCCTCTTGTGCGCTCTGGCGAGCCTTGGCGAGTTCGATCTCTTTATCGGCAACATCGCGCTCCAAGGGCTCGCACTTCCTGACAGCGTCCTGGACTTCCTGCTGGACCTCACACACCCTGGCCTCGTGTTTCTCACGGGCGGCCCGCTCCTTTCTCATTTTCTTCTTGGCCTCAGCCACCGCTTTCTTGAGGGTTTCCACCTCAGTATTCGCTCCTACAAATATCATGGCACTATGGTCAGCACAAGTCATTCATCCTTTTATGGATATACACAGGGTTATCACATACCTTGCTTGTCCTCCAGTTGCTATTTTACACGACCGAGCTCTTCTTTGGCGTGCTCCAGACTCTGCTTTATTCCGGAGACCTCACCAGCATGAGAGGTTGCGGCCAGTAACGACGCCTGCTTATTCACATAAGACATATTTAGTTAGTTTCCTGTGAAAATTACTTGATCCTCTGTCTGGCATTTCTTTTCGAACACCGGACAATGTCTCAGGGGCTATTGTCCATACTATGACTTTCTATTTTGCGTCGCTTACCTCAAAGCATGTCAGCAGGCTGGTGCAGCTTCGTCAATCCGCTCTTGACGGACTGAACCCTCTCAACCACCATACCCATAAGGATACGGTGTTCATCCACAATGGAGCGCATGCGCTTCCAGTAGATTATCCGGTGCCTCTGGACGGACAGAGGTCACCGGCGGAATAGGCGCACCTCCTCCCTTCGGAGGAGGCTGCTCGCTTGATTCCGGAGCCGTGTAGGTTTACGGAATGGTATTCGGCTGGGAGCCGGGTGGATATAGCCCCGAGGAGTCTGGATTAGGGGTGTCGGATGTCCGGACTATGACCTTTGGCGGACTCTGGACTATGAAGATACAAGATTGAAGACTTCGTCCGTGTCCGGACTGACTTTCCTTGGCGTGGAAGGCAAGCTTGGCGTCTGGATATGTAGATCTCCTCCCATTTGTAACCGACTCTATGTAACCCTAACCCTCTCCGATGTCTATATAAACCGGAGGGTTTTAGTCCGTGGGGCGGACAACAATCATACCATAGGCTAGCTTCTAGGGTTTAGCCTCTCTGATCTCGTGGTAGATCTACTCTTGTACTATCCATATCATCAATATTAATCAAGCAGGAGTAGGGTTTTACCTCCATCGAGAGGGCACGAACCTTGGTAAAAACATCGTGTCCCTTGTCTCCTGTTACCATCCGCCTAGGCGCACGTTCGGGACCCCTACCGAGATCCCGGTTTGACACCGACATTGGTGCTTTCACTGAGAGTTCCTCTGTGTTGTCACCTTTAAGCCCGATGGCTCCTCCGACCATCAACAATGATGCGGTCCAAGGTGAGACTTTTCTCCCCGGACAGATCTTCGTATTCGGCGGCTTTGCACTGCGGGCCAATTCGCTTGGTCATCTGGAGCAGATTGAAGCTCGCCCGCCATCGGTCGGTTGGAAGTTTAAACTACACGGACGATGTCGAGGAGACTTGATCTTCGACGGATTCGAGCCACAGCCAAAGGCGCCCGCCGCATCACGACGGGCATGATCTAGCTCTGCCGCCCGAGCGGTGTCACGGAGGCCGCACCAGTGTCCGCTCCGACCCTTAACTCGGAGCCGACTGCGCCAATCAAGGATGAGTGGCTGGACGCCACCTCGGGGGCTGCAATCTCTACGGTGATCGAGCCGAACACTACACCTATCCTTTGCGAAGCTTGTGACTCCAAGGTGCCGTACTCCTCTCCGGACTCCGAACCTTCCGCGCCCCTGCCAATCGAATCCGATTGGGCGCCGATCATGGAGTTCAGCGCCGCGGACATCTTTCAGCACTCGCCTTTCGGCGACATTCTGAATTCACTAAAGTCTCTCTCTTTATCGGAGAGCCTGGCGGACTATGGTCAACAAGGTTGGGATGCGGACGACGAAGAATTCAAAGCCCACCCACCACCCACTTCAGTAGCCACTGCCGATGATTTAACCGACATGCTCGACTTCGACTCAAGACATCGACGGTATGGGCGCCCGATGTAGGAGCGACCAAGAACCAGCGCCTACGAGGCCTTTGGAAGGCCACCTCGTCGTATGACATATACATGGTGGACACCCCAAAAGAAGGGAACGGCGATGGAACAACGGAGGATGACCCCTCCAAGAAACAGCCTAAGCACCGGCGTCCGCGGAACCGCTCTAAATCCCGCCACAGCAAAAACGGCGATTCCGGCACGGGAGATAGTAACACCCCGGACAGTGCCGAAGACAACCCCCTCCAGCAAGATTCAGCACAGGAGGATGGAGAAGCCAGCCCTCATGAGAGAGTGGCAGACGAGAGAGGTAGAGGGCGATAATTACATGCCTCCCTCCGAAGGCGAGGCAAGCCTCGGCGACAGCCAATTTGTCGTGCACGAGGATCCCGTCCGAACAAGGCGTTTCAAGCGCGGGCTTATGGGCACGGCGAGCAGCCTCAAGAAAAAACAGCAACAGTTTAGAGCTGACCAAGACTCGCTAGCCGACAGATGGTGATATCCTTGCGGTGAAGATATTTAACTCGAACGCCCTCCGGGAGCTACCCAAAGCATGGCTGCTACCCCAATTAGAGGAGGAAGCACCTAGACCTACATCACCAGCGCATGATCGGCCGACCGCCACCTCGTGGCCCTGACAGAAGGCCTCTCGGCCCTCCACTCAAACCGCACCCCGGCGTCGCTCAAAGAATACCAAGGCACGGGGAAATGCGCCAGACCTGCGGTTTATACTAGAGGACAAGGCAAGGCAAACAAGAACGATCTATGGATCGCGTGGGCGCCCCACGACACGTGACAATAACCGTCATGCGGGATATGGTAAATCCGGCTGGGCCGAACACAGTAGACAAAGCTCATTTGAGCTACGTCGTGACATAGCCCAATACAGAGGCGCTGTACACCCACTATGCTTCACAGATGAAGTAATGGATCAACAAATCCCCGAGGGTTTCAAACCCGTAAACATCGACTCATACGATGGCACAACAGATCCGGCGGTATGGATCGAGGATTATCTCCTTCATATCCACATGGCCCGCGGCGATGATCTACGCGCCATCAAAGACCTCCCACTCAAGCTTAAAGGACCAGCTCGGCATTGGCTTAACAGCTTGCCAGCAGAATCAATTGGTTGTTGGGAGGACACGGAAGCCGCATTCCTCGACAACTTCCGGGGAACCTATAATGCGACCACCGGGCGCCGATGACCTAAGCCACATAATTCGAAGCTAGAGAATCGGCCAGCAATTCTGGACACGGTTCCTAACGAAGAAAAATCAAATAGTCATTGTCCGGATCACGAGAGGCCCTTGCAGCCTTCAAGCATAACATCATGACGAGTGGCTTGCCCGACACCTAGGACAGGAAAAGCGAAATCCATGGCAGCCCTCACGACACTCATGACCGCTTTTGCGCGGAGAAGACAGCTGGCTAGCTCGTAGTAATAACATGACCAAGAGCCCGGTAATTCGGATACCAAGGACAGCATTGGCAGGTCGCGTCGCAACAAGCAAAAGCGTCGCGTGCTTGGCGACAATCTTGAGGATCGGGCGATTAATGCGGATTGAGCTCTAAACCCGGTCGCGGAAAAATCCATTCAAAAGAAATACTCGGGCCCGTCCAATTTGGACCGAATACTCGATCGCTCGTGCCAGATACACGACACCCCTGAAAAACCAGCCAACCACACCAACAGGGATTGTTGGGTGTTCAAGTAGGCAGGCAGGTTAAACGCCGAAAACAATGACAAGGGGCTGCATAGCGATGACGAGGAGGAGCCCCGGACCACGAACAATAGGGGACAGAAGGTTTCCCCCACAAGTGCGGACGGTGAACATGATATCGTAACCCACATCCCCAAAGGGGCTGAAGCGTGCACTCGAGGGGCGTATATGCGTCGAGCGATCGCCCCAAAGTTCAACCCATGGTCCTCCTGCCCGATCACTTTTGATCGAAGGACCACCCACTAGCATCCGCCATGGCGGATTCGCGCGATAGGTTCTAGACCCAATCATTGAGGATTTCACCTCACTAGAGTCCTTATGGACAGCGGCAGCAGCCTGAACGTGCTTTACCAGGATACAATGCGAAAAATGGGCATAGATCCCTCAAGGATTAAACCCACAAAGACGACCTTTAAAGGCATCATACCAGGTGTAGAGGCCAACTATACGAGCTCGATTACACTTGAGGTGGTCTTGGATCCCGGATAATTTCGAGCGAGAGTTAATCTTGACATAGTCCCGTTCCGTAGTGGCTATCACGCCTGCTTCGGACGAACCGCATTTGCAAAGTTCAATGCGGTGCCGCCTCGCGATACCTCAAGCTCAAGATGCGGGCCCTCGAGGAGTCATTACGGTCAATGGAAACACGAGCGCTCTCTCCGAATGGAGGAGCATCTGGCGACCCTCGGCGGAAGTACAAAGCAGCCTCTCAAGAAAATTCTCGATCCGGCCATTAAGCGACCGGACACCGTCAAGCGCGCCGGAGTAACCTAAAACAAGACCGCTGCACGTTCCGAACCGCAGCGTAGCAATGCGGCCCCAACCCCAACCCTCGCGAAATTGCGAAACCAGTTACTCTGCGTACATAACTACGCTCTGGAAATACCATGGGCATAGGGAGGGGCACGACCATGGCACTCCCAAAATGCGGCTCAACCGCACAAGGGGCTCCTATTTTGTCATTCTTTTTTCTTACTTTCAGGACTCCACTTTCCGGAAGGCCTGTCCGTGATATAATCGCCGAACACGATGCAAATGCATGTGGAGGCGAGAAGCTCGTCAGTGTCGGTGGTCTCTATAACAAGCAGTATACTTGTTTCACATATCATCTCACAGCTCGCCCCCGGAGGGGGACATGTCAAATAGTCCCATCTCTTGCTTATCGCACTATTTGTATCGTTCTGCTTTTACCGCAGCCTTTTCAAATAAACAATGCATAGCTTTTGTCTATTATTGCATCCCTTTTTTTATCTGTATATGTTCATTAATGACATGTTGCACCCGTACACTTTGGTACGGCCAAATACACCAGGGGCTTAAGTACCCCAAAATACGGTGTGATAAGTCCGAACACTTTCACAAGTGCGGCACCCCGAACTTATAACATTATATGCATCAGCTCCAAATCATGTCTTGGGTCAATAGTTGGGTTTGCCCGGCTCCCATGTTTTGGTGCCTTAGGTTCCGTTATATAGGATAAGGTAGCACTGGGAGAACCACTACGATTGTGCCCCGGTAGAGCTGGGCAAAGCACCTTAGTGGAGAAAGCTAAAACTGACCGTCATGATAGGGCGAGAGCTGGTCGCTGTTCGAGAGGTTTTCGAGTCCCTAAACACTTATGCCGCTTAGAGCGAGGAGTCGGCTTTGTCCGGCCTAGGCGTGGATAGACACCTGGTATGACTCCTTTAGAGGTTTTCGAGTCCCTAAAGACTTATGCCGGTTAGGGGGTCCTCGGACAGCCGGACTATATAGTTTGGCCAGACTGTTGGACTATGAAGATACAAGATTGAAGACTTCGTCCCGTGTCCGGGTGGGACTCTCCTTTGTGTGGAAGGAAAGCTTGGCAATTCGGATATGTAGATCTCCTCTCTTGTAACCGATCTGTGTAACCCTAGCCCCTTCCGGTGTCTATATAAACCGGAGGGTTTAGTCCGTAGGACAACAACAATCATAATCATAGGCTAGCTTCTAGGGTTTAGCCTCTACGATCACGTGGTAGATCAACTCTTGTAATACTCATATCATCAAGATCAATCAAGCAGGAAGTAGAGTATTACCTCCATCGAGAGGGCCCGAACCTAGGTAAACATTGTGTCCCCCGCCTCCTGTTACCATCCGCCTTAGACGCACAGTTCGGGACCCCCTACCCGAGATCCGCCGGTTTTGACACCGACATTGGTGCTTTCATTGAGAGTTCCACTGTGCTGTCACCATAAGGTTTGATGGCTCCTTCGATCATCGGCAACGATGCGATCCAGGGTGATGTTATTCTCCTCGGAGAGATCTTCGTATTCGGCGGCTTTGCACTGCGGGCCAACTCGCTTGGCCATCTGGAGCAGATCAAGAGCTACGCCCCTAGCCGTCAGGTCAGGTTTGGAAGCTTAAACTATACTACAGACGTCCGCGGAGACTTGATCTTCGACGGATTCGAGCCCATGTCGGGTGCGCGCACAGTCACGGTGAGCACGACTTGGCTCTGTTGTCAGACGGTTTTCGGGAGATCACACATGTGCCTACTCCAGTCCTCAATCCGGAGCAGATCGTGCCATCCGAGGACGGGTGGATGGACTCCGCCACGGAGGTCGCACACTCAGCGGCGTTAGAGTCGAATACTGACTTCACCTCTTATGAGACCTGTGTTGCCGAACCCTTGGATTCGTCCCCGGCCACGGGCTCCGAACCGCTTCCGTCCGTGCCTATCGAATCTGATTGGGCACCGACCATGGAGTTTGCCTCCGCGGGTATTTTCCAGCACTCGCCCTTGGGCGACGTGCTAGATTCATTAAGGTCTCTCTCCTAGTCAGGAGACCCTCGGCCGAACTATGTCTGGCTCGAGTGGGAAGCGGACAACGAAGAAATTTGTTCCCGACCCACCACCGACTTAATAGCCACTATCGACGATTTAACCGACATGCTTGATTTCGACTCCGAAGACATCGACGGTATGGACGACGATGCAGGAGAGGAACAGGAACCACCGCCCACAGGGCGCTAGACAACCACTTCATCACACGATATATACATGGTGGATACACCCAAAGAAAACAATGATGAGGAACGGAAGGATGCAGCGAAGGATAGTCCCCTCGAGAAGCAACCAAAGCGACGACGAAGGCGCCGCTCCAAATCCCGCCTCGGCAAAAACAGCGATAACAGCGCAAGAAAGAATAATACCCCGGTCGACTCCAAAGGAAATGACCACCACATGGACCCAGCAACAGAGCGGGATGAGCCAGCGGACGACAAACATAGTACGGAGCCGCTGTCCGATCACGGGGATGCCGAGGGTAAAGCTCATCAACCTGTCTCCAGAGAGGAGAACAGTCCGGACGACGATGCACACATCATCCCGGAAAGGCATTTTGAACAAGAGAACCTCCATAGAAGTCTTATTGCCACCGCGAGGAGTCTGAAGAAGCAGAAGCAAAGGCTTAAGGTCGCGCAAAATACACTCAACAGTAGATGGAACAAAGTGCTAGATGATAACCCACAAGTATAGGGGATCGCAACAGCTTTCGAGGGTAGAGTATTCAACCCAAATTTATTGATTCGACACAAGGGGAGCCAAAGAATATTCTCAAGTATTAGCAGCTGAGTTGTCAATTCAACCACACCTGGAAACTTAGTATCTGCAGCAAAGTGTTTAGTAGCAAAGTAATATGATAGTGGTGGTAATAGTAACAAAAGAGTAATGAAAGCAAAGTAATATTTTTGGTATTTTGTAGTGATTGTAACAGTAGCAACGAGAATGTAAATAAACATAAACCAGTATATGGAAAGCTCGTAGGCATCGGATCAGTGATGGATAATTTTGCCGGATGCAGTTCATCATGTAACAGTCATAACATAGGGTGACACAGAACTAGCTCCAATTCATCAATGTAATGTAGGCATGTATGCCGAATATAGTCATACGTGCTTATGGAAAAGAACTTGCATGACATCTTTTGTCCTACCCTCCCGTGGCAGCGGGGTCCTAATGGAAACTAAGGGATATTAAGGCCTCCTTTTAATAGAGAACCGGAACAAAGCATTGGCAGATAGTGAATATATGAACTCCTCAAACTATGATCATCACCGGGAGTGGTCCCGATTATTGTTACTTCGGGGTTGCCGGATCATAACACATAGTAGGTGATTATAGACTTGCAAGATAGGATCAAGAACTCACATATATTCATGAAAACATAATAGGTTCAGATCTGAAATCATGGCACTCGGGCCCTAGTGACAAGCATTAGGCATAGCAAAGTCATAGCAACATCAATCTCAGAACATAGTGGATACTAGGGATCAAACCCTAACAAAACTAACTCGATTACATGATAAATCTCATCCAACCCATCACCGTCCAGCAAGCCTACGATGGAATTACTCACGCACGGCGGTGAGCATCATGAAGTTGGTGATGGAGGATGGTTGATGATGACGCCGGCGGCGAATCCCCCTCTCCGGAGCCCCGAACAGACTCCAGACCAGCACTCCCGAGAGGTTCTAGGGCTTGGTGGCGGCTCCGTATCGTAAAACGCGATGATTTCTTCTTCTTTATTTTTTCTCCCCGAAAGCAAATATATAGAGTCGGAGTTGGCGTCGGAAGGTCTCCAAGGGGCCCACGAGGTAGGGGGGTGCGCCCCCCACCCTCGTGGACAGGGTGTGGGCCCCCTGGTCTTCATCTTTGGCGAGGATTTTTTATTATTTATTGTAAGATATTCCATGGAGTTTCAGGTCATTCTGAGAACTTTTGTCTTCTGCACAAAAACAACATCATGGCAATTCTCTGAAAACAGCGTCAGTCCGGGTTAGTTCCATTCAAATCATACAAGTTAGAGTCCAAAACAAGGGCAAAAGTGTTTGGAAAAGTAGATACGACGGAGACGTATCAACTCCCCCCAAGCTTAAACCCTTGCTTGTCCTCAAGCATTTCAGTTGACAAACTGAAAGAAATAAAGAAAAACTTTTACAAACTCTGTTTGCTCTTGTTGTTGTAAATATGTCAAGCCAGCATTCAAGTTTTCAGCAAAGATTATAACTAACCACATTTGCAATAATTCTCAGGTCTCATATTTACTCATATCAATAGCATAATCAACTAGCGAGCCATAATAATAAATCTCGAAAGACAACACTTTCTCAAAACAATCATAATATGATATAACAGGATGGTATCTCGCTAGCCCTTTCTGAGACCGCAAAACATAAATGTAGAGCACCTTTAAAGATCAAGGACTGACTAAACATTGTAATTCATGGTAAAAGAGATACAATCATAGTCATACCCAATATAAATTAACAGTGATGAATGCAAATGACAGCTACGCTCTCCAGCTAGTGCTTTTAATAAGAGGGTGATGACTCAACATAAAAGTAAATAGATAGGCCCTTCGCAGAGGGAAGTAGGGATTTGTAGAGGTGCCAGAGCTCGGTTTTGAAATAGAGATAAATAATATTTTGAGCGGTATACTTTCATTGTCAACATAACAACTAAGAGATGGCGATATCTTCCATGTCACACACATTATAGGCGGTTCCCAAACAGAATGGTAAAGTTTATACTCCCCCTCCACCAACAAGCATTAATCCATGGCTTGCTCGAAACAACGAGTGCCTCCAACTAACATTAGGTCCCAGGGGGAGTTTTGTTTGCAATTAATTTTGATTTTGTTTGCATAAAGCATGGGACTGGGCATCCCGGTGACCAGCTATTTTCTCGTGAGTGAGGAGCGGAGTCCACTCCTCTTGAGAATAACCCGCCTAACATGGAGATAAGGGCAGCCTTGGTTGATACATGAGCTATTCGAGCATACAAAACAGAATGTTTATTTGAAGGTTTAGAGTTTGGCACATACAAATTTACTTGGAACGGCAGGTAGATACCGCATATAGGAAGGTATAGTGGACTCATATGGAATAACATTGGGGTTTAAGGGATTGGATGCACAAGCAGTATTCACGCTTAGTACAAGTGAAGGCTAGCAAAAGACTGGGAAGCGACCAACTAGAGAGCGACAACAGCCATGTACATGCATTAAAATTAATAAACATTGGATGCAAGCATGAGTAGGATATAATCCACCATGAACATAAATATCGTGAAGGCTATGTTGATTTATTTCAACTACATGCGTGAACATGTGCCAAGTCAAGTCACTTAAATCATTGAAAGGAGGATACCACCCCACTATACCACATCATAACCATCTCAATAGCATGTTGGCACGCAAGGTAAACCATTATAACTCATAGCTAATCAAGCATGGCACAAGCAACTATGATCTCTAATTGTCATTGCAAACATGTTTATTCATAATAAGCTGAATCAAGAACAATGAACTCATCATATTTAAGAAAACAAAAGAGGTCGAGTTCATACCAGCTTTTCTCATCTCAGTCAGCCCATCATATATCATCATAATTGCCTTTCACTTGCATGACGAACGAAGTGAATAATAATAAGAGTGCACGTGCATTGGACTAAGCTGGAATATGTGAGCATTCAACGAGGAGAAGACAAGGCAATATGGACTCTTGGTTAAATCAACAATAATGCATATAAGAGCCACTTCAACAATTTAATCATGGTCTTCTCCTACTGACCCCCAAAGAAAAGAAAAGAAATAAAACTATTTACACGGGAAAGCTCCCAACAAGCAAAAGAAGAACGGGAAATATTTTTTTTGGGTTTTCTTTTTAATTACTACTACAACAGAAAAATAAACTACTACTAATTTTTTGTTTTTCTTAAGGTTTATCAAACACACAAGATGAAAGCAGGAAAAAGAAGATAAACTAGCATGGATATTACAGTGAAAGAGTATGAGCACCGACATCTAGCAATGAGTGTGTGTGAACATAAATGTAATGTCGGTGACAAATACGTACTCCCCCAAGCTTAGGCTTTTGGCCTAAGTTGGTTTATAGCCAGGGATAGCCTGATGGATACCCGTAGGTGTAGCTGGGGTTGTACTGCGACGAAGAATAGCTGGGGTTGTACTGTGATGAAGAAGACTTTGATTGCCATTGGCTGATAGCCATCTCTGGATCCCAAGATAAACAGACTGCCGTGGAGGCTCCTCTTGTGGTTCCGGTTCCGGGGCTGGTGCAGGATTCTTGTAAGCTTGGACGGCAGCCCACGTAACGAGATAGGGTCCTACAAAATTAAACAAAGAAGGAGCAGGCAAGGTAATAGTTTCAGGCTGATGTTTATGAAAGAATAATTTATATTTGAGCTCTCCTTCCCTGCCTTTAACAATAAAATCATGCGCTAGCATACTCTTATAGTCTAGATAAGCACTAGGTAGCAATTTTTCTTCTTTCTCACGAAGCCTAATAGCTATGTTAAAATGTGCAGCGAGGCGTGAAGCATAAATGCCTCCAAAGATGGGACCCTTAGTACAGTTCATACTTAACCGTCTAGCAATAATTCCGCCCATGCTAACAGTGTTATCGCGGTATAAACCATGGAACAAAATAATAATATCAGGAACACTAAGGTTCCCACAGTTCCCGCGACCAATCAAGCAACGACTAGCAAATAAGTCAAAATAGCGTAATACAGGAAAATGTATGCTAGTGATTCTTGCATCAGAAACCTTCCTCGTTTCTCCCACAGAGATAGTGTTAATAAACGCTTCCACCTCTTTACGGTGTGGTTCCTCTAAGGTACCCTCAGGGGGTATGTTGCAGACTTCGCAAAATTCAGACAATGGCATCTTCTTAACAACGTCATATAAATGAAACTCTACTGAAGGAGGTGATTCCTTAGGGAAAAAGTAGAAGTTTTGCACAAAAGTATTTGTGAGTAAGAGATACTGAGGACGTTGGTCGCGGACGAAGTCGGTGAGGCCGGCATTCTCAATCAATGAATAGAAATCCTCATAAATCCTGGCCTGTCTCAAGAAATTATCGGAAGGCCATTCACACGGCCGGACCTCCGTGATACGAGGAAAATTATATTTGGGCCTCTGTGCTTCTTCATTTTATTTCTCCTTTGAGCTTCGGCTCGATGAGCCCCTCAAACGTCTCTTCATTATTTTCAGAAATATTCTGAAATTTTTAGTAACTTCAAACAAAAGTGAACCAACTTCAATAAAACTGATAGCAACTACTCCTACAAGTGCCTAGAGCCTATATCAAGCAATAGAACTACTTGGAACCATATAAATTTGACATGCAAGCTCAAGAAGATGGTCACCTATGCAGCATAAATTTGCAATGAATAAAGCACTAGAACAAAAACTAATTGGACCAATGGAGGAGTCACATACCAAGGAACAATCAAGGAGATCGAAAATCACAGCAAAGTGGCCTAGAACTCGTGCTTGAGCTGGTTATTCGTGTTTGGGGGAGGAAGAAGAAGAGGATGGGTGCAGGAATAAGTGGATGAGGGCCACCATGGGCCCACGAGGCAGGGGGCGTGCGCAGGTGGGTAGGGCGCGCCCTCCACCCTCGTGGCAGTGGCAGCTCCCAGCAGGTGATTTTGCACCATAAATCCTCAAATATTCCTGAAAAAATCATATTAAATTGGCATGGCATTCTGAGGACTTTTATTTTCGGGATATTTTTATATTGCACTGATAAATCAGGAAACAGACAGAAAGTACGATTTTACTTTATTTCAACTAAATAACAGAAAGTATAAAGAGGGTACAGAAGTTTGTGCTTCTAGTTTCATCCATCTCATGCTCATCAAAAGGAATCCACTAACAAGGTTGATCAAGTCTTGTTAACAAACTCATTCCGAATAACATGAAACCGGAGAAATTTCGAATAACACTATATTACCTCAACGGGATATGCACATCCCCAATAATAAGTATATCATATTTCTTTTTGACAAGAGGAAGAGGAAATTCAAAACCTCCAAATATAATCGATGGAATTTTTCCAATAGAGTTGATACTTGTGGACTTGAGGTTGTTTCCTCGGAAAGTGTACCGTATGCTCATTACCATTAACATGAAAAGTGACATTGCCTTTGTTGCAATCAATAACAGCCCTGCAGTATTCGAAAAGGTCTTCCAAGAATAATAGACATACTATCGTCCTCGGGAATATCAAGGATAACAAAGTCCGTTAAAATAGTAACGTTTGCAACCACAACAGGCACATCCTCACAAATACCGGCAGTATAGCAGTTGATTTATCAGCCATTTGCAAAGATATTTCAGAGGTGTCAACTTATTCAAATCAAGTCTACGGTATAAAGAGAGAGGCATAACACTAACACCGGCTCCAAGATCACATAAAGCAGTTTTAACATAATTTCTTTTAATGGAGCATGGTATAGTGGGTACTCCTGGATCTCCAACACTACAAAAAAATACACTTCCGTGATAATACGTGTTTGTCACAGTAGGTCGCGTTTTTTGTCATGCATGTACATCCATGACAAATTTATGACAGAATCAAGATAGTCATACCTGTGCTGTCGTAGAAGTGTTCCATGACATTACTAAAATTATCATCACGGAAGTGTCCACTTCCATGACGATAAATCGCGCGTCACAGAAGTGCTTTCGTCAAGGGTGACCAACACGTGGCATCCACCGTAACGGAACGCCGTTAAGCTATCGGGTCAGGTTTTGGATCCGATAACCCGTTAATATCCCCAACCAATGGGGATTTTCCACGTGTAAAATCATCATTGGCTGGAGGAAACACGTGTCGGCTCACCGTTGGGACAGATGTCATCCACTCATTGGACAGAAGGCGCATATGATACGTCGACACGTGGCACGGCCCAACAGAGGCCCATTCCTGTGAAAAGGCCGGCCCGTTTGACTTGGTCAAAAGGTGGCGGGCCGGCCCATGTAAAGCCTGTTAACGGCCTGTTCGCATATAGCCCATTTACAGCCTGCTAACCCAAGGCCCGTTACGCCCTACCCGAATTAGGCCCAGTACCGACATATGGGCCACCCAATATGATTCTAGCCCGTTTTCACTTCTGGCCCATGTATGGCCCATGACGTCTTTCGGCCCATATGAGGCCCTATGTAACTCTTGGCCTATTAACGGCCCGTGGTGAAACTGGCCCATAATGAACAGTGTATTACTTTACACCCATTAACGGCCCGTGGTGGCGGCCCGTAATGAACAGTGTATCACTTTATACCCATTAAGGGCCCGTTATTCTGTTGGGCCGTTTCCAGCCCATGTTATCTTTCGGCCTTCTCAGTTCCCATTTATTCTTGGGCTCATTTCCAGCATTAATTTACTTACGGCCCGTTACTGTCATTTTCTGCTTATGGGCCAAATTCAGCCCGTGGTTACAATCGGCCCGTTTGTGGTCCATTAACACGTTGGGCCGTTTTCATAGCGTCATGAAATACGGCCTATTAACGATGGCCCGTTACGGTCGGCCCATGAACGGACGATTCCAACTCTAGCCCGTTTACTCCCATAATGCGGCCTGTTATTGGCCCATGTTTGGCCAATCGATCATACTGCCCGTATAAGGCCCATTGATGATATGGCGCGTAGAAGGCCCATTGTTTCTACGGCCCGTAGAAGGCAAACTGTTTCTACGGCCCGTAGAAGGCCCATCGCTTTCTGACCCGTGGGACGCCTTGTCACTACAGTAAATATTAGCCCATGGTTATTGTGGCCTAGTTTTAAAAAATAGGTTATTGCAGCCACTAGCAAACCACGGAAAAAGAACTGCAATGACTACAAGCAAACAAATAAACAAGACAACAAGGAAATAAATAAGCAAGCAACTTATGCTAGGCTATCACGGCTATCGCACAAATTACATCCACTGTGCATCAAAGTTCACCACCAGTGCAAATAAACGCGCCGACAAAAGAATATACAAAACTGAGAGCCCTTCAGATGGCACTAGGCCTGGCCAGGTCGGGCCCCCCAAACAGCTGAAGAAGTTGAGTAGACCTCACTTGTGTCAACGATAGATGCATCAACACTAGATTTAAGGCATGATGGTGCACACGGCAGTCCTCTGACATCTTCATTGAATCTTTGACTTCAAGTCGGAGCTGAGCTGAAGCAAGCCTTTCCGCTTTAAGTTGAGACTGAAGAAGTCGAACTGATTGAGGCAGCGGCTGCACAGAGGTTGTCTCACACCTGCTGGTGAGTAGCTTCAACTCACTATCTTCATCAAGGCAGGAGCTTGGGGTCATCTCACTGTCCTCAAGATGGTTTGGCTCAGTATCTTCCCTAAAGTTCTGCCTGGCGTAAGAGATACGACTCTGAAAGAGAAAGAAGGAGACACGTAACAGGTTTCACAATTATATAAGCAAATAAATGGATCTGTTCTGCATAAGGAACATGTTTTTACAACTACAATTTGAAACTGGTAGTTGTTGCAAACATCCAATTAGATGTAAACAGCAAAGCAAACAGCAGTGGAGGCAATGATGCCTATCCAAATCTATACTAGAACAAAGTTTGAAGGCTTGATAAGGATGAACTTACAATACATGTTAACACGGGCTGGACAAAGCCCTTCTCCATGTTGATGGGAGGATAATTCAATAAATTCCCCAAAGAAAATTCTTTATAAGCGTTGCCATTATTCTACATTCTGCAAAGAGTAAATATAGATCAAATAATATTGGAAGAAACAGAGGATAATGAAGCTCAAAAGTGTCGATGATACATAATCAAATAGCAATTAATTAAGTACAGCGTAACAAGGCAAAAGGGAGAGAGGTACTGGCAAGAGCAATGCAGAGCCCATTATTGTTTTGAGATCGTATGATCCTTTGAGCAAGGAGATTCATCTGAAATTAGTTTTCATACAAGAGAGAAGGTAAGGCACAAGCAGAAATTTAGGAGTTCAAATTTTGAATTGATATCATAGACAGTACCTGACGATGGGCTCCCAGCAGTTCTAATAGGGGTCTGGCCACTGGAGTAGGGTAAAGTGTGGTACAGTTGGGCCTGTGTTTTCTGTGGCTGCTGATCTATCTGATTTAATAGGTACCACTACCTTTTCCAAATACCTAGTTTATACTCCTTGAGGATCTGCACTCACCCTCTTCCTTTTGGACATCTATCACGAAAGAACAACATTTGACTGGAAAAACATAGTGTGACGACACATGGAATAGGTACATAAAATGGATAGTTATGGCATATACTCATATATGATGCTTAAACTAAGTAGATGGTGTAACAAAGTAGAAGAAATGCAAGTGGTCAGATGCAAAATATGTGCGACCGATACAACTTTGCAAAGTTAGAGCAAGCACCTTGATGGGTGAATAAGATAGGCCATCCTCCACCATGCCAAGTTTGTCACCAAAGGATCGTTCCGCAATATTCCTCTCGTCGCCCATTCTCATATTCATTTTGATAATGTTCAATATCGACATGCATGAAAACATAAAAACAAGTGAGATTTTCTTTGTAATGCGAAGTGATTCTAATCCAATCTTGCCTCCTGTAAACCCCTTTGTGCTATCTCTGCAATTCTTTTAAAAGATGCCATGCATGCTGTAATTTGTTGTGTGCATTAATATAATGTGGCCTACTACTCAAAATATGAGAGCTCCGTAGTGATGACACTTGCAGATGATAGCTTCAACATATAGTAAAGAAGAACAAGTCGACCTGACCTGACAGATTCAAAATATACTAAGGGAGAACAACTCAACCTGACCAGTCGACCGCAAGAGAAGAGTATCATCTTAAAGAAGAGCGGAAGATCAAGCAAATTGAAGATATTACAAGTGTTTCAATACAATGTCAGTTGGCCACCCATGATGAACCAGAGCGCACAGAGAAATACTATTCTTTCCGGTCTCTCCATATGTGGCTCACATGCATTTCGAAACTAAAGTAGGAACATTTAGCTAACCAATTAAACATCTCTCAGTTTTACTAATATCAGCAATAATATCATATATGAATTTGTACAACTAAGCTTGTTTAGCTCGATGGGTGGAGTAGTGCTATTATGACACGAACCACGTAGGCTGATTGTGGTCATCATAAATGGAGAAAACATAAGCATGATCAGTACAGTGTTGACCGTGGCAGTGGGATGGCAGATCTGAAGCTGCAAACCGCGCAAAGGGTAGTTAGCAACCGATGTTTGCTTTGAAATAACAACTAATATTTGGTATGGACAAGAAAGTACGGTCAACAAGTGACAAACAAATGCAATTATGCTGTCTATCTATATGTCGCGACATGCATTTGGAAAATCAAGTGGGACCTTTAGCTAACCAATTAAATGTGTTGGTTAACTAATATCAGTATCATATCACAATCATATTTGAACAACTAAGCTTTCGATTTATGAGTGTTGTATTGTTTAGCTTGAAGGGTGGAGTAATGCTAGTACGACAGAAAGCACCTACGGAGATCATAGTAGAGTAGATAAAAGGGGAAAACCCTAAGCATCAAGAGAAAAATCAGGAAAGTGGAACTAGCTGGACGAGTGGGTGGCGCACATGCTTTTCGAAATGAATATAGGAACATTAGGTGACCAATTAAACGTTCTCTATTTTAGTTATATGAGCATCATATCAGATTTGTATTTGAACACGTAAGCTTTGGGTTGAGGTCTTGAGGAGCAGTGCTAGCACAACACGAAGCACCTACGATGATGGTAGTGAATATAAAGGGGGGAAACCATAAGCTTTACGAGTATAGTGCCCGTGCCATGGCGGATCTGAAGGTGCATACCGGACAAAGCTACTTCGCAACCAATGTTTGCTTTCAACTAGCCACTACGATTTGGTACAGACAAGAAAAGTACAGTAAACAAATTACGATCTATTTTCCGGGTGAGATCAATAACTTAAGCACATATGGAAGAATACCACCTCTCTTGCGACGCCGTGTAGGCCTATGCTGATACGTTGGGGGTGTTGCGGGTGCGATGGCTGTCGGCGGCGGGGAAGAAGACTTTAGACGGCAGACGGCCGGGTCGGGGGATATATCCTGTTGCCGTGGACGAGGCGGTCGTAGGAGCGGCAACGGCAAGGTGGACGACGGCGCCGATGAAGCGAGAGGAGGCGATGAAAGGATCCTGGTCCAGCGCCGTGGATGAGAGACGTCCATCTCTTGCAGTGGACGACAAGGTAGGGGTAGCGGCTCCGGCAAGGTGGAGGATGGGGTGGCGGACGGAGGAGGCTGGCGCGATCGGAGGTTGTCGTGCCACCGACGGTGTATGAATGGGGAAATGGAGGGGAGGGGGGGGGCGATCTCAAACTTTGGGACGCGCTTCTCTGAAATGGGGGAAAGTTACGAACTTATCCCCTGTTTAAAATATCAGACATCGCGTCGGTTGGGGATAGGATGGTAATCTCGCATCTCCCAAATATTTGCCGGTAACTATTTCAGGCGAGGAGAGGGTGTTTTTCCGCCCACGGTGTATGAACGGGGCTGACAGGTAGAGCGGTTGTGTCACGTATGATGGAAGTTACACATCTGCCCCTATTTAAAATATTAGCCTACATCAATTTTGGACGAGGAGAGTTTGTTTTGCCGCCCACCGTGTATGAATGGGGAAATGGAGGAAGAGGCACATGTCTTTCGGACGAGCTTGAATCAAATGTGTTTTACCACCACGTTTGGCGCCCACCATGTCTGAATGGGCTCAGAGGCCGTCGTGTCACGTCTGATTGAAGTTACTTGTCTACCCCTATCGACAGCAGTGTAAATCCGGTCGATAAGGATGTCAAGTGTCAGGGGTAGATAGTAATTTCCATCTCGCAAACACTTGCTTCGGGCAGCCCACAAATTATAGTGGGTGTTTAGCCGCTTCATTCAAAACTTGGGAGAATTAGCATTCACGTTTGCCCTGGGACCTCGCAAACTAAATTCAAATTCAGTTTGTATTCGATTACGAATATCCACAGATAATTATACGTTTTGTTATTTATTTCTTCAAAACCACAACAAAGATTTATTCCACCTTTATATATGATTATGATTTAGAAATGCCGTGATCTTCGAATTAAGTAGGTTGGATACACTCTAATTCAAACAGTTATTTCATCCAATACAATATGCTCACACGAAAACCAGTTCACCTTATGTCAATCATACAAGTACTGAGGATTACCTCGCCTAAAAAATTCGGATCATTACAACACATGGACAACATGGAATTCCGGACAACATAGGGGGTCTTGCAACATAATCCATTTAGAGATATGACACAACATGCAAGTACAATAATCTAATGACAATTTCAACTGGTATCTAAAGAAGAACCGGGATTACCTTGGGCTTCAGATAGCAGAAACAGCAGGACCTCCTCCGTCTTCGAATGCAACATTCTTACTTCCTCCAATTCTTGGGTTGCTTGCATAATGCGTGCCGCTAATTCCATAATTTCTAGCCTCAAGATAAAGATTACCTCATTCATGGCAGCCACACCATCTCTTTCTGCCTCTAGTAGAACCTCAAGCACTATAATATATGTGCTCAGACTGCTCTTCGGCGGTGTTGCCTCTGAACTGCTACCATCTGGTAACATGGATGGCGCACTGCTTCCACAAATAGATTCTAGGGTTGTACATTGTGTCCTAGTGTGAACGGCATCCTAAAAGGTTTCCGCTCGACATAAGTAAGAGATAGTTATCGTATGATCCAGGCAGTAAGCTTACATGGTAAACGACGAACGAATTATTTCCGAGCATGGCAAACTATATTTAAATGGTTCAAAGCAGCATCAGCCGAAAAGAAATTAAAATGGTAAGATGAAAGTTGAAAGGGAGTGTACAACCGCTATATTTAAGTTGCCAAGGCATCTAAGCAGTTGAAATAATCTGAGAAAGCACTTAACAGTGTGGCCTCATATAAACTACGAAGACAGTCTTGTGATGAAGTTGAGAGGAAAAGTTAAGGACTCAAATGAAATAGGCATGCATTTGTTTACGATAGTACAGCAGTAATCACGACATATTAACCAACTCGGTATAACGTAACAACAAACAAGCATTTGAATCAAGCAATACTGCAGCGCATAACTGAACTATTTGTAATTCGTTGGATTACACGTTGAGGGCACAGCCAAGAAAGCATCCCACTCGCATTACATTTAACATGTACTAAAACACACCGGCTTACCATATGTTGTTGTGAAGCCTAGCTGCTGTTGCAATGTTCTTTGAAGATATCGTCAAGATCTCGTGGTTGCAAATCTAGTTGTTGTAGTTTATTCGCACCATCTATTTAGGTAAAATTAATTTTAATCGCATGCACTGGTCCGAATTGATCATCAATGGTTCATCTAAACTAATGAAAGAAGGGTGTGTGCATACACGACAATATATCTGCTTCCCTCTATTTTTATGCTTGTTCGAGGTGCCAGCACCAAAAGAACAAATATTTTGCTTGATGGGGTTGGCAGCTCCATAATTAGTAGAAGCATCAAATTAGTCATGCAACTTGGGAAGATCAAGAACACACAAACAAGTAATGAACAGAGGCTCGGAGCAGTGATGTAATAGCTAGCATCAGAAAATGTAGATTAAAACGAACAAAAAGCAGCGGAACCACATGCTAGTTTGCTGATGTGTAATTAAGCACAGAGAACATTAAGCAATCTGATGGAACCAATGGGTGGCATCAGAACAAAACTAAAGCATATTAACTATATGTGCACTGGTATGTAATTTAACACATATAACATGTTCATTTGCCGTAAGTATGGCCCTCAAAAAGCGTAATAACACGCCTCATGAAAAACTGAATGATGCCTCAAGAAATTCAAAGGTGCGGTGCTTATGCTAGAAAGTGAACGTAGGCGCCGGCCGTTGGATAATAGTACCTGATTCTCGGCGGCATATGGGTATCGTTGTCATACTTGATAGCTAAGGATCGTCGATGGTGCTCGTGTTGTGGTTGAGTTTGGGCTGGCTGTCGCCGTCGCTGAAGCTGCTCCGGTGCTACGATTGTGGTGCCTGTCGACATACAAGAAAGCTCATCTGTGGTAAGTGAACAGTTGCACGATAAAGAGAAAAACCGAAGGAGTACAAATCGAAATAACCTGATGAGGCTGTGGCGTCGGTAAAGCAGGGCCGGTGGAGTTGAATATAGCGTCCGTGGAGCGGGTCCGGTGCAGTGGACGAAGGCTTCGGCGGGTGCGTTGTATAGTGCTTTCGGTGAGGCGGATTTGTTGCGTCGGACGAGGGCTTGTATGAAGGGCCAGCGAAGGGGCGGACGAGGGAGTCAGTGAAGGGCCTACGCTATGGTGGAGGGCGCCGGTTAAGCAGATCCGGTGCTGTGGACCATGATGGCGGTCAAGGAGATCCGGAGCGGTGGACAAGCGAGTCGCTGAAGCGGCTCCGGTGAAGTGGTGAGTTGGCAGTTGGGGGTTCCAAGGTGCGGAAGGTAGATCCGGCGGGGTGTGAGGTCCACCGCTGCGGCGGAGGACTAGATTCGGCGGCTTGCCGTGGTTGGGGGGTCGGGGAGGGGAAGGGGAGGGGCTCTGGGGAAGAATGTTGGGGGCAAAGAGGGGAAAACAATGGAGTTACCAAAGCAGCCCTTTTCTGTTCATGTTGCAGGGGTAAAACAGGAATATCGCAGGGCTAAACTTTCGGGCGCGTGATATTTCGATGTGAGCGGGAAGTTTGAAAGCTTTTGGCGCCTAAAATTATAAGTATTCTGCTCTCGTACGGCCGACTATGATATCTTGGCCGACAATTTGTTTGTTTTGCATGCAAAAAAATGGTGCAAGTTTTGAAAATCAATGTCTCCAACTCAAACTTAGATTGTCCATTCAATTCAAATATGGATCATTGAGCTACTACAAGAAAATACCATCATACGGTCCAATTCAAATGAAATTCCAAATGTGTTTATCCTAAATATGATGACAAAAGCAAAAATGTGTATGTGTATGAATAAAGTGGATGATTATAAAGTTTTAACATGCCCATATGTGTATATCTCTAGGTTTGATATATGAATTTGAAATCACGAAATCCCGGCTTAAAAAATGTACCTCCGTTTAAATGAATTACAAAAGCTAATGATGGAGTCGAATTCCAAAATTCCAATCTTAGGTTTGTAATTCGGGTACATCAAGGTATATCACGCATGTTCAAAAGTATCGTTATCTCATAGTACAAACTGTGAAACAAATGGATCAACCATGAGTGCACAATATCTCAATTACGCTAAAGTCCCTCAAATATTGACACCTCACTCTTTATCTGAAGTCAACCCCCCACACCACCACCACACACACACACATAGAGAAGTCATTCTCTCCCCCAAACACCAACACACGAGCACATTAACACCCCTCTCTCTTGTAAAGTCCGGACCCCAACATAGGTGTCGGGGGTTGGGTGCGACATATGCCAAGGGATGGCTTATCATGGCGGGGCGAGTAGAACGTCGCCGTGCTCGAAACGGATGAGGCGAAGACATGCACGCCGCGGATCTTACCCAGCTTCGGGCTCTCTGTGGAGATAACACCCCATCTGCTGCTCAGGGGGTCTCCGCATGATCACTATGCCAAAGTGGGTACAAGGTTGCTCCTTGAGCTGTTCGGGTGAGGAAGGAGAAGGGCACGGCTAGCTCTCCTCTTCCCTCTATGTGTGTCTAAAACTATCGTGGTCCAACTCTTTGCATGGGTGCCCTGGGGTTTATATAGGCCTACCCCGGGGTACAATGGTAATCCGGCTGAGCTGGTCCCACTGTCTGTCTCTCAGCCGCCGTCTTTCCACCGATCGCCGGGCCCGCCAACCGGTGGGCCACCGCTAACGGTCAGTGCGAGCCGACAGTTTTGTCCGCCCGGGCGGTCTTGCCGGCCGCGGATTACTGTAGCCGTGCCTCTAATGACGCGGGCTTGGTCATGGGGTCATGGCAACAGTGCCGCCGCCTGTCGAGCGATCACTGTTGCCATTCCCCGTCTTGTTTGGTTAATGGCGTGCAGGGCCCGTGGGAGGGGCTAGCAGACTCCTGGGGGCCGACTCCCAACAGGTCCGTCTTGTGGCACTCTAGCCGTCTTCTGTACCCCTGCTGACAGTCGGGTCTCGCCGTCTCTGGGTCGTACAGATAGGCCGTCGTGGGCACAGGGCGCCGCCCACGGGGGCTGATGTCAGGGCCGGCATGGCAACAATGCCGCGCCGGATGGAGATCTCCGTTGGTACGGTGCACTGTGGCCATGCATGCCCTTCGCGAACGGGGCAGGGATGGGCCGCGCGGTGGTCGTACCCCGTCCCGTCCATTATTGAAAAGGCAGGAGGTGGTCGGAGTCGCGGGCCGACTCCCCATAGCCGGCTTCTGTGGAAGCCGCCAGTTAGGAGTCGGCTTATCTCGAAGTCGTACCTGGGACTCGGCTGTGAGGGGCAGTCGGCAGCCTTGCCGCCGGCTCTCAGAAAGTGGCTCTTCGTCTTGGGGTCTTGAGGGGCGCAGCCTGCCCCGATGTCTTGAAAGGTCCGGGGGCTCGGGTTAGCCTACCGTGGCCCATTACTCCGACAGTAGTCCCCGAAGCTGGTGAGGCGCCGAGGGCGACATGTCGAGGAGCCTCAACAGTTTCATCCTCCTGGTGGTGGAATCTGGGCCTTGCTCGCCGTCTTCCTCTAGGCCGACTTGCTGGGTCGGACTCGCAGAAGGCCGTCTTGCCCCTTAAAGAGTTTGAAAGTCGTAGCGGGATCCAGGCAGCGTGCCTGATAAGCTTCCAGGCAGCTGCCCATTGCGGGCCCGTCGCGTGGCGCAATGTGGCAGGGTCATTCTGCCCTCCCAGGCGCGCGATGGGACAGGCCGTTAGGCGGGACCCACCACTACCGCGCCTCGGCGCGCAACGGATCCGTTGCGGCCGTGCGGACGGTTAGTTCCCACGCCAGAATCGCGCAGCAGAACTTTGTGTGGTAAATCGTGGGGGGCGTGGGGTCCGGGCGCAGCAATCCCACGCCCCGCCCCATCGGCTTCTCAGCCCATGAGCCTATAAGTAGGCGGAGGAGGGGCGGCGGCACGCGCCCATTTTCCCTACTCCCCGCTTCCTCTTGCTTCTTCTTCTTCGCCGCCCCGCGCCAACCACGCCACGCCAAGCAGTGATGAGTTTTCTCCGCCGCCGCACTCTCCCGCCGCAGGCGCCCGACGTGTGGGACGGCTCCGAGGTGGACGACGACCACATCGAAGTTCTTCGTAAGACGCGCGTCGTCCCCGCAAGAACCTAGTGCGGGCCCGCGCCGCGACCGGGCGAGGGAAATATCACCGTCGCCGAGGAGGGCGAGTGGGTCGGTTCCGCCGCACCTCATGCGCGCGCCTAGGCTGCCGGTGAGCGGTTTCTTCCGCTCCTTCTTGATTTCAACAGCCCACCGCACCACCTTACTCGAATCACGGTGGTGCTGCTGGCTGCCTTCGCCACCTTGTGCGGCGGCTTCCTCGTGTTCTCCCCACCATCGAAGTTATGGGGAGTTCTTCCAGCCCAGCTCGCACGCACGCCGCCGGGCGTACAGCTCAGGCGGTGCCTTCATCGTGATGCGGTGATCGGTGGCCGACAACCCGTTTCCCACCATCCCGCTGATCAAGTCGATGAAGATGTGGTAGCGGTCTTATTTTTACTTGAAGAACATCGCCCCGGAAGGCGACTCGGTCAATCTGCCGCCTTACGGCCGGGCGACCGGCCGGAGGCTCCCACCTGGTCCCACCGCCAGACGCCGACTCACTGGTGCCGCCGCCGCTACGACTCGAAAGTGCCGACGCAGTTGGAGAGTTTGACCGGGCCGACTTGTCGTCAGCCGCCGCCGAGTCCTCCGCCTAAGGCCGACCTCATCTGATCTGACAGATGAGCGGCCACCGGGACCCAAGTCGGACGTGCTCCAAGGACATGCCCCACGCGGAGGTGGCGGACACGGTGAACTACATCGCGAACTGCAATATCACGGCGGATTGGCAGTTCGGCAAGGAACCGTACTCACGCGCCAACCCCCCGCCTGTCGTAAGTTGTCCCTCTTCTTCTTCTGTTTTCTTTTTCAGCTGAATCCGAGTTCTGATCTATTTTGGTTTTTTCGAGTCAGAATCCCCTCATCCAGCCTTCAGCCGGCACCACGGGACCGGCCCGTCAGTTCGTCCCCGACCGAGCGGAGAGTGACGTCGATGACCCTGACTTGGGGGCGGCAGCGATGGAGGCCGACGCCGAAGGAGGAGGAGGAGGAGCAGGCGACTTCAGGCCCTTGGCCACCTTTGCCGACTGGCCTGATGATGACGCCGAGGGGGAAGTTGCCCCACGCCCCCAGTCAAAGGTCAGCCAGCCGAGCGCGAGTTCCTCCGCCGGCTTGGGTGGTCAAGGCGGCGCGAAGAAGCGTCGGGCTGGGCCGAGCTTGCTTGGCGGCCGGTCGAAGAAGTTCAAGGGGGCGGCCGCCACGACCAAGCGGGAAGAGGCGGTCGCTAAGGCCAACCGCTTCCGCAAGGAAGTGAAAAAGCCGCCACTGGTCTCTTCGTAAGTGCTTCCGCCTTTGTCTTGTTTTTATCTGGTGAATCTTGTCCAAATCTTTTACATGCCTTCTCGCCTGTGGCTCCCCTTACTTTAGAGAGGGTCGCCGCCGCCTCCGTCTATGGGGTCGGCAGACGCCCGCCACTACTCGGCGGATTGACCCCACCGCCGACCTCCGGAGGCGACGGAGCGAACGCGCAGGAGAAGCGTGACGAGGAAGAAGCCGCCTACTCGAGAAGGCGGAGGCCGAGAGGCGGCGCTCCGCCTCAAGAAGCTGGATGAGGCCGGCCGCCATCGCGCAAAGCGGCGAGCCGAGGAGGCCGCAGACCGCCAATCGGGCGTTGCTTGTCATCCCGCGAGCTCAAGGCCGACGCCCCCGGAATTCACGGGGCAGACTGAGGGAGCCGGCGGTGAGTACCCCATCATGGAGAGGGAAGCCGGCGAGACCTCCATGTCAGGCACGGTCGTGCCGCCACCGCCGCCGTCCGGGAGCGCGCAAGGTAAACAGCTGGCGGACCCGCCGGTGCCACCGACTGAAGACGACGCCGTGGCGAAGCTGCTCCTTCAAATCGCCTTGCCAGTGGGCCACCGTCTTGAGAAGGCGATTTCGGCGCCACGGCCCTTAGAGACCGGCGCCGCCAGCTCGGCCATCCCAGATGCCGAGGCGACGAGCGCCCGCCTCGCTGGGTGCGAGGAGGCGCACAGCCCGCTGAACCAGCGCTTCGTCGCTCAGCGGCTGCAAGCCAAGGGCGACGCCATCCAGAACTGCACCAAGGCGATTCTGGCGCCGCGAGCAGCCGTCCGGTATGCTTTCTTCTTTGACTTTTTTTTCTTGTTCTTCTTTGGCGCGCCAAGCTCTAACCGGGTGTAGTCCCCGAGTTTCGGGCCGCTGTGAGCAGCGGCTCGAACTCCATCCGTGAGTTCCAAATATTTACCTTTGTCTGAAATACTTATCACAGAGTATCACAACCTCCGCTACCTGCCTTCAACCGCAATGTTGAGGAGCTGGGCAAGCGGACTGCCGACTTGTCGGAGAGCCGAGTGAGTCCTCTTTCTTCTTATTTGGCGCACAAGCACTATGGGCTGTAGTCCCCATGATTCGGGCCGACTGCTGAGTAGTCGGGCCGGATCTTCCCGGCGACCTTCTTAGTTGACGACTTAACGCCCTTTTTTTTTTTTCAAGGGGCGCTGGCGCACTGCTGGCTGTAGTCCCGAGATTCGGGCCGATCATTGAGCGGTCGGGCCGGATCTTCCCGGCGACCTTCTTTGTTGACGACTTAACGCCCTTTTTCTTTTTATTCTTCAGAGGCCAACGCCACTCTTCAAGAGCAGCTGGGCGGTTAACACCGCCTTATGCGTGCCAAGGGGAGGAGGCAGCAAGCTCGCCATGAGCGCGACCTCTGGCTACGCACCAAGCGAGCAAGGGAGCTGCTTAAGAAGGCGCAGGACGAGGCGGAGAAAAAGAGAAAGCTCTCCTGGCCGAGTTCGAAAGCGAGCGCTCCTCCTGGACCGATAAGGAGGCCCTGCTGACCTCCGGCTTCCATGAGATCGAGGACATCATTGACGGTGAGGTTTTTTTACTTTCTTTCTTTGAGCCGCTGAATATAGGTTGGGCTGACTCCTGATTTTCTGACTTGCTTATATTTCGTCTTGGCAGACTTCTTCCCTGGCCACACGCAGGCGGCCACTCAAGCCATCGAGGCTGATCACGAGGCGCGGAGGGCAAATGGTGCGAAGATTGCCGCCAACGCCCCCCGGACCCTTGATGAGCAGCTTCTGAGCATCGAGGCTCATCTACGGCCGGCCCATCGGATGTCGCACCGCTTCAACGTGTCGGCGCCAGCGATTGCTGCCTGCGGGCCGACATGCCGGTTTCTGACACTCCACCGGATCGCCGACCGGCCGGAGGTCGCGGCTGGCCGCCTTGAGGCTCGAGGTTCTCGCCCGGCCGGAGCGCCCGCCTTGGAATTCGCCAAGGCGTGGTATCCGTGGCTGGACTCGACCGGCTGGCCGCTGCTCCGGCAGAGGCCTGTGCAGAGCTGATAGCTGTGGAAGACGCCTCGCCGAGCGTCGGCGGCGGCGATCGCCGATTACACAGACACCGGCGCCTTCGCCCCTCGAAGGGCTGAAGACGGCGGGAGGCGCCGCGAGTGGTTCGATGAACCCGGATTATGACGAGGACTCGGCGGAGGTGATCGCTCAGCCGCCGAGGAGGAAGGCGAGGCGGAGGACGGAGGTGAGACGGAGGCACCAGAAGACGGAGCGGGCGACCAGCTCAGCTCGACCAAGCCTTCCAAAGAACGAGCCGGCTGACCGGCCGGGCTGGCGCCGAGACGATCAAGCCGAGACTGCCCAACCGCCGCCTCGGCGCCTCGACACCGCTGCCTCTTCCGACCTTCCAACCCGCTCGCCGCTTCCTAGGCTGCCGCCTTGCCTTTATTTTATCTGCTTTAGTAGTCTTTGAAGAACTTGTTAATTTGCACAATTCTACCTGCGGGGTGTATTTTGAATTTCTGCTTGAAGATTCGGCCAAGGGCCTATGTTATGTAAATATTTATCCGAATTCTATCTTTCCTTGCTCATTGCTCCTTTGGCTTTTTTCTTTGCCGCTTTCCCTTAGTCGCCGCCTTGCCACGGACAACTGCTTCATGGATCGCCACTGGATCAAATGCTTGGCTACTTTTGGGAAGGCAAGTACTTGGCCATTTTTAGAGTCTTTTTAACAAGTTAGATAGAAAGCGGCAAGCCGACTACTCAAGAGCCGGCTAGGCGAAGAGAGGCTGGAAGCCGGCTTAAGCTATGTTTATGCTTTGGGTCCTTAGCCATTTTTCATGTGGGCGCCCATTCTTCCTTACTCCCGCCACCAAACAATATCGCTCATGAAGCTGCGGCTTCGACAGAGATTTGCTTAGGCACCACACACTACTTGTCCGACTGCAGGAAGCATTCCATAGCGTGAGGCGGCGAGTCCCCAGGCCGACTAGTCAAACCCGGTGCCAAGTGGCATAACAAAAAGTAGTATACTCGAAGGCATAATTTTATCATACAGATAACAAAAGGGCAGTCCCCGAGCTCGCCTCGGGGCCCAAAGTCTTGGTACTTTAATACAAAGGGTAGCATGGTACATATCAGATCAATCAGAAAATCTTCGAGAAGATTTGCATTCCATGGCCGCCCGCCTCTTTGCCGGAGTCGCCCCTCTTGCGCCGGGGCTTCGAAAGGCCGATCGTAGTAGGAGTCGCTGCCCAACACTTTGTCGATAATGAAGGGGCCTTCCTAAGGCGCCAACAGTTTGTGCCGGCCGGCTGTTCGCTGGATCAGCCTCGAGCACAAGGTCGCCTCTTGGAAAGACCTCGGCCCGACCTTCCTGTTGTAGTATCGCCAGCAGGCTCGCTGGTAGATGCCGGACCGCCGAGTGCCAATAGTCGGCCCTCTTCCAGCAGAGATCGACACCGCCTTGACGTGCTTCTTCCGCTTCCTCCTCGGTACATGGTGACTCGCGGGAGTCGAACTCTATGTCCGCTGGGATGACGGCTTCAGCACCGTAGACGAGGAAGAAAGGTTTGAAGCCGGTTGACTTGTTTGGAGTCGTGCGCAGACTCCAGAGGACGGCTGGTAACTCATCGCTTAACAGCCGGCCAACGCCCAAAGGGTTTGACCAACGAGGCTTGATGCCGCATGTGATGAGGCCGTTTGCTTGCTCCACCTGGCCGTTTGACTGTGGATGGGCAACGGACGCTGAGTCCAGTCAGATGCCCTGTGTCTTCTTCATGAGCTGGTATAAGGGGAGAGCTTTCTCGCCCAGCCGACTGATGAATCGGCTGATGGACGCCAAGCAGCCGGTGAACTTTTGCACATCTAGCAGTCGGCGGGGTACCTCCATCCTCTCGATGGCCTTGATCTTTACAGGGTTGCACTCTATGCCGCGTTCAGAGACTAGGAAGCCAAGGAGTTGGCCGGCTGGTACTCCGAAGACGCACTTCTCAGGGTTGAGCTTGATCTGGAATCGGCGCAGGTTCTCAAAGGTTTCCTTGAGGTATTCCAGCAGTGTCCCATGCTTTTCCGTCTTCACCACCACATCGCTCTACATAGACGTGCGCTTCGCCGAGTTGCTTGAGGAGGCACTTCGCATGCAACGCTGAAAGGTGGCGCCGACATTCCTCGCCGAACGCCATGGTCGCAGCGTATATTCCAAATGGCGGATGAAGGCGGTCTTCACCGTCACCGGTTCAGCTTGATCCGGTGATATCCTCGAATACGCGATCTAAGAAGCTCAACAACCGTGATCCGCCGTGGAGTCTATCACCGATCAATTTCGGCAGAGCGAATGGGTCCTGGGGCAAGCTTTGTTGAGGCTCGTAGTCAATACACATCCGCCAACGCTTGTTCTTCTTCAAAGACTGTGACTGGTTTGCTAACCATTCGAAAAACACTTCCATAATGAAGCCGCTGCTAGGAGTCGGGCTATCCTTCTCCAACAACTCTTCTCTTCTTCTTCGACAGCGGCACAAGGGCTGCCCGACGGGCTTCACATCAGATCGACATGTAACTTGTGCTCGGCGAATTCTGGCCGGTACACCTGGCATGTCTTTAGGGACCATGCTAAGATGTCCCGATTCTCACGGATGAAATCGACGAGCTCGCTTTTCCTATTTGCTGTCAAGGTTTACACCTATGACAACAGACTCTGGGTGCTTCGGGTCCAAGGGTATCTTCTTTGTTTCTTTGGCCGCTTGAACGAACCTCAGCTTCCGACTTTTGGGGTTGGGCGATATCTCGGCTGCTTGCCGACCATCGCCACAACCCGATCAAGAAGTCGCTTCTCACCGCGATCACTGTGGACTCGCTAGCTGACTGCTTACCGCCGCTAAGCGACGACTTTCAGAGTCGCCGGCTATGGTCAAATCCCTTGAACTTGGCATCTTCATCTTGAGGTAGGCGAGTGGGGATCGCCATGAACTTGGCCAAAGCAGGTCGGCCAAGCAGCGAATGGTACGGACTTTCGAGGTCCACCACTTCAAACCAAACTGGTTTCGGCTGAAACGATCTTTGTCCCTAAAGAGGACGCCTATCGTGATCTTGCCGATCGGTGAGCAGGAAAGGCCGTGAACAATGCCATGGAACACAACCGCTGTTCTCAAGCTATCTTTGCTTAATTCCTAACTCTCCATGGTATCCTTGTACAGGATGTTGATGCTACTGCCTCGCTTATCAAGACTCGCGAGAAGCGAGCGCCCGCCTATCTCAGTGGGCAAAGGTGGCTCCCAAGACCGGGCGAGGAGCCCGGACTCGCATCACCTCCGCCCAACCGATAGGCTTCTGACCAAGGCATGAATTCGAGTATCCGATGCTACTGATTCACCTCTTGCTGCTGCAGCCGCTCGCCGCGCCGATCGTCACCACACCGGTGAACGAGGCCCGTGCTTTCCGGTACTCATCTTGTACTGCGCCGACCGGCTCGACAGCCGGCCACCGGGCGGCGGTGGAGGCGGCGGCCCAGCAAAGGGGGGAGGGGGGGCAGGAGGCCGCCTCCTTGGCGATCCCGTGAGCCGCTGGCACTTCCGGTGGTGGGTTTGACGGCTTCACGCCGCCAGGAACTTGGTGGACCATCTAGAGTCTGCCAGAAGAGAAGGCCGCAACCAGTTGGACTTGCCGCTTTCGTCGCTTGTCGGAGGCCGCCCCGCCGCCGGTCTTCGATCGTCGCAACTCCGCCGGCTGCTGGAAGCCGGATGTGGGCCTTGCGCCAGGATTGTTCTTTGTTGTCGCCGACCGGCGCTTCAGCCGGAGTTCGGGAGCCCGAGGGGCCACTTTGCCGGTCAGACTAACTTGAATCTCCGCCTTCATGGAGGAGTCGATCGTGGCGACTTGTTCTGCTATGATCAAGAACTCGCCGAGGGTCTCCGCCTGCCGCAGAGGAGCTTGTGCTTGAGGAGGGTGCCTTCTCGCACCCGCAAGGAAATACTCGATAGCCTCGCACTCGCACGCGCTCGCTGGAGTTCCAAGCTCGCTCAGCGTGAGGTAGTCGCGAGTTGACTCTGCTAGCCTTGCACGCACAAGGAAAGCTGGCGAGGCTTGGGAGGTCGCTTGTACGCGCTTGTGAAGTTGCGCACGGCCTTCGTGAAGTCGACCCAGCTGTTGATGCCGCGGGGCTTCGTGCTGTTCAACCATGTCCGGCCGTGCCCTGCAGCATGAGTGGAAAATACTTTACGGCAACACGCTTGTTGCCGTTCGCTATGTTGACGGCCGTGGAGTAGTCAACTCAGCCAGTCTTCCGCTTTACGGAGCCGTGTACTTGGGCGATCTCGGGGAGCGTGAACCCTTTGGGAAAGGGCTCGCCTCGGATGCGAGGTCCGAAACAGGGCGGACCTAACTCGCCTTCTTCTTCCAGCGCTGTGGATTGGTGGAGTCGGTCGATCCGGTGGCGGGCGCTATTTTCCAACTCCTCTCGGGCGCCAAGGTGGTCGCCGAGAGTCGATGCTCGATCGGTGGTGGGGAGACTCGCTTTCTTTTGCGAGGAGGAGGAGGCGATAGTCGCCCCGCCGCTCCACTGCTTCTTGGGCGGCCGCCTTGGTCGCGCCGATGGTGATGTGAGTCCGACCGTGGCTGACAGCCGGATCCTTGTTTTTTTCCGCGACACCGCCACCGGTGTCCGAGACGCCGCGCTTTGATCTCGGCGGGAGGCAGGTTGTCATTTTGTCGCTGCGGCGCCTCGCGGCGGCAGCCGGCTTTATTCTCGGCGGCAGCCGCGCCGAGGAGCTGCTGGACTCGCCCCGCCATCGTGGCGCTTTCACCGGTTGTTCAGTTCGTCTGCCGCCGCCGGGCGGCGCGGATGTTCTCCACAGAGTGGTGTACACAGGCGATTGGCCCCAACAGGTTGGCGATGGCCACGCCGCTGCCGACCGCCGCCAGGCGGTTAGGCCCGGTTGGCCGGCGAGCCGCCTACGCCGCGATCCATCTCACGCTGGTAGGCTTCGACAAGCGCCTCATGCTTGCCAGCCTTTTCGCTTTTCGACGAGCTGAAGGCAGCGTGCCTCCAAAGATCTCGGTGTCCGCCGTTTTCCGGAATAGGCGCGTCAATTTTTGCAGAGCCGCCCGAGTGGGTCATGAGTTCTTCGCTGGAATGCTCGCCATGACCGGCGACGCAGCACCTCGCGGACGGTAAGCTTCCGCCGCCTCCGCCGAGGGAGCGGCTCATCGAGATCACCACGCTGGTGGGGAACGCGCCGAGCAACGCGTGTCGAGTCGACCAGCATTGGGTCGGTGGAGTTTACGGACTCCAAGTCCGCGGCAGCTCACCGCCACGTGGAGTTGGTCAAGGAGGCCCGCGAGGAGGTTTCGGGCCGCCTGCTCGCGCCGGATGCAGGCTCGTCGGAGAGGCGAACCTCGCCGACAAGTTCGGCGAGGCAGCTGGCTGCGCAAGCGATCTCAGCGCCGAGCAGCGCGTCGGCACAGACTCCGTCTGGCATGTCGGGCTGGCTGCGCTAGCTAGGGAGGAAAAGGGTTCCCATCCAGAGCAGGTCTCCAGACGACGGTGCACCTAGCCCCACGGTGGGCGCCAAATGTCGAGGGTTGGGTGTGACATATGCCAAGGGATGGCTTATCATGGTGGGGGCGAGTAGAACGTCGCCGGTGCATGGAAACGGGATGAGGCGAAGACATGCACATCGGCGGATCTTACCCAGCTTCAGGGCACTCCGTGGAGATAACACCCCATCGCTGCTCAAGGGTCTCCGCATGATCACTATGGCAAAGTGGGTACAAGGTTGCTCCTTGAGCTGTTCGGGTGAGGAAGGAGAAGGCACGACTAGCTCTCCTCTTCCTCTATGTGTGTCTAAAACTATCGTGGTCCAACCTTTGCATGGGTGCCCCGGGGTTTATATAGGCCTACCGGGGTACAATGGTAATCCGTTGGGCGCGGGTCCCAGCCGCTCGTCTCTCAGCCGCCTTCTCCGCCGATCGCCGGGTCCGCTGACCGGTGGGCCTCACCGACGGGTCCGCACGGAGCCGACAGTTTTGTCCGCCGTGGCGGGTCTTGCCGCCACGGATTATCAGTAGCCGCGCTTCTAATGACGGGCTTGGTTATATCATAGCAACAAGGCCGCCACCGCCGAAGCGATCACCGCTGCTATTTCCGCCTTGTCCGGTTAATGGCGCGGGGCCCGTGGGAGGGGCTAGCCGACCGGGGCCGACTCCCAATAGGTCCGTTTTGTGGCGCTCGCCGCCTTCGTACTTCGCTGACAAAGCGGGTCCTGCCATCTCTCGGTCGATGTACAGCCGTCAGGCATTGTGGCGCCGCCACGGGCCGATGTCGTGGTCGGGCGGGCAACAAAGGCCGCCGCCAGATGGAGATCTCCGCTGGTACGACGCGATCAGGCTATGCTCGCCCTTCGCGAACGGGGCAGGGATGGGCCGCAAGTGGCCGTACTCTGTCCCGGCCCATTATTGCAAAGGCAGGAGGTGGTCGGAGTCGCGGCTGACTCCCCATAGCCGGCTTCTCCGAAGCCGCCAGCTAGGGAGTCGGCTTATCTCAAGTCGCCCTCGACTCGGCCGGAGGGGTAGTCGGCGGCCTTGCCGCCGCTCTCGTAAAGCGACTCTTCGTCTTGGGGTCTTGAGGGGCGCAGCCTGCCCCGATGACTTGAAAGGTTCGGGGGCTTGGGTTAGCC
Organism: Aegilops longissima; assembly: GCA_021605205.1. Classification (NCBI taxonomy): domain Eukaryota; kingdom Viridiplantae; phylum Streptophyta; class Magnoliopsida; order Poales; family Poaceae; genus Aegilops; species Aegilops longissima. The sequence goes on along the minus strand of CM038678.1, from coordinate 236,888,543 downwards.
TACCCGTGGCCCATTACTCCGACAATAGGTCTCTAACACTTTGTCTCTGGGCATGCACACATCTCTTCCCTCACTCTCTAGGTCTCCCGCTATCTCTCTTACCCAAGCACAGGCACTATGTAGATTGTATATTTCCCATACACACAAAACGTCGCCCTCAAACGTCTATCTCCCTAGTTATGTGGTTCTCGCAAGACTCACCTCACACACCACCCCCACTACAAACAAGCACACTTTGTCTCCTTGTGCACCACTCTCCTCTTTCTATCTCTCCCACATGCGACCCGCCCCAGCTCCTTCCCTGCATACATATATGTCGTGACTCTTTGCATAGCTCCCTAATGTATAATCGTTTTGATTTCGCACATTGTTCTCACACCATCTATTCTAGATCTCTCATGAAGTCCCTATCACACACACGATGACTTGCTTCTTTGCGCCTCCGCTCATAGGCCAATTTCGACAACATCGACATTGTCTCCCTATCTATACGCCATTGATGGACACAAACGACCCTCTCACCCCTCTCTCTCTCTCTCTCTCTCTGTCGCTAGCTCTCTGTTTCTCTCTGTCACGCCCAATATGCGATACTATCCTAAAGAGACTCGAAGGTCCCACCAAGGATAGAACCGCATATTGATACGCTTTTGCAAGGTGGATATCATTACATCAACATTACATAATAGATGGGGATACATACAAGAGGCAAACAATGCCACATGAATACATCAAAATCATACATGAGAACAACATCCGACTACGGATGAAACATAAACAGAAACTCAAACAATATCCCCCCTTCTAGCCCAGGCTGCCGACCTGGAACCTATCCCCTGATCGAAGAAGAAGCAGAAGAAGAACTCCAAAACAAGTAAACATCGCTCGCGCGTCATGATCATCGCACAATCTGTACCTGCAACTGTTGTTGTAGTAATCTGTGAGCCACGATGACTCAGCAATCTCGAACTCATGATGCAACAGCCAGGGAAGCGGAAAGCCACGTCGAGTGTTCAGGTGGTCTCTATTACGAGTATTATACCTGTTTTACATATCATCCAGCAGCTTACTCGAGGGGGACATGTTAGATAGTCCCATCCCTTGCTTATCGTGACTATTTGTATCGTTCTGCTTCCATTGCAGTACCTTTTTGAATAAACAATACATAGCTTTTGCTTATTATTGATCTACTTCCTTTATATATATATACATATGTTCATTTCACGACATGTTGCAACCGTACACTTTGGTACGCCAATACACCGTGGGCTTAAGTATCCAAAAATTATGGTGTGATAAGTCCTAACACTTTCACAAGTGCGGCACCTCGAACTTATAGCATTATATGAATTGGCTCCAATCATGTCTTGGGTCAATAGTTGGTTTACCTGCCCCGTGTTTTGGTACCTTACGCCCGCTATATCGCTAAGGTAGCACCGGAGAACCATCGCGATTGTGCCCCGCTTATGCTGGGTTGAGCACCTCGCTGGAGAAAGCTAAACTGACCGCCATGATAGGGCGAGAGCCGGTCGCTGTTCGAGAGGTTTTTTCAGGTCCCTAAAGACTTATGCCGCTTAGAGGAGGAACCGAATTGTCCGCCAAGGCGTGATAGCGCCTCAACTCGATCTTCCGAATACTAGGGGCTTCACTAAATTTAAAATTATAGAATTCTATGGCTAAGGAGAGTGTTCAAGCATTATAAGTCCGGTTGCCTTGTTCGTTGTGTTGAGCGCCCCTAGATGGACCCAAGAATGGGAACAAGAGTGCTCAAGTTTATCCCAACACCCCAACACTGTGGCATGGGGGCTGAAGCCAACGATTTGCCATCTCTCAAATTTGATAAACGGCCGCATGTAAGGTAATATTTTAAATTAATAAGCATTGCTTAGCGATATGAACAAGTTTTCAGCGCATGTGATAACAAATGCGAGTTTATTCAAAAATTACACCCTTGGAGCACTCATCCGCTATTCAAGGCACCTTCGTGAAGCCCTCATAGTACATTTCGGCGTATGATGCTCATGGCCCTTCGGTGGGCTCGTCTGGTCAAAAGCCTCTCCGCATCCAGCTTGCCCCAGCAGGCACTTTAGCACGGGCAAGGGCCCGACGGACACCTTCAATGCAGACGAGCGCTGATGACTTCAAGCCGCGGACAGCATCCACCACCGCTGCACCAAGCCAAGTAGCTCCCGGGCATGGCCTCCAATGGCCACAAACCGCTTATAAGGCCCTTCATGACCTGTTCATGACCTTATGGAGCTCGACCAGCTGCTTCAGCTGGTCGCCAGGGCATCGGATGGTCGGCCTCAAAGATACCGAGACCGTAACACCTTCTCCATGGAGCTCCCCTCCGGGCGCGGTAGAATGCGGCAGATCGCACGACCACGGGCAAATCTGTGAATGCTCCCCGGAGAGCTCCGAACCGTAAGTAACAGTAATTAACTTTTACATTCTTGCTTTGCATAAAGAATGCCTTACCTCCGCTATCTTCTTTAGTGCTTCAATTTCTTGAGGGCTTTTGGGCCTCGGCCTTAGCAGCTTTGGCACTCTCAAGAGCGGAGGCAAGCTCGACTCTGGTTCGAGTCACGCCCAAACCTCGTGTTTTTTCACGAACTGGAGCTCTTGCCAGACCTCCGCCACCTGCCTCCCTTTCTCTCGCTGCGGTGCGCCCGCAGCCGCTGAGCCCCACGACACCGCTTCCCTCGTGGTCACCACCTCGCTCGTGGGCCCCTACAGACCCATGTTATTCCTGTTATTTTCGCAACCAAAACCTTTTCTATAAGGTATTTCTTTAATAAGGTATTACTTACCTTCCTTGTCCTCGAGCTCCTTCTTGGCTTGTCCGAGCTCGCTCGCACCGCCGAGGTTCCGCTTCAATGCATTGACCCACGCAATAAGGCGGCAGAGGTCGCCAGCAAGCAGCCTGCATTCCCATATTGACATACTTATGTTAGACTCCTCACAGATATCTTTTAGATCCTTAGTCCAGCTTTTCTTTCAACAATCAACCAAGCATCGTGGGCTACCGCCTATGCGATAATATTTTTACATATTCTAAACTTACCTCAAAGCCTGTTAGAAGGTTGGTATAAAGCTTGCCACCGCCTTGGCGGATCGAATCTGTTCGGATCACCGCACTCATAACAAAGGCGGTGTTCTCCTCGATGGAAGCGCCTGCAAGCGCCTCAGAAGCTATCCGTGCCTCCGGTTGACGGAGGACACCGCGCCTTACCCTTCTTGCAAAGGATCCGCCGCCGGACTTCGAATCACTGATGGTTCCGGCATGGAGTCCTGGACGAGGGTCGGGCTTAGAGCCCTCGGGGTCTTGTCCCAGCCAAGCCGAGTCGTGGAGGTCGCCTTGTGGCACCTCCTGTGCTACCTCCTCTTGACCAAGCCCTCTTGGGGCCCCACCGCATGTGTCGCCTGCAGCGTGAGGCGAGGAGGCGGTCGGGAGCGAGGTACTTCCATTTCCGACGAGCCTGTGGACCCGCCGATGAATCGGCAAACTCGCCTTGGGCGGGCTACACGGTTGTTCGACATTAGAGAACACTCTGCAATAATAAAAGCCATGGTATCCGGACACTTACGATCTCGCCAGGGCTTGGCCTCGAGGCCAATCCTCCTCGTCGCCATCGACGCTGGTGGAGAAGTCCGAAGAAGGGTTCTTCCTTCTGATTCCTCCGCCTCCCCTCCGGGCGGCCTTCCTTTTCTTCTCCTTCCCACTGGGAGGAGCTTCTTCTTCCTCCTCATCTTCGTGGAGAAGATTCCGCTCGAATCTAACAAGACTTACGCCGGAGCTCCTTCGAGTTCCCGTGGCCTCCTTCTGGTTTTCTTCTCCGCACCACATGGTGCCGGAGCCAGAGCCCCGCTAATCAAGCGTCCGCTGGGTCTTCGCAAAGGAGCCAGATGCTTAATCTGTCCGACGCCTCCAGCCAAGATCACAAAGATTAGGGAGTTTTAGATCCCACGAGAGACAATCTATGAAAAAGAGTCCCGTGAAGGGTAAATAAACTTACTCGCTGGCTTGACGCTGCGAGCTGATCCGCGATCTTTGGTAGCGGATGTCGGGCTTCGCGCCTTGAACAGCACCTTCCAGCGCCTTCGACGTAGTGTCAAGAGCCGACTCAAGGTTTGGTGCTGTGCCGGATCGAACTCCCACAGGTTGAAGGCCCGTTGTTGGCATGGGAGAATCCGCGGATGAGCATCACCGGATTACGCCGACGAGCCTGAGATTCTGGCCACCAGGTTTCGGACGCATGTTTGAAGTCCGATGTCTCGTCCGAATTCCCCATGTCAGCCCGCTCTTTCCATGACAAGAGCCGTGGGGAAGCCAGATCTGAACTCGGGGCCGCCACCCATTTGGTGTTGCGGGCTCGTGATGTAGAACCACCCCATTGCCACCCTTTATTGTCTCCACGAAGGCGCCTTCGAGCCATGGGACTTTGGCCATCTTGCCAACCATGGCGCCCAAGACTCCTTCTTGACGGCCGCCCACTACCTTCGCCGGACGTTGAAGATCTTCAGCCATAAGTCAAGTGGGGCTGATGCAGAGGAAAGCCGCACACCACGATAAACGCCGAGATGTTGAGGATGAAATTCGGGCCAGTCGTGGAAGTCCAGGCCGTAGTAGAACATGAGCCCCTTGACAAATGGGTGAAGTGGAAAACCTAGTCCGCGGAGGAAGTGGGGAGAAACACCACCTCTCAAGGTGCCCGGGTCGGAATGAGCTGCCCTCGCCGGGAAGCCTCAGTGCGCTGGCGTTGCCGGACAAGTATCCGCCTCCCGCAGTCTTTTTGATGTGCCCTCCGTGACGGAGGAGGCCATCCACCCGCCTCCCGCCTCCCGACATGGTTGGAGAAGGGTGAGGTGGGATGTGCGAACTTGGGCGCTGGAGCTCGAGTACGCGGAAATGGATAAGCAAAGGAGGAAGAAGGCGTAGGTGAAAAGGTGGATCCTTATCCCCTTATATAGACGGATGATGCTATGCGTCCCCCACCCGCCTGGTAAAACTCGCTTATTTCCCAAGCATCGTAATCAATGGCGCGGATGGGTTACCCACGTCCGTATTGATGAGAATCCCGGAATAAGGGGACACGATCTATGCTTTGATAAGACGTGCCAAGGAAACCGCCTCGCTAAACATGCTGAGGTGGAACAATAAAAAACGATTCATAGCAAGGCCTGGCCGTGGTGTGATGTCATGCCGCTGAATACGCCACAGATCTGGCAAAAATTATTCTCTACGGTGTTATGTGGAACTTGTTTTGCGAGCCGACACTATCCTGGTGTTCAAAACCTTCTATGAAGTATTCGGAGGAGGAACCCGCCTTGCAATGTCAAGACAATATGTGCGGCGACTCGCCGCCATTGAAGCCTGGTTCAGGGGCTACTGAGGGAGTCCCGGACTAGGGGGTGTCCGGATAGCCGGACTATCGTCACGGCCGGACTCCAAGATTATGAAGATACAAGATTGAAGACTTCGTCCCGTGTCCGGATGGGACTTTCCTTGGCGTGGAAGGCAAGCTTGGCTATACGGATATGTAGATTTCCTACCATTGTAACCGACTCTGTGTAACCCTAACCTATCCGGTGTCTATATAAACCGGAGAGTTTTAGTCGAACAACAATCATACCATAGGCTAGCTTCTAGGGTTTAGCCTCCTTGATCTCATGGTAGATCAACTCTTGTACTACCCATATCATCAATATCAATCAAGCAGGAGTAGGGTATTACCTCCATCGAGAGGGCCCGAACCTGGGTAAAAACATCGTGTCCCTTGTCTCCTGTTACCATCCGCCTAGACGCACATTTCGGGACCCCCTACCCGAGATCCGCCGGTTTTGACACCGACAGGTATCAAGACTAGCAAAGCTTAATGGGAAAGGAAGGGGTAAAATGGTGAGGTTGCAGCAGCGACTAAGCATGATATGGTGGCTAACATACGCAAATGAGAGCGAGAAGAGGAGCAAAGGAACGGTCGTCAACTAGTAATGATCAAGAACTGATCCTGAGCTCCTACTTACGTCAATCATAACACAGAAACCGTGTTCACTTCCCGGACTCCGCCGAAAAGAGACCATCATGGCTACACACGCGGTTGATGCGTTTTAATTCGGATCTGGTGTCAAGTTATCTACAACCGGACATTAACAAATTCCCATCTGCCACATAACCGCGGGCACAGCTCTCGAAAGTTTATACCCTGCAGGGGTGTCCCAACTTAGCCCATCACAAGCTCTCACAGTCAACGAAGGATATTCCTTCTCCCAGGAAGACCCGATCAGTCTCGGAATCCTGGTTTACAAGACATTTCGACAATGGTAAAACAAGACCAGCAAAGCTGCCCGATGCGCCGACAATCCCGATAGGAGCTGCACATATCTCGCTCGTGGCAACACCGGATAGGTCCGCCACTTAGTAAAACCAGCCTCGAGTTGCCCCGAGGTGGCCCCGCAGTCTGCCTGGTTCGAACCAGCACTTAGAGAAGCACTGGCCCGGGGGGGGGGGCTAAAATAAAGATGAACCTCGGGTTGGCCGACCCTAGGGAAAGGTATAGGTGGTGGTGAGGCAAATGGTAAAACCAAGGTTGGGCCTTGCTGGAGGAGTTTTATTCAAAGCGAACTGTCAAGGGGGTCCCATAAATCACCCAACCGCGTAAGGAACCAAAATCCGGGACATAACACCGGTATGACGGAAACTAGGGCGGCAAGAGTGGAACAGAACACCAGGCATATGGCCGAGCCTTCCACCCTTTACCAAGTATATAGATGCATTAATAATATAAGAGATATTGTGATATCCCAACATAAACATAAACCAACATGGAGCAATCTTCATCTTCACCTGCAACTAGCAACACTATAAGAGGGGCTGAGCAAAGCGGTAACATAGCCAAGCAATGGTTTGCTAGGAAGGGTGAAAAATGTTAGAGGCTGACATGGCAAATTGGGAGGCTTGAAGAACAAGTTATAGGAAGCGCAGCAAAGCGATAGAACGAAGCAACTAGCATAGAAATGCTAGTAGTGAGATCCAAGGTGACGGTCATCTTGCCTGAAATCCCGCAAGGAAGAAGAACAAGTCCATGAAGAAGACGAACGGATGAAGCCGAAACCAAGCGTAGACGAATGAATCCTCACGATCGCAACGAAACGGGAACTATCGAGAAGAAGCACACAACATGGTAAACACACCAGACAGGAGCAAGGCATGATGCTCAATTGAGTATGATGCATGACAAGGCTACATGAAGCTACTCATGGCAAGCGATGATGCATACAAGAGCAACACATCAAAGCAAGGTTAAATGAGGCAGGAACAACATATAACCAATCCGGTAAGTCCTCATATGCAAATTTAGAAGTTGGTCCAGATCTGAACAAACATTAAGTTGAAGTTATTAAACAGCAAGTTAAAGAGCACCAAGAGGATCTACACGAAATTCTCGTCAAGTTACATATAAAGTTCATTCAATTCGGAGCTACGGTCTAGAAGATATGAGCAAAACAAGTTAAACATGGCATTGATGCAAAACACATACACACATCAAGAAAACACCTCAAAACAAGGATGCAACAAGGTAACATGAAACTACATGCAAAACTAAGCAAGTTTCATATAGAGCACACTCAAAACGGAGCAACTGTGCAACACATACACTATACAAGTTTAAAGGACAAACTGTCCAAAACAACAACTAGGCATCTAGCAAGCATCAAAACATTATGCTACAGCATCTCAACCTGAAAACAAAAATACATGGGCATGAAGTACAGGTAAAGCATGACAAAACATGAACACTGAGCTATCTCCAGAAACCACTACAACATGCTCAAAAGGACATGGCAAGATTGCAAATAATAACAGTTTCAGACATAAAAGGAATAACATCAGGTTGCAATGTTTAGAGCTATCAAACAACATTTTACAGGAACTTAACACGGCAAACAAAGGCATGGCATGCTATTACTAAAGACAAAGAACAAAACTCACTTACCGAACTTATTCCAAAGATCAACAGAAAAGATGGTAAGATCCATGCAAACATGGCAAATGATATGACAGATTCATACATGGCAGGAACAACAATAAGTAGGCATGTTGGTGAGCTTATTCCACTCACCACAGAGCAATACATGGCATGGCAAGGTAACCAACAGTAAGATGGCATATTTATTAAGCTAAACATGGCAAGATAAAGTTCATTGCATGCTTGGATCACTAAAAACAATCATGGCAACATTGAACTTAATGTTAACAGGCTGAGAGCAACATTATTTAGCAATTTGAGAGCAAGATTACAACACGCTACAGCAGGTTATAAATGTAACCAGGGGCATGGATTGATGGAACATGACATGTATAACAAAACATCCTTAGTGAACATCTACATATTATGCATAGAATGACTTGTAGCAGCAGGTTTACATAGCATCATAATATAACAGAATCAGTCTAGCAAAACAGTAACAGCAAGTAACCTACTTTAGGAGCTCGACGCACTCACTACAAGACTCAAACAAATACATGGCTAGCACCACTGTAAATATGGCATGATGTAGAACAAAACACATGTAGACATCAAGCTCAAAGGATGCACACACAAAATGCAATGAAAAAGACAAATCACCAAGTTATAACAGTTTCAGCAGGTTAACAGCAACATGCACTCTTGCAACGATGATTTGGGCATCAATATGGTCTCAAATGAACATGACCCAATGGAACACAATGTAGAGAACATCCAGGTGAACAATTTGATATATCATGCACGCAAAACGAAGCAGTATACTAGGAGATATGATGCGATGAACAGGGCAACATAATGCAAATAAACAGGGACTTGGAGATATTTCGGGGTCAACCTCGGGTTGGCACGGAAATCGATGCAGGGCCGGAGTTCGCCGGAGATGTGGCCGGAGAGGACGGAGACGGCGGCCGGAGCTCGGGGAAGCGCAAGGACGAGCGGCGGCGCACGGATCCGGGCCGGATCTCGCCGGATCCAGCCGGATCCCGGCGAGGGAGGGCGCGGGGGCACGGAGGCGAAGCCACTGGAGCTCGCGGCGGCGAGGAGGGGGCGGCTCCGGCGGGCCTAGGCGCTGGGGCGCGCGGGCGAAGAGGGCGGCGGGCGCCCGGCGCGGGCGACGCGGGCCGGTGGCGCTGGATCCGGGCGACCGGCGGCGGGCAGAGCCGGCAAGCTCGGCGCTCGCCGCCGGTGGCGGGCTGGACGGCGGAGGGCGCCGACGCGAGGCGCGGCCGCGCGGCGGGGACGGGCGAGGCGGCGGCGGATCTGGGCCCGCGCTGGCCCCGGATTTGGCTCCGCGGGCCGGCGGCGCGGGGACGGCGGCGGAGGACAGGTGGCGCTCTCTGATTCGCTGGTGGCGGCGGCTGGACGTGTCCGACGCGGAGAGGGGAGGTGGATCTAGGGTTTAGACTGCGATTTTGAAGGGGGGAGGTGTTTATATAGGTAAAGGGAGCTAGGAGAGTCCAAATGGGGAGCGGTTTTCGCCCACACGATCATGATCGAACGACCGAGAGCATGGAGGGGGTTAGGATGGGCTCAAGGGCTGTTATGAAGGGGTGTTGGGCTGCACACAAAAGAGGGATTTACGGTTACCCGGGTAACCGTTGGAGTATCAAACGACCTCCAAATGGCACAAAACTTGACAGGCGGTCTACTGGTGGTGTACCAAGGCTGCTTGGCAAACCTCGGTCCATTCCGAGAAAGTTTAACACCCCGCTGACAACAAGAGACAAAAGGGGAACGCCGGAGGACATAGGAGTGCCGGATTGCAAAACAGACAATGGGGAAAATGCTCGGATGCATGAGGCGAACACGTATGCAAAATGAGATGCACATGATGACATGGCAAAATGCAACACGCAAACAAATGACATGGCAACAACGACGAATAACTGGAAGACACCTGGCGCATCGAATCCGGGGCGTTACAACTCTCCTCTACTAACAAGAGATCTCGTCCCAAGATCTTAGGCACGAGACGGAAGAGAAAAAGGAAGAGGTGAAACAAGAACTCAAGAGAAGAAGCAAAGAATCGAGAGCACTCGAGAAGAAGAGAGAAACGACGAGAATGACGAGAATCGAAAGCTCACGAAATCAGATAGACTATGAAACCACTCTGCTTAGAACGAGATAAGAAACGAATAAGACTGAAAGGATTTAGGCAGCACTCCGGCTGAAACATGGAGGAATAGAACACGAGCTTGAGAGTATGGAATGATACTTGATGAAGACATGACACAAAACCTCCGGAAAGAGTTGAATGAAAAGAACGGAGAAGAAAATGACAACTTGTGCCACGAATGAAATTGAAAGCATCTTTAGAAGGAAGGTTTAAACAGAGTTGTTGAGGAAATCAACAACGAAAAGAATAAGCTTGTTGTGGTCTTATAGGTAACATCTCAAGATCATAAGGTGATAACCGGCCACAAACGGAAATGATTGGATAGCTGAGAAAAACGAACAAATGCAAAACTCCACTTCAAAAGAATATGCAAAATTAATTGCACTTCGAGATGCGAGAAGAAAAGATACTTGAACTCCTCCAACAAAATCTTGATGAACACTTGAAGAATGAATTAAATCATGAAGAACCACCGGAAGAACTCCGGTGACAAAAAGATGATGAGATAAAATAAAGGATGAAAGAATAAGATGAGCCTTGCGGTGATTTAAATGGAGGTTCCGACGAGATGGCCGAGGACAATTTGGACTCCGGAAAGAAAAGATGAAAACACTTGGACCTAGAATTTATTCCTCACGAACAAACTCCGAAGAAAAGGATTAATCACTTTGATGAAATAAGAATAATATTTATTGTATGCTTATCCTTCATCAAATTAAATTGATGACAAGCAATGGATTTTGCATACTACTTATTCTTCTTGAAAAGGACTAAGGGGGGTATAGCACAAAACTTGAGAAAGTCTTCATGAACCACTGGTAGGATTCGAAAGAACGAATGGATTAAAATGATAATCAAGGAAAAAGAAACTTGAACGAACCATCGTAAGAATTCGAAAATTACTGATGAAAGAGAATGAATCACCGGGAAGAATTAGAAGAACAAATATGCTAGAGGGGATTTAGATGCAAAAGAACAAAGAGATCATGAGCTGATTAAAGAACACTTGAACGAAGCACCGGGATAATTGAATAACGTTAGCTGAAATGTGAGGATGAAGAATTCTTCTGGAATTATGTCCTCCGTTGAAAAGAAACGGAAAAACAACTACTGACATACTCCGGATGGGTAAGAAAAGGAATATCTGACAAATGGAATACTTCGCGAGGATAACATGAAGTTAAAACCGTGAATCTTCGAGAGAACAGACAAGATTTAGAGGATAAACTCTTCTTAGATCTTCAAATGACGACGAAAAACACCACCAGAATTGCTGAGATACTCCGGGAGAATGAAAAAGAGGAAGGATTGAACCAACGATGAAAAGAATTTGAAAGCGATCTTGGAGATGGCATCTGACTGATGAAATTCATTCTTACGTCAAACTCCGAAAAGAATTTGAGAATAACTCCGGGGGAATTAGAAGAGTCAGGTAAGATCCTGGGAAAAGACCCGTGGGTTAGGGCCCACTAAAAGAAAACACCGTTGGAAAGGGATGTTGTATAGATAGATGATGCACCGGAACAAATGAAATATTTGAATGAGGTGACAACCTCGAATTAATTGGAACACAGACGAATCTCCTCAGATGTCTTCCGAACTCCGGAATGATAGAAAGGCGAGAGGCAAACGAGCAAGGAGAACACTTGATCGAAGGAAAAGACTGTGATCAACCCGAAAAACTTGAATTGAGTGCACCGTAAAAAGAAAGGGATGAAGAATGACGAACGAGACGAGGATTCACCGGTTGAAATAATTGACAAAACACTGAAGAGGCTCCACACGAATGAAATTAATGGTCTAAAGAGACTCAAACTCCGGGAAGAAAAAGGGTGGGAGGGCGGGAAAAACAAAGGCAACTTGGAAGGGGAAACCAACACATATCTTGAAGAGAAAACACCGGTTGAGAACATTGAGGAAAGAAAGCAAAGACTTTGCACGAGTAGGAAGGATACTCAATTACGGACTCCGGCTCCGAGAAGAAAAAGGGGTGGGAGGGTGGGAAAAGAAAACAACTGAGGATTGAACTTGCAAAAACAAAGAGGGTCGAATCGTCTTGACGAGAAATGCACCGGATGCAAAGAGCTGAGGAACAACGATTGAAAAACCAACTACGTGATCCTAAAGAAAGTTTGAAAGGGAAGAGGAGTAATTCAAAACACCTACGTCAAGATTCCTCACAAGAGCGACGAAGGGGCTAAGGAGTAAAAAGAATTCCTACTCTCCGATATAACTAGACTCCGAAAACAGTTTTCTTCTAGACTCGACAACGGCCAAACTACACGATCAATCAAGAGGGGCTCCTAAGGTCGGTCGAGGCTCTGATACCAACTTGTCACGCCCAATATGTGATACTATCCTAAAGAGACTCGAAGGTCCCACCAAGGATAGAACCGCATATTGCTACACTTTTGCAAGGTGGATATCATTATATCAACATTACATAATAGATGGGGATACATACAAGAGGCAAACAATGCCACATGAATACATCAACATCATACATGAGAACAACATCCGACTACGGATAAAACATAAACAGAAACTCAAACAATATCCACCCTGCTAGCCCAGGCTGCCGACCTGGAACCTATCCCCTGATCAAGAAGAAGCAGAAGAAGAACTCCAAAACAAGTAAACATCGCCTCGCGTCATGATCATCGCACAACCTGTACCTGCAACTGTTGTTGTAGTAATCTGTGAGCCACGAGGACTCAACAATCCCATTACCATGGGTATCAAGACTAGCAAAGCTTAATGGGAAAGGAAGGGGTAAAATGGTGAGGTTGCAGCAACGACTAAGCATGATATGGTGGCTAACATAGGCAAATGAGAGTGAGAAGAGGAGCAAAGGAACGGTCGTCAACTAGTAATGATCAAGAAGTGATCCTGAGCTCCAACTTACGTCAATCATAACACAGAAACCGTGTTCACTTCCCGGACTCCGCCGAAAAGAGACCATCACGGCTACACACGCGGTTGATGCGTTTTAATTCGGATCTGGTGTCAAGTTATCTACAACCGGACATTAACAAATTCTCATCTGCCACATAACCACGGGCACGGCTCTCGAAAGTTTATACCCTGCAGGGGTGTCCCAACTTAGCCCATCACAAGCTCTCACGGTCAACGAAGGATATTCCTTCTCCTAGGAAGACCCGATCAGTCTCGGAATCCCGGTTTACAAGACATTTCGACAATGGTAAAACAAGACCAGCAAAGCCGCCCGATGCGCCGACAATCCCGATAGGAGCTGCACATATCTCATTCTTAGGGCAACATCGGATAGGTCGGCCTACGAGTAAAACCAGCCCTCGAGTTGCCCCGAGGTGGCCCCAGCTTTCCCATTTCAACCAAAGACTTAGAGAAGCAATCGCCCGGGGCTAAATAAAGATGACCTCGGTTGGCCGACCCTAGGAAAGGTATAGGTGGTGGTGAGGCAAATGGTAAAACAAAGGTTGGGCCTTGCCGGAGGAGTTTTATTCAAAGCGAACCGTCAAGGGGGTCCCATAAATCACCCAACCGCAGAAGGAACGCAAAATCCGGGAACATAACACCGTATGACGGAAACTAGGGCGGCAAGAGTGGAACAAAACACTGCATAAGGCCGAGCCTTCCACCCTTTACTAAGTATTGTGACGCCTGATTCAATCAGACACTAATCATACACGCAAACGCAATGATCAAGATCAGGACTCACGGAAGATATCACAACACAACTCGCCGTCGGTGGCGCATTTACCTGCCTCGTGGGTTCCATCCGAAACAAAGATGTTTCAAAGGAGTCAAATGACAAGGTGGAAATTGATCAAAATACAATTCCAAGGAATAACTATGGCTTTATCCAACTTTGGGGTGAATGTGGTCACGGATCCTAGTGTTAGTTAGTAAATTGCTTAACCCGAGTAGAAGAGAGTTCAGAGTCCCGAGTAAAGGTCGAGGAGTAAAAGATCCTAGTACCACCCGATGGCGACGTGGGCCTGTAAGGCACACAGCCAAGTTAGTAAAAGTTTTGCAATTTCTAGACTCGACTTCGCCAAGGAGTGTGGAAGGGGATTCCACAGCAATGGCTCGATACTAACTTGTGACGCCTCGATTCAACAGACACTAATCATACACGCAAATGTGTATGATCAAGATCGTGGACTCACGGAAGATATCACAACACAACTCTACAAATAAAATAAGTCATACAAGCATCATAATACAAGCCAGGGGCCTCGAGGGCTCGAATACAAGTGCTCGATCATAGACGAAGCCAGCGGAAGCAACAATATCTGAGTACAAACATAAGTTAAACAAGTTTGCCTTAAGAAGGCTAGCACAAACCGATACAGACGAAGAGGCGCAGGCCTCCTGCTCGATCCTCCTAAACTACTCCAGTGTCGCCGCCGGGGCTGCACGAGTAGTAGGCACCTCCGGGGTAGTAGTAGTCGCCATCGACGGTGGCGCTCGCCCTCGGCTCCATCGCCTGGTCGCAGCAACCGGTAAAGAAAGGGGAAAGGGGAACAAGGCAACCGTGAGTACTCATCCAAAGTACTGCAAGCAAGGAGCTACACTACATATGCATGGATATATGTGTAAGGGCCATATCAAGGACTGAACTGCAGAATGCCGTAATAAGAGGGGGATAGCTAGTCTTATCGAAGATTACGCTCCTGGCAGCCTCCGTCTTACAACATGTAGAAGAGAGTAGACTCAAGTCCTCCAAGTAGCATCAGATAGCATAATCCTACAAGGCGATCCCTCCTCGCCGCCTGTTAGAGAGCGATCACCGGGTTGTATCCGCACTTGGAAGGGTGTGTTTTATGAAGTATCCGGTCTAGTTGTCATAAGGTCAAGGTACAACTCCAAGTCGCCCTGCTATCAAGATCACGGCTATTCAATAGATTAAACTTCCCGCAGGGTGCACCACATAACCCAACACGCTTGATCCCATTTGGCCGACACACTTTTCGGGTCATGCCCGCCGCTGAAGATCAACACGCCGCAGCCCCACCTAGGCACATCGAGAGGCCAGCACCCGTCTAAACCTAAGCGACAGGGTCCGGGCCCATCGCCCATAGCACACCAAGACGCTATAACGCGGTCGGAAGCGCACCTAGCAACCTCCATTACAAAGGAAGTCATGTTACGCAGTCCAATCCGGCCGCCGCCGCCGCCGACGCCACGAAGGCTTCGCCGATACCACGACGCCGGATACCCATAACTACTCCCACGAGATGGTTAGTGCGATAGACCAAATGGCCGACTCAGATCAAATACCAAGAACTCGTTAAGCGCAGTAAGTATCCGCTAACGCCGAACAGGCTAGGCCCACCTCTCCTAGGCGGTCTCAACCTGCCTGCCGCCCGCCACAAAGATCCATCCAGAGGGCCGCCGACCAAAGGTCCTTTCAGCCCCAAACTGCGGAATCACTCATGGTACTCTCGAGCCGAATTCGACTTTTAAGCACCACATGTATCATGTATAAAGTATATAGTATATACCGTGATCACCTCCCGAGTGATCACGGCCCGATAGTATAGCACAAAGCAGATGGACAAGAATGTAGGGCCACAGATGAAAATACTAGCATCCTATACTAAGCATATAGGATTGCGTAAAGGTAACAACAAAGAGTAACAAGGACAAAGCTATGCATCGTGATAGGTGTAACGGAAAGCAAGAATATGCTACACTACTCTAATGCAAGTAGTATAGAGTAGAATAGGCGATATCCGTGATCAAGGGGGGGGCCTTGCCTGGTTGCTCGCAAGAGAGAGGGGTCGCCAACTCCGTAGTCGAACCGGGCAGCAAAGCAGCGCCGGTCTCTTGGTTCAGCTAAGAAGAGGGGAGAAACAATGAATATTTAAGCAAACAGCTGCATGACGATGCATGACAAAGCAAAGTGTGATGCTAGGCGTGCCCTAACGCGTATGTGGTGATACCGGTGAAGGGGAAACATCCGGAAAGTATTCCTTGTTTCGCTTTTTAAGCAGAGGAGCCGAGGGGGAAAGTTGCGAGTTCGATAGGTTAGGGGTGTGGTGGACGAACGGGTTGCCTATCCGAATCGCCTCGCCGCTCGAGCAACTTTCATGTTGAAAATATTTTAACCGAGTTACGGATTAAAAGATATGATTTTCTAAAGATTTTATTAATTTCGAATATAATTAATTATTTAATTAATTCAAAAACAGATTAATGATATCAAGATGATGTCATGTTGACATCAGCAGTCAACAGAGTTGACTTGTCAACCTGACATGTGGGTCCAAAGGGGACCCACCGCCATTCTTTGTTTAGGTTAATTACAGATTAGTTAATTTAATTATTATTTAATTAACCTAACTAGTTAATTAAATTAATTAAACCGATTAATTAACTTAATTAATTCATTAGATTAATTAATTAATACTTAATTTTATTAAATCATTTTTTATTTTTATTTATTATTTTTATTTTTAATTCCTTTTTTTTAATAAAACTTTATGGGGCGGCCCTCGTGGTCAAGGGCCTCGGGCTAATCGGGCTGGGCAAGGCCGCCGTCAACGAGGCGCTGGCAGCAAGGCCAAGGCGCGGCGCTGGCGCCGCAAGGGAAGCGGGCGAGGTCCGACGTGGTGGTGGCCGGGAGGCCGACGGAGAGGCGGGGAGCACGGGCCACTGGCAGAAGCGGCCACCGGCCGAGGCGGCGAACGGCGCGCCATGGCGAGCCTCGCCATGCGGTGGCGGCGATCGCCGTGGCCAGGCCCGGCCAAGAGAGGAGGTGCGGACGGGTCAGGGCGGCGGCGCGAGGCGAGGCAGGGAGCAGCACGGGAGCGGGAGGGGGCCGGCGCCGGAGGGAGAGGAGGCTGGGGCGCGGTCACGCACCGGGCACGGACGGTGAGCCGCGCGGGCGGAGAGCTACGGAGACGGGCGCGCGCGCTCGACGCCCGCGCGTGATTCGGCCCGGCCACCATTGGGGGGGGGGGCAAGGGGGATCGGCGGGCGATGGATCCGGCGAGGGGCGGGGAGAAGGAGGACCGGGGTCCTCACCGGGGTGCGTAGGGCAACGGTAGTAGGCTCGGGGAAGGTTGGGGAGGACCGGCGAGGAGAAGGACGGGGACGGCGTCGCCGAGGAGCAGCCGGCGAGGTGGCGGCGAAGCTCCGGGCGCTGGCGAGGTGGTCTCCTCCCTCGATCCCGATCCAATCGGGGAGAGGGGAGATATTTTCGGAGGGGGGGGGAAGTGTCGGTGGGGGGGAACGGGTTGGACCGAGGGAAGTGGGGTGGCTTATGGGGGTGGGGGTGGGCGGCCTGGCCGGGTTCTGGTGGCTACCGGGCAGTTGGCCCATCGTGGGGGTTTCTCTTCTTTTGTTTTGTTTTTTTTCTTTTATTTATTTACTTTTCTGTTTTAAATCATTCTAAATTATTTAGGCCTTTTATAAAAATGTGTTTACCTCACCACAATTACCTTTGTAATATTTGACAATCACCAACATTTTTGTTTTAATTTTTGGAAACTTTTATTGTTATCATTAACTTGCATTTGAATTTCAAAACAGTTTTGATTTAACCTGTGATTAACTACAAGGATGAGGTGACGTGGCACCATCAACGGAGATTACTGTAGCATGATTATCCGGCGCTATAAATCTCCTCCATTACAAGAAATCTCGCCCGAGATTTAGGAGGTAGAAGGAAAGAGTGCGGGTATTCATCACGCAGACGATCGCCTCGCTCCCAAGTGGCTTCTTCTTCGTAATGGTGCGACCATCGAACTTTGAGGAACTTGATCGCCTTTCCTCGCGCAGCGGCGCTCAGCTTGGTCGAGAATGCGACCGGATGCTCTTTATAGGAGAGGTCCTGCTGCAATTCGAGCACTTCATGGTCCACTGCTCGGATTGGGTCCTTGAAGCAGCGTCGGAGTTGTGATACGTGGAACAAATCGTGAACCTGAGAAAGGTTTGGCGGAAGTTCTAGTTGATATGCCGCTTTTCCACGCCTTTCCAGAATAGTGAATGGGCCAATATAGCGAGGAGCTAGTTTTCCCTTGATCCCAAAGCGGTGAGCACCCTTCATTGGTGTAACGCGAAGATAGGCCTTTTCGCCAGGTTGATAGACCATGTCTTTATGATGATGGTCATAATTACTCTTTTGACGGATCGAGCAGTCTTGAGATTCCCGCCAATAATGCGGACTTGTTCTTCGCATGTTGGATAATATCCGACCAAGAGTGGACGCTCCCGCTTCGACCAGTTCAGAGGGTTCGCACTTTCGTCCATATAACACTTCAAGGGGCCATCTTCGCACTAGCTTGATAGCTATTGTTATAAGAGAACTCAGCATACGGAGAGATTCCTCCCATTTCTTGTCAAGGAAATAACACAAGCTCAAGCATGTCTTCGAGAACTTGGTTGACACGCTCGACTTGCCCTTGTGATCATGGATGAAACGCAAGATCGAAAGATAAGTGAGTCCCCATAGCTTCTTGGAAACTTGCCCGTAATCTCGGTGAATAAGCTGCCACGGTCCGAGCTGATAACCAAAGGAATACCGTGAAGTGAAACAATTCGACATATAGAGAGTTGCAAGCTGACTAGCAGGATCGCTTTTTTGACCGCCGTAAAATGTGCAACTTTAGAAAGCCGGTCAATGACGACAAGAATAGCATCATTACCTTTCTCGCGATTTGGGAAATCCTGTGACGAAGTCCATTTCAACATGGTCCCATTTCCATTCAGGAATAGAGATAGGTTGCAGAGTTCCAAAGAGGCCTTTGATGCTCGCTTTGATACGACGGCAAACGCCACATTCAGCAACATAGCGAGCAATGTCTTGCTTCATATTAGACCACCAGAATCTCTGACGGATGTCCTGGTACATCTTTGTACTGCCAGGATGGATACATACAGGCGTATCATGAGCTTCCTTCATAACTTTCTGAGTCATATTCAGGTTTTCCTTCTTACACGTCACCACTAGGCGGCCTTTGAAGTACAAGGCGCCATCATCAGCAATAGTGAAGAATGAGGGCTTTCCTTCTTTGAGGTCGCGCTTAATCTTGTGGACTTCAGAGTCATATCCCTGTATTGTCTTGATGGAGCTCACGAGATCGGGTTCGACAACCAGGGTAAAGAGGGAACCCTGGGAAACAACACGGAGATTCATCTTGCGGAACTCCGGAGGAGGGGGAGCGAGTGCACCCGGAGGAACAATATGGAGGTTCAGCTTTCTGAACTCTTCAACAAGTGAGGGCTGAACTTTGTGAACTTGGAGGTGGTTGCAGTAAGACTTGCGGCTCAAGGCATCAGCCATTACATTAGCCTTGCCTGGTGTATAGGAAATACCCAAGTCAAAGTCTGCAACAGTCTCCATCCATCTCTCACGACGGAGGTTCAGGTCTGGCTGAGTAAATGATACTTCAGACTTTGGTGGTCGGTGAAGATCTCGCAACGACACGAGAAGGTAATGTCGCCATCGCTTCAAAGGCATGAATGACAGCAGAAAGCTCGAGGTCGTGAACTGGGTAGTTCTCTTCGTGAGGGCATAATTGCCGAGAGGCATAAGAAATCACTTTGCGCTCCTGCATTAGGACACAGCCTAATCCTTGAGGGGAAGCGTCGCAGCAAATGACGAAGTCCTTCTTAGTATCAGGAGGAGCTAGTACTGGGGCAGAAGTCAACTTGTCTTTGAGCGCCTGGAAGCTTTCCTGACATTTATTTGTCCATTAGAACTTGACGCCCTTATGCAATAGGTTAGTCAGAGGCCTGGCAATCTTGGAGAAGTTCTCACTTAATCGACGGCAATAGCTGGCGAGACCGAGAAAACTTCGACTTGCTTGACATTCTTCGAGGAGTCCAATCAAGAATAGCCTGAACTCGTTCGGGTTGACGGCAATACCATCCTTAGAGATGACATGCCCGAGATAGGTCACTTGGAAGCCGAATTCACATTTGGAGAACTTGGCATAAAGTTGATGCTCTCGTAGCTTTTTCCAAAGACAAGACGAAGGTGTTCAGATGTTCTTCTTCGCTCTTGGAAAATACCAGATATCATCCAGATAAACCACGACTTAACTTGTCGAGGTAATCCATGAATATATAGTTCATCAGGCGAGAGAAGGTGGCTGGAGCATTAGTTAAGCCGAAAGACATGACGGTGTACTCATATGAACCATAACGAGTCACAAAGGCAGTCTTTGGGATATCCTCCTCACGAACACGGATCTGGTGGTAACCCAACCTCAAGTCGAGTTTCGAGAACACCGATTTAACCAGCCGCTTGATCATAAAGATCATTGATCCGAGGAAGAGGATACTTATTCTGAATGGTAGCTTGATTTATAGGACGGTAGTCTTGGACCAATCGGTTTGTCCCATCCTTCTTCTTGACAAAGAGAGAAGGTGCTCCCCAAGGAGAGCAGCTTGGGCGAATGAAACCACTTCGAAGAGATTTGTCGATTTCCTACTTAAGCTCAAGGAGTTCATGCGGCGGCATCTTGTAGGGTCGCTTGGCTATAGGAGTGGTGCCTGGTTTCAAGTCGATGACGAATTCGACAGCTCTAGCAGGGGGAATCCCTGGAAGTTCTTCAGGAAAGACGTCCTGGAAGTCGCGAACGATAGGAATGTTATCAATGCCCTCGAGTGGTGCGGGGTTCAATGCATTCAATGCATAGAGCCTTGCCTCGGCATTCTGAACCAGATGAGCATTGTAGCTTATTATTTCATCAAAAGGGTGTAGCAGATGGACGGTCTTAGTGGCGCAAACTATGGAACCAGTATGCGCCTTTAACCAATTCATTCCCAGAATAAGATCAATGCTACAGGACTTCAGAACGATAGGAGATACAAGGAATTCCAGTCCTTCGATTTCAACGGGAACGTCGTGGCTAATCATAGAGCTTTGACATTGACCCGCTGGAGTGTGCACTACTAGCGCAGTGTTCATCTCTTCATATTTAATGCCATGCATGAATGCAAACTCGCGATATGAATGAATGCGATGCTCCCTAATCGAATAAAACAGATGCCGGATCAATTAACGAGGAGTGTATCCATCACAAGAGCAGGCTGGTCTTGAGCTTCGCTGAGATCAACATGGTTGGCATGAACACCACCATAAGACTTGGCATTGTTGTTGCGGGCTGGTTGCTTCCACGGCCGCCATGGAAGGGCCAGCTTGATTCTGGTTCGATTCGATAGCAGCTCTCGGCAAGGTGACCTGGTTGACCACACTTGTAGCACGCACCATTATTGGGAGTGGGAACAGAGCCTCCGGTGGTGGAGCCGGAAGCCTTGGCTGCCTAGTTGGAGGAGTAGGCGACGAGGTGCAGATAGGTCTGCCTTGGGGGCAGGTGCATTCGGCTGGTACATGCTGTTGGGAATCCATATCTTGCGCTTTCTCGCGAGGACGGGCCCAAGATGAGCCCGTGTCACGGTTATGCCTGTTAGAGCTCGTATTCCTGCAGACCAGTTTCGACATTGATAGCTTTGTTCACCAAGGTGGCGAAATCAGCAAAGTCGCACTAGAAGTGCGAGCTTGATGTCACTTGAAGGCCGCCACGGAACTTCTCTTGTCTCAAGGCATCGCTTGCAATGTCCTCTTCAAAGATAGCGAGACAAGTCCAGAACTCCCACGATAAGCTTCAACAGTCTTGTTGCCTTGGGTGAGGTTATGAACTCACGCTTCTTCCGTCCATGACTCCTTGAGGGATGAAGCAGCACGAAAGCAGCTTGGAAGTCCGCCAGTGATGATTGTTCCAACCGGCAGAGTACACCGTGGCTGTCCCACCATTGAGCTGCGGGTCCCTTCAGAAGAAGGAAGCAAAAGTGACATAGCCGGCAGGGACTACATCAGCAGACTCCATCTCATAGGTGATGTCACGGAGCCACCATCAGATCCAAATGGCTGGGTTGAGCTGCGGTACACACTTGGGTTGAGGCGATGAAATCCAAAGCAGAGTTGTTGTGTTTGGCTGCTGGTCCATATTGGGGCGAGGAAACCGAGCCATCATGTTTTCCATGAATCGGCGATTCATCTCAAGCTGTTGGATCATACCAGCCATGTACTCAAAGCGGTGGTGGGAAGTTGCCACCACGACCACGACCAGCTGGTCTAACCATCCCGCTAATATAACAGGGTAGTTCAAAGATTGAGAAGTTTTGCAAAGGACAAGAATCATAATGAAACATGCATAATGAAAGCAGCACGATAGAAACTACATAGTAGTCGGCATATCTTACAAAAGGGGTCATGCATAGAGTTCGGTACACAGAGTTCAGTACATAGTCTAAGACATCATAGGCGGCACGCAGGCTCGCGACGAATGCATCTCACACTAACAAGCAAGCCTACATCAGTCCCACGAGGTACTGCAGAGGTAGCTGTAGCCTGAAAGCTAGTAGTGTGGCAGCGATAGTCCTCCACGCCGCTGACTGGGGCCGGATACTCGTGCGAACCCGACGCCCAAGTGGCAGAAGAGGACCAAGTGCGGGAGAGTAGCCTCCCACCTCTGGCCAACCGACACCCTGGGGCATCACGGTCCTGGTTGGGTAGATCGCAGAACGCGGCAGCTCTCTGGATCGGACAAAGGGGTGCAACAGCGTCAGAGCACGGTAAAGGTGCTGACGGGTGGTGTACAACTCGTGGCGAAGAGCTCGGTTAGCTCGATCCAGCCCATCAAGATGCGTAACAAAGTTCGATGGTAGAAGGGCTCTCGGTGACAAGGGAGTAGGCAGCAGTAGTAACCTCCTCACCAACATCAGATGCGATAGCAATGTGCCTGAAGGGGGAGGTGTCCAACTCCCGATACTCTCCACGAAGACGTGTCAGAGCAGCATAAGCAGCATCGTGGACTGCCATATCGATAGTCACCCCAACACCATGTGCGGTGTGCAGCACAGTAGTGGAGTCATACTCCCGAGAGTAGAGGTGGACGATGGCTCAAGATCGCTCCTGGTTAAAGTCTTGGTACTCCTCAAAGACGGTGTACTCAGGTGCCAGCGATAACCCGATAGGTCATCATCTCTGCTAGCACCGCAGTGATCCCGAGGCACCAATGGCCGTCGTGTGGCGCACGACCTGCCTCGTGGGTTCCATCTCAAGACAAAGATGTTTCAAAGGAGTCAAATGACAAGGTGGAAATTGATCAAAATACAATTCCAAGGAATAACTATGGCTTTATCCAACTTTGGGGTGAATGTGGTCACGGGATCCTAGTGTTAGTTAGTAAATTCGCTTAACCCGAGTAGAAGAGAGTTCAGAGTCCCGAGTAAAGGTCGAGGAGTAAAAGATCCTAGTACCACCCGATGGCGACGTGGGCCCGTAAGGCACACAACCAAGTTAGTAAAAGTTTTGCAATTTCTAGACTCGACTTCGCCAAGGAGTGTGGAAGGGGATTCCTACAGCAATGGCTCGATACTAACTTGTGACGCCCCGATTCAATCAGACACTAATCATACACGCAAACGCAGTACGATCAAGATCGTGGACTCACGGAAGATATCACAACACAACTCTACAAATAAAATAAGTCATACAAGCATCATAATACAAGCCAGGGCCTCGAGGGCTCGAATACAAGTGCTCGATCATAGACGAAGTCACCGGAAGAAACAATATCTGAGTACGTACATAAGTTAAACAAGTTTGCCTTAAGAAGGCTAGCACAAACCGATACAGATCGAAGAGGCGCAGGCCTCCCGCCTCGATCCTCCTAAACTACTCCAGTGTCGCCGCCGCCGGCTGCACATAGTAGTAGGCACCTCCGTGGTAGTAGTCATCATCGACGGTGGCGCTCGCCCCTGGCTCCATCGTCTGGTCGCAGCAACCGGTAAAGAAAGGGGAAAGGGGGAACAAGGCAACCGTGAGTACTCATCCAAAGTACTGCAAGCAAGGAGCTACACTACATATGCATGGATATATGTGTAAGGGGCCATATCGGTGGACCGAATCGCAGAATGCCGTAATAAGAGGGGATAGCTAGTCTTATCGAAGACTACGCTCGCAGCCTCCGCCTTACAAAGATGTAGAAGAGAGTAGATCAAGTCCTCCAAGTAGCATCAGATAGCATAATCCTACCCGCGATCCCTCCTCGTCGCCTGTTAGAGAGCGATCACCGGTTGTATCCGCACTTGGAAGGGTGTGTTTTATGAAGTATCCGATTCTAGTTGTCATAAGGTCAAGGTACAACTCCAAGTCGCCCTGTTATCAAGATCACGGCTATTCAATAGATTAAACTCACCGCAGGGTGCACCACATAACCCAACACGCTTGATCCCATTTGGCCGACACACTTTTCTCGGCTCATGCCCGCCGCTGAAGATCAACACGCCGCAGCCCCACCTAGGCACATCGAGAGGCCAGACGCCGGTCTAAACCTAAGCGCCACAGGGTCCGGGCCCATCGCCCATAGCACACCCGCACGCCGCTAACGCGCCGGAAGCGACCCTAGCAACCTCCATTACAAAGGAAGTCACGCTACGCGGTCCAATCTGGCGCGCGCCGCCGTCGCCGATGTCACGAAGGCTTCGCCGATACCACGACGCCGGATACCCATAACTACTCCCGTAGATGGTTAGTGCGATAGACCAAATGGCCGACTCAGATCAAATACCAAGAACTCGTTAAGCGTGTTAAGTATCCGCGAACGCCGAACAGGGCCAGCCCACCTCTCTCTAGGCGGTCTCAACCTGCCCTGCCGCCCGCCACAAAGATCCATCCAGAGGGCCGTCGGGACAAGGGTCCTTTCAGCCCCAATCCGTGAATCACTCATGGGTACTCCTCGAGCCGACCGACTTTTAAGCACCACATGTATCATGTATAAAGTATATAGATATACCCGTGATCACCTCCCGAGTGATCACGGCCCGATAGTATAGCACAATGAGACGGACAAGAATGTAGGGCCACAGATGAAAATACTAGCATCCTATACTAAGCATATAGGATTGCGTAAAGGAACAACAAAGAGTAACAAGGACAAAGCTATGCATCGTGATAGGTGTAACGAAAGCAAGAATATGCTACGCTACTCTAATGCAAGCAGATAGAGTAGAATAGGCGATATCCGTGATCAAGGGGGGGCTTGCCTGGTTGCTCGCAAGAGAGAGGGGTCGCCAACTCCGTAGTCGAACCGGGCAACAGCAGCCGGTCTCTGGTGTCAGCTAAGAAGAGGGGGAGAAACAATGAATATTTAAGCAAACAGATGCATGACGATGCATGACAAAGCAAAGCGTGATGCTAGGCGTGCCCTAACGCGTATGTGGTGATACGGTGAAGGGGGAAACATCCGGAAAGTATTCCTAGTGTTTCGCTTTTCAGAGAGAGCCGGAGGGGAAAGTTGCAAGTTCGATAGGTTAGGGGTGTGGTGGACAAACGGGTTGCATATCCGAATCGCCTCGCTGCTCGAGCAACTTTCATGTTGAAAATATTTTAACCGAAGTTACGGATTAAAAGATATGATTTTCTAAAGATTTTATTAATTTCTGGAATATAATTAATTATTTAATTAATTCGAAAAACAGATTAATGACATCAGCTTGATGTCATGCTGACATCAGCAGTCAACAGAGTTGACTTGGTCAACCTGACATGTGGGTCCAGTGGGACCAACCTGTCATTCTCTGTTTAGGTTAATTAAAGATTAGTTAATTTAATTACTATTTAATTAACCTAACTAGTTAATTAAATTAATTAAACCGGATTAATTAACTTAATTAATTCATTAGATACTTAATTAATTAATAATTAATTTTATTGAATCATTTTTATTTTTATTTATTATTTTTATTTTTAATTCCTTTTTTTATAAAAGGTTATGGGGGCGGGCCCCGGTGGTCAGTGGCCCCTAGGGCTAATCGGCTGGTGCGGCGCCGCTCAACGGGCGCGGCAGGCAGCTGACGGGCGGCGCGGCGCCGCAAGGGGAAGCGGGGCGAGGTCCGACGTGGAGGTGGCGGGGCCGCCGACGGAGAGGCGGGGAGCACGGGCCACCGCAGCAATGGGCACCTACCGAGGCGGCGAACGGCGCGCCATGGCGAGCCTCGCCATGCGGTGGCCGGGCGATCGGCCGTGGCTGCGGCGGCCGAGAGGAGGCGCGGACGGGCTCAGGGCGCCTGGCCAAGGCGAGGCAGAGGCAGGGAGCAGACGGGGAGCGGGAGGGCCGGCGCGCCGGGAGGGAGAGGTGGCTGGGTGCGACACGCACCGGGCGCGAAGGCGAGCCGCGGCGGGAGCTGGAGACGGGCAAGGCGCGGCGCCAGCGATTCGCCCGGCCACCAGTGGGGGCAAGGTGGATCGGCGGCGACGGATTCGGCGAGGGGCGGGGAGAAGGAGGACCGGGGTCCTCACCGGGGTGCGTATGGCAACGGCAGTAGGCTCGGGGAAGGTTGGGGAGGACCGGCGAGGGGGAGGACGGGGACGGCGTCGACGAGGAGCAGCCGGGCGAGGTGGCGGCGGCTCCCGGCGCCGGCGAGGTGGTCTCTCCTCGATCCCGATCCAATCGGGGAGAGGGGAGAGATATTCGGGAGGGGAGGAAGTGTCGGGGGGGGAACGTTGGTTGGACCGAGGGAAGTGGGGTGGCTTATGGGGTGGGGGGCTGGGCCGGCCGGGCTCGGTGGCCAGCTGGGTCGGTTGGCCCATCGGGTGGGGGGTTTCTCTTCTTTTTGTTTTGTTTTCTTTTCTTTTATTTATTTACTTTTCTATTTTAAATCATTCTAAATTATTTAGGCCTTTTATAAAAATGTGTTTACCTCACCACAATTACCTTTGTAATATTTTACAATCACCGAACATTTTTGTTTTAATTTTTGGAAACTTTTATTGTTATCATTAACTTGCATTTGAATTTGAAAACAGTTTTGATTTAGACCGTGATTAACTACAGTGACAGAGGTGATGTGGCACCATCAACGTGAGATTACTGTAGCATGATTATCCGGGCGTTACAAGTATATAGATGCATTAATAATATAAGAGATATTGTGATATCCCAACATAAACATAAACCAACATGGAGCAATCTTCATCTTCACCTGCAACTAGCAACGCTATAAGAGGGGCTGAGCAAAGCGGTAACATAGCCAAGCAATGGTTTGCTAGGAAGGGTGACAAATGTTAGAGGCTGACATGGCAAATTGGGAGGCTTGAAGAACAAGTTATAGGAAGCGCAGCAAAGCGATAGAACGAAGCAACTAGCATAGCGATGATAGTAGTGAGATCCAAGGTGACGGTCATCTTGCCTGAAATCCCACAAGGAAGAAGAACAAGTCCATGAAGAAGACGAACGGATGAAGCCGAAACCAAGCGTAGACGAACGAATCCTCACGATCGCAACGAAACGGGAACTATCGAGAAGAAGCACACAACATGGTGAACACACCACACATGAGCAAGGCATGATGCTCTACCGAGTATGATGCATGACAAGGCTACAAGAAGCTACTCATGGCAAGAGATGATGCATACAAGAGCAACACATCAAAGCAAGGTTAAATGAGGCCGGAACAACATATAACCAATCCGGTGAGTCCTCATATGCAAATTTAGAAGTTGGTCCAGATCTGAACAAACATTAAGTTTAAGGTATTAAACAGCAAGTTAAAGAGCACCAAGAGGATCTACACGAAATTCTAGTCAAGTTACATATAAAGTTCATTCAATTCGGAGCTACGGTCTAGAAGATATGAGCAAAACAAGTTAAACATGACATTGATGCAAAACACATACAAAATCAAGCAAACACCTCAAAACAAGGATGCAACAAGGTAACATGAAACTAGATGCAAAACTAAGCAAGTTTCATATAGAGCACACTCAAAACGGAGCAACGGTGCAACACATACTCTATACAAGTTAAAAGGACAAACTGTCCAAAACAGCAACTAGGCATCTAGCAAGCATCAAAACAATATGCTACAACATCTCAACGTGAAAACAGAAGACATTGGCATGAAGTAAAGGTAAAGCAGGACAAAACATGAACACTGAGCTATCTCCAGAAACCAATAAAACATGCTCAAAAGGACATGGCAAGATTGCAAATAATAACAGTTTCAGGCTTAGCAGGAATAACATCAGGTTGCAATGTTTAGAGCTATCAAACAACATGTTATAGGAATTTAACATGGCAAACAAAGGCATGGCACGCTAGTACTAAAGACAAAGAGCAAAACTCCCTTAGCGAACTTATTCCAAAGATCAACAGAAAAGATGGTAAGATCCATGCAAACATGGCAAATGATATGACAGATTCATACATGGCACGAACAACAATAAGTAGGCATGTTGGTGAGCTTGTACCACTCACCACACCGCAATACATGGCATGGAAAGGTAACCAACTGTAAGATGGCATATTTATGAAGCTAAACATGGCAAGAGCAAGTTTATATCATGCTTGCATCACTAACGACAATCATGGCAACATTGAACTTAATGTTAACAGGCTGACAGCAACATTATTTAGCAATTTGAGAGCAAGATTATAACAAGCTACAGCAGGCTATAAATGTAACCATGGGCATGGATGGATAGAGAATGACATGTATAACAAAACAACCTTAGTGAAAATCTCCAGATTATGCATAGAATGACTTGTAGCAGCAGGTTTACTTAGCATCATAATATAACAGAATCAGTCTAGCAAAACAGTAACAACAAGTACCCTAATTCACGAGCTCGATGCACTCACTACAAGACTAAAAGAAATTACATGGATGGCACCACTGTAAAGATGGCATGATGTAGCACAAAACACATGTAGACATCAAGCTCAAAGGATGCACACACAAAATGCAATGAAAAAGACAAATCACCAAGTAATAACAGTTTCAGCAGGTTTACAGCAACATGCACTCTTGCAATGATGATTTGGGCATCAAGATGGACTCAAATGAACATGACCCAATGGAACAAAATGTCGAGCACATCCAGATGAACAATTTGATACATCATGCATGCAAAACGGAGCAGTATACTAGGAGATATGATGCGATGAACAGGGAAACATAATGCAAATAAACATGATGCGATGATACTAGGAGCAGTATACTAGGAGATATTTCGGGGTCAACCTCGGGTTCGCACGGAAATCGATGCAGGGCCGGAGTTCGCCGGAGATGTGGCCGGAGAGGATGAAGACGACGGCCGGAGCTCGGGGAAGCGCAAGAACGGGCGGCGGCGCACGGATCCGGGCCGGATCTCGCCGGATCCGGCCGGATCCCGGCGAGGGAGGGCGCGGGGCACGAGAGTGAGCTCGCGGAGCTCACGGCCGGCGAGGAGGCGGCGGCTCCGGCGGCCGAGGCGCTGGGATGAAGAGGGCGGCGGCGCTTCGGCGCGGGCGACGCGGCCGGGCTGCGCCGGTTCCGGGCGACGGCGGCGGGCCACAGCCGGCAAGCTCGGCGGCTCGCCGGCTGGAGGCGGGCTGGACGGCGGAGGGCGCCGACGCTGGGCGCGGCCGCGGCGGCGGGACGGGCCAGCGGCGGGGATCTGGGCCCGCGCGGACCCCGGATGGGCTTTGCGGGCCGTCGGCGCGGGGACGGCGGCGGAGGACAGGTGGCGCTCTCTGATTCACTGGTGGCGGCGGCTAGACGCGTCCGGCACCGACGGACGTTTCCGGCGCGGGGAGGGGAGGTGGATCTAGGGTTTAGACTGCGATTTTGAAGGGGGAGGTGTTTATATAGGTAGAGGGAGCTAGGAGAGTCCAAATGGGAAGCGGTTTTCGCCCACACGATCGTGATCGAATGACCGAGAGCATGGAGGGGGTTAGGATGGGCTCAAGGGCTGTTATGAAGGGGTGTTGGGCTGCACACAAAAGAGGGCTTTACGGTTACCCGGTTAACCGTTGGAGTATCAAACGACCTCCAAATGGCACGAAACTTGACAGGCGGTCTACCGGTAGTGTACCAAGGCTGCTTGGCAAACCTCGGTCCATTCCGAGAAAGTTTAACACCCGCTCACAACAAGAGACAAAAGGGGGACGCTGGAGGACATAGGAGTGCCGGATTGTAAAACGGACAACGGGGAAAATGCTCGGATGCATGAGACGAACACGTATGCAAAATGAGATGCACATGATGACATGGCAAAATGCAACACGCAAACAAATGACATGGCGACAACGACGAATAACTGGAAGACACCTGGCGCATCGAATCCGGGGTATTACACTCTCGGTCTCACACACCTCTCCCACACACACACTCGATGTCTCTTCCAAATAGTCTGCTCCCCCAGCCCGCACCCGTGCTATCCCGCTACTACACATGTCACACCATTCCCCCCTTCCCTTATACTAGGTTTACATCATCAGTGGTCTCTCTATTCCACATACACTCTCTCCCTCTCACACACAATCGCGTGCACAAACACACACAAACATGCACAAACACCCATTTATCTAGATCATCATCTCTTCCCATGTCCGCATGTGTATCTCACACACTCACTCTCTAATTATGTATATGTGTCTCCACGTTACACAACACAAAGCCCCATGTACATGTCTCTCTCTATCCTCCACACACATAGACACAAAGAATCTGTTATCATTGCCTCAGTCTCTAACATATCACACACGCACACTCTCTCTCTCTCTCTCTCTCTCTCTCTCGCAAACACGCTCATCAAGGGTTTCCCTGAGAATAACTTACCGTCTATTCATCAACAGCCGTGGCAGTACGGCGAACACGAGACGTGAAAAAGAATAAATCTACACGTGCTTAGACCACCTAGTATGACTACTAGGACTAGAGCAAGCCAAAAAGCGCGCCGTCGTCACCCCCTCCTTGTCGACGACGGGAAAATCTTTGTTTTACATAGTCGAGAAGTCATTGTGCTAAGGCCCCACATGCCGAGGCATTGAATAGAATGTAGATGCTAGTTTACGGAAGCAAGTATCAATAATACGTTTGTATCTCCATACTTATATTTCTTCTCTTATAAAAAACCGAGGTCGTGATGATGGTATGTGTGCCATCTTGCAATATAGACCGTCCGGTCTATATCTTACGGATGGAAATTAAACTAAAAGATACCCGCATCCCTCTCCACATTTGCAGACAAGGCCTTCCCTCGCTCATCCCTATCTCCAACAAACCTCATTGTTGAGCAATTAAGAAAGGAATCCTCTGGAACAAACTGGCCTGGTGGCCACTGCCGGCGTCGTCAATCCCCATGCCTCCGCTCAGTCCGACCACCAACCACCACCACACCCCACTCATCTTCACCTTATCTCATATTTCTCGAGATATCATTAGTTTTTCCACATGGGATTACTCCCGCAAGGGTCAATCACAACAAGTGTTTTATAAAAAAATGCATCTTGATGTTCCGTGCAATGCACGGATCTTGCTAGTACTCCTACACAAACTAAGTTGGTGATGCTGGTGTGTCTGCGATCCATCATTTCTGACCATTAGAACTACATCTAACAATTGTGAGGTAAGTTGTTGCCTTTTCTCACCAACATCCCACTTGTCTACCAATTTGCATAAAAACCCATAATTAGTATCTTAGAACCAACCACATCCCTCCCTGACCTCACCAAAGCAGCCCAAGGAATATATTCTAATTGAACATATGTATATCAAAATTAGAGTGTTTTGTACCAAGTTTGTGAATAAGTATTATTCTAATTATGATTCGTTGCAACGGACATGAACATTGCTAGTATTTCCAACCATGCATTTTTCCTAGTATTCCATAGTTTCAAGTTTTCCATCAAGATATTAGGCACTCATGGTTGATATTTAATTTCAATCATGTACATATATGCACTATGTAACTAGCCTTGCTTATTGGCTTCCAAAGCTTAACTTTCACTCCTACTTACAATTTGTAGAGTATTTAACAAAAAACTACCACTTTCAACCAGCCCTAGGAAGAATCTATTGTACAAAAAATAGCAAAAACATACCCAAAATTTCTTAATCCATGCCAAAAACTACTACCTAGTACTCCTACCGATTAGGTTCGTTTAAACCCATTTATGACAGGGTTGGCCCACACGTCCATGCTGACGAGGCAGCTTAAACCAACACATTTTGTTTGACCGTTGACACGAGGGACCCACATCTGACCTTCTATCCTGTTATTCCCCCTCAAATCATAATTTTTCCTGAACATTACTTCAAACAGCACTGATGCGTGTTCGTCGGTGGCCCCGGTGATGAGCGAGTTGGCGCGCCCACCGGACGGGTCGGACGCTTGCCGCTGGCCTCTCGACGGTTGGCAGGCTGGCCCGGCGTGACTCACGAGCGAGCAAGCCGCCGCTGGCCTTCGCCGAGCCGAGATGGCTGGCTGAGCGCTGGCGTCTGCGAGCAAGCCGCCGCGTTGCCATGCCAATCTAGCTAGCAAACCTTGCGCATAAGCAGCTGGATCGGAGCTATCTTGGCTCGCTAGCGGCCACGAGCGCCGGACGGAGCGGGCATTCGGGCTGCCGCAACATGGGCTCTGCACCTCCGGCGGTTTTGACCTCGCCTTCTGCCAGCGGCGGTAGTTGTGTCCCATGGCCGAGGATGACTAGGTGGACGGGCCGGAGGTAGGAGGTCAATCGAGGATTTTTGTTGGTAAGATCATGTACAATGGTTGATAAGGTAGTCTTATCTTAAGTCTGCCACGTATGCAAGTGGGAGTAGTTTCTTGGTATTTTAGTGGTTTCTTGCATTATTAGGGGTTTCTTGTAAGGAAATGTACGTACTACTAGCAGCAAAAGGCGATTCTAGGTTGCGTTGTACTCCAACGAGTACTACTAGTGGTCGCGGGAGTGTATACCTCGTTTTGTGGGTTCGATCTCGGGCGAACGCACGGAGGCCTTGTCGGTGTCAAAACCGGCGGATCTCGGGTAGGGGGTCTCGAACTGTGCGCCTAGGCGGATGGTAACAGGAGACAAGGGACACGATGTTTTGCCTGTGTTCGGGCCCTCTTGATGGAGGTAAAACCCTCACGTCCCGCTTGATTGATATTGATATTGTGGATGTTTACAAGAGTGGATCTACCACGAGATCAAGGAGGCTAAACCCTATAAGCTAGCCTATGGTATGATTGTAAGGGTTGTTGTTGTGTCCTACGGACTAGAGCCATCCGGTTTATATAGACACCGGAGAGGGCTAGGGTTACATAGAGTCGGTTACAATGGTAGGAGATCTACATATCCGATCGCCAAGCTTGCCTTCCACGCCAAGGAAAGTCCCATCCGGACACGGGCTAAGTCTTCAATCTTGTATCTTCATAGTCTTGGAGTTCGATCGATGATGATAGTCCGCCGATGATAGTTCGGTGATGATGGTAGTCCGCTATCCGGACACCCCTAATCCAGACTCCTCAATAGCCCTGAACCAGGCTTCAATGACGATAAGTCCGGCGCAGATATTGCTTGGCATTGCAAGGCGGGTTCCTCCTCCGAATGATAGAAGATTGTGAACACCAGATAGTGTCCGCTCGCAAAATAAATTCCACATTCCACCGTAGAGAGAATAATATATACACAAGTTCAATCTGCGACGTTTTCGCGGCATGACGCCACGCCACTACCAAGCCATTATTTAAATCGCTTTTTACTTTACCACCTCAACGATTTAGCGAAGCGGTTTCTTGGCACGCCTTGTCGAGCGAGATCGTGTTTCCCCTTAATCCGGATTCTCATCAATACGGACGTGGGTAACCCAACGCGCCCGCCGCCACGCCTCTATCGGCGAGTCCCAAACGGTCACGGAGACGGCTCTTGGTATTCTCCCTCTTTATAACGGGATCAAGGCTCATTTCTTTTCTTCAATCCTTCATCGAATCCTCTCCCCGCTCCAAGTTCCAGCACCTAGAGCTCCAGATTCGAGCGCTTCGGACTTTCAACGATGTCCGGTTCCGACCTCCAGGGCCGATGGATGCCCTCCTCCGTCACGGAGGAGGACGTGCTAAAGCTGCGGAGGCCAAGTACTGTCTTACGAGATTTCGCACAGGTTGCTGCCAAGGGCAGGCCATCCCCACCCCCGAGCCCGACGAGTATGTCGTTTTTGTATCCCACCTCCGTCGGGGTTTAGGCTTCCCGATGGATCCTTTTGTGAGAGGGCTCATGTTTTACTATGGGTTGGAATTCCACAATTTGGCTCCGGAGTCCATCCTCCATATTTCCGCATTTATCATCGTCTGCGAAGCCTTCCTCCGCGTCACCCCTCACTTCGGCCTGTGGCTGAAGACCTTCAATGTGGCGTCGAAGATGATCAGGGGGCGTCAAGCGGAGTGTGGCGGGGCAGCCATAAGTAGGAGGGCCGATGCCCCGTGGCCCGCTGGCTCCTTCCAAGAGAAGCTCGGCCTGTGGCAGGAAGAGTGGTTCTATATTACCGTTCCAAGGGGCCGCAGAACAAAAGCCGCCGCCCCTATTCCGCCCGGGACCTCCACGACGGTTGATGTCGAGGGTCAACCAAGGGCTCAACTGGGGGCCGTCAAAGGACGTGCCCCTACTACAGGGCCGGATTCGAGATCTCCAAACGAGGGAGGTCGATATGGTGGTGGTGATGTAGGTTATGCTGATTAGGCGTCTCCCGCCCTGCAAACGCCGCCCTCTCCAGCTATG
Organism: Aegilops longissima; assembly: GCA_021605205.1. NCBI lineage: Eukaryota > Viridiplantae > Streptophyta > Magnoliopsida > Poales > Poaceae > Aegilops > Aegilops longissima. The sequence goes on along the minus strand of CM038678.1, from coordinate 236,853,882 downwards.
GGAGTTCAATCCGGAGGGCCCACGGGTTCTTCAACACTTCATGGGTATGACACCCCTGGAGATGTACAAATTATTCTTCGGATCGCAGGAGGTGCGTCCGGAATTGACCGAGGATGCTGGCCTAAGCTGCAATCGCCCGGATACTCAAGTAAGTAGTTCCGAGTCCGGACGTACCGCTTTGTTTGCCTTTCGATGATTCGCTTATGACCAACTTCCTTCTACACAGGAGTGGATAGCGGAAGCAAAATTGATACGATGTCCGCCCCCCCTCCCCGAGACCGCGCCGGATCCCATGCTGGTCCGGATGCCTGAGGTTGCGCCTTCAGAGGAAGATGAAGGGGAAAGCAGGAAAGCTACTGCCTCGCCTAAGGAGGCTCTTGAAAGAGGGGGATCGAGAATCCTCCCTCCAAGGGGAGAAGAGGACTGCCTCGAGGACCCGGGGCAAAGCCCCTAAACGGGGAAGAAATTTCGCCAGAGGTCCTGCGTCCGGGAGGCCCCGCCGCACAATCTCCCTTAAAGAGTCAGCCTCCAACGAGCCATAAATAGGAAGAAAGGAGTTTTATAATAAGGGACATCCCTATTTCTGCTTCTGAGAATAACTAAAGTTTTTACCTTGTAGTTCGGATCTCCGCCCTTCGCAAATGAGCTCGTCTTGGGGACCTTCGTCCGGAGATGATGGAGAGCGAGACGCCTCCGTCCGGGCGCCGTCGGATAGGGCGGACGAGCCTCAAGTGTCGCCACGGAGGAGCCCCGGTTTGGCAAAGCCGATAGTTCGGGCGCCAATCGTGTACGGTGAAGGATCTGCTTGAGAAGGCGTTTATTCGTAAGATCACCACGCATTGATGAGCATGGTGATTGAAAGGATTTCGTCCGCCAAGACGGGTTGCACAATGCCGCCGCCGAGTTTGTGGCGGGGGTTTGAGGTACGTAAAATGACACACCGCTTAACAGTTTTGCATATAGAATCGCCTGTATGGATAGTAGCCCCGAGACTCGGTAGGTTGTCGAAATCGACAGCGTCGTCGAGGATCAAAATCGCAGGTTTAAATTTCCGCCGTGCCGATGCAGGTGGCGGGTTGTCCGGGGGCCAGCCGGACTGACGGAGTTGCTGAACTAAAGCGGCAACTCGCTGTTGTGGATGCGGACATCACGCTGGTCAACAGGCGACTTGATGAGTCACAAGGTAAGTGTTACTGTGCGATCACTTGGTAAGGAGCCAAAGCCAGCTCCTTACAACATGTTCGTGAAATGCAGATAGTGCCGCTGCCAGTGGAGAGCCTTCGGCCGAACTTGCTCAAGCCAAGGAGCAGGCCGAAGGAGTAATGCGGCCTCGAGGGCGGCCGAGGAGTTAGCGGCCGAAGGGTCGACATCTTGCCGAGCAAGGAAGAGATGGCTGAAATGGCCTTGAAGTTAAAATATGCTACCGACCGCAATGAGGCTCTTGTGAAGGAGCGCCTAGCGGGGCAAGAAGACCTGGGGCAGGCCACCGCCGAAGCCAAGGATGCCCGCTCTGCAATGCGGGCTATAAAGGAGGAGCTGCGCCAGGCCAGAGATATTGTAGCTGGCAAGCCTTTTCTGCTGCGCCGAAGGTTTACGGATCCAAAGTATGCTCAGCTGGGCCAACTGTGGGGTCCAGAGGACCCTTATATGGACTTAGCAGCGAGTGCGGCGGATGCCGTTGTGCATTTTCGAAGTCAGAAGGATCACAAGACGGAAGAGCTGTTTTGGTCTCACTTCCATAGTCCGGAGCATTCACTTCCGCTGACTGACCATTTGGCCGAGTGGGCTGAGCTAAATAGGTTGTCCGGTCTTGCTATGACGGATATAGTGACCCATATCCGGCCGGATAGGCCCGAGCCGAAGAGTTACTTTGGCTTATTGCAGCAATTTCTTGGGGCGGTGCCGCATATCAAGGCGATGAAGCGGTCGGCCTGCATAGAGGGTGCGTGGATGGCACTCGCCCGTGTGAAGACACATTGGACAGAAATGGATGCCACCGCTGTTGCGACCCCGGGTTCGGATGATAACGGTTACCCGCCGAGCACTATTTTGGCGGGTGCTGCGTGGTGCTCGTGTAATAGAGTCGCAGATGCTAAAAAATGTTACGCTTGAATGAACGCTTTTATGATGTAAAACAATATTTATGATGTAAGCGCCTTTTATACTTGTGCATTCAAGTAATAGAATATCTCCTATGCGGCCGCTCATGTATACGTGTGTATAACCCGAAAGATGGCGTCGTCGGCTTCAGCCCCCACGCACAAGGTGCGGGGTGTTCGCAAAAATAGCGCGCTTTCACACTTAATCCAACGCCTCGGTCTGTAAAGGAGGTGGTGGCGAGAAACGAGGCAACCGGACTATAATGCTTTATCACTTTCACTTAGCCATGGAGTTCAAGGGTGGGGCTACGACATAGCCCCAGGGGCACCGCGCTCTCCGAATTTGGGCGTGTATGTGCTCGGCCGAAACGACCCTTCACAAAGCGGAGGAATCCTAAACATTCCATAGTCGATCGAGTGGTTGACCAGTCTCTCTGTATCATGATAGTCAGTTTTCGCTTTCATCGAGGTGCTCGCCAAATTAACCGGGGCACAATCGCAGTAGTTCTCCGGAGCCGCGTTAGCCGATGATACGGAACGAAGGCAGCAAAACACAGGAGCCGGAAAACCCAACATTTGACCAAAGACATGATTCGAGCTGATGCATATAAGGCCTAACTCGAGACGCCAACACTCCGAAGGTGTTCGGTCTTTATAATAGCGGCAAAACAAAGCCCTAAGCCCCTTGTGTCCAGTGTACGGTAGGTTCTTACAGCGCGGCCGATGCCAAAACGCCAGTCTCCACACTGGTTATAATGATAAACCAGGGATTATAGCAACAAGAGACAGAAGAAAGGTTTACGAGGGTCTTAGTCCAAAAGAGTCCTTGCAACGGGTCCCTACTGCGTCTGCTACTGTGTCTCCGTTGTGCCGTATCCTGGACAGGTGTGCACGCTGTTCATCTGTAAAAAGAGAGGAACTTAGTTGGAAAAGAAATCGTGCGAGAAAGTGCATAAAAAATTGAAATATAGATTAATAAAGTTGAGCCTACGCTGTCTCATTATGGCTTATATGTACAAACCCTTGTGAAGGGGTGTGCGGCTAGGTAGCCCCTAGCTTATTTATTACGGACTCGTCCAGCCGTGTCCGGGGTCTCAAACGACCTTTTAATGAAATGATGCCACGTGGACCGGGCATTTTAAGCGTAAGAGACGCGTAATGTGGTATTGCATTGAAGCGGACGGAAGCTTCCCGTCCCAGTGATGCTTGATAGCTACTTTTAAATGGGGTGACATGAAAGGTTAGCTTTTCTCGTCAGAAGTTGTCAGGTGACCTAACACAACTTCTAGTAATAATGAGACTGTGCACCTGGCGTAAGGGCCTGGCGCCACTCCTTTGAAGGAAGTGCGGCTATGCCGAATTGTAGCAAGGTCTATCCCAACTTGCGGATTGTGTCCGGATATAGAAGGTTCAAGTCACTGCCGCCATCCATCAAAACCTGCATTAATTGCAGTCTGTCTATTATGAGATCCAATATCAGGGCAGTCTATCCTGCGTTCCGGATACTTCTGGACTAATCCAGATGGTCGAAAGTGATTGGTTTTGACATCCAATCTCGGTGTTCCACTGGGGTGGACCGTGCGACACTTGTCTTAGCGGGTGCCGTGTTGGTTTTCCGTACTATCACGTGAAGCGAGTTTACTGTTTTGACTTCTTGTGGGAAAGCCTTTTGACTTCCGGTGCTCGCTAGTGGGGTTCACATCGTCCTCGCTTGGCGCGAGTTCCTTGTGTCCGGGCGTTGAGTCTGCGGACTGTTTAAAACCCAACAATTTCGGTTGGTATGGTTTGCGTGCCTTCCGGAGGTATCGTGGATTTGACATATCCGATCTAAAATTTTGTTTAAATTTGATAGCTCGCCTCTGTTGTCCTTAAGAGGCCGTGTTTTATTGTTTGGCGCGAAGCTTTTGAATCCGGCGTTGACCGCCGTGCCCTTTGGGCTTTATCTTTATTCCGCGCCGATCTTTCCTGCGCCGTGACTTTCCGTTTCCATCTCCGATCTCGGATGTACTCGGCTCGCTGGTGCTGCATCTTGCTAGCCAGCTGTCTTCTCCTGCGCAAAAGCGCGTCATGAGGCTTGTTAGCGCGGCCATTGTTCTTGGATTCTCTTGGCCGAGGTGTCTGGCGAGCCATTCGTCTCAGACGTTGTATTTAAAACCTGCTAAGGCTTCCGCGTCCGGACAGTCGACTATTTGGTTCTTTTGGTAAGGAACCTATTCCAGAATTCGCGTCTGACTCTCCGGCTGTTGCGTTATATTACTCAGATCGTCAGATCCGGAGGGCGGACATAAGTCCCTTGAAAATTTGCTCTAAACGTCCTCAAGCTCTTCCCAACTTCCAATAGTGTTTTCTCGGGAGGCTTTTGAGCCAATGCCGAGCTGGCCCTTTGAGCTTGAGGGTAGGTATTTTATGGCGTGGAGATCATCTCCTCTAGCCATGTGTATGTGTAGTATGTAATCTTCTATCCGCACTCAAAGTCTGTTGTGCGTCGTATGCCTCTATGTTTATGGGTTTGAACCCTGCTGAAATTCATGATCCAAAGCACCTCATCGATAAAACATAAGCGGGTGTGCGGCGCCCAGATTTGGGTGTGCCGCTGTCTTCAACACTTGTCGCGTTGTGTTACTTCCTCGGGCCCTCTTTTTGACCCGTAGATGGACCTAGTTGGGCGTCCGTTTTCCCGTGATTATAAGTCGGCTTGTGTGCGGCCCCGCTTGTCGCTTTTGGCCTATCATCTGGCCGTCTATCCGGCCAGGCGGCCTCTTTATTTTTTGACTGTGAGGGCTCTATGGCTTCCTCGTCAAATTCTGGCAGCAACTTGCGCTTCGGGTAGCTCTTTGTTTGATGGCCCTTGCCATATTTGTCTGCAGTCTTGAATACTTAGCTCCACTTCATTCTGAGCATGTCGTCTGCTGTTTTGAGCTTCCGTTTTTCCTTGTTCAAACTTCTTGCAGTGGCGACGAGTCTTTTGTGTATGTTCTTATGCTCCGGAGTTGTGTCCGGACTGTTGATTGCTCCGTGAAGGGGTTGATTATCCGGCTTGTCTTGTTCGTCGTCCGCTGGTTTGCCCTGCTCTATCGCTAGGTCGTTAGGAATGCTGCTTTGATCGAGGCGGGACTTGGGGCGGCGTCTACGTCGCCGTTTTGGTTGTTTATCGGCGGGATTATCCTCTGCCGCGTCCCGTTGTTCCTCGTTATCGCTTCCCTTTGGGGTGTCCACCATATGTATGTCATGTAACGAGGTGGCCTTCCAGTGCCCTGTAGGGGCTAGTTCTTGATTGTCTCTGGCATCGCCGTCCATACCGTCGATGTCTTGAGTCGTGGTCGAGTCGCTCGGTTAAATCGTCGACGGTGGCTACAAAGTGGGTGGTGGGTGGGCTCTGAATTTCTTCATCGTCGCGTCCCAACCATCCTGGCCGAGTTCGCCAGGGCTCTCGAATAGCGAGAGATGCTTCAGTGAATTCGATATCGCCAAGGGCGAGTGCTGAAAGATGTCCGCAGCGTGAATTCCATGATCGGCGCCAGCTTGGATTCGACCGCGGGGCGTAGGAGGTTCGGAGTCCGGCAGAGAGTCCGGCACCTTGGAGTCATGAGCTTTACGCGGGACAAGGTAAGTGTTCGGCTCCATCGCCGTAGAAGTTGAAGCTCCCGAGGCGGTGTCCAGCCATCCGTCCTCGATCCGAGCGATCGGCTCCGGACTATGGGTCGGAGCGGATTTGTGTGCGGCCTCCCAGGTGCTGTCCGGCGGCAGAGTTAGGTCATGCCCATCGTGACAGCGCGGCACGCTCGGCTGTGGCTCAGATCCATCGAAGATCAAGTCCCCGCGGATATCGGTCGTGAAGTTTAGGCTTCCAAACCTGACCTGACGGCCAGGGGCATAGCTCTCGATTTGCTCCAGATGGCCAAGTGAGTTGGCCCGCAGTGCGAAGCCGCCGAATACGAAGATCTGTCCGGGGAGAAAAGTCTCACCCGGGACTTCGTCGTTGTCGATTGAAGAGGCCATCGGGCCTATCAGTGACGACACAGAGGAACCCTCAATGAAAGCACCAATGTCGGTGTCAAAACCGGCGGATCTCGGGTAGGGGGTCCCGAACTGTGCGTCTAGGCGGATGGTAACAAGAGACAAGGGACACGATGTTTTACCCAGGTTCGGGCCCTCTTGATGGAAGTAAAACCCTACGTCCTGCTTGATTGATATTGATATTGTGGATGTTTACAAGAGTGGATCTACCACGAGATCAAGGAGGCTAAACCCTAGAAGCTAGCCTATGGTATGATTGTAAGGGTTGTTGTTGTGTCCTACGGACTAGAGCCATCCGGTTTATATAGACACCGGAGAGGGCTAGGGTTACATAGAGTCGGTTACAATGGTAGGAGATCTACATATCCGTATCGCCAAGCTTGCCTTCCACGCCAAGGAAAGTCCCATCCGGACACGGGGCGAAGTCTTCAATCTTGTATCTTCATAGTCTTGGAGTCCGGTCGATGATGATAGTCCCGCTGATGATAGTTCGGCTGATGATGGTAGTCCGGCTATCCGGACACCCCCTAATCCAGGACTCCCTCAGGCCTTTTTAAAAAAAATAGTACTACTACACTTCACTGCGAGCCATATTTTACACGGGTAGTTTGAGTTTTGAAGTCGAGCGGACGTGCGGCCCACAACTGGGTGCCTTTGGACAGCCTAGCCACGTGAGCGGGTTTTCCTTCCCAGCATCCCGTGGCTCGCGTGCTCGCCCTAGCCGCACCTCGCTTGCAGCTTCCTCATCAGCTAGTAGCATATTTAAACTAGCGCCTCCCAATTAAGCCCGAGGAGCCGGAAAAAGCCTGGCGGGGCATTGGGAACTGTGCAATATGGTTCCGTACGTAAAGTGATCTACTACTACTCTGTAGCTTGTGGCGTTGCACGCATGGACTTCACTCCATTATCGGCTCTACTATAAAAGAAATTCCTCTTGACGTGTTTTTTTAAATGGAGGAAAAGCTTTGCTTCATCTCATTTATAAAGAAGGAACTACTCCCTCCATTCCTAAATGTAATGTGCATAGATAAAAGCCCACAATACCAATGCATGTGCTGGCGATATGTTTTGGACGAGAAAGCCCCGGTCAATTTGTTCCAGGTCCCATGTGCCCAACACAGCAGTAGATTAGAAAATTAGAGGGAAACTACTGCACCCTCCTGCCATCTGGTTCTGTCCCATCTGATGTGTACGAGAGCAAATAAACAAGGGAGGCAGCCTATGCGTTTGATGGGTTGGTGTAGGGCTAGTTTCGTCCAGAATTGGGTTGAACTCAAACTACGCACTACAATATGGAATTTCTCTAGAAAACTAATACGCACTATATTTAGGAATGGAGGGAGTACTAACAAAGTTCGACGAGATCCATTACACCTCCACAAATGGAAGCGAAAAGCCTAGTCTCGTTGTATCAAATAACTCAAATGTTCTGCCCCCGCAGTAACTCGTCGCTGATAAACAGGCTGCTAGTGTGTGCGTGAGAGGAGCGGCTGAGTAGGCCAGCTACTCCCTCGTGAGAGGAGCGGCTGAATATAGCATGAGAGTACCCACTAGGCCACTACGCAGTGTACTTCCCTGCATTGAGAGTACAGCGATGGTTCTAGAGAACAGTAGTACCCTCCACTTCCAACTGTAGCTCCTTGGCCCCGAGATTCAAGAGTTCAAAACTGGTGCACTATACTAGACTAGACTAGAAGTACAAGACATCGCACTACTAGTTGACAAAAGTAGTACTGGTACTGCTACAAAGATACAATCGTACTCCTCCGTCACATAATGTAAGGCGTTTTTGACACTAGTTGGCGTGTACAAAAATGGCAAAAACATACCCAAAATTTCTTAATCCACGCCAAAAACTACTACCTAGTGCCAAAATTTCTTACTAGTGCTATTATTTACAGTATAATGCAATCCCATAACATTCCATAATGCTAGTACTAGTAGTAAATAATAGCCTCACCCCTTCGTTGAGGAACGATCTACAGTTGGAAGGGCGAGGCCTGCATGTTACTATGCTCTTATCTCCTCCTCGCCAGCCCTCCCCGAAGAGAAGGCAGTTCGTCGCTGCTCCCATGGATTCGCCAGCGGTTCTCCTCCTCGTCGGGCTGGGAGACCTTGGACGACGATCCTCTGGGAGAAATCGCCGCGCGCTCCGACGTCCTCACCGCCCAAGAAGACTCGGTGCTTCCTGCACCAACTTTTTCAAGACGCTGCTTAAACAGGCTTGGGAAAAGGCCATGCTTGTTGGTCTTCCATCCGTCCTCGAGGAGAAGGTTCTTCTATGGGACAATCCTTCGAACAGTCCACCGCTCCCTGGCCATGGTTGCACGTTGACTCCGCTAGAGTTGCCGATGTTGAGAGGTAGTCGGATTTTGTCCGATGAGCAGGTCAGTAATGGAGTTTGATCATGTAGTACTTAGTTATTCCATTTCCATCCCGTAATTTCTCCGCTGCCCACTATCTTATATATAGGTCTGGGTCGGTGCCAACGAAGATTGGCTTGCATACCTCCGGCCGGATACCACCATCATTTTGCACAACATCCATAGCAGTGCTGCCATTCCGGTAGACCCCTTCTCCACCATTGGGATCGGCCTTCCGGATTGGCTGGGCTTGAATACGTATGATGATGCCCACATGAGATTGAAGAAGATAGCAATTGCGGACCCGCCGACAAAGCGACACGGCTACGACGATTACTATCTCATCGCGGTGTTCGACATAAGGATTGCCATCAATGCAAGACGCAGTAACAGCAGAGGCTGGCGCATGTTGGCGATGGTAGATTTGTACCCCTACACGTTCGAAGATGTCATGCGCCATCTAGGCCGCTTCTTCGCGGTGACAAGCCAGGGGACTTGTTTCATCTGGTTGCCATCCTACGGTACGGGAGATTACAAACGGAATGCACAAACCATCATTTGCATCCCTAATGGTACTCCATTATTTTGCAGGGACCAGTCATCCCCGATCAAAATAAGATCGCTGATCCTGGATGTGCATTTGCATCCGCGATTCGGTCTAACCTGGAACCTTGTAGCTGACTTTGGCATATTGGGATCAACTATCTTAGCGATGTTACCCATGGTACCACCGATGTGCAACATGGTCACACAATCTACCATGATCGGACTGTCACCATCTACCCAGGTATTCCATTTTTTAACCCTCTCGCCTTCTCTTTCATTGTTGTACTAGCAGTATACTTAGTAGTACTAGTAGGAGTACTTTTTACCTTGGAGGATGCGTATAGCTAGCTAGGCCCTTGAAGACTTGAACCCACTAGCTGCCACCATTTTTTCCATGTCTTACTATCTCATCCATGTAGCCAAGAGTGGCTATATATAATAAGCCGGTTATTTTACTTCCTCTATACCGGAGTAGTACTATTTGATGCACAGTATTACTGACCGCCATATATGAGCACAACATTATTATGCATGGACCCTGACTATGTACGTCACCATGTGTCCACATCTGGGATGCTGCATGTACCAGATGAACGGCGCCGAGTTCGACCCCCGTGATGCTACGTGGGTGCCGAGGAACACTCTTGGAGAGTACTCGCTTTTCATCGGGGACAGCTACCCATTGCGAAGCAGATGCCACCTTCCGTGCACGACACGGAAGGCCTGCTGTTCATGAAGCATGGTTGTGTCTTCATTGCGCACCGCCGGATGAACGACATGCTGGGACACGCTATCCCTGATTTATGCTGCTTCAGCTTGGATGAGTCTCCATCGTGTGGAACCGTACTAGAAAGCTACGACAATGATTCCCGTTGTCCACCGCAATGGATCGTGCCATCCATGAAGAACACCTAGGACTGGAACCTGGAGGAGGACATGCATGTAGTCCATCTATAACGTGTAAGTGGAGTACGGTAATTGTGAACGGTAGCGCTATGAATATATGTAGACTAGTCCTGGAAAAATTTATCACATGAATTGGAGATGAACTTGTGTGGCATACTGGCATTTTTCCTTTAGAATTTATTACTAGTAAATGTGTTATGTGTACATGCAACTTGTGTGGTTGTTGCACGGCTCCAACACCGCTCTTTGAGAAAAAAAGGTGGCACAGCTTTGGATATACGTGACGTGGCGCATCATACAAGTAGCATCGTTCGCTATAGTTGTAGTACACTCCTACTAGGACGACAACTCCTATAAAACCTTGCGCTTGGCTCTTTGCCTCTTTGGGAGGTTCAACAGTTCATACTCGTGTGAACCTTGCACTTGGCTCTTCGCCTCTTCGGAAGGTCCAACAATGATGATACTACAGTACAATATGCTTCTGGAAATCTGACACCAATTGAACTGTTGCATGTCCACCGCGAGGGCGAGGGCGAGGGCGAGGGAGAGGGAGAGGGAGGGAGAGGGAGAGGGCGCTGTAGTCAAAACCCTCTCCTCGTCTTGCGAACCACCGCGTGCGTGGGCGAGGGAGAGGCGTAGTAAGCAAGCTTCTCCTCGTTCGGCAAGTTGACGGGACACATCAAAGGAGTACTAGTACTAGTAGTAGTCCATAATGCGTCCTTTCCGATTAATATGGCTTAATTTGAAACGAGAAAAATACCTTTGGCGGTCAGCGTATGTAACAATCGCTCTTACGGTCACTATATATAGTTTTGCGGCGATTATCGATCACTAGCTCATCGTAGAGCACCGTATTGCACCCTCTTGACCGGCCACATAGTCGACGTGGCACTTTGTTGACTGGTTAAATTGTCACCTGGTTTACGGGTCCCACATCCGGTTAGCGAGCAAAGAAATCAGTTAAACAAAACTTTACGCAGCGACACGAGTCCAAGCCTTGCGTGAACCGCCTGGCTGTGTATGTGAGTGCATGCACGTGTCCTCCTCGGTCTTCCAACAAAGAGTGTACATCGGCTACAAAACAAAGAGTGTGGTACATAATGTACATCTACACTTCCAATGCATTTAGCCTTTAATCTAAATCGATATTGTTTGACTAATGCACCAACTTGTGCTGTAGGTATAGGCTACATGTCTATCCTTAATTACAGCATGCAACGGCCATCATTTAATCTTCTTATCTCAATGGTCGCATGCACACATAAGTCTGCTAATTTTGGGCGTTAATTATGCCCTTGTCAATGTGTAAATCTCTAAATGTACAGTCTTCCATGGACGTAGGGAGTAGGTTGAGCACTTGAGCTTGAGCTGTGTGTGTTGCGTCGTGTGATGTGTGCCGCATGGGTGCGTGAGTGTTGCGTGCGTCCATGTGTACGTGTGAGTGTTGCATGTTGCATGCATGCATGCATGCATGGGGCTTACTACCTGCCATTGACATGTTTATATGTCAAGCTTCCTCTGTTCCCTCCATATGGTGATACTCCCTCTGTTCCCAAATAGTACGGAGTAAAAGCCTCCCTCTGTTCCCAAATACGGAGTATTTGTCTTTCTACAGATTTCAACAAGTGACTAGGTGCGAAGCAAAATGAGTGAAGTGGCGTAGAGGCATAGGGATCTTGTAGAAAGGAAGTCCTCGCGATCCATTATTCCCCATCTCGGTCGAGAGAACTATTCAACTAGTCTTAGCGGTGAAGTGACAATACCGCATGGCAGATGGGACACGTAATTAATAAGTTGAACCAGCATGTTGTTGTTACTAAATCAGCCTTACCCAAGATCTGCCATCATGTTTGCCGAGAAACACGCTTCCCCAAATGCGCCTCGCACCTCTGTCCTCCATTAAGCGACATATGGGCCCTCTTGTGGTAGACCCACATGTCATCGGTGTAACTATTTACACTCAAGGACGGTATATCCTGGTAGTAGTACTAGTAGAATTGAGATTTAATGCACTTTCTTCCCGTCTTCCACTCTTCTTCCTCCTCTCTTCTTCTTCCTCCTCTCTTCCCCATCGTCGGCCGCACACCATTTACCCCGCTCCTTTGCTTTCCCAGGCGCCATCTTCCTTGGTAGCTTGCGCGTACCATTCCCCGCTCACTTTGCTCGGCCACACGAGGAGAAGCTTCTTCGCCGCCCATTGAATCCACTTCCCGTTGGCTCGCAGCACGAAAACCCCAATGGCGTAACCGGTGACACCCAGAGCATGATTGGAATTCCCTCCCGATGTTCTCTTGGAGCAATATGTAGTCATATGGACCTACTCAGCACCGTCCGTCGGCGCATGTTCGGTGTCTTTGTACCATCTACTAAATCGCAACCGGCGGCTCTTTTCAAGACACCCTGCTTGCGATGCCCGATCCTCGCAGGTGGCCCACACACCGACTTGACGATCCTACGGAGGTTGTCGTGGTGCCCCTCGACATGCTACCACTACCGTCCACACCGTCCTTCATGCTCGGCCACTCTTTGGGCGGGCATGAAGGCCAACTGATCGTCCTCATCCACCACACGGTAGTCCGTGGCGTCTCGTGGATATCTACACCCAGCGAGAGATCACCCTTCCATCGTTGGATACCGCCGACATCGAGCCTCGCGCCCGCGGACACTCCTGCCTACTACGCGCGAGGCGCGTCAAGCTTTTGGCTCGACCTCTGTTTGCGAGAAAGTTGTAATCTCTGAAGTGCCCACACCATTAGAAGACTACATGGATTACAAGCTCATTGCCTTGTTCAACATGGGATTAGTCTATCACGGAATCCGGTCGCCATACATGGTTATGGCTCATCATCAATCTGTTGAGGCAACATTTACATCGATGCTATAGTGCACGATGGCATCGTTTACGTGATCGGCCATGCAGTTGGCTGCCTATCTTTGGTGGAATCTATCGTCGTGTAATTGTTCTATCTCATCTCATCTTTACCTTATCAATACGACTGCCTGTTCATTTGTTACAAATTTAGAATGCATACCATGTCTATAACCGCATCATTGCTATGTGTTCCTCTCATTTCCTAGATTTTTATGACCACACATGTTATTGTTAGAGTTGATATGAGAACAATTGGCATCTAATGATTGTTAGAATACATATTATGAGCATAACATCATGATTGCTATATGTTACTCTCCTTTACAAGATTTTTATAACAACACATGTTATTGCTTAGAGTTGATATGAGAACAGTAGTAGTAAGTGCTATGGTAGAATATGAGTAGGCGTTGTCATAGTTGTTTTCCTCTCATTGTTACATGATGTTTGAACCATGACATGTTGCTAGAATATGAAAGCCATTGGCTTATTTTTTTAACTTGGGGTATGATTATGACCATGGCATTGCAATTCTCTGTCTATGATATGTGTCACTGTTATAATAATCTTAATTCCACATATACTCTGAACATGATTGTTTATTTTGTCCTTTTGGTCTCCAATTTGAATTGTTGCAGAAAGACGAAATCGCTGGCCTTCATGATTCCGGACCTGGAATCATACCAGCCAATGGGTGGTGGTTTATCGCTCGTTCAGGTGGCGGTCATTTGATGCTCATTCACACATACCAAATTGACCAAACCATTACATCAAACCACATGCGTTACAATGCGTGGGGCGTTAAGTGACATTGATGGCTATGGCTGCTTCGTGTTAGAAAGATCACAGCTCCGTTGGGCGCGTATTCAAGCGGAGGCGGGTTTACAGCCTCGGCAACCACTCCTTGTTCCTCGGGCTCAATTATCCGATCATCCAACCAATCATCGATCATATCACGGCGATGATTCTTGTGCTACGCAACTTCCATTCGCGAGGGGGGCTGTGTTTACATCATACCATGGGTTTCATGAATCACCATATCCGAGATTAAATCAACACAGCTTGTTGCCGGTAATCTTGATGTGTGAAAGGCATCAAGCTTCCATGCGATGGATGGATTTTGCAAACCCGACATCTTGGCGATGTGGTTCATGCCAACAGCAAATATGCACAACTTGATTCGTGTTGATATCTAGGTGAGCCATGTATTCTGCTGCTGTAGCACGACCCTCTTTTGTTGGATATTATGTACTGTTGTTAGTTTGAAGCACTCCTCTGGTTTGAAGGATAGATACCTTCACAGGATCAAGTGCATCCTAACTCACCTGCGTAGGATGTCTTGATAATGATGATGGAGATGTTGTGCGAAGCCATATATATATATATATATATATATATATATATATATATATATATATATATATATATATATATATATATATATATATATATATATATATATATATCGATTAGGCTTCAAGTGCGTATTTGTTAGTTAAACCTATGTATAAATTGTGACACTAAATACAACTAGTAAGTAGTACATGAGCAGTACTAGTATCGTCGGTCAAATTATTCATCATGTCCACACATTGAATTGGCGTGACAACACGCTGCTGCGTGAGGTGACACAAGAATCCCGGTGGCGTGTTCGGGTATTCTGGACTTCAGATTTGGAGTACCACTTATCTATCGAAATCTTTCATCACTCACTTAAAACAGTCGATTGATCATACATTGAGTACAATATAACTAGAATTACCGATGCACGTCGAAGAAGGATTGGCCGGTGCTGCCGGCTGGTGTCAAGTTCGATCCCACGGATCAGGAGCTGATCGAGCACCTTGAGGCCAAAGTGAGTGCTGACAGCACGAGATTTCAGTCTCTCATCGATTTGTTCATACCAACCATCGACAGCAAGCACAACATATGCTACATCCAACCTGAGAAACTTCCAGGTAAGACACCGATCGGTCGTCTACTTGCACAAACATATTCCTTTGTTTATAGCTCTATTTTTCTTTTTAGACGCAGACCTGGTGAAGCAATTACAATTTGACAGTTAATAAAAAGTGAAACAAGTGACTGCAACATGCCAAAGATGTTATGAAAATGCCAACTACGTACACTAAAACCTGTATTCCACAATACTGCAGGTATCACACCGAGTGGCCTAGGAAGCAATTCTTCGGCGCAATTCAGGCGTTCAAAAGGGGCACGTGGGCGCGTCGCAAGATACTGATCGGAGTGCGGCATGCACGCGATGTGGCACAAGACCGGCAATACCTTGCGGTGATGGTCAACGGCCGGCGAGACGGGCAGCAAAAAGGTTACGTGCTGCACACCAACAAGAACCGACCAGCGAGAGGACCAAGCGGGTGATGCACCACTACCACCTCGGGGACCTAGAGCAAGAGAAGGGCGGGAACTGGTCCTCTGCAAGATTTTCTACCGCATTTAACACTAGGGCCAGTAGTAAAAGATTATAAGTTAGTTAGGTATTGGTAGTTGTACTACCTTGTCGTCCATAAGTTGGTATTGTTGCTAACGATCTTTTGGTATGAACTTGCATTTGCTTCCAACCATCATGCCGAGGGTCGGCGTGGATATAAAGCTGAATCATTTGTTTGAAACAAATTTTCAGGCACCTAATTTTTATTTGATGGGTAGCATAAGCACCCGCCGTTAATTCAGTTCTCCATTTTTTGAAACAAGTGCATGCACTTATTATCACGATAAAAAACAATATCCGTCTGCATCCCGTTATCGATGCATACTTGCAGAATTCTCTCGTTTATTGAGCATGTATATTGTTTTTCAGGTCGAGCAAGTTTCAAGCTGGGCTGCAGACTGCCCAGGGTTGGTTTTGTTTTAACAGGCCCAGCCCATGATGACAACGGGCACAAAGATCCAGGAGGTATCTCTCGGCCTCAGCCCGCCAAATAGTTATATTTTGTCTTACAACATCCATGAGCAGTTTTTTTTTGAATCAAACACACAACCCAGTTCTATTTTCCTCTTGAAACGCATGTCCTACATCCGTTTTCTAATCTCTACCTATAGTTTTACTAGTTCATATACACGTATCATTATAATGAAAACACATGAAATTCCCTTTTCATATTTACATCCTTATTTTTGTTGCTTTTCCCACCCAGCGCTGATTTTTTTACCACTGGTTTTCCCTTAAACCAACTCAATTGTCCCACATCTTATTTGCTCACAAAAACAAAACGATTTTTTTGGCAAATCAATAAGTTCTTAAAAAATGTTTATCATTTCGGGATTACAACAGTTCGGACTCCACCGAAATATGCAAAATAAGGTTGAAATTTTTGACCGTGGTCCTGGGCAGAAAATGGGCTGTAATAAATTACTTAAGAATTAGCAAATGGGCTGCAAATTATAAAAATAGCAAATGGGCTTTATGTTGTCTGCCATAGATTTGGAGGCTGACTTGTGGGCCTACCAAGTTCATGCGTACACAAGGTTTCGCAAAAAAGAAACTTAGTCAACAATCGACTCTACCAGCGTCAGACCGTTAGATGTCAATCTAACGGCAATCGTGCTTCTTCAGTCTCTGATCTTCCTGCCCCAGCTGCCCAAACCAGCGCCGTCGGAACCGCTTGCTCCGCCTCCCGTGGCGGCGGTGCTGCGGGCAGGCCTCACGGCCCCCATCATACTCGCATCCCTGGCTGTCTATCCCTCTACTCACCCACCTCCTGTTATTTTCCGCAGCGGCAAATTAACCAGTCAACCCTCGTACTCTCTACCGCGTGGGCAGCCACTGTCGTGTCTTCCCCGGCTCCGTGTCGTTCCCTTCATAGGCCTCGCCGTCGTCCACCGCCCTGGTGCTCTCGGCGCGGCGTGGTCAATGATGTCCATCCAACGGCCGTAATGCTTCTTCAACCTCTGGTCTTCTTGCCCTAGCCACCCAAAGCAGCGCCGGTCGTGCCGCATGATCCTGCCTCCCGTGGCCGGCTGTGCTGCCGCGGAGGCCTCACCGTCCCCATACTACTCCCACTGCTAGCCAGACCATCCCTCCACTCACCCACTCCCCCTGTTATTCTGCAGCGATGGCAGCCTCACACTGCAGCCGAACCAGTGAACCCTCGTGCTCCTCTCCGCGTGGGCATCCACTGCCGCGTCTTCCCCGGATCCGCGTCGTCCCCTTCCTAGGCCTCGCATTCGTCCACCTCCGTGGTGCTCTCGGCGCGGCGTGGTCAATGTGGTCAACGACCGACTTCCATCGAAGAGTCTTTGTCGTGGAGGTGACAGGTGGGTCCACGGCAGCCGCAAGGAAGTGCCTCCTTATTACGTGCAAAATAATTATTCCTCCACCTGACAGCAAGGACCCACCGGACGGGCCACCAGTATTTAGCAAAAAAACGTTTCCCCCCTGACTACTGGGACCCACCGGACGGGCCACCATATTTCACGTAAAAAACGTTTGCCCCTGACTGCTGGGACCCACCGGATGGACCACCGTATTTCGCGAAAAAACCCCAGCTGTCGGCTTCGGACCCACGGAAGTGCCTCCTTATTACGCATGAAAAATGAATACTCCCCGCTAGCTGGGACCCACCATGGTGGGAGGCTTACTTAGGGTATACTAAGTTGGCGGGGACGGAGGCTTTGTCAACTTAGTCAATATGAACGATTCTAGCTCCAAAGGACCGTCGATGTCCATCCAACGGCCGTCGTGCTTCTTCAATCTCTGCTCTTCCTGCTCCAGCCGCTCAAACAAGCGCCGGTGGGACTACCTGCTCCCTCCTCCCCGCAGCCAGCTGTGCTGCCACGCAGCCCTCACTGCCCCACCGTACTCCCATCGCTGGCCTAGCCATCCCTCTACTCACCCACACCTGCTGTTATTCTCCGGCGACGGCAGACGAACCAGTAAACCCTCGTGCAGTCGTACTCCCCTCCGCGTGGGAAACAAATGCCGAGTCTTCCCTGCCTCCGCGTCGTCCCTTCCTAGGCCTCACCGTCGTCCACCGCCACGGTGCTCTCGGCGCTGCCTGGTCAACGTGGTCAACAACCGACATGCATCTGAAGTGGGTATGCGTGGAGAGGCGACAGCTGTGTCCACGGCCGCACGCAAGAAATGCCTCCTTATTACGCGCAAAATAATGATTCCTCCACGACATCGGGGACCCATCGAAAGGGCCTCTGTATTTCGCGAAAAAACGTTACCGCCCGCGACACTTGGACCCACCAGCTATATCTTCGAGCAAGGAAGTGCCTCCTTATTATGCATAAAAAATGAATACTCCCCACATTAGCTGGGACCCAATATAGTGGCAGGCTGACTTGTGGGCCTACTAAGTTGACGGGGACGGAGGGCTTTGTCAACTTAGTCGATATGCTGCGATTCTAGCTCCAAAGACCATCGATGTCCATCCAACGGCCGTAGTGCTTCTTCAACCTCTGGTCTTCTTGCTCCACCGCCCAAACCAGCGCCGGTCGTGCCTCGTGCTCCTGCCTCCGTCGCCGTCTGCGGCGCTTGCGAGCGTCACCGCCACCTACTACTCCCACTGGCCGAGCCATCCCTCTACTCACCCACACCCTGTTATTCTGCGGCGGCAGCCTCACACCGCAGATGAACCGGTGAACCCTCGTACTCCTCTGGCGTGGGCATCCACTGTCGCGTCTTCCCGGCTCCGCGTCGTCCCCTTCCTAGGCCTCGCCGTTGTCCACCGCCACTGGTGCTATCGGTATGGCGTGGTCAACGTGGTCAAGGCGGCTTCCATCGGACGTGGGTATGCGTGGAGAGGCGACAGTGGGTCCACGGCGCGAAGGAAGTGCCTCCTTATTACATGCAAAATAATTATTCCTCCACGACAGCGGGGACCCACCGGACGGGCCACCGTATTTCATGAAAAAAACGTTTCCCCCTGACTGCTGGGACCCACCAGCTACATCTTCGCACGCAAGGAAGTGTGTCCGGCAAAAACGATTCGCCCCAGGCTGCCGGGACCCACCAGCTACATCTCCGCACGCAAGGAAGTGCGTCCGGATAAAAACAAAACGATTCGCCCCCCTGACTGCTAGGACCCACCAGCTACATCTTCGCGAGCAAGGAAGTGCTCGACGGTCGGGACCCACCTGGTCGAAGCGCACGTGGCGTTGTCATTCTGGTCGGCGATACGTACATCTTGGTCGATGTAGAGGAGCGCGCGTATCGTAGTAGAGGCACGCCGCGTGTCGTAGTAGAAGCGCCGCGACGCAGTCGTAGTAGAGGCGCGTCGTACCATGTACGCGTCGTCATAGCGGCGAGGTGCAAGAAAGAAAATCTGACCCGCGTCACGTACATACGGGCAGGTCTCGAGCGCCTACTCGCGCATACGTTACATGGCTGGGTCGAACGGAGAAACAGCGTCGTCGTCGTGTTCATGGGGAGCCAACGGCTGGGTCGAAGCGAAATGCGTGGTCGTGTTCATCGGGAGGTCTTGGGCGGAACAGCGATGGAAGCGAGGCTGGCGTATCGCACAATGGAGAAAACGGACGTCCCACGTTGAGCAGGTTCTGTTGATCGGGAGGGTGTGGCATACCGCAAAGCGGAGGAAACAGACCTCCTACGGTCAAAACAGGGGTCTGTTGATCGGGAGGGTGTGGCATACCGCCAAACGCAGACCAAACGGACCTCCTACGGTCGAAACAGGGTCTGTTGATCGGGAGGTGTGGCGTGCCGCAAAACGCAGACGAAACGGACTTGTGTTGGGCGCCACGGTCGAAGCAGGGGTCTGTTCGCCGGGAGGGTGTGGCGTATCGCAAAATGGGACTCCACGGATCTGTTCATCTCCACCGTCGACCTCCTCCGGCCTCCACGGGCTACCGTCGACCTCCTCCAGCCTCCATGGGCTCCTGTTCATCCAGCCTCCACAGCGCTACTACTCCACCGCTCTTGTTCAACCACCCCTCCACGGGCACCCCTCCACCGTCTACTGTTCATCCAGCCCTCCACACCACGGGGTCCTGTTCAACCAACCCTCCACGGCCACGCCTCCACCGTCTACTATTCATCCAGCCCTCCACACCACGGGGTCCTGTTCATCCAGAGGCAACGCCACCGCTCCTTTATTCATCCAACCCCCCAGCGCTCACTGTTCATCCAATCGATCGGCTTCAGTTAGTAGCAGTCGCGAAGGAATCGCTCCACGGGTTTAGTTAACAGCCATCGATCGATCGCTCAAGTTCAGTAACGCGTAGCCTGCAGTGCAATTGCTCGTGTTCAGTTAGAGCCCAACGCCTCACTCCGGTTCAGTTAGAGCCAACGCCTCGCACACACGCACGTACGTGTACGAGAGAAACGTGCATCGCTCGGCCCCTGACCTCCCATCGTAACCAGCAACTCCCCGAATTTTCCTCCCCCTCGCTTCTACCACGGTTTTTTCCATCATGGACGGCCCAAAGAATGTCATGCAGCTGCGTCTCCGGCCCGACCAGGACGAAAAGCCCATTTTCTGTCATGATTTTTTGTCATAGAAGTAGGAGCCCACCACATCTATGATGATACCGGGTTTTGTCACAATTATCGTCATAGAAGTGTCATATGTATGACAGAAAAAAATTCGTTCGGCCCAAAATGGCATGGATGTGTCTTTTTTTTGTAGTGCAAGTTTCTTTGGTATTCCACCCTTAAAAGTATAATTAGCAAGCATGGTGGAAATTTCAGCTTCCGGTATCTTTCTTGTATTTGTAACAATATCTTTCATGTACTTAGCATAAGGATTCATTTTGAGCATATCAGTCAATCGCATACACAAAAAGATAGGTCTAATCAATTCAGCAAAGCGCTCAAAATCCTCATCATCCTTTTTCTTGGATGGTTTGGGAGGAAAAGCCATGGGTTTCTAAACCCAAGGTTCTCTTTTTTTACCATGTTTCCTAGCAACAAAGTCTCTCTTATCATAACGTTGATTCTTTGATTGTGGGTTATCAAGATCAACAGCAGGTTCAATTTCTACATCATTATCATTACTAGGTTGAGCATCCTCATGAACATCATCATTAACATTTTCATTAGGTTCATGTTCATTACCAGATTGTGTTTGAGCATCAGACATAGATATATCATTTGCATTCTCAGGTGTTTCGGCAATAGGTTCACTAGAAGTTTGCAAAGTCCTATCATTTTTCTTTTTCTTCTTTTCGGAAGAACTAGGTACATCAATATTATTTCTCTAAGAATCTTGCTCAAGTATCTTAGGGTGGCCTTCAGGATACAAAGGTTACTGAGTCATTCTACCAATTCTAGTATCCACTCTAACAGCATAATCATTTTTCTTACTATTCATTTCATCAAGCAATTCTTTTTGAGCTTTAAGTACTTGTTCCATTTGAGTGGTAACCATAGAAGCATGTTTACTAACAAGTTTAAGTTCACCTCTAATATTAGCCATATAATAACCCAAGCGTTTAATCATATAAGCATCTTATTTTAATTGTCTACCAAAATAAGCATTGAAGTCTTCTTTCTTAAACATAAAGTTATCAAACTCATCCAAGCACTGACTAGCAATTTTAGTAGGAGGGATCTCAGCTTTATCATATCTATAGAGAGAATTTACCTTTACTACCTGTGTCGAGTTATCGAGGTCTGGAGGTTCTTCAATAAATAAAGGCTTAAGATCATATATTTCTTCAACAGGTGGTAAATTAAGACCATGTATTTCTTCAATAGGAGGTAAATTCTTAACATCTTCAGCCTTAATACCTTTTTCTTTCATAGATTTCTTTGCCTCGTGCATATCTTCGGGACTGAGAAATAGAACACCTCTCTTCTTCGGAGTTGGTTTAGGAATAGGCTCAGTAATTGGAGCAGGAGCTGGCTTAGGAGGTGCCCAATTATTTTCATTTGTCAACATATTATTCAATAAAATTTCAGCTTCATCCGGTGTTCTTTCCCTGAAAAGAGAACCAGCACAACTATCCAGGTAATCTCTGGAAGCATCGGTTAGTCCATTATAAAATATATCAACATTTTTCTTAAGAGGATGATCAGGCAAAGCATTAAGTAACTTGAGAAGCCTCCCCCAAGCTTGTGGGAGACTCTCTTCTTTAATTTGCACAAAGTTGTATATTTCCTTTAAAGCAGCTTGCTTCTTATGAGCAGGGAAATATTTAGCAGAGAAGTAATAAATCATATCCTGGGGACTACGCACACAACCAGGATCAAGAGAATTAAACCATATCTTAGCATCACCCTTTAATGAGACCAGAAATATTTTGAGGATGTAAAAGTAGCGAGATCTCCCATCATTAGTGAACAGGGTGGCTATATCATTCAATTTAGTAAGATGTGCCACAACAGTTTCAGATTCATAACCATGGAAAGGATCAGATTCAACCAAAGTAATTATATCAGGATCAACAGAGAATTCATAATCCTTATCGGGAACACAGATAGGTGAAGTAGCAAAAGCGGGGTCAGGTTTCATTTTATCTTTAAGAGATTCTTTGTTCCATTTAATTAATAACCTTTTAAGTTCATGACGATCTCTGCAAGCTAAAATAGCGGCAGAAGATTCCATATAAAAAACATAACCCTCAGGAATAACAGGCCTATCTTCATCATCACTTTCATCATTATAATCTGATTCAATAATTTCTTTCTCTCTAGCCCTAGCAATTTGTTCATCAAGAAATTCACTAAGGGGCACAGTAGCATCAGGCATAGGAGTAGTTTCATCATAAGTATCATGCATAGCAGAAGTGGCATCATCAATAACATGCGACATATCAGAACGAATAGCAGAAGCAGGTTTAGGTGTCGCAAGGTTACTCATAACAGAAGGTGAATCAAGTGCAGAACTAGATGGCAGTTCCTTACCTCCCCTCGTAGTTGAGGGATAGATTGTTGTCTTAGCGTCTTTCAAGTTTTTCATAGTGTCCAGCAGATATAAATCCCAAGTGACTCAAAGAATATAGATATGCTCCCCGGCAACGGCGCCAGAAAAAGGTCTTGATAACCCACAAGTATAAGGGGATCGCAACAGCTTTCGAGGGTAGAGTATTCAACCCAAATTTATTGATTCGACACAAGGGGAGCCAAAGAATATTCTCAAGAATTAACAGCTGAGTTGTCAATTCAACCACACCTGGAAACTTAGTATCTGCAGCAAAGTGTTTAATAGCAAAGTAATATGATAGTGGTGGTAACAGTAACAAAAGAGTAATGAAAGTAAAGTAATATTTTTGGTATTTTGTAGTGATTGTAACAGTACCAATGGGAAAGTAAACAAACGTAAACCAGTATATGGAAAGCTCGTAGGCATCGGATCAGTGATGGATAATTATGCCGGATACGGTTCATCATGTAACAGTCATAACATAGGGTGACACAGAACTAGCTCCAATTCATCAATGTAATGTAGGCATGTATTCCGAATATAGTCATACGTGCTTATGGAAAAGAACTTGCATGACATCTTTTGTCCTACCCTCCTGTGGCAGCTAAGGTATATTAAGGCCTCCTTTTAATAGAGAACCGGAACAAAGCATTAGCACATAGTGAATACATGAACTCAAACTATGGTCATCACCGGGAGCGGTCCCGATTATTGTCACTTCGGGGTTGCCGGATCATAACACATAGTAGGTGACTATAGACTTGCAAGATAGGATCAAGAACTCACATATATTCATGAAAACATAATAGGTTCAGATCTGAAATCATGGCATTGGGCCCTAGTGACAAGCATTAAGCATAGCAAAGTCATAGCAACATCAATCTCGAACATAGTGGATACTAGGATCAAACCCTAACAAAACTAACTCGATTACATGATAAATCTCATCCAACCCATCACCGTCCAGCAAGCCTACGATGGAATTACTCACGCCTGGCGGTGAGCATCATGAAATTGGTGATGGAGGATGGTTGATGATGACGCCGGCGAATCCCCTCTCCTGAGCCCCGAACGGACTCCAGATCAGCCCTCCCGAGAGGTTTTAGGGCTTGGCAGCGGCTCCGTATCGTAAAACGCGATGATTTCTTCTTCTTTATTTTTTTCTCCCCGAAAGCAAATATATAGAGTCGGAGTTGGCGTCGGAAGGTCTCCAGGGGGCCCACGAGGTAGGGGGCGCGCTCCCCACCCTCGTGGACAGGGTGTGGGCCCCTAGTCTTCATCTTTGGCGAGGATTTTTTATTATTTATTGTAAGATATTCCGTGGAGTTTAAGGTCATTCCGAGAACTTTTGTTTTCTGCACATAAAACAACATCATGGCAATTCTGAAAACAGCGTCGGTCCGGTTAGTTCCATTCAAATCATACAAGTTAGAGTCCAAAACAAGGGCAAAAGTGTTTGGAAAAGTAGATCTGACGGAGGCGTATCACTGACGATGAAGAAAAGTGCGGTGGCGATCGCCAAAGACAAGAGCTATCCAAAGCGCAAGCTGCTGCCTGAATTCGATGATGAGGCTTTAGAGCCCATATAGCTGAAAAATAAAACGGCCGATCAGCCGGATCGACCACCCCATGGCCGCGATAGGGCGACTAACGATGTCGCACATAAGTCAGCAGACGACTTACGGGAGGACTTGCACCAAAAAGCCGGTATGACCAGGTCCATCTACGGATCTAGGAAGCGCGCTCCGGCATAGAATCATGGCCGAACAAACGACTATACTGACCGAATAACAGCTCGAAATCAAAAACGAACACTGCAACCGTCAGAATGCCATGACACATCCAAATACAGGGGTGCCGCGCACCCCCTATGCTTCCCGATGAGGTGCTGGATCACGAATTTCAAGAGGGATTCAAACCCGTGAATATAGAGGCATACGACGGAACGACATACCCTAGTGTCTGGATTGAGGACTTCATCCTTCACATCCACATGGCTCGCGGAGATGATCTCCACGCCATCAAATACCTGCCCCTCAAGTTGAAAGGACCAGCTCGCGGCACTGGCTGAAAAGCCTCCCTGAAAACTCAATTGGAAGTTGGGAAGAGCTTCAGGATGCTTTTAGGGCTAATTTTCATGGGACTTATGTCCGACCTCCGGATGCAGAAGATTTAAGTCATATAATTCAACAGCCCGGAAGCTTTGGAACAGATTCCTCACTAAGATGAATCAAATCATCGACTGCCCGGATGTCGAAGCCTTGGCGGTTTTCAAACACAGTGTCCGGGAAAAATGGCTCGCCAGACACCTCGGCCAGGAAAAACCAAGGACAATGGCAGCCCTAACCAGCCTTATGACCCGCTTTTGCGCGGGCGAGGATAGTTGGCTGGCCCATAGCGGCACCAGCGACCCAGGCACATCCGAAGTTAGGGATGGCAATGGAAAAGCGCGACGCAATTAAAACAAGCGTCGAAGAAATGATGACAGCCCAGACAACACGGCGGTAAACACCGGATTCAGGGGCTCTCAACCCGGTCAACGGAAAAAGCCAGTTAAAGGCAGCAGAGATGGACCTTCCAGCCTAAACAAGATTCTAGACACATTATGTCAGATTCATGGCACCTCCGACAAACCTGCAAATCACACCAATAGAGAATGCTGGGTCTTCAAGCAGGCCGGCAAGCTAAGCGCCCGAGCATGGGAGGAGACACCAAGTGAAGACGAGGATAAGCCTCGCCAGCCAAACACTGGGGGACAGAAAAATTCCCACCAGAGGTCAAAACAGTGAACATGATTCACGTAACGAAGAGGAGGAAACGCGCACTCCGAGACATATGCATCGTGGAGCCCATCACCCCCAAGTTCAACCCTTGGTCGGCCTGCCCGATCACTTTTGATCGCAGGGATCACCCGACTAGTATCCAGTACGGAGGATCAGCTGCCTTGGTGCTAGACCCAATAATTGATAGATACCATCTCACCCGAGTCCTTATGGACGGCGGCAGTAGTCTTAATCTGATATATCAGGACACAGTCCGCAAAATGGGGATAGACCCAACAAGAATCAGCCAAAGCAATACTAGCTTTAAAGGAGTAATACCAGGCCCAGAGGCCTGCTGCACGGGCTCTCTAGTTCTAGAGGTTGTATTCGATTCTCCCGACAACTTCCGAAGTGAAGAATTAACCTTTGACATCGCTCCATTCTGAAGCGGCTATCATGCACTACTCGAAAGAATGGCCTTCGCTCGTTTTAATGCAGTACCGCATTACGCTTATCTTAAGCTTAAGATGCCCGGTCCACGTGGCATCATCATAGTTAGCGGAAACACAGAGCGTTCCTTACGTGCAAAAGAATGTGTGGCAGTTCTAGCAGCCGAACACTAAACGGCCTCTCCAACCAGAATAAATGATCGGTCATCAAGATCGCAGAAATGGCTAGACAAGTCCGGCGCACAACTAGTTGTAACAGCTTAGATAAACCTGAGATTGGGTCGATGGATATACCCGCATAGGTGGTACTAGGGGCTTCCCGCATGTAAAAAGGACTACAGTTCGGTTTGACCCTATTTAGATTGCATTTTAATGGTTTATTAAGAATAACCAATTTTTCGCACGAAGACTTTCACCTGGGTTTTTCTCTTTTACAAATGATAATCGTGCTACACCCTTCGAGGATCTGGCACAACCGAGACACAGCGCAGGCGCAAAGCGGGGCCCGCTCAAAGGTTTCTTTTAAGATTAAGACCCTGTGTAAACCATTCTTACTGTCTCTTGTTGCTTCACACCCTCCGGATACTCAACAGAACCGAGAGGGATGCTGGCGTTAGTGGCATTTCGTCACATCAGACTAATGCACATACCTGGAAATTCAGGGCTCACTATCGAGGGCATTACTCAGCCCAGTATATGTTGTAAAGTCCGAATACCTTAGGGAGTGTTCGGCGTCGCGAGTTTGGCCTTATATGCATCAGCTCCGAATCATGCCTTTGGTCAATAGTTGAGTTTGCCCGTCTCCCGTGTTTTGCTACCTTACGTTTCGCTCTATCGGCTAAGGTGGCACCGGGAGAACTGCTGCGATTGTGCCCTGGTTCATCTGGATGAGCACCTCAGTAGAGAAAGCTGAAAACTAACTGTCATGATAAAGCGCGAGACTGGTCAACCACTCGAGGACTCACGAAATCTTCGCGATTCCTCCGCATTAACGAAGGACTAGTTTCCCGGTCATGTATGTACGCGCACCGTATTAGGATGAGCGCGGAAGTACTAGGGGCTATATAGTAGCCCCACCGTCCAACTCCTATGGCTAAGTGAAAGTGTTAAAGCAATATAGTCTGGTTGCCTTGTTCACCGCGCTATCACCTCCTTAATGGACCAAGACGTTGGATCAAGTGTGAATACGTGCTTTTTCGAACACCCCCGCATTATATGCGTGGGGGCTGAAGCCGACGACTGCAAACTTTCAGGTTATATACATACATAAACGGCCGCATAGGAGGCATCATAATACTTTTAGGCAAAAGTATAAACACAACCTTTATAATCAAAATAGCATCGTTTTTACAATTGGGATACATGTCACTCGAACATGATACTCTTCGAGCACTGAGCCTGTATTAAACGAGCGCCTTCTAGGACTTCTTAAAAATAGTGCTCGATCGAGACCTGGCCTATGGTCGGACCCCGGGTTGCAATAGCGGTGGCCTCCATCTCTGCCCATTATGTCTTAACACGGGAAAGAGCCATCCGCGCACCCTCTATGCACGCCGATCTCTTTCCAGTGTCGATATGCGGCACAACACCAAGGAATCGTTGCACTAAACCAAAATAACTATCCGGCCTTGGTCCTTCCGGCCAAAGATGATCCACGACAGACCTCATGGCAAGTCCGGACAACCTATGGAGCTCAGCCCACTCGGCCATTTGTTCATTTAACAGCAGGGGATGCGTTGGAGCACTGAACTGCGACCAGAACAACTTTTCCACTTCGTGATCTTTTTGATCTTTGAAAACCTCAATCGCATCAGTAGCACTCATTGCCAAGTCCAAGTACGCGTCCGTGGCACTCCATAATTGATCCAGAGGGGCATACTTCGGATCTCCTCCTTTGCCGCTCTGATTTTAGAGCGGGTTTCCTTGGCTGCTTCCATGGCTTTCTTCAGGTCCGCCGCTTTCGCTTGGCTTTCCTTTTCAAGAAGCTCATACCGGCTGGCGGCATATTTCAGCTCAACAGCCATCTTGGCCATTTTATCTCCGCTCTGGCGATGAGCAGCCTGTTCGGCTCTTAACTCTTTGGCCGCCTTTAGGGCGGCCGCATCACTTCTCCTGGCATGTTCCTTCGATTGGGCAAGCTCCGCCCGAAGGGTCTCCACGGCGGCAGCTCCATCTACAGTCACAGCATATTATAGATACTAGCATCATGCTCCACTTAATATCTGTTGACCACCCAAAAATACATACCCTGTGCCTCGTCAAGCCGCTTGTTCACAAGCGTGATGTCGGCATCTGCTACGTCATGCTGCCCCCTCAGTTCCGCAAACTCAGCAGTCCGGCCAGCCACCAGACCCTCAGCCGCCTGCACACGAAAGCAGCATGATCATTACCTGGGACTATGATCCTCTGTTTGCCGCCTCTGGACAGCAACTAGAGTCTCAGGGGCTACTATCTGTATAGGGCACACCTAGCGTGTGCGGTACCGTCAAAAAAATATATATATATATATTACTTTGCGTATCTCAAAGCCTCTTAGCAGACTCGTAGAAGCTTCATGCAACCCACTTTTGGCGGATGAAATCCTCTCAACCACCATACCCATTAAAGTACGATGCGCCACTGAGATAGGCGCTTGCTCCAGAAGACCCATCAGTATGTCCGGTTGTGCACCGGACAGTCCTGGACTCTTTCTGTTGCTCTCCTTAGGAGCCGAGTACTCCGGACTTCGGGTGGCTGAAGGGTTACCTTCTGGCCTTGGCAGATCAGGAGAAATCCTCCGTGACGACACCTCAGGGTCGTCCGCCCCATGAGGCGGGGAGACAGGGGGAGGCGTTTCGCTCTCCATCATCTCCAGAAGAAGATCCCCCGAAGACGAACTCTGTTGAGAAGGGCTACGATCCAGACTGCAAGACATACGTCTCGCTTGTTTTCCTCGGAGATAAAGCAGGATATATCTACCAAAAGTACTCTTGTTCACTTACAGCTCGGTGGAGGGCTGACCCCCTTGCGGGCACAGTGCGGTAAGGACGCCCTCCGGGGCAGGGCCCCCTGACGAAGGTTTCATCCCTCGTTTGGAAACCCTCGTTTCCAAGTCTTCAGAGGCGGTCCTTTTCCTTCCTTGGGGAGAGGGAATTTTAGATTCCTCTCCCCGATTATCCTCCTTCGCGGAGACACTAATTCCCCCGGTTTGTATGAGTAATGCGTGAGGCCCGCTTTCGGCTTCTTTATTCCTCCCTTTATCTTCCCCTAATGGCACTTGATAAGGTGTGTGCTCAACCATCCTGGCTAGTACAGGATCCGGTGAGCCTTCGGGAAGGGGGGACGAACACCTGATCATCTTCGCCTTTCTCATCCAGTCCTGGCCAAGAGCGATTTTTTCAGAATGATGTTGTGACAAATGAAAATACAGCGTGTTCGGCCGCAGAATTACTTACGTGGGTATCTGGACAATTGCAGTTTAGACCCGCATCCTCGGTGGTGTCCGGACACTTTATTCGTGATCCAAAGAACAATCCATACATCTCTTCGAGCGTCACGCCAAAGAATTGTTGAATAGTTCACGGTCCTTCCGGGTTGAACTCCCACATACGGAGAGGTGGACGTTGGCATGGCAGGACCCGACGAACTAGCATGACTTGAATTACCTTGACAAGGCTGACATCTCTCTTGAGGAGATCTCGGATCGACTACTGCAATGTCGGCATCGTCATTAAGCGCCCCCAGTCCAGCCCTTGTTGACCCATAGCGCCCGGTTGTGGCGGGGCCCGAATGGAAGGCGGGGCAGCTACCCACTTAGTACTTCGGGGAGCTATGATGTAAACCCACTCCCGCTGCCATAAGTTGGACATCTCCGGGAAGGAACCCTTTGGCCATTGAGCATCGGCGCCTTTGCTTATTATGGCACCTCCGCATTCGTGTGCCGCCCGCGATCATCTTGACTTCATATTGAAGGTCTTAAGCCATAAGCGAAGTGTGGGGTGATCTTGGAGGAAGGCCTCACCTGACGATAAGCGATGAGATGTGAAGGATGGAATGCAGCTAGATCATGGAAATCGAGCCCGTAATAGAACATAAGCCCTCTAACAAAGGGATCAAGACTAAAGCCTAGCCCTCGGAGGAAGTGGGAAACAAATACGACACTCTCGTTGGGTTCGGGAGTGGGGATGACCTGCCCTTGAGCAGGCAGCCTATGCAAGATTTCAGCGGTCAGATACCTAGCTTCTCTTAGCTTCTTGATGTCCTCCTCTGTGACAGAGGACGCCATCCACCGGCCTTGAAGGTTGGATCTGGACATGATTGAAGGTCCGAAGCACTTAGCCTGAGCCTTGGGTGTTCGAATTCGAGGTGGGGGAAGGAAAGGATCGACCGCGAGAAGAAAAGGACAGGCATTGGCCCCTTTATAAGGAGGGTGAATATCAAGCGTCCTCCGCGTGGCCGTTTGGAACTTGCCAAAAATCGAGGAGTCATACTAGCAAGCACGATTGGGTTACCCACACCCATATTGATGAGAATCCCGTGATAAGGGTACACAATCTCTGCTTCGACAAGACGTGCCAAGAAAACCGCCTCGCAACGTGTGCAGTAGCTGGTTGAGAAAAACGGTTCGAATAATGACCAGGCCATGGCGTGATGTCACGCTATGAAAGTCGTCAGCAGATTAGATTTGTGGCATATTATACTCTCTACGGTGGTATGTGGAATTTGTTTTGCAGAGCCGGACACGATCCTTGTGTTCAAAATCTTTTATGGAGTATTCGGAGGAGGAACCCGCCTTGCAATGCGAAGACAATCTGCGCGTCGGACTTATCGTCATTGAAGCCTGGTTCGAGGGCTCTTGAGGAGTCTGGATTAGGGGTTCTCGGACAGCGGACTATATACATTGGCCGGACTGTTGGACTATGAAGATACAAGATTGAAGACTTCGTCCCGTGTCCAGGCGGGACTCTCCTTTGCGTTGAAGGCAAGCTTGGCAGTTCGGATATGTAGATCTCCTCCCTTGTAACCGACTCTGTGTAACCCTAGCCCCTTCCGGTGTCTATATAAACCGGAGGGTTTAGTCAAATGGGACAACAACAATCATAATCATAGGCTAGCTTCTAGGGTTTAGCCTCTACGATCTCGTGGTAGATCAACTCTTGTAATACTCATATCATCAAGATCAATCAAGCAGGAAGTAGGGTATTACCTCCATCGAGAGGGCCCGAACCTGGGTAAATATTGTGTCCCCCGCCTCGTGTTACCATCCGCCTTAGACGCATAGTTCGGGACACCCTACCCGAGATCCACCGGTTTTGACACCGACAAGGATCGCAGGGAGCTGTCGTGGGCCGGACTGCAATTGCATAATTCAACATGTTAAAACTATGAAGTAGAGAGGCCGGATATATGGGTGCATTAGGGTTTTCAGTACTCACGATGCAGCCAGGGGCTTGTTTCGGGGGCGCGGCTCTGGGCTGCTGTCAACGTCCCACGCGGAGTTATCCGCAAGGGAGCCCTTCCCCCACTTGGACGCCTCTGCCTCCAGATTTGTGGAGGCCGCCCTCTTCTTCCTTCCCCTTAGGGGGAGAGCAGCTTTCTTCTTCCTCCTCGTCGTCGTCTTCGGCGGCGGAGGAGTGAGTCTCTTTGTCTTTGGACGTCGTGTCTGAAGCTCCTTTCCGGCGGGGGCCACTCGGGACCTCCTTGTCCTTCTTCTTGGCCTTCTTCTCCGACGCCTGATAGGGCGCCAGAACCAGCATCTTCGTCAGAAGCTTAATTGCTGGTTCCTCGAGCAGCGGAGCCGGACACCGAATCCGCTCCGCCTTCTTTGTCCAGCCTTGGAAAAATAAATAGTGAGGTTTAGATATCTTCCCTGACTAAGCAAGTAAAGTATGCACCTAGAAATGCGAAAGACTTACCGCGGTGGCGGGATGGCCCAGGCTGTGCCCGCGGTCCTCGTCGTCTCCGGCGGCGTCTTGTTGCCCTTGAAGAGCACCTTCCAGATATCTTCGTGTGTAGTTCCGAAGAATTCTTGCAAGGTCTGGTGCTCTGCCGGATTGAACTCCCATAAACGGCAAGGCCAGCTCTGGCATAGAAGGATCCGGCGAACTAGCATCACCTGGATCACATTGACGAGCTTGACGTTCTTGTCCACCATGCACTGGATGCGCGTTTGCAGCGCTGTCAGCTCATCCAACGAAGTCTAATTCAGGCCCTTCTCTAGCCAGGAGGTGAGCCGCATTGGGGCGCCAGATTTGAATTCAGGAGCCATGGCCCAGGTGGCGTCACGGGGCTTTGTGATATAGAACCACAGATTTTGCCACACTTTAACGGTCTCCACAAAAGTACCTTTGGGCCATGTGACATTCGGCATCTTTCTCACCATGGCACCTCCGCACTCTGCGTGTTGGCCGTCCACCACCTTCGGCTTCACGTTGAAGATCTTAAGCCACAGTCTTAAGTGGGATGGAATGCGGAGGAAGGTCTCGCACACAACAATGAATGCCGAGATGTTGAGGAAGGAGTTTGGGGCTAGATCATGGAAATCTAGCCCGTAATAGCACATGAGTCCGCGGACGAAGGGGTGAAGAGGAAACCCTAACCCGCGGACGAAGTGGGGTACGAACACCACCCTCCCATTGGGCTTCAGGGTGGGGAGGATCTGCCCCTTGGCCGGAAGCCGGTGGGCGATTTCTTTCGCCAGGAAGCCGGCCTCCCGAAGCTTGGTGATGTCCTTCTCCTTGACGGAGGAGGCCATCCACTTGCCTTGCGCTCTAGATCCAGACATGGTCGAATGCTTTCTCAAGGCGGAAAAAATGAGGTGGGCGCTGGAGCTCGAGAATGGAAGGGCAGAGAGAGAGAGAGAGAAGGCATGGGTGAAAGAGAGGAATCCTTATCTCCTTATAAAGGCAGTGAATATCAAGCGCCTCCCCACTCGCCTTATAACTCGCCTGTTCCCAAGGTCCGTGCGGATGGCACGGTTGGGTTACCCACGCTCGTAATGATGAGGATCCCGCAATAAGGGGACACGATCTCTGCTTTGACAACACGTGCCAGTGAGACCGCATCTTGAAGCGGTCGGCCGAAAAACAGTTCGAAATAATAACCGGGTGATGACGTGATATCACATTACAAAAAGTTGTCAGCAGATTGGACTCGTGAAATATTATACTCTCAACGGTGGTGTGTGGTATTTGTTTTGCAGAGCCGGACACGTTTGTTGTGTCTGAAGACTGTGTTGGAGTATTCGGAGAAGGAACCCGCCTTGCAATGTCGAAGACAATTTGTGCGTCGGACACCACGCCATTGAAGCCTGGTTCAGGGGCTACTGAGGGAGTCCTGGATTAAGGGGTCCTCGGGCATCCGTACTATGGTACGTGGGCCGGACTGATGGGCTGTCAAGATACAAGACCGAAGACTCTCTCCCGTGTCCAGATAGGGCTCTCCTTGGCGTGGAAGGCAAGCTTGGCGTCCTGATATGTAGATTCCTTTCTCTGTAACCAACTTTGTACAACCCTAGTCCCCCCGGTGTCTATATAAACCGGAGGGGCTAGTCCGTAGAGGCGAGAATCATAATCATAGTCATACAGGCTAGACTTTTAGGGTTTCAGCCATTGCGATCTCGTGGTAGATCTACTCTTGTAATACTCATATTCATCAAGATCAATCAAGCAGGAAGTAGGGTATGACCTCCATAGATAGGACCCGGACCTGGGTAAACATTGTGTCCCCCACCTCCTGTTACCATTGACCTTAGACGCACAGTTCAGGACCTCCTACCCGAGATCCGCCGGTTTTGACACCGACAGAGCGCCCCCAGCAGAGTAAGCTAAAGACGTAAAAGGATACATGCCGTAGGGACAGGCCCATCACAGTCTGGAAT
This sequence comes from Aegilops longissima, assembly GCA_021605205.1. Lineage (NCBI taxonomy): Eukaryota > Viridiplantae > Streptophyta > Magnoliopsida > Poales > Poaceae > Aegilops > Aegilops longissima. The sequence goes on along the minus strand of CM038678.1, from coordinate 236,820,159 downwards.
GATCTGACCAGGACGCTCAGTTGGATAAACTTGGAAAATGTCACCTGGTTCCGTTGTCGAAGGGATGTTGGGGTAGCTGAGAATGCGTGGCGAAGGGGTTGCTCCTCATGAGCCACCGGGGCCCTGAGCCTCAGGAGGCTCTAGGGGTCCACGCGGTTCCTCAAGGACTGTCTCCGTCTCCGCCAGGACTGCGTGATGTCTGGCCTCTTGAGCCGCCAGGACGCTCTGCAGGTTGCGCTGGAAGGCGGCTTCCATGCTCGGTAGGCCGAATGGCATGCGAACATAGCTGTGAGGTGGGTCCTCGCAACGTCCCACACGCGAAGGCCAAAAGAGCTCATGAGATGCGGCCCTGTTGAGCCCTGGGATGTCGATGCAGATGCGCAGCCCGCCATCCTTGCCTGGATGGGGAGCCGCGCTAGGTGGGCGGCGATCGCCACGCATGGCCCTTGCATCCTGCAGCTCCTAGGTGGTCTTGGCGATGAACTACTGAGCGTCGGCCGCTCCTCGCCCGGTGTCCTCCTGAGGGAAACGTGCCGTGAAGCATGCCTCTACGTGGTGCCCGAGCGCCTCCCTCGTGATGTTGTCTGGAGTGCGAGGCCCTCGAGAAGAGCCCGGGCCTTGCAGGAGGCGCGGATCGCCTTCCTATCTCGAGGAGGGCGCCCTAGGTGCGGGCGCTGATCGTGGCGTGGCATCGGCAGAGGTGCCGCTCCCCTGAGGTCATGTGCGGAGTAGCTGCTTCTTCTTCTTCTTCTTGGGGATGGCCTCAGGAGGGTACTGCACGCCATCGTTGTCGGGGTCTTCGATTGTCGCGGCTTGGAAAGCGCGCTCGAGGGAGCACACCGCGTCTCTTTCTTCGTAGGGGACTATGATGATCCCACCGCTCCCGGGCATCTTGAGGATGTTGTAGCCGTGGTGAGTCACTGCCATGAACTTGGCCAGGGCCGGATACCCAAGGATGGCATTGTACGGTAGACGGATGTGAGCGATGTCGAAGTCGATGAGCTCGGTGCAGTAGTTGTTACGCTATCCAAAGGTGACAGGGAGGTGGACCTGCCCTATCGGGGTGGTGGAGCCATCGGTTACTCCTGAGAAGGGCTTGGTGGGCTGAAGCTGATCATATGGAACTTGAATGTTGTCGAATGTCTCGATGGACAGGACGTTAAACCCTGCACCGCCGTCAATGAGGGTCTTGGTGACTTGTACATTCTTGATGTGGGTGGCGAGCATCGGGGCGCCCGGTGGGCGCGCGCGAGCTGGCCCGCAGCTGAAAGTGATGGCGCACTTGGACCACTGGCGGTCGTGGCCTCAAGTGCAGGAAGGGCTGCGTTCACCTCGCGAGCAAACTGCTTGAAGATACGCAGAGATGCTTGGGCCTGAGCTCCGCCCAAGATGCAGGCGATAGCATGCGGTTCCTGGAAGCCCCCAGCCCCCTGATCCTGATGGTCGTCGCCGTTCCTTCTTGGTGGTGGCGGCAGCGGAGGAAGACCAGCGTTGCCCTGAGGGCGGTCCTCGTGAGGCTGATCCCTCCAGACGCCCTTACGAGGATGGTCCTGCCACCGGTCCTCGCGAGGCCGGTCGCGCCACTCCTGGCGGGGGCCGTGATCGTCCCGGCGTCCTCCGCCTCGTCCTCCTCCTCGGCCGTAGCTCCGGTCATTGCGCTCGGGGCGTCGACCGAAGCGTCCATCTCGAATGGCCCTGAGGTCATGACAGTCATTGGTGTTGTGGTTGTGTACGTTGTGGAAGGCGCAGAACGGTCGGCTGCTTTTGGACGAATCGGGATGGTCCGACCGGCGGCAAATATCCGGCTCCACCCATGAACGGCTACTCCCTTGCGCTTCACGTCCTTGGCCTTGGCTTTCTTCTCCTCCGGGTTGGTAGCTGGGAGCTCGAGGAGGGAAAGGCGCCCCTCCTCAGCTCTTGCGCACTTGGTCGCCAGGTTGAACAGCTCCAAAGCAGTGCATAGATCCTCGTGGATGGCGAGCTTCTCCTTCATCTTGACGTCTCGGACGCCATCAGAAAACGCCGAAATGATGGCCTCGTCCGTGACCTTGGGGATCTTGAGGCGAACGATGTTGGAGTGCTGGATGTACTTCTGCAGCATCTCTCCTGGCTGCTGCTTGATGCGGCGTAGGTCACCCGCGGCCGGAGGGCAGTCGCGAGTGCCCTAGAAGTTGGCGACGAAGCGGTCGCACATCTCGCCCCAGGAGGAGATCGAGCCCGGGGGCAGGTTCAGGAGCCATGAGCGAGCACCATCTTTGAGAGCCATGGGGGAACCAGTTCGCCATGACTCTTTCGTCGCTGTTGGCCACCTCGATGCTCAGCTCGTAGAGGTGCAAGAACCCCGCGGGGTCGGGGGTGCCGTTGTAGCAAGGAGGCAGGTCCGGCTTGAACTTGCCACCAGCGGCCTACTAGCTCGGGGTGAAGGCGTGGCAGCTGGCGGGAGGAGATGTCTTGCGGCCGGGAACTTCTTGGCGCTTCCTTCTTCTCATGCAGGCGCCCGGCGATGGAGTCGGCGAAGTGCCTTGGCGCCAGAGTGCCGTCTTGGTGTAGAGGTGGTGGAGCGCTCCATGAGCCACGTCTTCCGCAGCTGGTAGAGGGCGAGGCAGCGAGAGGAATGGCGCGTGGGAGCCCCCTGCGGCACTGATGAGCTCGGCGATCGGTCGGTCGATTACTCGTAGAGTCGTCGGTAAGCGGTGCGCAGGAACTCGCGTGCCATGGCGGTCGCGATGTCGCGTGGGAACGACGAGCGGCGGAGTCAGCTGACGGGTGGCGGTGCGGCTATCCGTTACCTGAAGTGCGGCGATGAGGCTTGCTGCTCGTTCCCCGCCGGGCCAGTGGCGGCGTTGGCAGCGGGCGATGGGGAACATCGGGGAGGCCCGCCGACAGGAGCTGTATGAGCGACGCGGGCTCAACGAGCATCTGCCATGGATGCGACGAAGCGATGGGACGTGGATCGACGGAAAGAAGGCTTCGGCGCACCCCTACCTGGCGCGCCAAATGTTGGATTTCGGGTTCCGGCAAACCCTTGAGGTTCAAACACTGGGGTGCGCATGAAGATCTCTCTCTCCCTAGCCCGCACTCACAACGATCGCAAGGCCTAGCTCGACGAACCCAAAGAATGAGAGACACAAGAGTTTATACTGGTTCGGGCCACCGATGTGGTGTAATATCCTACTCCAGTGTGGTGTGGTGGATTGCCTCTTGGGCTGAGGATGGACAGTTACAAAGGGAAGAACAGCCTCCTTAGGAGAGGTGCTCTTGTTCTTGGTGAGCTTGTGTGTGTGTCGAATCGATCCCCATCTATGGTGGTGGCTAGTCCTATTTATAGAGGCCCTGGTCCACTTCCCGAATATTGAGCGGGAAGGGATGCCACAACGACCAAATTCGAAAGGAGACAACTAGTACAAGTTATCCTGACTAAAGGTAGTCTTCGCCTACCAAAGGCTCTGCTGGTGACGCCGTCTTGGGCTCCATGGTGACCTCCGTCATGCCGTCCTGTTGGTCTTGGTCTCGTTGCAGCGATATGGCAACCTTTTCCTGATGCCTCGGGACTCCTCGCCTTCGCTTGCCTCTTTAGCACCAAAAAGGAAACGAGGACACTGTGCACGCTGGCGCCCGCCTGGCTCTAGTCGTCATGGCTTGCGTCACAGGAACCTTGCGAGGTGCCCCTTGCCTTGATTTCTCCGCCCCTCGCGAGGAGGTCTTGCGTCGTCCGCCTCACGAGGCTTGGCCCCTCGCGAGGGTCTTGAGTGTTTGCTAGTGAAGATGGGCGTCTGGGGCGCTTGGTGAAGCCACGCCGTGGGCATGAGCGAGGCAAATGCAGGGACCCCGTTCGGTCGGTGTGGAGCGACACCTATGGGATCTAAGAATCCCTACTACGGTTGCTTGGGCGGCGGAGGTTGCGAGAAGAGCAGGGCTAGTAGACGACACAGGATCATTTACCCAGGTTAAGACGCGAGGATCGTAAAACCCTAGTCCTTCTTTGCTGGGTGTATTTGAGAGAGTTCTTGAGCTCTCGAACTAGGCGTTGTCGGTCGCGTCGTAGTTCGAAAGAGCGAATCCTTCTCGAGTATGCCATGGGCCTCCTTTTATAGTCGGAAGGGGCTGCCACGGATGGCACCGGGAGGTGGAAAAGCGAACGAGTGCCTGAAGCTTATCGCTCATATTACAGGACAAGGCGCATTTAATCGTAGCAAAGTGTCCTTGCTTTATTGAGGGCGGGCGAGGCCGTCCGTTAAATCGCCGCTCCTCCTTGCTTTGACACCGCATACAGGCGGTGAGTAGCGTGGTGCCATGTAGGCGGGCGAGGCAGCGAGGTGGCGCGATGGCGAGCCTTCCGCGAATATGCATGCCGCTCTGCGGCGCTCGATGAAGTTGGCCTAGGAGCTGCATGTTGCCCGCAGTGCCGCCCAGTGGTTGGGCTGGCGGTTGTATGTGAACGATGGTGGAAGCTTGGTTGGCGTGGGCTGGCGGTGGCCCTCTTGGCGTCCTTGGTGAGGGCCTTGCGGGTGGCCCGGCAAGGGTCTTCTTTGTGTGGCAGCTGTCATCCCGGCAAGGGCCTTGCGAGTGCAGTAACCTTCCTCGGCAAGGATCTTGCCGAGGATCATAATCTTCTAATCCTCATCGATCTTGAATATGTGTTCACAAAGATCTGCATGCCCACCGGAGGTGCCTTCAAGCCCTAATAGCGTGATGTTGGAGACCGTGGGCTCAAGGGTGGCCCTTTCTGTTGGTGCGAGGCAAGCTGTCACAGCAGGATCTCTCTGAGGCTGCCCGGCAAGGGTCTTGCCGGTGGGAACCTGCCGATCCCTCTACTCTTTGTGGTCTTGGCCTTAGCGTTGCTCTTATTATCTTGGGCTTTGGTCTTACCTTGGCTTACCTCCTGATGCCTTGGCGTGACCGTGGCGCGGCTCCATTGCCGTGCACAGGTATAGGGGTACAAAAGCACACCCCCCTTTTGTACACCGACAAGATCCCCGAACCTGGGCCACACATAAGCGTGACCGTTGTTGGGCCAGGCCCAAAAGCGGTCTTGTGAGCGGTAGGCGGTTTTTACTGCGGTAAAACTTTTGTGTGGCGCTTCCACGACCAGCGCATGGTGCGGCGTGGAGGGGTGTGCATGACGTGGGTGGCATGCGTGGGGCGGTTTCCAGATGCATGCGTCACATCTCAATAAATGGGTAGCGCGCCCCGTGGCTTCCCCATAAAAAGGGATAACCGCGGGCGCACTGTTCCTTTTACCCTTCACGCAACCCCAATCTTGGAAACCTACGCCTGCCTTCCTCTTCTACTACTTCCGGCTCCGGCAAGTACCTAAGGGTGAGCGACGACTTGTTCGTCCACCTTCGGTAGCGTCGAGCACCGGGACACCCATGAGCGAGAGGTGTTCGATGACGAAGTGCTTGCCGCTACCAGGCTTGAAGTCATCGGCAAGGCGATCGTTAAGCGGCGACAGTTCGCGGAAAGCGGCTCCGCCATGCCATAAGCGCCCGACTTCGGAAGCTCAAGCCCTCCATCAGCGCCCGCTGGACAAGGCTAAGTCTAGGGCGGCGGTGGTGGAGAAAGCGGAGGACCTCGAAGCCGAGCGTTGCCGAGGCGGGACTGGTTCCGCGAGGCCCACAAGGAGCTCAAGGCTGCCAGGCGAGCTGGCCAGCGACGTGGAGCTGACCATGAAGCTCGGCGGCGTCGAAAGCTCAAGAGGCGCGAGGAACTTGGCGCGGCCGCAAAGCCACCGGACCCAGCCAAAGCCGCTGAACTCCCGGAGGAGGACCTCCTTGCATCGAGAGGCTTGCCGCCATGCCCGCAACAAGGATCTGAGTGGAAGCTTGTCTTATGGCGGACCCGTGAGCTGGAGCATAGGCACAAGGGGCACTCAATGCAGGACCGAGTTCACGCCGGGAAGGTGGAGGAGTTGGGCGGGCGTGGCGGGCTGAAGGGCAGGCCACAAGGCTGTTCGGAGAAGGACACGCAACGATTGCCACAGGCGGCGAGGAGGCGGTCGTCGGCAAAAGCTGGGGAGCTCTCGAGGCCAACAACTCCATCAAAGACCTCAAGCTGAAATGGAGGGTCTCGAGAAGTCTTGTCGGAGGCCAAAACCGAGAGGGACCCTAGCCAAGGAGGCTGGAGGCGAGAAGCGATTCTTGCGAAGAGCGAGGCCTCAACCCGTGGATCACGTGGAGGCGAGAACCGTTGGATCGATCGCCTTGCCACCATCGCCAACCAGGCCACCGCGCTAGCCATCATGGGGATGCGGACGTGAGGTATGTCCGGAGGCGGGCGTGGGCGCCAGTGCAGCGACCATGTTCTTTGAGAAGGTCGTCGGTTCTGGGCGGCTCCACGCCAACCCAGCGGCCTCAGCGGCCAGCGAGTCCCGAGGCTTTGCCGAGTGCCATGACCAAGGTTATCACCAAGGTGGCGCCTTTGGTACCCCGACCTTGACTTGACGCCGTCTTTGGAGAGCTTGCGGAGGGTACTAACCTCGCGCCCGCTCGAGGCGCATCAAGCCATCATCGGCCGAGTCGGCAAAATTCGAGGTGGAGGGCGGTAGCGGGATTAGGCATCCGTTACGTATCACGGTGCGGGTTCACAACCAAGACAATCGCTATCTCTAGTTAGAACCGCAGCAACAATTCGATGTAATATAACTCTGCAGCACTTTCAGTATTGTGCATGTTATTTTCTTGTTCGATTTTCCTTTGTATGTCTTCCCAGTGTTACTAGGTAGGCTCGTTGTAGCGTAAACCAAAGCGGCGTCTTGGGGATGGATCCCCATTAGCTGCGGGTGTGCTTCTTGTCGGCGAACCACCTGCCGCCCTTAAGCGTGGCGCCCGAACTATCGAGCTTGACTCGAGTGAGTCGAGGCGTTGCCAAGTGCGGAAGCAACCCCGCCACTCTCGGCCAGCGGCGCTTTGAGCTGTTGGCGGACTCGAAAGCAGAACAAGGCGTTGCCAATGCGGGAGGGCCCTTTGCATGTAGGTTTCTCATACATGGCGATATCTCCGAGGACAATAACCTTATGTATAGGAGGAAATAACTCAAAGCCCTAAATGACTTAGCTTTTCTGTTGTCGAGCCGGCGTCGTTCCTCCGACTGACTTCTTCTCAGGAGTCAAGGGAGATGAAGAACTGCTAGGCTAACTACTAGACCAGATTCTCACAATTGCGCCCCCTACCTGGCACGCCAAACATGTCGGTGTGGAACGACACCTATGGGATCACAAGAATCCCTACTACGGGCCGGGGCGCGGGGTTGCGAGAAGACCAGGGTTAGTAGACAGCACAAGGATCATTTACCCAGGTTCGGGCCACGAGGATGCGTAAAACCCTAATCCTGCTTTGGTGGGTGTATTTCAGAGAGTTCTTGAGCTCTCCAACTAGCTGTGGTCGGTCGTGGTTGAAAGAGCTGAATCCTTCTCCGATTATGCCATAGGCCTCCTTTTATAGTCGGAAGGGGTTGCTCTGATGGCACAGGAGGTGGAAAAGCGTCTGATGCCTGAGCTTATCGCTCGTATTACGAGGACAAAGGCGCATTTAATGCATAGCTTAGGTGTCCCCTTGCTTTATTGGGGAGCCGGGCGAGGCCCATCCGTCCGTCGCCGCTCCTCCTCGCTTTGACAGCGCATACAGCGGTGGTAGCGTGGTGCCATGTAAGCGAGCAGGCAGTGAGGTGGCGCAGTGGCGGAGCCTTCACGAAGATCTGCATGCCGCCACGCAGGCGCTCAATGAGTTGGCCTGGGAGCTGCATATTGTCACGCAGGTACCTGCCCAACTGGTTGGGCTGGCAGCTGCATGTGAATGGTGGTGGAAGCTTGGTTGGCGTGGGCCTGGCGGTGGCCCTGCTGGCATCCTTGGTGAGGGCCTTGCCGGTTGGCCCGTCAAGGGTCTTGCCATGTGGCCCGACAAGGATCTTGTCGTGGCGCGCTGTCGTCCCCGGCAAGGGCCTTGCCGGGGGTCTGGTGGCCTTCCTCGGCAAGGATCTTGCCAAGGATCGTCGTCTTCTAATCCTAATATGATCTTGAATATGTCTTCACAAAGATATGCATGCCAACACGGAGGTGCCTCCCGAGCCCTAGCCCAACGTGATGTTGGAGACCGTGGGCTCAAGGGTGGCCCGCTCTGTTGGTCTTGAGCGAGCTGTCGGCAAGGATCTTGCTTAGGGGCTCTTGAGCTTCCCGACAAGGGTCTTGCCGGGGAACCTGCTTCGTCCCTCTGCTCTTTGTGGTCTTGGCCTTGGCGTTGCTCTTATTATCTTGGGCTTTGGTCTTACCTTGGCTTACCTCCCCTGTTCTGCTTGGCGTGACCGTAGGCGTGGCTCCGACTACCCATGCACAGGTATAGGGGTACAAAAACGCACCCCTCCTTTTGTACACCGACACGTTCCCAGGACGCCGACAGAAGCTGATAAAGATTGTTTGTAAAAATGGGTCCAAAGATGGCAATTAAACTATTTGTTTACACTTTATCCAAGACAACAGCAAACTGCAAGATGGTAAGTAAGAACTCTGCATCCTTCTTTTTACTGCCCATAATGAGTTGTATTAGATGACAATGTCTGAATCTTTTTCCTTTGTAGTGGTTGCTAAAGAAGTTTACTCAAGATTACCTCTCAAACTACATGATTGGTGGGCATACAAAGGTTAAAGTATTTCTACCAGAACACGATGATTATCTAAATGTTTTCATGAAGACCGTGAAGGATGGGTGGTCGGCCATCACAACGGTTGGACCAGAGTCGTGCGTGCCTTCTGCATGGAGGAGGCATAATATGGGCATTCCGCTTCACCTTGTTGAACAATACAGGAATATATTTAACTTCTTTCTTTACCGTCTTTAATAGTACAAGTATACAACTATGGTTCATCATTCTTTATTTGGTTCTTATGTAATTCTTGAACATATGTACCTATGAATCGAATAATGCATTGGTTGTTTGAACCTGATGGATATGAATAAAGCTGTAGCATACATTCAAATTCAAATCCAAATCCGGTACAATTTGGAAAAGAAGCAATTAAATTAGGGTGAAATTACGCTCTCCAGGTTGTTACGGCACACATGGTTGGTAAAACACAAACGTCTGCGATATGCACCATAATCCGAGATGGTTCACAAAGAGGAAGCATGTGCAAGCATGCACACAGTTGCTGTTTGCAAACCGTGTGCGATGTCAGACAATATCACAAACGGTGCGGGCAAACTAAATGTTTGTGTTAGTTGTCTTATCGTACACGATTTGCAGCCATGAACTGTTTCTGATGAAGTATGCATTGTAAACATTGCACCACAGGATAGCGTGTGCAATAGTTGTCGTGTACGACGATGTTACGACGGTCCGATGTTTCGTAATCCTGTCCGACATTCGTACAACGATCAGCTAATCTTCTTAACGGTGAACCGTTTGTGATGGGCCGCGCATCATACATGTTCTATAATAGTGAACCGTTTGTGATGGGCCGCGCATCATAAACGTCGCACCACAGAATACCAACTGTGATGGCAATGCAAGCATAAACAAGTAGGAGTACTGTAGAGGCCCTATCCCCGACGGTTTCTGGGTCGTGTGGGAAGGACCCCCCCCTATCGCCCACACTCACTTGGCGACTGTCGGTGTCAAAACCAGCGGATCTCGGGTAGGGGGTCCCGAACTATGCGTCTAGGCGGATGGTAACAGGAGACAAGGGACACGATGTTTTTACCCGGTTGGGCCCTCTCGATGGAGGTAATACCCTACTCCTGCTTGATTAATATTGATGATATCGTAGTACAAGAGTAGATCTACCACGAGATCAAGGAGGCTAAACCTAGAAGCTAGCCTATGGTATGATTGTTGTTAGATCCTCGGACAAAAACCCTCCGGTTTATATAGACATCGGATAGGTTAGGGTTACAGTCGGTTACAATGGTAGGAGATCTACATATCCGTCGCCAAGCTTGCCTTCCACGCCAAGGAAAGTCCCATCCGGACCGGGCCGAAGTCTTCAATCTTGTATCTTCATAGTCTTGGAGTCCGGTGTGACGATAGTCCGGCTATCCGGACACCCCCTAGTCCAGGACTCCCTCAGTAGCCCCCGAACCAGGCTTCAATGACGATGAGTCCGACATATTGATTGTCTTGACATTCAGGTGGGTTCTTCTCCAAATTCCATATACTTGTCGAATAGTGTCAAACTTCGATAAATGCTGTGCTCCTCGGCTTTAAGCCCAATAATGGCCATCTTCCACGTGTTTGAATGAATCTTTGAAAAGCCAGTGTTTTACAATTACCCCCTAGCCGCGCAAAGGGCAGCTTATAAAGGGGCAGGATCTAGATCTGAGCCACACTATCCCCTTTGCAAGCTTTCATCGGGCGCCTCGACCAAAGCCCATTCCATCATGGACGGTCGACGGCTCCTCCTCTCGCTCCCAGCCCCAGCCAGAAGTGGGAGAGATGCTCGGTCCGCATAGCGAGCTAGTTATACTCAAGCCAAGGATTTCTCCCTCCGGCCTTCATGGTTCGGTTCAAGCCGGACTTGCCACTACAAGGGCGGAAAGCAAGCGGAGAGTGTCCCTGATCCCTCTAAAGGAGGCGGGTGTGCTTCATCTCTTATCTAATAAGAGGACTCGGTTTCAATCCATCCGTTTCTCCGGGGCTCTTGGAGTTCTCGGCCTCCAATGCACCATCTTACTCCTACCTCCATCTTGCACATCGCGGCCCGTGGCCCTTTGAACTGTTCCTCGGCGTCGAGGCTCATTTGGAGCTGTGGAGGAGAATATTTTGCCTAGTACCCTGTTCTCATGAGGGGTCAATATATCAAGTGGGCGGAGCCGAGCTATAGCGCATCACGGGACGGATACCTATCCGGAACCCCAAAGAAAGCGTCCGAAGACGGCCTTGAATGGTTTTACATGGAGGGCGTCCGCTGTCGGATCTGTTGGATCGGCCTTCGGAGTTCAGCAATGCTCCTTTGAAGAAGCGCCTAAGCTGGCGCCGTCGAGCCGGAGAGAAGATGGCCGGGATGTCCGTTATTTGATGAGCGAATAAGGTTCTTGGCTCATGCGGATTGACCATGACGAAGTCATGGCAATCTGCATTATGAGGAGTGCAGCCGCTCCAATACAGGGCCACCCATGTGGGACTTCAGCGGGAGGGCGATGCCACCCGCCATGGCCGCAAAGGGCGAGGATCGGTCACCGAACTGGTGAAGATCTTATGCGCCATGTACAAAGGAGAGGAGGAGGATTTACTCCGTGTCAACCCATGAAGGAGTTTTCTTGAATAATCCTCGAAGCTGGGTAAGCAAACATCCTTCTGACTGTCCGACCCATGTTCCGTAGTTAAATATCTCATTTCATGGTTTTTTGCAGAACTGCGCGGGACTGGAGAAGATACACAGCCCGCCCCACAACCCGAGGATCCGGGCGGTCCCTCGATCCAACCTCGAAGAGGATCCGGATATAACGGTGGAGTTGATCGGCGGGTGTTCTACCAACAGCATCGACAATGCTTTGGTAGCCATTACGACGATTACCGGAATACTTCCATTACGGGTGGCGAGACCAAGATCAAAAACCCGATAATGACCCATCCGAGCTTATTTTTATCACCGCGATACCAATGGTGTTTGCGAGGGTACCTTCAAGGCGGGAAGCCGAACTGCGGCGGTAGTGGCCAACAAGGGGCAGCGACCCGCGAGTTAAAAGGAAGTGCGGTCGGATCGAAACTCCGCCGCAGCGGTATGGCATGTCACCATACTCCCAGTATTGATTCACAAGGCGTACTAACGCTGATGCCCTTTTAGGAAAAAGCGCTTCGCGGATTGGGTCGGGAGGCTGCCGATCGAACCTTCACGGACAAGCTTCAAAGCGGGTCCGGAGGCTGAGGCGAGCATGAGGCGTCGTCGGATGCTCCTCCGACGAGAGGATGCCGACAGGTTGTCCGCCACCAACTCCGAGGTGGAGGCGCCTTGAATCATAGGCGCCACGGACAGTTCTTCGTGGCGCGTGTTTCTCCCAAGAGGCCTTGAATGCCTTTGATTAGGAGATCGCACCTCCGTGCCGCTCAAGATGGTCTAGCTAGAGCCACGGAGCAGTATGTGAAGGACATACGGGTAAGGAAATTTGTGATTATATATGCAGTGGCCCCGAGACTTAAAATAGTTAGAATAACTGATTTAAGGATCATTTTGTTATCTGAGGATCTTCGAGAAAGAATACCCGACTATCGATGAGCTGGAAGGGTGCAGGGCCCAACTTGAGGCCGCACTAGCCGCTACAGGGGGGGGCACAGAGACCCCCTCTGGTAATATACGCTTGAGAAGATAAATAATTTATGAAGTGCAGCGGGTGTGTAAATCTGACAAAAACATTGCAGATGGCGCCGGACTAGATCCGGACAAGCAACAGCTCTTACGCCAGTTAAAGGCCGGCGAGAGCGTGCTTACAAGGGTGCGGCAGGAGAAGAATAACCTCCAAGACGCCAACACCAAGCTGGGTGAGGAACTAAAGGACGTTCGTGCCCAGTTAGCTGCCTCCGTAAAGGAGAATCGGCGGCTTCGTCGCGGCATTTTCAGTAAGCGCTTGAGCGAACTTTGAAAAGAGTTCGGCTAGGAAGGCCATTAACATAAACATGTTTGTAGGTTTGCTCACAGGTCGTCCTGAAGAGGAGATGCCCAGTTCTTCAGGTGATCTTCTTCCCGAATGCGTCGGTACACTGAACGAGTCCGGCAGGTGATGAAAGGCATCGGCCAAGCCTTGTGGCCATCTATCTCCCTGCCGAAGGCATTGGGGAGCTGGCGGTGCGGCTTCAAGGAGCACGGCGGCGCTTCCGACTATGGAAGATATCGGCCTGCCGTCAAAGGCGCCGAGGAGGCTGGGCCATGGTAAAGGCAGCGGTACACGAAGGTGACCCAAACCACATGGCGAGTCGGACCTATGGGGCGGATGGGATGGAGATCCTGTAAGCTTAGTGTACGCCAAGTAGAATTGGCATAAGTATTCCAAACAAGATTGTAAATTACATAGTCTATTAGATGGAATTGAGGAGGAATACAATGAGTCGAGTTGACTATGTAAAATATGACATGAAAGAATGTCTTCTAGCTTTGGATTGTAGATCGTTTGTCATAGCGGACCTTTTAAGCCGACTTCGGACCCAATAGTCCGGTGCGTCCGAATACCTTCGTGGTTATATAAGAACCGTGGTATGCATGGAGACCAGGCGTAGGGGTCCTTTGTTGCTATGTCGGACAAGTGCCCAACTAGTTATGTTATATTACATGGGTAGTAAGAAACATCTTCGGGAGAATAGTTACATTAAGGGTTCCTTTATTTGGGATGCATGCCCTAAAGTGCATGTCAAAGCTGCTATAAAGATGAAAGTCATCAGGGGCAGATGTGTAAATAGTTAAAAATCGTCTTTCAGTTCACCGACCGAATATTCCCTTAAGAGCGCTAGCTTTGGCTTCACCCGGTCGAGGTACACATCCGGATGACCCGCGAGTAACAATCGCAGAGGTGCTCCCTTTACCTCCTAGCGAACAATCGGGAGCGTGGGGTAAGCACAGAGCCGAACAACCCAGCTTGGCCAAAACTTAAGTCATATCGATGCATATAATGGTGAATAAAAGGTACATGCGGAAGATTAACGCATGTGTTGGGCATGAAAGCCCGTATAAATAAGCTTCTGTTAAAGAAGCCCCCAGGTATAATGAGCGCGGACAGCGCGTCAAGTGTGTCTTGAAAAAGCGCCAAGCGAGCTTGTAGAGGCTACAAGAAGAAGAAGTGGGAAGGAGAGAAATAGAAGACAGCAAAAAGCAAAAATAAAGAATGCGGACGGAGGAAGGAGACGAACTTGGAGTCCAGCACTTAGGCGTAGAATCTTCGTAAACGGGTTGCGTTCCATGGGTTCGGCTCGAGTCGGTTATCCGATGCGTTTCGCAGACGGTATGCTCCGCCGGTCAGGACCTGGTCGATGATGAAGGACCTTCCCATTTGGGCTTGAGTTTGTCCTTTTTCTTGTCCGTGAGCGTAGAACTAGTTCGCCAACGTTATAAGCTTTGGCCTGTACTTCCCTGCTTTGATATCTTCGAGCCTGCTGTTGATAGAATGCGGAACGAGCTTTTGCCACGTCGCGCTCCTCCTACAATGCGTCCAAACCGTCCTGCCGATCGAGCTCGGCTTCTCTTTCTTCATACATGCGTACGCGAGGTGAGTCATGTATTATGTCGCAGGGCAAGACTGCCTCTGCGCCGTACACCATAAAGAATGGTGTGAATCCGGTAGTACGATTCGGCGTGGTCCACAGCCCAAAGAGTACGAAGTCGAGCTCCTTGACCTAGTGCGTGTTAGATTCCTTGAGGGACCGCACTAGTCTGGGTTTAATGCCGCTCATGATTAGACCGTTTGCCCGTTTGACTTGGCCGTTGGTTTGAGGGTGATAGATCGAGGCGTGTCGAGCTTGATGCCCATGTTTTTGCACCATGATTTGACCTCATTGGCCGTGAAGTTGGTGCCATTGTCGATAATGATCTTGTGGGGACACCGTGCGGTGCACTACCCTGATATGAAGTCTATCACTGGTCGGATTCGGCCGTTTTAACTGGTTTGGCCTCTATCCATTTGGTGAATTTGTCCACCATGACCAATAGGTATTTTTGCTTGTGGGTTCCTCCTTGAGGGTCCAACCATGTCAAGCCCCAGCATTGCGACGGCCGGGTGATGGATATAGTTTTAAGGCGGTGGGTGGCATGTGGCTTTGGTTAGCAAAAGCTGGCAACCGACGCATCGTTGGACTAAGTCCTGCGCATCTGCCTGACCTCGGCCAATAAAATCCTGTCGGAAGGCCTTGCCTACAAGGGCCGGGCTGCGGCGTGGTGCCCACCCAGTCCGGCATGAATTTCAGCCAGGAGGTTTCGCCCTTCCTCTTGGAGATACACCTTTGAAGGACTCGGTAGTGCTTTTCTTATAAAGCTCTCCCTCATGGACTTTATAGGCTTTAGGCGCCGTACTATGCAGCGAGCCTCATTTTGGTCTTGGGAGTTCCTGCCTAGTTAGGTAGGCTAGGAATGGTTCCGATCCACGAGGCGATAACCGCCATTATTTCGTGGCGGAGGTGTTATCTCGGGCGGAGCCTCGGTTGTGTCGAGTGTTGGTGTCGGCGGTGCGGTTGGGTCGGATTATTGTGCGGACTCCCTTCCCATAGTACGGATGTCTTGAACAGTCGTTCCAAAAAGATATTGGGTGGGATGGCATCACGTTTTGCACCGATGCGCACCAATATATCCACCGCCTGGTTGTTATCCCGGGCTATATGATGAAATTCGAGCCCTTCGAACCGTGCTGACATTTTTAGGACCGCATTGCGGTATGCTGCCATTTTCAGATCTTTGGCGTTAAAGTCTCCGTTTATTTGAGATATTGCGAGGTTTGAATCCCAGCGCACCTCTAGGCGTTGAATGCCCATGGAGACTGCCATCCGGAGGCCGTGCAGAAGGGCCTCGTATTCGGCTGCGTTGTTGGAGTCCGTATACATCATCTGAAGGACGTATTGGACTGTGTCCCCGGTTGGGGACGTCAGGACGACGCCAGCCCCTGTGCCAGCCAACATTTTGGAGCCGTCAAAGTGCATGATCAATTGGAGTATCGCCCGTACTCTTTAGGGAGTTGACTTCAGTCCATTCGGCCACGAAGGCGGCCAAAACCTGCGACTTAATAGCTCATCGTGGCTTATAAGTTATGTCGAATGGGAGGAGCTCTATGGCCCATTTAGCAATCCGGCCCGTCGCGTCGCGGTTGTTTATAATGTCATTAAGAGGTACCGGAGGCTACCGTTATCGAACACTCTTGAAAGTAGTGTCGCAGCTTCCGGATGCCATGAACACGCGTATGCTATCTTTTGATAGTGTGGGTGCGGGACTTGCATGGAGTTAGGACGGTGGACACATAATAAACGGTTTTTGAATAGGGAACGGTGTCCGTCCGTTCTCGTTCGACAACGAGCATCGCGCGACAACTTGATGTGTTGCGGCGATGTATAATAGCATTGGTTCGCCCGTTGGGCACGGCCAGGACGGTTGTTGCCAAAATGGCTTTTATTTCTTGAGTCGGCCGTGGCGGCATCCGCCCACTCGAAGTGTTGGTGCGGCGGGAGGCGGTAAAGAGGTAATGCCTTTTCTCCTAAGCGGAGATAAAGCGGCTTAAAGCCGCTCGCATCCGTCAAATTTTTATTTGTTTGAGGTCTTTTGGAATATCAATTGTGACAGAGCTCGAATCTTGGCTGGGTTTGCTTCAATTCCTCTACTAGACACGATGAAGCCCGGGAGCTTTCCGTTGGAGCGCGAAGACGCATTTTCGGATTGAGCTTGGTGTCATATTTTGAAGATTGTCGAATGTGAGCCTCGGTCGTCTACTAGAGTTTCGGCGTGCTTGGTTTTGCGACCACGTCATCTACATATGCTTCCACCGTTTTGCCGATCTGGTTTGCGGACATATACGAATCATGCGTTGATATGTCGCGCGGCGTTTTTAAGCCCAAAGGGCATTGTGTTGAAGCAGAACGGGCCGTATGGAGTGATGAATGTTGTTGTAGCTTGGTCTGGCTCCGCCATCTTGATTTGGTGGTAGCCAGAGTACGCGTCGAGAAAGCACAGTGAGTCGTGTCCTGCTGTAGTGTTAATGATTTGATCAATTCGAGGGAGGGGGAAGGGATCCTTTGGGCAAGCCTTATTAAGGTCTTTGAAATCAACACATAGGCACCAGGATTTATCTTTCTTTGGTACCATCACCAGGTTCGCTAGCCAGTCCGGATGTTTTATATCTCTGATGAATCCGGCCTCCAAAAGTTTGGCTAGCTCCTCTCCCATGGCCTGTCTCTTGGGTTCGGAAAAGCGCCGAAGAGCCTGTTTGACTCGCTTGAATCCTTTTAGGATATTTAGGCTGTGCTCGGCCAGCTGACGTGGGATTCTGGCATGTCAGAAGGGTGCGAGCAAAGATGTCATCCATGAGTACCTTAGTAAAGGCGGCAAGTCTACTATCATTTGAGGACCAATGCGGTGGTGCCCGGCAGTTCGAATTTAGGTTAAATCCTTTGGCATTGAAGGTAATAGCCGTGTCCTCCATGGATTTATTGTTGCTACTTGGTATACTTGACAAGGTTGCGGAGTTGTCATTTTCGCATGTTATTTGATGCGAAGGTCTCGAAGACTGTTAACACCGTCTTGGTGTTCTTGGGCTGGGATTCGAAGTTAGAAGCTCTTCGCCACTTTTGGCCATTTGCCGTAGTATCCAACATGCTCGAAGGCTATGAGTTGGAGTGGCATATACATGCTATGAATTTTGCGGGTCCGTTTAGCCTACCCTCGATGCAGTTCCGTAACCTTTAGGGGTTTTGGGTTTTTGGTATTCAACCCAGGTGCTTGATAATGATGCACCCTTTTGTTCCGGACTAGGGATGTATTCGGGGCCGGATTATCCCAAAATTTACTTTCGGTTTTCGAGGCACTCTCCATCGCACAGTACTTTTGTACGATGGTCATCAAGTCAACAAAGCGTGTAATTTCCTGACGACTTATGGCGTTTAGGATTCCCTTGTCCGTGCAATTATTGCGAGAAGATTGGTATTCGTCCTCCTCTCGGCAGTCCTTTATCCTGTTCATAACCGGAGGAATCGGCCAATAATGATGTCTTGTTTGGCGGGCTCTTGCGAATCGAGAGAGATCGCTAATGTTTGGGTGGTAGGTGGCACTAAATCCGGAACCCGTCAATTTAGGACTCAAGGGCGGGAAGTTTCGAACTTCGGAAGTTTGGATTTTGAGTGCTATCAATGAGTCCGACCCGCTGACTTTAAGTTCGTGGCTTGATCGACATCCGTCCCTCGCGAGGAATCCGGCATGGAGGGATCGGGAATCGAACGTAGCTAGTCCTTAAGATAGGAGAATAGTCGCTGCATTGCTCCTCTATCACAGCAACATGATGGGTAGCACGGGGAGAGTTGATCTCTCTAAGATCGGTTTTAGGCCCGATCCGATCGTGTCTATGGCGACTCGAGGCGGCGATGCGATCCGAGAGCTCGTTCTGAAGGAGAGCTCGACCGGATCTAACTGTTCGGCAAGTTCGAACTAACATGGAGATTGGTTTCGATGACTCGAGAGGTCATCGTCGGTAGCGATGGCGAACTAGCGGTCATGAGAAACCGCCTAGCGAAGAGTCGACTAGTGGCCAAGGCTTCTTTGGCGATGGTATCGTCTTTAAAAGGCGAGATGAGGCATCCTACGATGGCGGCAACGCGAGGAACTCTCGGTGAAAGCACAAATGTCGGTGTCAAAACCGGCGGATCTCGGTAGGGGTCCCGAACTGTGCGTCTAGGCGGATGGTAACGGAGACAAGGGACACGATGTTTTACCCAGGTTGGGCCCTCTCTATGGAGGTAATACCCTACTCTGCTTGATTAATATTGATGATATGGGTAGTACAAGAGTAGATCTACCACGAGATCAAGGAGGCTAAACCATAGAAGCTAGCCTAAGGTATGATTGTTGTTCGTCCTACGGACTAAAACCCTCCAGTTTATATAGACACCGGATAGGTTAGGGTTACACAGAGTCGGTTACAATGGTAGGAGATCTACATACCCGTATCGCCAAGCTTGCCTTCCACTCCAAGGAAAGTCCCATCCGGACACGGGACGAAGTCTTCAATCTTGTATCTTCATAGTCTTGGAGTCCGGCCGTGACGGTAGTCCGGCAATCCGGACAACCCCTAATCCGGGACTCCCTCAGCGACGGTTCCAAATGCCGTCGCGAGAAGGGGTTAAAAACCGTTTGTTTTGGACCGACGCGTACCAGTGTATCTCACAAGCAAAACATGATCACACCTTAGTACTCTTTGGTTGTTAATCACATGGCGATGTGAACTAGATTATTGACTCTAGTAAACCCTTTGGGTATTGGTCACATGGAGATGTGAACTATGAGTGTTAATCACATGGCTATGTGAACTATTGGTGTTAATCACATGGTGATGTGAACTAGATTATTGACTCTAGAGAAAGTGGGAGACTGAAGGAAATATGCCCTAGAGGCACTAGATTATTGACTCTGGTGCAAGTGGGAGACTGAAGGAAATATGCCCTAGAGGCAATAATAAAATTGTTATTTTATATTTCCATATTCATGATAAATGTATATTATTCATACTATAATTGTATTGATCGGACAACAAAATACATGTCAGAATATATAGACAAACACTGTGTCCCTAGTAAGCCTCTACTTGACTAGCTCATTGATCAAAGATGGTTAAGGTTTCCTAACCATGGACATGAGTTGACATTTGATACCGGGATCACATCATTAGGAGAATGATGTGATGGACAAGGCCCTTCCGTTAGCTTAGCATGTTGATCGTTTAGTTTTATTGTTATTGCTTTCCTCATGTCAAATACATATTCCTTCGACTATGAGATTATGCAAGTCCCGGATACCGGAGGAATACCTTATGTGCTATCAAACGTCACAACGTAACTGGGTGATTATAAAGATGCTCTACAGGTATCTCCGAAGGTGTTTGTTGGGTTGGCATAGATCAAGATTAGGATTTGTCACTCCGAGTATCGAAGAGGTATCTCTGGGCCCTCTCGGCAATGCACATCATAAGAAGCCTTGCACGCAAAGTGACTAATGAGTTAGTTGTAGGATGATGTATTACGGAACGAGTAAAGAGACTTGCCGGTAACGAGTTTGAACTCGGTATGTAGATACCGACGATCGAATCTCGGGCAAGTAACATACTGATGGAGAAAGGGAATAACATATGTTGTCATAACGTATCAACCGATAAAGATCTTTGTAGAACATGTAGGAGCCAATATGATCATCCAGGTTCTGCTATTGGTTATTGACCGGAGAAGTGACTTGTTCATGTCTACATAGTTCTCGAACCCCTAGGGTCTGCATGCTTAACGTTCGATGACGATATAGTATTATATGAGTTATATGATTTGGTGTCCGAATGTTGTTCGGAGTCCTAGATGAGATCACTAACATGACGAGGAGTCTCAAAATGGTCGAGAGGTAAAGATTGATATATAGGACGATGATATATAGGAAAGGGGGAAGGGGAAGGAAAGTGTCGATTAGTATTCCAACTTCCTTCCCTCACCCCGCCTCTTTCCTTCCCCCTTCATTCATACATGGAAAGGATGGAGGTCGAATTGGGGAGGACCCCAAGTAGGATTCCTCCTACTTGGGGCGCCCCCTTGGATGCCTCTCCTCCCCTCCAACAATCTCGGTCAGAGTTTTGCGCGGTGCTTAGGAGAAGCCCTGCGAGAATCACTTCACCATGACCTTCACCACGCCGTCGTGCTGACGGAACTCATCTACTTCCTCGACACCTTGCTGGATCAAGAAGGCGAGGGACGTCATCGCGCTAAACGTGTGCAGAACTCGGAGGTGTCGTACGTTTGGTGCTTGATCGGTCGGAGCTAGAAGAAGTTCGACTACATCAACCCATTGTCAAACGCTTCCGCTTTTGGTCTACGAGGGTACGTAGACACACTCTCCCCCTCTCGTTGTTATGCGTCTCCTAGATAGATCTTGCATGAGCATAGGCATTTTTTTGAAATTGCATGCTACATTTTCCAACAGAACTATGGGTGTTAATCACATGGCGATGTGAACTAGATTATTGACTCTAGTGCAAGTGGGAGACTGATGGAAATATGCCCTAGAGGAAATAATAAAATGGTTATTATTATATTTCCTTAATCATGATAAAGGTTTATTATTCATGCTAGAATTGTATTGACCGGAAACTTAAATACATGTGTGGATACATAAACAAATCCCGTGTCCCTAGTGAGCCTCTACTAGACCAGCTCGTTGATCAACAGATGGTTAAGGTTTCCTAACCATAGACGTGAGTTGTCATTTGATAATGGGATCACATCATTAGGAGAATGATGTGATGGACAAGACCCGACCGTTAGCATAGCATATGATCGTTCAGTTTATTGCTACTGCTTTCTTAATGTCAAATACATGTTCCTTCGACCTTGAGATCATGCAACTCTCCGATACCGGAGGAATGCCTTTTGTGCTATCAAATGTCACAATGTAACTGGGTGATCATAAAGATGCTCTACAGGTATCTCTGAAGGTGTCTGTTGAGTTGGTGTGATTGAGACTGGGATTTGTCACCCCATGTATCGGAGAGGTATCTCTGGGCCCTCTCGGTAATACACATCACAAGAAGCTTGCAAGCAAAGTGACTAAGGAGTTAGTTGCAAGATGATATATTATGGAACGAGTAAAGAGGCTTGCCAGTAATGAGATTGAACTAGGTATAGAGATACCGACGATCGAATCTCGCGCAAGTAACATACCGACAGACAAAGAGAATTACGTATGTTGTCATAAAGGTTCAACCGATAAAAGATCTTCGTGGAATATGTAGGAATCAATATGGGCATCCAGGTCCCGCTATTGGTTATTGACCAGAGAGGTGTCTTGGTCATGACTGCATAATTCCCAAACCCGTAGGGTCGCACGCTTAACGTTCGTTGACGCTAGAGTATTATTGGGATATTTGATGAGTGGTAAACAAATGTTTTTCGGAGTCCCGGATGAGATCCCAGACATCACGAGGAGTCTGGGAATGGTCGAGATGTAAATATTTATATATGAGAAGTCATATTTTGGGTTCCATAAGAAGGTGCCCTTTTTTTGGTATTGTATCGGGAAGCTTCCAGAAGGTTCTGAAGGATTCCGGAGGGGTCCGGAAGTCCACAAGTGGGTCCACCACGACCCAAGGGCTAGCATGGGCTGCAGGGAGGTGTCCTGACCTTATTGGGCTAGGCGCACCAAGTCCTCAAAAGCCCATGTGGCTAGGGAAGGCAAAAAAGGAAGGAGTCCTAGTAGGAATATCATTGGACTTGGAGTCCTAGTCCTCTCCCCCTTAGCTGCGCCCTAGGGCTTGGAGGGGCTGTTTCCCACACCTACACCTATATATAGAGGGGAGGGGCGCCCCAAGATGATACACCAAGCCCTCGGCGCCCCTCTCTCTCCCGTTACTCCGTAGTTCCACCGCCTCGACCCAGCGACGCTTAGCGAAGCACTATCGGCGCTCCACCACCACCATCACCACCACACCGTCATGTTGGTTGTGATCCCATATACTTCTCCTCTCCTGCTTGCTGGATCAAGAAGGAGGAGACTTCAACGAGCCGCACGTGTGCTAAACTCGGAGGTGTCGTCCGTTCGGCACTAGATCGGTTAGATCGTGATCAGATCGCGAAGAGTACGACTACATTAGCCGCTTCATAAACGCTTCCCCTTAACGATCTACAAGGGTATTTAGATGCTCTACCCCTCTCGTAGCTATGCATCTCCATGGATAGATCTTGCGTCTGCATAGATTTTTTTTTTTGTTTTCTATGCAACGTTTCCCAACACTGTCACTCTCACAACCCACTATAAGCGAATCATGAACGTATTGCAACACCCTACAGCGGGAATCCCCCACTTGTGCGCAGCACGGAAGGCACAATAGGACAACACCAAAATAAAACATACAACTCAAACCAATCACGGCAGTCAATCAACCCATAGAACAAAACAAATCTACTCAAACATCATAGGATGGCAACACATCATTGGATAATAACATGTGGCATAAAGCACCATGTTCAAGTAGAGAATACAATGAGGAGAAGATGTGTTACGCCGGTGCATAGAGGAGGAGAGAGTTGGTGATGACGGTGATGAAGTTGTTGGTGTAGATCGTTGTCACGAGGATTGCCACGGCGGTGTTCCGGCGCCACCGTGTGAGAGGGGGGAGAGCCCCTCCTTCTTCTTCCTTGGCCTCCCCCCTAGATGGGAGGACAGTTTACCCTCTGGTCCATGGCTCCCGGAGGGTAAGAGCCCCTCCGAGATTGGATCTCTCTCCCTCTGTTCTCTTCTATTTTGCGTTCCTATTTTTTGGTCGAAAACCATTTCTTATATTCCCGGAGATCCGTAACTCCAATCGGGCTGAAATTTTAACATAATTTTTCTCTCGATATAAGCTTCCCTGCGGCCGAAGAAGAACTCCAGCCGACTTATGAGTACCCACGAGGAAACACCGTGCGGCCTGAGGGGTGGTGGCGTCCTGATGCCTTGTGAAGGTTGTGGGCTTCCGTTTGTGTTGATTCCACCTCCCAAAAATCACATATATTCCAAAATAAATCTCCGTAAATTTTTATCCCATTTGGACTTTGTTTGATATGGATTTGCTGCAAAACAAAAAACATGCAAAAAACATGAACTGGCACTGGGCACTGGATCAATATGTTAGTCGCAAAAATAGTATAAAATGTTGCCAAAAGTATATGAAACTTGTAGAATATTGGCCTGAAATAATCAAAAATTATAGATACGACGGACACGTATCAGGGTCCGAGTGCCATGATTTCAGGTATGAACCCTCTACATTTTCATGAATATATTTGAGTTCTTGATCCTATCTGCTAGTTATTGTTGGGGAACGTAGTAATTTCAAAAAATTTCCTACGCACACACAGGACCATGGTGATGGCATAGCAACGAGGGGAGAGTGTCCGTCCACGTACCCTCGTAGACCGGCGCGAGGCGTTATAACAACGCGGTTGATGTAGTAAATGCGTCTTCACGATCCGACCGATCCAAGCACCGAGCGTCGGCACCTCCGAGTTCTGCACACGTTCAGCTCGATGGCGATCCCGGACTCCGATCCAGCAAAGTGTCGGGGATGAGTTCGTCGACATGACGCGTGGTGGCGATGTTGATGCTCCACCGACGCGAGGCTTCGCCTAAGCTCCGCTGACGATATGACTTCTCCGGCGCAGGCTTCTCCTAAGCTCTCCGACGATATGACGAAGTGGAATATGGTGGAGGGGGCACCGCACGCGGCTAAGGAACGATCCGTAGATCAACTTGTGTGTCTTGGGTGCCCCCTGCCCCGTATATAAAGGAGCCAAGGGGAGGGGCGGCCGGCCCTAGAGGAGGCGCCGCCAGGAGTCCTACTCCCTCCGGGAGTAGGATTCCCCTCAATCCTAGTTGGAATAGGATTCTCGGAGGGAAAGAGAGAGGGGGCGGCCCACCTTTCCTAGTCCTAGTAGGACTAGGGAAGGGGGGCGCGCGCCACCTAGGGCTGGCCTTTCTCCTTTCCACCAAGGCCCACTATGGCCCATATAGTTCCGGGGGTTCCGGTAACCTCCGGTACTCGATAAATTCCGATTTCACTCGGAACATTTCCGATGTCCAAATGTAGGCTTCAATATATCAATCTTTATGTCTCGACCATTTGAGACTCCTCGTCATGTCCGTGATCACATCCGGGACTCGAACAACCGTCGGTACATCAAAACTTATAAACTCATTATGAGCTGTCATCGAAGCGTTAAGCGTGCGGACCCTACGGGTTCGAGAACTATGTAGACATGACCTAGAACCATTCTCGGTCAATAACCAATAGCGGAACCTGGATGCCCATATTGGTTCCTACATATTCTCTGAAGATCTTTATCGGTCAAACCGCATAACGACATCGTTGTTCCTTTGTCATCGGTATGTTACTTACCCGAGATTCGATCGTCGGTATCAATACCTAGTTCAATCTCGTTACGGTAAGTCTCTTTACTCGTTCCGTAATACATAATCTCACAACTAACTCATTAGTTGTAATGCTTGCAAGGCTTAAGTGATGTGTATTACCGAGAAGGCCCAGAGATACCTCTCCGACAATCGGAGTGACAAAACCTAATCTCAAAATCGCCAACCCAACAAGTACCTTTGGAGACACCTGTAGTACTCCTTTATAATCACCCGATTCGTTGTGACGTTTGGTAGTACCAAAGTGTTCCTCCGGTAAACAGGAGTTGCATAATCTCATAGTTACGAGGAACATGTATAAGTCATGAAGAAAGCAATAGCAACATACTAAGCGATCAAGTGCTAGGCTAACGGAATGGGTCATGTCAATCAGATCATTCTCCTAATGATGTGACCCGTTAATCAAATGACAACTCATGTCTATGGTTAGGAAACATAACCATCTTCGATCAACGAGCTAGTCAAGTAGAGGCATACTAGTGACACTCTGTTAGTCTATGTATTCACACATGTATTATGTTTCCGGTTAATACAATTCTAGCATGAATAATAAACATTTATCATGATATAAGGAAATAAATAATAACTTTATTATTGCCTCTAGGGCATATTTCCTTGATCTCCCACTTGCACTAGAGTCAATAATCTAGTTCACATCGCCATGTGATTTAACATCAATAGTTCACATCTATATGTGGTTAACACCCATAGTTCACATCGACATGTGACCAACACCCAAAGGGTTTACTAAAGTCAGTAATCTAGTTCACATCGCCATGTGATTAACACCCAAAGAGTACTAAGGTGTGATCATGTGTTGCTTGTGAGATAATTTTAGTCAGCAGGTCTGTCACATTCAGAGCCGTAAGTATTTTGCAAATTTCTATGTCTACAATGCTCGCACGGAGCTACTCTAGCTAATTGCTCCCACTTTCAATATGTATCCAGATTGAGACTCGAGTCATCTAGATTAGTGTTAAAACTTGCATCGGCGTAACCCTTTACGACGAACCTTTTTCACTTCCATAATCGAGAAACATATCCTTATTCTACTAAGGATAATTTTGACCGCTGTCCATTGATCTACTCCTAGAACACTATTGCACTCCTTGCCAAGCTTAGTGGTAGGGTATGCAATAGATCTGTACACAACATGACATACTTTATAGAACCTATGGCTGATGCATAGGGAATGACTTTCATTCTCTTTCTATCTTCTGCCGTGGTCGGGTTTTGAGTCTTACTCAATCTCACACCTTGTAACACAGGCAAGAACTCTTTCTTTGACTATTTCATTTTGAACTACTTCAAAATCTTGTCAAGGTATGTATTCATTGAAAAACTTATCAAGCGTCTTGATCTATCTCTATAGATCTTGATGCTCAATATGTAAGCAGCTTCACGAGGTCTTCCTTTGAAAACTCCTTTCAAATACTCCTTTATGCTTTGCAGAATAATTCTACATTATTTCCGATCAACAATATGTCATTCACATATATTTATCGAAATTCTGTAGTGCTCCCACTCACTTTCTTGTAAATCTGAGGCTTCTCAAAAGTGCATGTATAAAACCATATGCTTTGATCACACTATCAAGCGTTTATTCCAACTCAAGATGCTTGCACCAGTCCATAGATGGATCATGAAGCTTGCACATTTTGTTAGCTCCTTTAGGATTGACAAAACCTTCTGGTTGCATCATATACAACTCTTCTTTAATAAATTCATTAAAGAATGTAGTTTTGACATCCATTTGACAGATTTCATAAAATGTGGCAATTGCTAACATGATTCGGACAGACTTAAGCATCGCTACTGAGTTGAGAAAATCTCATTGTAGTCAACACCTTGAACTTGTCGAAAACCTTTTGTGAC
Organism: Aegilops longissima; assembly: GCA_021605205.1. NCBI lineage: Eukaryota > Viridiplantae > Streptophyta > Magnoliopsida > Poales > Poaceae > Aegilops > Aegilops longissima. Next base: position 236,793,686 of record CM038678.1, on the reverse strand, counting down.
AAGTCGAGCTTTGTAGATAGTAACACCACTATCGGTGTCCGTCTTCCTCTTGAAGATCCATTTATCTACATGGCTTGCGATCATCGAGCAAGTCAATCAAAGTCCATACTTTGTTCTCATACATGGATCCTATCTCAGATTTTATGGCCTCAAGCCATTTCGCGAATCTGGGCTCATCATCGCTTCCTCATAGTTCGTAGGTTCATCATGGTCTAGTAACATGACTTCCGAACATGATTACCGTACCACTCAGTGCGGATCTTACTCTGGAAGACCTCGAGGTTTGGTAGCAACTTGATCTGAAGTTTCATGATCATCATCATTAACTTCCTTACTAATTGGTGTAGGAATCACTGGAACTGATTTCGTGATGAACTACTTTCCAATAAGGGAGAAGGTACAATTACCTCATCAAGTTTCTACTTTCCTCCCACTCACTTCTTTCGAGAGAAACTCCTTCTCTAGAAAGGATCCATTTAACAACGAATGTTTTGCCTTTAGATCTGTGATAGAAGGTGTACCCAACAGTTTCTTTTGGGTATTCTATGAAGACGCACTTCTCCGATTTGGGTTCGAGCTTATCGGTGAAAACTTTTCACATAAGCATCACAACTCCAAACTTTAAGAAACGATGACTTAGGTTTCTTGCTAAACCATAGTTCATACGGTGTCATCTCAGCGGTTTAGATGGTGCCCTATTAAGCGTGAATGCAGCTGTCTCTAATGCATAACCCAAAGCGATAGTGGTAAATCGGTAAGATACATCATAGATTGCACCATATCCAATAAAGAGCGGTTATGACGTTCGGACACACCATTACGTTATGGTGTTCCATGTGGCGTGAGCTGTGAAACTATTCCACATTGTTTTAATGAAGGCCAAACTCGTAACTCAAATATTTTTCCTCTGCGATCATATCGTAGAAACTTTATTTTCTTGTTACGATGATTCTTCACTTCACTCTGAAATTCTTTGAACTTTTCAAATGTTTCAGACTTGTGTTTCATCAAGTAGATATACCCATATCTGCTCAAATCATCTTGTGAAGGTCGAGAAAATAACGATACTTGCCACGAGCATCAACACTCATTGGATCGCATACATCGGTATGTATTATTCCCAATAATTCAGTAGCTTGTTCCATTGTTCCGGAGCGGAGTTTTAGTCATCTTGCCCAAAAGGCACGGTTCGCAAGCATCAAATGATTCATAATCAAGTGATTCCAAAATCCATCGACATGGAGTTTCTTCATGCGCTTTACACCAATATGACCTAAGCGGCGATTACCACAAATAAGTTGCACTATCATTATTAACTTTGCATCTTTTGGTTTCAATATTATGAATATGTGTATCACTACGATCGAGATCCAACAAACCATTTTCATTGGGTGTATGACCATAGAAGGTTTTATTCATGTAAACAGAACAATAATTATTCTCTAATTTACATGAATAACCGTATTGCAATAAACATGATCAAATCATATCCATGCTCAATGCAAACGCCAAATAACATTTATTTAGGTTCAACACTAATCCCGATAGTATAGGAAGTGTGCGATGATGATCATATCAATCTTGGAACTACTTCCAACACTCATCGTTACTTCCCCTTCAACTAGTTTCATTTATTACGTAACTCCTGTTTCGAGTTACTAATCTTAGCAACCGAACAAGTATCAAATACTCAGGGGCTACTATAAACACTAGTAAAGCACACATCAATAACCTGTATATCAAATATACCCTTGTTCACTTTGCCATCCTTCTTATCCACCAAATATTTGGGGTATTACCGTTTCCAGTGACCATTTCCTATGCAGTGTAAGTACTCAGTCTCAGGCTTAGGTCTAGACTTGGGCTTCTTCACTCGAGCAGCAACTTGCTTGCCGTTCCTTTTGAAGTTCCCCTTCTTCCCTTTGCCATTTTCCTTGAGACTAGTGGTCTTGTCAACCATCAACACTTGATGTTTTTCTTGATTTCTACCTTCGCCGATTTTAGCATCGCGAAGAGCTCGAGAATCTTTTTCGTCATCCCTTGCATACTATAGTTCATCACGAAGTTCTACTAACTTAGTGATGGTGACTAGAAAATTCATCAATCACTATCTTATCGGAAGATTAACTCCCACTTGATTCAAGCGATTAAAGTACTCGGACAATCTGAGCACATGCTCACTAGTTGAGCGATTCTCCTCCATCATTTAGCTATAGAACTTGTTGGAGACTTCATATCTCTCAACTCGGGTATTTGCTTGAAATATTAACTTCAATTCTGGAACATCTCATATGGTCCATGACGTTCAAAACGTCTTTGAAGTCCCGATTCTAAGCCGTTAAGCATGGTGCACTAAACTATCAAGTAGTCATCATATTGAGCTAGCCAAACGTTCATAACGTCATATCGCTCATATTGAGCTAATACGTTCATAACGTGCATCTGCTCCTGCAATAGGTCTGTCACCTAGCGGTGCATTAAGGACATAATTCTTCACGCAGCAATGAGGATAAACCTCAGATCACGGATCCAATCCGCATCATTGCTACTAACATCTTTCAATACAATTTTCTCTAGGAACACATATAAAAACATAGGGAAGCAACAACGCGAGCTATTGATCTACAACATAATTTGCAAAATACTACGGGACTAAGTTCATGATAAATTAAAGTTCAATTAATCATATTACTTAAGAACTCCCACTTAGATAGACATCTCTCTAGTCATCTAAGTGATTACGTGATCCAAATCAACTAAACCATGTCCGATCATCACGTGAGATGGAGTAGTTTCAATGGTGAACATCACTATGTTGATCATATCTACTATATGATTCACGTTCGACCTTCGGTCTCCGTGTTCGAGGCCATATCTGTTATATGCTAGGCTCGTCAAGTTTAACCTGAGTATTCGCGTGTGCAACTGTTTTGCACCGTTGTAGATGGACGTAGAACTTATCACACCGATCATCACGTGGTGTCCGGGTACTACAAACTTTGGCAGCGGTGCATACTCGGGAGAACACTTCTTGATAATTTTAGTGAGAGATCATCTTATAATGCTACCATCAATCAAAACAAGATAAGATGCATAAAGGATAAACATCACATGCAATCAATATAAGTGATATGATATGGTCATCATCATCTTGTGCTTGTGATCTCCATCTCGAAGCACCGTCATGATCACCATCGTCACCGGTAGCGACACCTTGATCTCCATCGTAGCATCGTTGTTGTCTCGCCAACTATTGCTTCTCGACTATCACTACTGCTTAGTGATAAAGTAAAGCAATTACATGGCGTTGCATTTCATACAATAAGCGACAACCATATGGCTCCTGCCGATTGCCGATAACTTCGGTTACAAAACATGATCATCTCATACAATAAAATATAGCATCACGTCTTGACCACATCACATCACAACATGCCCTGCAAAAACAAGTTAGGCGTCCTCTACTTTGTTGTTGCAAGTTTTACGTGGCTGCTACGGGCTGAGCAAGAACCGTTCTTACCTCGCATCAAAACCACAGCGATAGTTTGTCAAGTTGGTGCTGTTTTAACCTTCGCAAGGACCGGGCGTAGCCACACTCAGTTCAACTAAAGTGAGAGAGCAGACACCCGCCGGTCACCTTTAAGCAACGAGTGCTCGAGCGGTGAAACCAGTCTCGCGTAAGCGTCTGGCGTAATGTCGGTCCGGGCCGCTTCATCTCACAATACCGCTGAACCAAAGTATGACATGCTGGTAAGCGGTATGACTTATATCGCCCACAACTCACTTGTGTTCTACTCATGCATATGACATCAACGCATAAAACCAGGCTCGGATGCCCTTTGTTGGGGAACGTAGTAATTTCAAAATTTTCCTCGCACACGCAGGACCATGGTGATGGCATAGCAACGAGGGGAGAGTGTCCGCCCACGTACCCTCGTGAGACCGAAGCGAAGCGTTATAACAACGCGGTTGATGTAGTCGACGTCTTCACGATCCGACCGATCCAAGCACCGAGCGTCGGCACCTCCGAGTTCGCACCGTTCAGCTCGATGGCGATCCCGGACTCCGATCCAGCAAAGTGTCGGGGATGAGTTCCGTCGACCTGACGGCGTGGTGGCGATGTTGATGCTCCACCGACGCAGGCTTCGCCTAAGCTCATGACGATATGACTTCTCGGCGCGCAGGCTTCTCCTAAGCTCTCGACGATATGACGAAGTGGAATATGGTGGAGGGGGCACCGCACACGGCTAAGGAACGATCCGTAGATCAACTTGTGTGTCTTGGGTGCCCCCCCCTTGTATATATAAGGAGCCAAGGGGAGGGGGGCCGGCCTAGAGGAGGCGCCAGGGAGTCCTACTCCCTCAGGGAGTAGGATTCCCCCTCAATCCTAGTTGGAATAGGATTCTCCTGGAGGGAAGAGAGAGAGGGGCGGCCCACCTTTCCTAGTCCTAGTAGGACTAGGGAAGGGGGCCGCGCGCCACCTAGGGCTGGCCCTTTCTCCTTTCCACCAAGGCCCACTATGGCCCATATAGTTCCCGGGGTTCGGTAACCTCCGGTACTCGATAAATTCGATTTCACTCGGAACATTTCCGATGTCCAAATGTAGGCTTCCAATATATCAATCTTTATGTCTCGACCATTTCGAGACTCCTCGTCATGTCCGTGATCACATTCGGGACTCCGAACAACCTTCGGTACATCAAAACTTATAAACTCATTGTGAACTGTCATCCGAAGCGTTAAGCGTGCGGACCCTACGGGTTCGAGAACTATGTAGACATGACCTAGAACCATTCTCGGTCAATAACCAATAGCGGAACCTGGATGCCCATATTGGTTCCTACATATTCTCTGAAGATCTTTATCGGTCAAACCGCATAACGACATCGTTGTTCCTTTGTCATCGGTATGTTACTTACCCGAGATTCGATCGTCGGTATCCAATACCTAGTTCAATCTAGTTACGGTAAGTCTCTTTACTCGTTCCGTAATACATCATCTCACAACTAACTCATTAGTTGTAATGCTTGCAAGGCTTAAGTGATGTGTATTACCGAGAAGGCCGAGAGATACCTCTCCGACAATCGGAGTGACAAAACCTAATCTCGAAATCGCCAACCCAACAAGTACCTTTGGAGACACCTGTAGTACTCCTTTATAATCACCCGATTCGTTGTGGCGTTTGGTAGTACCAAAGTGTTCCTCCGATAAACGGAGTTGCATAATCTCATAGTTACGAGGAACATGTATAAGTCATGAAGAAAGCAATAGCAACATACTAAGCGATCAAGTGCTAGGCTAACGGAATGGGTCATGTCAATCAGATCATTCTCCTAATGATGTGACCCGTTAATCAAATGACAACTCATGTCTATGGTTAGGAAACATAACCATCTTCGATCAACGAGCTAGTCAAGTAGAGGCATACTAGTGGCACTCTGTTTGTCTATGTATTCACACATGTATTATGTTTCCGGTTAATACAATTCTAGCATGAATAATAAACATTTATCATGATATAAGGAAATAAATAATAACTTTATTATTGCCTCTAGGGCATATTTCCTTCAGTTATATGCACTTGTTATTATTCTGATCCGTAGGCCCCCAAAGTGACAATAGTTGGGATACTCTCCGGGGATGACTGTAATTCAAGGATTCCATGTTTTCACCATGTGTCTTTGTTCCCGTTCTCTATTAAAAGTAGGCCTTAATATCCCTTAGTTTCCATATGGACCCCGCTGCCACGGGAGGATAGGACAAAAGATGTCATGCAAGTTCTTATTATAAGCACGTATGACTATATACAGAATACATACCTACATTGAATTGATGAATTGGAGCTACCGTGTATCGCTCTAGGTTGTGACTATTTTATGATGAATATCATCCCACACAAATATCCATCCCTGATCCAATGCCTACGCTTTCCTCATATTGATCTTTGCTAAGTTACTACTGCTGCTGCTGCTGTTACAACCACTACAAAAGTGCTACTGTTACGGTTACCGCTACTGTTACTACTGCGATCAAACTATCATATTACTGTGCTACTAAACACTTTGCTGCAGATATTTAGTTCTCCAGGTGTGCTTGAATTGACAACTCAACTGTTAATACTCAAAAATATTCTTTGGCTCCCCTTGTGTCGAATCAATAAATTTGGGTGAAATACTACCCTCAAAGACTGTTGCGATCCCCTATACTTGTGGGTTATCAGAGAAACTCTCCCCATTTAGGGGGGAGGCCAGGAAGGAACAAGCGAAGAAAATATGCCCTAGAGGCAATAATAAAGTTGTTATTTTATATTTCCTTATATCATGATAAATGTTTATTATTCATGCTAGAATTGTATTAACCAGAAACTTGATACATGTGTGGATATATAGACAAAACATAGTATCCCTAGTAAGCCTCTACTAGACTAGCTTGTTAATCAAAGATGTTAAGTTTCCTAACCATTGACATGTGTTGTCATTTGATGAACGGGATCACGTTATTAGCAGAATGATGTGATGGACAAGACCCATCCGTTAGCTTAGCATAATGATCGCTAAGTTTTATTGCTATTGCTTTCTTCATGACTTATACATATTCCTTTGACAATGAGATTATGCAACTCCCGGATACCGAAGGAATACCTTGTGTGCTATCAAATGTCACAACATAACAGGGTGATAATAAAGAAGCTCTACAGGTATCTCTGAAGGTATTTGTTGGGTTGGCATGGATCAAGATTAGGATTTGTCACTTCGAGTATCGGAGAGGTATCTCTGGGCCCTCTTGGTAATGCACGCCATAATAAGCCTTGTAAGCAATGTAAGTAATGAGTTAGTTACGGGATGATGCATTATGGAACGAGTAAAGAGACTTGCCGGTAACGATATTGAACAAGGTATGAAGATACTGACGATCGAATCTCGGGCAAGTAACATACTGATGACAAAGGGAATAACATATGTTGTCATAATGGTTCGACCGATAAAGATCTTCGTAGAATAAGTGGGAGCCAATATGAGCATCCAGGTTCCGCTATTGGTTATTGACCGGAGAGGTGTCTCAGTCATGTCTACATAGTTCTCGAACCCGTAGGGTCCGCACGCTTAACGTTCGATGATGATTTGTATTATATGAGTTATGTGATTCGGTGACCGAATGTTGTCCGGAGTCCCGGACGAGATCACGGACATGATGATGAGTCTCGAAATGGTCGAGGGTAAAGATTCATATATAGGATGATAGTATTCGGACACTGGAAGTGTTTTGGGGTTACCGTGCGTGTCGGGTCCTTGGAAGGGTTTGAGCTACCCCGGCAAACTATATGGGCCTTATGGGCCAAGAGGGGAAACACAGTAGGCACAAAGGGGCTGGTGCGCCCCCCCCCCATATGGGCTAGCCAAATTGGAAAAGAAAAGGGGAAGGAGGAAAGGAAAAAGGGAATAGGATTCCCCCTTCCCCCTCTTCCCTTCCTACTCCGAATAGGAATAGGAAAGGGGGGAGGCCGAATTGGGAGGTGCCCAAGTAGGATTCCTCCTACTTGGGGCGCACCCTTGGCTGCCTCTCCTCCCCTCCAACCTATATATATGAAGGGGGGCACCGCTAGAACACACAACAAACATTGTTAGCCATGTGCGGCACCCCCTCCACAGTTTACGCCTCCGGTCATATTCACGTACTCCTTAGGCGAAGCCCTGCGCGGATCACTTCACCATCATCGTTACCACACCATCGTTGTCGGTGTCAAAACCGGCGGATCTCGGGTAGGGGGTCCCGAACTGTGCGTCTAAGGCGGATGGTAATAGGAGGCAGGGGACACGATGTTTACCAAGGTACGGGCCCTCTCAATGGAGGTAATACCCTACTTCCTGCTTGATTGATCTTGATGATATGAGTATTACTAGAGTTGATCTACCACGAGATCGTAGAGGCTAAACCCTAGAAGCTAGCCTATGGTATGACTGTTGTTGTCCTACGGACTAAACCCTCCGGTTTATATAGACACCGGAGGGGGCTAGGGTTACACAGAGTCGGTTACAAGGGAGGAGATCTACATATCCGTATTGCCAAGCTTGCCTTCCACGCCAAGGAGAGTCCCATCCGGACACGGGTCGAAGAATCTTGTATCTTCATAGTCCAACAGTCCGGCCAAAGGACATAGTCCTGCTGTCCGAGGACCCCCTAATCTAGGACTCCCTCAGTAGCCCCTAAACCAGGCTTCAATGACGATGAGTCCAGCGCGCAGATTGTCTTCGGCATTGCAAGGCGGGTTCCCTGATACGGTCACTGCAGGTATTCTTGTCGTTCCTCCATTACTGTCAAGTAAAACATCTTCCAACCGAGAGACTCGCTATGAAAACAAGATGCAAAAGTATGTTGTTCCCGCTCTACGTCATAATAAGATCATGTGTGCTCTGAGCAGAGGGACTCTTAGGTGTGAAGCCTGTTCTATATGCTCTTGAAAGGAGATGGTCATATGCTCTACCGATTGAACGCAACAACATCGCTACAAATAATTCTTTTGTTTGTTCGGTTGCTCCTCAGATTGTGCCTCGGGAGGAAGTGAAGCCCACGTTTAGAACACCCTATGATTACTTCTATCTAGGCCAGCAGAGTGAAAGTTTGAAGGCTGCACCATCAAGTTAATTTTTGTGTCAGCCTAGAAATCATACATGCAAGTATACGTACGTGTGTCCTTTTTATTTGCTTTCCACAGTTTGTTCAGATTTGGTAGTTTTCTTTTTATTTGCTACGTACAATTTGTAATAGATGAGGACTCCTCATCGCTTCCTAGTTCAGGTCGGGTCTGGCCCAAGTATTAGGCACCACCTATATAAGTAAGGGGTGCACCGCTTTGTAAGGGGAGGTTTTTTTAGTTTTGAAGGAAATACTCAGAAAAGGCATCTGATGGATGCGCCACATCTGTGTTCTTGTGTCCCTTATTAGGGTTTGATATTGCATGGTGTTTCGGCGGCGTTGATCGTCAAGACACAAGCTCTGTTTTGGTTCTAGCGATTCTGCAAGGGTCAATCCACTCTGTCTTTTTCCCTCTAGTTCTACTAGTTCACGGTCTCCATCTGTCTATTTACTCCGTCGCCGTCGCCGCCGCTAATCGCCATTAGCTTAATCCCTCCATCTATCCTAGTACTACTACACCACGTCTGTACTTCTGATTCATCCACTATATTTCATCTAGCTACTACATACGCCTACAAGCATATCCTACCATCTATTGTTTTACGTTCTTTGCTACCAACCCCATTTCTACCTGTCTGTGCGTGCGGTGAAAGATCGGTCTACCCAAAAAAATCGTCTCAACGCTATTTGAGGCATATCAACTGGTATCAGAGAGCTCCAGGTTTATCACTGCGCGATGTCAACTGCAAGCAAGCGTGACGCGGATGAGGTGCAGGAGGATGATGGGCCGCCGCAATATGGTCCCGATCTGGACCCAGGTGTCCGTGCTATGTTCAAGGCTACATACCAGCGCCGACAACCGCATGAAGGCCCTCGGCGAGAGCGAGTTACCGGCGGGTTCCAGGCCATGCAAGCAGCCCTCCGTCGCCTAGAGGCAAGGCAAGCGGCAGCGGCTGCTCTCGGCGAGGAACAACATGCCCTACAGCAGCGAGCACCTCGACATGTCCGTGTGCGGATGTTGCCAACGATGACAATGATGCTGAGTCCGAGGATGGTTCTGATGCTCGCAGCGACTTGCCTCGCCGATCACGACAGGATGCTCGTCCCCGTGATGATGGACCAAGGCGGCGCCGAGATGAGGACGAGGACGGATGTATTGGTAGAATAAAAATTACTATACCTTCGTTCACAGGCAAGGCCGGTCCCGAGGAGTATCTTGAGTGGGAGATGCGTGTGGAGCAGATTTTTGATAATCACCATTACTCCGAGGAGCGGAAGATTCGTTTTGCTTCTCTTGAATTTTCAGGCTATGCATTAATTTGGTGGGATCAGCTCAACCGCAATGACGTAAGACCAGAATCGTGGCGTGAGATGAAGCGTACAATGCGTGCTCGCTTTGTGCCAGCTTATTTTCAGAAGGAGCAACACACAAAGCTTGACGTCTTGTTCAAGGAGCCATGACGGTGGATGAGTATTACCAGCGGATGCAAGTTCGATGATCGAACTAATGTGCATGAGTCGATGATGCAACAATGACACGCTTCTTTGAGGGGCTGAATGAGGATATACGTGACCGTGTTGATTTGATGCAGTATAATGATATGCAAGAGCTTCTTCATCAAGCGGAGCGTGCCGAACAATGGGTCAAAGCCAAGCAAGTTTCCAAAGGCCGCACCAATTTCAGCATGGGGCGACGTTCCTATTCACATGACAATGATAATGTCAAGCCAGCTTCATCCTATAGGTCAGCTGCTACCGATCACAAGGAGATGAGCAAAGAATCTATGGCCGTGAGCAAAGTGGCTTCAAGGGTTGATTCAAGTGCGCAGTCTGCTATGCGTACTAGTGAGATTGTTTGTTACACATGTGGAGGTAGGGGACACAAACGCATTGATTGTCCGAACAAGAAGAGAGTGCTCCTTGTCAATGATGGATATGTTTCCGAAGACAAAATTGACTCAGAGTCTGATGAGCCCAAGGAAGGGGAAAGTGAATCTAATCCTATCATGTGCTATCCTTTAGATTATGATGATCTGCCATGCATCATGGTGCAGCGAGCTAAAGAGGATCAAATTCCAAGTTTGGGACAACGGTGGAAAATTTTTCAGTCACAATGCAAGATCAAAAACAAGTGTTGCAAGTTGATTATTGATGGAGGGAGCTACACCAAAATCATAAGCAAGCGTGTGGTGGATGCTTTAGGACTGAAGGCATGGCCACATCCGCAGCCACATTGCATTGAGTGGTTGTACAACTCCGGATGTTTGAAGGTGACTCACAAGGTACGCGTAAAGTTCAATATTGGCACGTATTACGATGAGGTGATTTGCGATGTTGTGCCAATGGATGTGTGTCAGTTGCTATTGGGTCGTCCGTGGCAATATGATCGCAATGCTATACATGAGGGAGGTCGAACACTTCGTGTTTTGAGATGTTGGCATCAAGCGAGTGTTGCAGCCCATAGGTAACAATGCTATCAAGATTGATCATGTGTTTGTACACAAGGAGTTTTGAAGAGTGCCCGAAACCGAGGACGGTTTCACTTAAAGGGGAGAGGATGATACGGTCACTGCAGGTATTCTTGTCGTTCCTCCATTACTATCAAGTAAAACATCTTCCAACGAGAGACTACGCTATGAAAACAAGATGCAAAAGTATGTGGTTCCGCTCTATGTCATAAGAAGATCACGTGTGCTCTCTGAGCAGAGGGGCTCTTAGGTGTGAAGCCTGTTCTATATGCTACTGAAAGGAGATGGTCATATGGTCTACCGATTGAACGCAACAACATCGCTACAAATAATTCTTTTGTTTGTTCGGTTGCTCCTCAGATTGTGCCTCGGGAGGAAGTGAAGCCCATGTTTAGAACACCCTGTGATTACTTCTATCTAGGCCAGCAGAGTGAAAGTTTGAAGGCTGCACCTTCAAGTTAATTTTTGTGTCAGCCTAGAAATCATACATGCAATTATACGTACGGGTGTCCTTTTTATTTGCTTTCCACAGTTTGTTCAGATTTGGTAGTTTTCTTTTTATTTGCTACGTACAATTTGTAGCAGATGAGGACTCCTCATCGCTTCCTAGTTCAGGTCGGGTCTGGCCAAGTATTAGGCACCACCTATATAAGTAAGGGGTGCACCGCTTTGTAAGGGGAGGTTTTTTAGTTTTGAAGGAAATACTCAGAAAAGGCATCTGATGGATGCGCCACATCTGTGTTCTTGCGTCCCTTATTAGGGTTTGATATTGCATGGTGTTTGGGCGTTGATCGTCAAGACACAAGCTCCGTTTTGGTTCTAGCGATTACGCAAGGTCAATCCACTCTGTCTTTTCCCTCTAGTTCTACTAGTTCACGGTCTCCATCTGTCTATTTACTCCGTCGCCGTCGCCGCCGCTAATCGCCATTAGCTTAATCCCTCCATCTATCCTAGTACTACTACACCACGTCTGTACTTCTGATTCATCCACTATATTTCATCTAGCTACTACATACGCCAGCAAGCATATCCTATCATCTATTGTTTTACGTTCTTTGCTACCAACCCTATTGCTACCTGTCTGTGCGTGCGGTGAAAGATCGGGCTACCCAAAAAAAATCGTCTCAACGCTATTTGAGGCACATCATTCCCTCTCTGAATACTCCATAGAAGATTTTGAACATGAAGATAGTGTCCGGCTCTGCACGACAAATTCCGCATACCACCGTAGAGAGAATAATATTTCCACAAATCTAATCTGCTGACAGCTTTTCATAAAGTGACATTCTGCCGTGGTCTGGTCATGACGAACCGTTTTTCCCGTGCCTGCCACTGCACGTGTTGCGAGGCGGTTTTATTGGCACATCCTGTCGAAGCAGAGATCGTGTCCCTCTTTTCATGGGTTTCTCATCAATACGGGTGTGGGTAACCCAATCGTGTTTGCTGGTATGACTCCTCGATTTTAGGCAAGTTCCAAACGGCCACGCGGAGGACGCTTGATATTCACCCTCTTTATAAAGGGGCCAAGGCCTGTCCTTTTCTTCTCGCGCTCGATCCTTCCCTTCCCCCCACCTTGAATTCCAACACTCAAGGATCAGGCTAAGTGCTTCGGACCTTCAATCATGTCCGGATCCAACCTTCAAGGCCGGTGGATGGCCTCCTCTGTCATAGAGGAGGACATCAAGAAGCTAAGAGAAGCTAGGTATCTGACCGTCGAAATCTCGCACAGGCTGCCTGCTAGAGGGCAGGTCATCCCCACTCCCGAACCCAACGAGAGTGTCGTATTTATTTCCCACTTCCTCCGAGGGCTAGGCTTTAGTCTTGATCCCTTTGTCAGAGGGCTTATGTTCTACTATGGGCTCGATTTCCATGATCTGGCTACGGATTCCATCCTTCACATCTCGTCCTTCATCATCGTGTGTGAAGCCTTCCAACGCATCACCCCACACTTCGGCTTATGGCTCAAGACCTTCAATGTGAAGCCGAATATGATTGATGGGCGACACGCAGAGTGCGGAGGCGCCATAATAAACAAAGGCGCCGATGCTCCATGGCCAAAGGTTCCTTCCGGAGACATCAAGTTATGGCAGCGGGGTGGTTTTACATCACCGCTCCCGGCGCTAAGTGGTAGCTGCCCCCGCCTTCCGTCCAGGCCCCCTGCCACAATTGGCGTCATGGGTCAACAAAGGGCTGGACTGGGGGCCAGCTAATGATGTGCCGACGTTGCAGAGCCGCATCCGAGATCTCTTCAAGGGATATGTCAACCTTGTCAAGGTAATGCAAGTCATGCTAGTTCGACGGGTCCTGCCATGCCAACGTCGACCTCTCTGTATGTGGGAGTTCAACCCGGAAGGACCGCGAACTATTCAACAATTCTTCAGCGCGACGCTCGAAGAGATGTATGGATTGTTCTTCGGATCACGAATAAAGTGTCCGGATACCGGCGAGGATGCGGGTCTGAACTGCAATCGTCCAGACACCCAAGTAAGTAATTCCGTGGCCGAACATGTTGTCTTTTAATTTACCACAACATCATTCTGAAAAGTCGCCTTTTGACCAGGACTGGATAAACAAGGCAAAGATGATGAGGTGTTCGGCCCCCCTTCCCGAAGGCTCACTGGATCATGTACTATCCATGATGCTTGAGCTTGTGTCTTATCAAGCGCCATCAGGGGAAGATAAAGGGAGGAACAAAGAAGCCGAAAGCGAGCCTCACTCATTATTCATCCAAACCGGGGGAATTAGTGCCTCCGCGAAGGAGGATAACCGGGGAGAAGAATCTAAAATTCCCTCTCCCCAAGGAAGGAAGAGGGCCGCCTCTGAAGACTTAGAAACAATGGTTTTCAAACGAGGGAAGAAACCTTTGTCAGGGGGCCCTACCCCGGAGGGCATCCTTACCGCATAGTACCCGCAAGGGGACCAGCCCTCCACCGAGTTGTAAGTAAACAAAAGTACTTTATAGTAAATATACCCTGCTTCATTTCTGAGAACGATAACCGGGCGTATGTCTTGTAGTTCGGATCGTAGCCCTTCTCGGCGAGTTCGTCTTGAGGATCTTCTTCCGGAGATGATGGAGAGCCAACGCCTCCCGTGCCTCCCGCCTCATGAAGCGGACGACCACGAGGTGTAAATCACGGAGGATTTCTCTGATCCGCCAAGGCGGAGGTAACCCTTGACCACCCGAAATCGGAGTATTCGGCTCCTAAGGAAACAACGAAAGAGTCCAGACTGTTGATGCGCGACGAGCCGAGCGATGAATCTTACGGAGCAGCGGCTATCTCAAAAGTGCATCATACGCTAATGGGTGCGGTGGTTGAGAGGATTTCATCCGCCAAAGCGGGTTGCATGAAGATTTTATGAGCCTGCTAAGAGGCTTTGAGTGCATAAAGTTATATATTTTTGACGGTACCGCTTTTACGCTAGGTGTGCCCTATGCGAATAGTAGCCCCAGACTCGGTTGTTGTCGAAAAAGGCGGCAAATAGAGGATCATAGTCGAGTAATAACCGTCTGCTTCCACGTGCAGACGGGTTGAGGTCCGTGGTTAGCGGATGGTGAGTTTGCCGAACTGAAGTGGCAACTTGATGCGGCAGATGCCCGACATCGTGCTTGTAAACAAGCGGCAGCGAGGCAGGGTATGTATTCTCCTATGATCAACACATATTAAGAGGAGCATGATGCTAGTATCTGTAATATGCTGTGACTGCAGATGGAGCCATCGCTATGGAGACCCTTCGGGCGGAACTTGCCCAAGCCAAGGAACATGCCAGGAAGAGTGATGCGGCCGCCCTAAAGGCGGTCCAAGAGCTAAGAGCCGAACAGGCTACGCATTGCCAGAGCAAAGAGAAAATAGCCAAGATGGCTGTTGAGCTGAAAGATGCCGCCGACCGTTATGAGCTTCTTGAAAAGGAAAGCCTGACGAAGAGGGCGGACCTGGAGAAAGCCACGGTAGCAGCCAAGGAAGCCCGCTCTAAAAGCAGAGTGGCGAAGGAGGAGCTACGTCAAGCCAGAGATATCGCGGCTGGGAAGCCCTTTTTGTTGTGGATGAAGTTCGGAGATCCTAAGTATGCCCTTCTGGATCAATTATGGAGTTCTGCAGACGCATACTTGGATTTGGCAACAAGTGCTGCTGATGCGACCGAGTTTTTCAAAGATCAAAAAGATCACGAAGTGGAAAAGCTGTTCTGGTCAAAGTTCAATGTTCCAGTGTGTCCGCTGCTGTTAAATGAGCAAATGGCCGAGTGGGCCGAGCTCCATAGGTTGTCCGGGCTTGCCATGAGGTCTGTTGTGGATCATCTTTGGCCGGAAGGACCAAGGCCGAATAGTTATTTTGGCTTGGTGCAATGATTCCTTGGTGCTATGCCGCATATCGACGCTGTGAAGAGGTCGGCGTGCATAGAGGGTGCGCGGATGGCTCTTTCCCGTGTCAAAACATACTGGGCAGAGATGGAGGCCACCGCTATTGCAACCCAGAGTTCGGCCGTAGGCCATGTATCGGCCGAGCACTATTTTGAAGAAGTCTTAGAAGGCGCTCATTTAATAGAGGCTCAGTGCTCGAAGAGTATCATGTTCTAGTGACATGAATCCCAATTGTAAGAACAATGTTATTTGAATTATAAAGGTTGTTTTTATACTTTTGCCTGAAAGTATTATTATGCCTCTGTCATGCGTTTATGTATGTATATATATATATATATATATATATATATATATATATATATATATATATATATATATATATATATATATATATATATATATATATATATATATATATATAAAGTTTGCGATCGTCGGCTTTAGCCCCGCGCATATAATGTGGGGTGTTATAGCAGCGTCTTCACACTTGATCCAACGTCTTGGTCCATTAAGGAGGTGGTAGCGCGTCGAACGAGGCAATCGGACTATATTGCGTTAACACTCACTTAACCATAGGAGTTTGAAAGTGGGGCTACTATATAGCCCCTGGTATTTCCGCGGCTATCCGAATACGGTGTGCGTACGTACATGACCGGGAAAACCGGTCCTTCGTTAATGCGAAGGAATCCCGAAGATTCCGATGAGTCATCGAGTAGTTGACTAGTCTCGTGCTTTATCATGACAGTCAGTTTTCAGCTTTCTCTACTGAGGTGCTCGTCCGGATGAACTAGGGAACAGTCGCAGTAGTTCTCCCGGTGCTACCTTAGCCGATAGAGCGGAACGTAAGGTAGCAAAACACAGGAGCCGGGAAAACTCAACATTTGACCAAAGGCATGATTCAGAGCTAATGCATATAAGGCCAAACTCGCGACGCCGAACACTCCATAAGGTATTCGGTCTTTTACAACATATACTAGGCTGAGTAACGCCCTTGAACCCTAAATTTCCAGGTACGTGCATTAGCCTGACGTGGCAAAATGCCAATAACACCAGCGTCCCTCTCGGTTGTGTTGAGTATCCGGAGGGTGTGAAGCAACAAGAGACAGTAAGAAAGGTTTACACAGGGTCTTAATCTAAAAAGAAACCTTTGAGCGGGGCCCTGCTGCACGTCTGCGCCTGTGTCTCTGTTGTGCCGTATCCTGGAAGGGTGTAGCACGATTATCATCTGTTAAAAGAGAATAACTTAGATGAAATTTGTCGTGCGAAAAATTGGTTGTTCTTAATAAACCATTAAAATTCAAAATAAGGTCGAGCCGAACTATAGACTTTGTTTTTTTACATGCGGGAAGCCCCTAGCACCGTCTACGGGGGTATATTCATCAACCCCATCTCAGGTTTATCTAAGCTATTACAGCTAGTGGTGCACCGGACTCGTCTAGCCGTGTCCGCGGTCTTGACGACCGATCGTTTATGCTAGTGGGAGAGGCCATTTAGTGTTCGGCTGCTAAAGCTGCCGCACATTCTTCCGCGTGTAAGGAACGCTCAGTGTTTCCGCTAACTATGATGATGTCACGTGGACCGGGCATCTTCAGCTTAAGATAAGCATAATGCAGTATTGCATTAAAACAAGCAAAGGTCATTCTTCCGAGTAGTGCTTGATAGCCGCTTCGGAATGGAGCGATGTCGAAGGTTAACTTTTCACTACGGAAGTTGTCGGGGGAACCGAATACAACCTCTAGTATGAGAGAGCCCGTGCAGCTGGCCTGTGGGCCTGGTATTACTCCTTTAAAGGTAGTATTGCTTTGGCTAATTCTCATTGGGTCTATCCCCATTTTTCGGATTGTGTCTTGATATATCGTATTAAGACTACTGCCGCCGTCCATGAGGACTTGGGTGAGATGGTATCGGTTGATTATTGGGTCGAGCACCAAGGCGGCCGATCCTCTGTGCCGGACATTGGTCGGGCTATCCCTGTGATCAAAAGTGATCGGGCAGGTTGACCGAGGGTTGAACTTGGGGGTGACGGGCTCTATGGTGCATACGTCTCGGAGTAAGTGTTTGCTCCTCCTCTTCGTCACGTGAATCGTGTTCACTGTTTTGACCTCTAGTGGGAACTTTTTCTGTCCCCCAGTGTTTTGCTGACGAGGCTCATCCTCGTCTTCACTTGGTGTCTCCCTCCCCTTGTGTTCGGCGTTTAGCTTACCGGCCTGCTTGAAGACCCAGCATTCTCTCTGGGTGTGATTTGCAGGTTTATTGGAGGTGCCGTGAATCTGACATAATTTGTCTAGAATCTTGTTGAGGCTGGACAGTCCATCTCTGTTGCCTTTGAAAGGATTTTCTCGTTGACTGGGTCGAGAGCCCCTAAATCCGGCGTTTACCGCCGTGTTGTCTGGGTTGTCTTCGTTATTTCGACACTTGCTTTTATTGCGTCGTGGTTTTCCATTACCATCCCTGACTTCAGATGTGCCTGGGTCGCTGGTGCTACTACAGGCCAGCCAGCTATCTTCGCCCACGCAAAAGCGGGTCATAAGGCTTATTAGGGCTGCCATTGTCCTTGGTTTTTCTTGGCCGAGGTGTCTGGCGAGCCATTCATCTCGGACCCTGTGTTTGAAAGCTGCTAAGGCTTCTGCGTCCGGGCAGTCGACGATTTGGTTCTTCTTAGTGAGAAATCTGTTCCAAAGCTTTCGGGCTGACTCTCCGGGCTGTTGAATTATATGACTTAAATTGTCTGCATCCGGAGGTCGGACATAGGTCCCTTGAAAGTTAGCCCTAAAAGCATCCTCAAGCTCCTCCCAACTTCCAATTGAATTTTCGGGGAGGCTCTTCAGCCAGTGCCGAGCTGGTCCTTTCAGCTTGAGGGGCAAGTACTTGATGGCGTGGAGATCATCTCCGCGAGCCATATGGATGTGGAGGATGAAGTCCTCAATCCAGACCCTGGGGTCTGTCGTTCCGTCGTACGCCTCTATGTTCACGGGTTTGAATCCCTCTGGAAATTCATGATCCAGCACCTCATCGGTGAAACATAGGGGGTGCGCGACACCCCTGTATTTGGATGTGTCATGGCGTTCTGACGGTTGTAGTGTTCAGTTTTGATTATGCGCTGGAGCGCGCTTCCTAGATTCGTAGATGGATCTGGTCACGCCGGCCTTTTGATGCAAGTCCTCGCTTGGATCGTGTGCTGATTTATGTGCAGCCTCGTTAGCCGCCCTATCGCGGCCACGAGGTGGTCGATCCGACCGGTCAGCCGTTTTATTTTTCGGTTGTGTGGGCTCTAAGGCCTCATCATCAAATTCAGGCAACAGCTTGCGCTTTGGATAGCTCTTTGTGTGGCGACTGCCACCGTACTTTTCTTCAGTGTCAAGCACTTTGTTCCATCTACTGTTGAGTGTATTCTGCGCGGCCTTAAGCCTTTGCTTCTGCTTCTTCAGACTCCTCGTGGTGGCAATAAGCCTTCTACGGAGGTTCTCTTGTTCCAAGTGCCTTTCCGGGATGATGTGTGCATCGTTGTCCGAACTGTTTTCCTCTCCGAAGAGAGGTTGATGAGCTTTGGCGTCGCCGTGATCGGACTGCGGCTTTGTACTATGTTCACCATCCGCTGGTTCATCCTGTTCTGTCGCTGGGTCAATGTGGTCATCGTTTCTTCTGGAGTCGACCGGGGTGTTATTTTTTCTTGCGCTGTTATCGCTGTTCTTGCCGAGGTGGGATTTGGAGCGGCGCCTACGCCGTCGCTTTGGTTGCTTCTCGAGGGAGCTATCCTTCGCTGCATCCTTCCGTTCCTCGTCATTGTTTTCTTTGCGTGTATCCACCATATATATATCGTGTGATGAAGTGGTTGTCCAGCGCCCTGTGGGCGGTGGTTCCTGTTCCTCTCCTGCATCGTCATCCATACCGTCGATGTCTTCGGAGTCGAAATCGAGCATGTCGGTTAAATCGTCGACAGTGGCTATTAAGTGGGTGGTGGGTGGGGAACGAATTTGTTCATCGTCTGCTTCCCATTCTAGCCAGACATAGTTCGGCCAAGGGTCTCCTGACAAGGAGAGAGACCTCAATGAGTTTAGCACGTCGCCCAGTGGTGAGTGCTGAAAGATATTCGTGGAGGAAAACTCCATGATCGGTGCCCAATCAGATTCGATAGGCACGGATGCAGGCGGTTCGGAGCCCGTGGCTGGGGACGAATCCAAATGTCCGGCAACACGGGTCTCATAAGAGGTGAAGTCAGTATTCGGCTCTATCGCCGCTGAGTGTGCGGCCTCCATGGTGGGGTCCATCCACCCGTCCTCGGACGGCGCAATCTGCTCTGGATCGAGGGCCGGAGTAGCTGCAGGTGGGATCTCCCGAACACTGTCCATCGGCAGAGCTAAGTCATGCCTGTCGTGACTGTGCGGCGCACCTGACACGGGCTCGAATCCGCCGAAGATCAAGTCTCCGCGGATGTCGGCAGTATAGTTCAAGCTTCCAAACCTGACCTGATGGCCAGGGGCGTAGCTTTCGATCTGCTCCAGATGGCCAAGCGAGTTGGCCCGCAGTGCGAAGCCGTCGAATACGAAGATCTGTCCGGGGAGGAAAACCTCACCCTCGATCGCATCGTTGCCGATGATTGAAGGGGCCATCAAACCTTGTGGTGACGGCACGGTGGAACTCTCAATGAAAGCACCAATGTCGGTGTCAAAACCGGCGGATCTCGGGTAGGGGGTCCCGAACTGTGCGTCTAAGTCGGATGGTAACATGAGGCAGGGACATGATGTTTACCCAGGTACGGGCCCTCTCGATGGAGGTAATACCCTACTTCCTGCTTGATTGATCTTGAAGATATGAGTATTACAAGAGTTGATCTACCACGAGATCGTAGAGGCTAAACCCTAGAAGCTAGCCTATGGTATGATTGTTGTTGTCCTACGTACTAAACCCTCCGGTTTATATAGACACCGGAGGGGGCTAGGGTTACACAGAGTCGGTTACAAGGGAGGAGATCTACATATCCGTATTGCCAAGCTTGCCTTCCATGCCAAGGAGAGTCCCATCCGGACACGGGTCGAAGTCTTCAATCTTGTATCTTCATAGTCCAACAGTCCGGCCAAAGGACATAGTCCGGCTGTCCGAGGACCCCCTAATCCAGGACTCCCTCAGTCGTGCTGACGGAACTCTCCCTCGACACTTTGCTGGATCAAGAGTTCGAGGGACGTCATTGAGCTGAACGTGTGCAGGACTCGGAGATGTCGTACATTCGGTGCTTGATCGGTCGGAACGAGAAGAAGTTCGACTACATCAACTGTGTTGTCAAACTCTTCCGCTTTCGGTCTACGAGGGTACATGGACACACTCTCCCCCTCTCGTTGCTATGTATCTCCTAGATAGATCTTGCGTGAGCATAGGAAAATCTTGAAATATTGCGTTCCCCAACAATGGCATCCGAGCCAGGTCTATGTGTAGATGTTATATGCACGAGTAGAACACAAAGAGTTGTGGGCGATAATAGTCATACTGCTTACCACCAACGTCTTACTTTGATTTGGCGGTATTGTTGGATGAAGCGGCCCGGACCGACATTACATGACCGCTTTCATGAGACTGGTTCTACCGACGCTTAGCCGCACATTGGTGGCGGGTGTCTGTTTTTCCAACTTTAGTTGAATCGAGTTTGACTACGGCCGGTCCTTGTTGAAGGTTAAAACAGCACACTTGACGAAAAATCGTTGTGGTTTTGATGCGTAGGTAAGAACGGTGCTTGCTAGAAGCTCACGTAAAACTTGCAACAACAAAGTAAAGGACGTCTAACTTGTTTTTGCAGGGCATGTTGTGATGTGATATGGTCAAGACGCGATGATATATAAATTGTTGTATGAGATGAACATGTTTTGTAAAATTTATCAGAACTGGCAGGAGCCTTATGGCTGTCACTTTATTGTTTGAAATGCAATCACCATGTAATTGCTTTACTTTATCACTAAGCGGTAGCGATAGTCATAGAAGCAATAGTTGGCGAGACGACAACGATGCTACGATGGAGATCAAGGTGTCAAGCCAGTGACGATGGAGATCATGACGATGCTTTGAAGATGGAGATCAAAGGCAAAAAATGATGATGGCCATATCATGTCACATATTTTGATTGCATGTGATGTTTATCTTTTATGCATCTTATTTTGCTTAGTACGGCGGTAGCATTATAAGATGATCCCTTAACTAAATTTCAAGGTAGAAGTGTTCCCCCTGAGTATGCACCGTTGCTACAGCTCTTTGTTTTGAGACAGCACGTGATGATCGGGTGTGATAGACTCTACGTTCACATACAACGGGTGCAAGACAGTTTTGCACATGCGGAATACTCAGGTTAAACTTGACGAGCCTGGCATGTACGTACATGGCCTCGGAAAGCTGGAGACCGAAAGGTCGAATGAATCATATAGTAGATATGATCAACATAGAGATGTTCACCATTGATGACTACTCCATCTCACATGATGATCAGACATGGTTTAGTTGATTTGGATCACATATCACTTAGATGACTTGAGGGATGTCTATCTAAGTGGGAGTTCTTAAGTAATTTGATTAATTGAACTTAATTTATCATGAATTTAGTCCTAATAGTATTTGCATATCTATGTTGTAGATCAATAGCTCATGTATAGCTCTCCTGTTTTATTTTTGATATGTTCCTAGAGAAAACTAAGTTGAAAGATGATAGTAGCAATGATGCGGACTGGGTCCATGATCTGAGGATTATCCTCATTGCTGCACAAAAGAATTATGTCCTTGATGCACCACTAGGTGACGAACCTGTTGCAGGAGCAGATGCAGACGTTATGAACGTTTTTCAAGCTCGGTATGATGAGTACATGATAGTTTAGTGCACCATGCTTTACGGCTTAGAACTGGGACTTCAAAAATGTTTTGAAACACCATGGAGCATATGAGATGTTCCAAGAGTTGAAATTGGTATTTCAGACTCATGCCCGTGTCGAGAGGTATGTAACCTCTGTCAAGTACTTTGCCTATAAGATGGAGGAGAATAGCTCAGCCAGTGAGCATGCACATAGAATGTCTGGGTTCTATAATCGCTTGAATCAAGTGGGAGTTAATCTTCCAGATAAGATAGTGATTGACAAAATTCTCTAGTCACTATCACGAAGCTACTAGAAGTTTGCGATGAACTATAATTTGCAAGGGATGACGAAAATGATTCCCAAGCTCTTCGCGATGCTGAAATCGGCGAAGGTAGAAATCAAGAAAGAGCATCATGTGTTGATGATTAACAAGACCACTAGTTTCAAGAAAAAGGGCAAGGGAAAGAAAGGGAACTTCAAGAAGAATGGCAAGCAAGTTTCCACTCTCATGAAGGAGCCCAAAGCTAGACCCAAGCCTGAAACTAAGTGCCTCTGTTGCAAAGGAAATGGTCACTGGAAGTGGAACTGCCCTAGATACTTGGCGGATAAGAAGGATGGCAAATTGAACAAAGGTATATTTGATATACATGTTATTGATGTGTACTTTACTAGTGTTCATAGTAACCCTTGGGTATTTGATACCAGTTCGGTTGCTAGGATTAGTAACTCAAAACAGGAGTTGCAAAATGAACAGAGACTAGTTAAGGGCAAGGTGATGATGTGTGTTGTAAGTGATTCCAAGGTTGATAAGATCACCATCGCACACTCCCTCTACCTTTGGGATTAGTGTTGAACCTAAATAAATGTTATTTGGTGTTTGCGTTGAGCATAAATATGATTTGATCATGTTTATTGCAATACGGTTATTCATTTAAGTCAGAGAATAATTGTTGTTCTGTTTACATGAATAAAACCTTCTATGGTCATACACCCAATGTGAATGGTTTATTGAATCTCGATCGTAATAAAACACATATTAATAATATTGATGCCAAAAGATGCAAAGTTGATAATGATAGTGCAACATATTTGTGGCACTGCCGTTTAGTTCATATTGGTGTAAAGCGCATGAAGAAACTCCATGCGGATGGACTTTTGGAATCACTTGATTATGAATCATTTGATGCTTGCAAACCATGCCTCATGGGCAAGATGACTAAGACTCCGTTCTCTGGAACAATGGAGCGAGCCACTGACTTATTGGAAATAATACATACCGACGTATGCAGTCCGATGAGTGTTGAGGCTCGCGACGGGTATCGTTGTTTTCTAACTTTCACAGATGATTTAACCAGATATGGGTATATCTACTTAATGAAACACAAGTCTGAAACATTTGAAAAGTTCAAATAATTTCAGAGTGAAGTGGAGAATCATCGTAACAAGAAAATAAACTTTCTATGATATGATCGTAGAGGCGAATATTTGAGAGTTTGGCCTTCATTTAAAACAATGTGGAATAGTTTCACAACTCACGCCACCTAGAACACCACACCATAATGGTGTGTCCGAACATCGTAACCATACTTTATTAGATATGGTGCGATCTATCATGTCTCTTCCGATTTACCACTATAGTTTTGGGGTTATGCATTAGAGACAGCTGCATTCACGTTAAATAGGGCACCATCTAAATCTGTTGACACGACACTGTATGAACTATGGTTTGGCAAGAAACCTAAGATGTCGTTTCTAAAAGATTGAGGTTGTGATGATTATGTGAAAAAGCTTCAGTCTGATAAGCTCGAACCCAGATCGGAGAAGTGCGTCTTCATAGGATACCCAAAAGAAACTGTTGGGTACACTTGTACACGTCAGTGCTAAACAAACAATTTTTAACCCCTTTCCATGACGGCATTCGGAACCATCGCCAAGTGAGTGTGAAACCGTTGGGGATATGTCCTCCTGGCACACACGCTCTGCAAAATGAGGTCGTGTGCGACCCGCGAGCACTCAAATACAGAAATACGTACAGTAGTGCTAAAAAAATACAATTATACAGGCTAAATCATTTCCGGTTGTAAGTACATCCCACACAGTCAGTCACAGCTAAATGTTTTCGTTCGTATATACATCCCACACAGTCACTCCAAGGAAAACGTTTGCGCAAGGTGGCGTAACGCAAACAGTTTTCAAGAGAATGTCGTGTGTGATTGTTCATTGATCCAACACGGTTTATTCCTAGAAACTATGTGCATTGCCTGAGGTCATCGCCCACGGTGTTTTCTCATTAACCGTTTGCAATAGGAAAACCCAATTAGCAAGCTAATTGGCCAATTAGCGGGCTAATTGCCCTATTATTAATAATCCATTTACTAATCAAATTGACATTCATATTAAGCGCAAAATATATTCCATTTCCATATTAAGGAAGTAGGATTTCATAATTGAAATACATCGGAGTACAACATGATATAGCTTCAGCACTCAGCTACCCCATTACACAACTACACCAGCAGCAAGTTTCACATGCAACATCTAGAACCTTTCGAAATTAGCATCATAGACGGTACATAGAAAGATGCATCTCATCTGGAAAACTCCTGAAGCGAAAGGCGAATATTGAGCCTTCATTCATGTTGAAGGTCTTTGCAACTTTAGGCCAGTGCCTATGGATGATTGACCGTCCATCCTTCGACCTCTTCAGGAACACTTCAATATTGAACCGTGGGTGTTGTATGAAAACTTTCCTCGCCTCCTGACCATAGAGGTGGTTTGAGAGGTAATCGTCAGTGAAGCCTAAAAACAAGGATGTGCATAAATATCTTCTCTATATTGGAAATGGGGCAAAGAAATAAAAAAGGCAAGGTATAATAGTTAGTGTCGGCATTCTGGGAAAAGGGGGTCCCCAGACTTGCATGCCTGCGGCCTGCGGCGTGGCTCGAAGGGGGGCCCATCACGGCCCATCTTCATCAACACAAGCTCAAGACCCTCGCGAGAGGCCAAGCCTCGCGGGGCGAACGACAGGGAGCTTCCTCAGGCACGGCCTCATCAGGCTGGCTCGCGAGGAGGCGGAGAGATCAAGGCGGGGTACCTCACGAGGTGCCCATGACGCAAGCCATGACGACCAAGGGCGCCAGGCGGGCGCCAGCCGCGCAGTGTCCTCCTTTCCTCTTTGGTGCAAAGGGAGCAAGCGCAGGCGAGAGCATCAAGCAAAGGTGTCCATTTCGGTGCAACAAGACCAAGACCAGCCCAACGGCAGGAAGGAAGTCATTGTGGAGCCCAAGCCGGCGTCACCACCAGAGCCTTTGACAGGCGAGGACCGACTTTAGTCAGGATAAGCGTACCAGATGTTCCCCTTCAAAATGGCCAATTGTTGGCGCCCTTCCCGCTCAATATTTGGGAAGAGGCCCAGGGCCTCTGTCTATAAATAGGACTAGCCTCCCACAGGGTAGAGGCATCTGGGATCCAAGGTCCAGAATCCAGAGAGAGAGAGAGAGAGAGAGAGAGAGAGCGATCGAACTCCCCCTAGCAGTTCATCACACCGACCAAGAATAGACCCTCGCGAGGCTGTTCTTCCTTGTATTGTTCATCACCATCATCCCAAGAGACAATCCACCACACCACAAACTAGAGTAGGGTATTACACCACAATGGTGGCCCGAACTATTATAAACCTTGTGTCTCTTGTGTTGTTCCTTTCGTAGTTTAGATCCTAGCGAGGCGGCGGGGTGCAGGTAGGTAGAAGGCGAGATCTCCGCGCACACCCCAGTGTTCGAACCTCAAGGGTCTGCCGGAACCCGAAATCCGACATTTGGCGCGCCAGGTAGGGGTGCGCCGGAATTCGTCTTCCGCCGCCCTGTTCTCCGTCAACCACCGCATCCATGTCTAATGCTCGTCGGGTCCGCGCCAAGTGCCGAGCCGCTCTCGCTTACTGCGTCGCCCAGACGGCTCCCGTCGGCGGGCGCCCTCGTCGTTCCCCGTCGCCTGCTGTCAACGCCGCCACCGGCCCGACGGGGTACGAGCAGCAAGCATCGTCCCAGCATCCCTCCGTGAGGCAAGACGGCCGCACTGCTACCCCCTCACTCGCCCCGGCTGGT
The DNA here is from genome assembly GCA_021605205.1 of Aegilops longissima. Lineage (NCBI taxonomy): Eukaryota > Viridiplantae > Streptophyta > Magnoliopsida > Poales > Poaceae > Aegilops > Aegilops longissima. The sequence goes on along the minus strand of CM038678.1, from coordinate 236,767,300 downwards.
TCTTCGTCTCGCGCGTTCCGCGCGCCATGGAGGCTCGATCTGCGCTCATCGCGGCAAACGAGCTCTGCGCTACCGTCCCGTTACGGCGTCTCGAAGAGTGGCTCGACCGCGTCGCCGAAGCTCGTCGCGCCGCTAAGGGGCTCCCCAGCGCCGTCCGTCTCCGCGCTGCACCAGCACCCGCCTGCGGCGGCGACTCGAGGCGCCTCGGCGCCTCCCCCTCAAGAAGCGCGCCTGGCCCCAAAGCGCATGGTCCTGGCGGAACCATCTCCGTCCGGCGCCAGTAAGCAAGCAAGAGCGAGCTGCCGAAGTCCCTCGCCCGCAAGAAGCTGCCCGAGTGCTCCCCGCTCCAGCTCGTCGCGACCACGCTCCTACTCCGACACGTCAAGACCCCGCGCTGCTCCCAGCTGCAGCACATGGGAACCCGCAAGACCAAGTTCTTCGTCACCCAAGGTCTCCCGTGGTCACAGCAGGATGTCGTGCCTTCACCCCCGAGCTGCGCAGCGTCGCGTGGCCCGGCAAGTTCAAGCCAGACCTGCCTCCTCGCTACGACGGCACGGCCGACCCAAGAGTTCCTCCAGCTCTCTGAGCTGGGCATCAACCGCCAATGGAGCGAAGGTCATGCCGAACTGGTTTCCCATGGCGCTCAGGACGGGCCCGCACCGGCTCTGAACACGGCTCGAGCACGATCTCCTCTGGGGCGAGATGCGCACCGCTTCATCTCCAACTTCCAAGGTACTCGTGACCGGCCACCGCCGTGAGTGACATGCGCGCATCAAGCAGCAGCCGGGAGACCTGCAGAAATACATCCAAAGCCTTCAACAACGCCGCCTCAAGATTCCCAAGGTGACCGAGGAGGCCATCATCCCGCCTTCTCCGACGGTGTGCGCGACGTCAAGATGAAGGAGGATCTGGCGATGCATGAAGACTTGTGCACTTCCTTGGAGCTATTCAACTTGGCAACCAAGTGCGCCAGGGCCGAGGAAGGGCGTCTCTCCCTCCTCGAGCTGCCTGCCGCAGAACCAGAAGAGAAGAAGCCCAAGGCCAAGGATGTGAAGCGCAAGGGGACTGCCGTGCTCGCGGCAGAACCGGACACCAAGCGGGGCAGAGATTAGCCCGAGTCTTCCAAGGGCAGCCGCTACTGCGTGTACCACGACCTCCACACCCACAACACCAACGAATGTCAAGAGCTCCGAGTCGTGCGAGAAGGGAGGATCGGCCGACGTCCCGACCGCAGCGACCGGGGCTACGGCTGAGGAGGAGGAAGGAACACAGGACGCTGGGAAGACCGCGGCCCTCGCCAAGGGTGGCGCGACCAACATCGCGAGGATCGCTGGCGGGACCCGCATCGCGAGGGAGGCTGGAGGGATCAGCCTCGCGAGGATCGCCCGCAAGGCAACGCAGGCCTCCCTCCTCTGCCGCTGCAGCCAAGGAGAAATGAAGACCATCATCAGGACGAGGGGGCTAGGGGCTTCCAGGAGCAGCGCGCGATCGCCTGCATCTTGGGCGGAGCTCAAGCCCCAGCCTCTCAACGCATCTTCAAGCAGTTCGCCCGTGAAGTGAATGCGGTCCTCCCCAAGCTCGAATCCACACACCCCCTCAGGTGGTCGGCGTGCGCCATCACGTTCAGCTCAGCGGATCAGCTCAAGTGTGCGGCCACAGCCGGAGTCCTCCCAATGCTTTGCTCCCCAATCATCAGCAACGTGCTAGTCACCAAGACCCTCATCGATGGCGGGGCAGGGCTCAACGTCCTGTCTGTGGAAACGTTCAACAATCTCCAGGTGCCTTACAATCAGCTTCAGCCAACCAAGCCTTTACGTGGGGGTCACCGACGGCTCCACGGTCCCGATTGGGCAGGTTCGCCTCCTGTCACCTTCGGCGCGCGACAACTAACACACCGAGCTCATCGACTTGACATCGCCTACATTCGCCGCCGCCAACGCCATCCTCGGGTACCCGGCGCTGGCCAAGTTCATGGCGTAACCCACCACGGCTACAACATCCTCAAGATGCCGAAGTGGCGGAGTCATCACGATGCCTGCGAAGAAAAGCGTGGTGTGCTCCTGGAGTGAGCCTTTCAGGCGCATCACTGGAAGACCGGATCGCGAGCGGGAGGCTTCCAGACCGCCCCAAGAAGAAGAAGACATCGTCCGGCCCGGCCCCTCAGGAGGCAGGCCCCTCAGGGTCCGCGCCTGCTCAGGGGGAACCTCCTTCTATCGCATAGGAAAGCGCGCCCGGCGCCCTCCTCAGGCAGGGCTCGGGGGCTCCCCCCTGGAGGGCCACCGACCTTGCTAAGGTCATGAGGAAGGCGCTTGGGCACCACTTGGAGGCGTGTTTCGAAGCACATTTCCCTCAAGAAGGAGCAAGGCAAGGAGGGCCGAACCCTCAGGAGTTCGTCAGCAAGATCATTCAGGAGCTGCAGGAGTCAAGAGTCATGAGTGGCAGCCGCCGCTTACCTGTCGTAGCTCCCCATCCAGGCGAGGATGGTGGGCTGCGCGTCTGCATCGACATACGAGGGCTCAACCGAGCCACCTCTCAGGAGCACCTCTGGCCCTCGCGAGTGGGGCGCTGCGAAGGTCCACCCCACAGCTATGTTCGCATGCCTTACGGCTTGCCAAACGCGGCTGCCATGCGCCAGCGCCTCATGAGGAGCATCCTGGAGGCTCAAGAGGCCAGGCGTTCCGCAGCCCTGGCAGAGATGGAGATGGTCCACAAGGAGCCACCAGCGCCTCCGGAGCCTCCCGAGGCCCCTGGGCCTAGGGGCTCGTGAGGATCGGCTCCCGCAGCCCACCGAGTCTGCTGCACCAACACCCTTTCGTCTTCAACGCTATCAGGCGACATCTTTCAAGTTTCATTTCCAGCTGGGAGCGCCCCCCAGGGCTGCATTATTCCTTGGCCGCGTGGGTCCGTCCCTGCTGCATGTACCCCTTTTACTTCATGTTCCTAGCTTATCTTGTTGGGGGCACCCCTCGGGCCGCATCAACCCCAGGTCGCTCGGGACCGGCGATGTTCGTCTTCTTTGCGCTTATCTACATGGACTTGCTCCTTCGTGATTAACACGCTTGACCAAGTTACCCGCTCAACTGACACCAACTGATGGAGCTGCCCCCTAGCAGCACGATGCTTGCGCATGGGTCCGTCCCTGCAACGCCGACAAACCTGAATGGCTGAGCTCTGGCCACGGCAGCCCCGCATAGCGCCACCTCGTCAAGCCTTCAGTGCCTCGTCACCCCTCCGGGGCAACTAACGGCTGACTGTCAGTTATCACGGCGAACTTCCGTTCTTTCTGTGATGAGCCTGCAGGATATCTTCAAGGAGCAGCGTCAGGCGAGGCCCCCACGGTGTCTCCTTCACTCTCATCCGCGGGAACCGCTTGCACGTTAAAGGGGGGGTGCTTGAGCATCGCGACTCAGGGCTCCTATTGGCTCTCCAGCCCTCACCCTCTGGCCTTGACCATGGCATCGCGACCTGGCATACCAGCGACGGCTAAGACTCGCTCGAGGGCCGGGACCCGAGGACGTAGTGCAGAAAGAGGAGCAAAGGCGAGAGGTGAGGGACACGTGAGGACCCCGCCAAGCAACCCCTCGCCTGCCGATGCACGGACCCGGCAACACACCAGGAAGCAGCTCCTGATTCTCGAGATAAGTCACCCCCAGAAAGCACTAACTAACACGGCACCGTTCCCTCACCCAACGCAATCCCGTGTTAGCAACGTCGCTCTCCTTTCTCACCGAACGATGGCTGCTTGAGCTCTAAGGGGGACCTCCTGAGCATCGCGACTCAGGGGCTCTTACTGGACCTCGGGCCGCTCACCTCCTGGCCTTGACCACGGCATCGCGACCTGGCATACCAGCGACGGCTGAAGCCTGCCTTGGGATCGGACTGTCGCAGAAGCGTCGAGCCCTCGCAAGGTTCGAAAGGAGAACTGAGCTAAGACGGAATGAGCAACTCGCACTGCTTCACGACAAAGATCATATTAACAAACAGGACCATAGGCACCTTACAAGCCCCCATGGGGCGCGTTTTTGATTCCTCGCAGGGATCAGATCCTAAAGAATGCAAACTACACGCGCCCCTGCAAAAGACGCCATCATCAACAGTGGGCCGTCGGGCACCGGTGCCAACCCCATCCAGATCAGAGGCGGCGACGGCCTGCCGAGCCCGCCCTGCTCCGAGAGCGGCGCAGGCTCGGGGGCTCGTAGCTGTCGTCGCTCGTCTCCGGAGTCGCGAAGAGCTCGGCGGAGTCGCTAGATCCTCCGACGCCTCCACCACCCGAGGAGTTGCCGAGGGAGCGGTCGGCGAGCCTGGCCTCGCCCATGGCGAGCCTCGATCACCTCTCCTGGGGCAGCACTCCAGCGGCGCCCTTCCGCATCGAAGACCTTGAAGAGCATGACTGAAGCGCCGTCGTACTCCAGGTGGATCACGAGGGCGCCCCTTGTCCTGCAGACCCGGGCGATCTCACCCCAGCCTCGAGTCATGAAGGCCTCGCCCGGGGCAACGACCGCAACCTATGCCTTGGTTGCAAGGGTGCTGCAGCCGGCGTGCTGCAGCCAGAGCTCCACGGGTCCTCCCCGCAGAATCGCAGAGGCGAAGAAGGGAGGAAGGCAAATCCAAGACCGAGGAGACATGGCGGCATGGAGCACGAACTCTCGGGAAGAGCCCTCGGCGTGGACTCTAGGGGGAACGACACGCACCTTCGTGACCCGCCGGCGCCGACGGCGGCGCCGCCAGTGGCGTTCAGCATCAACTCCTTCAGAGCCCTCGATGTGGGCGTACAAGGGAAGCGGGAACCCTGGTGGTGGCCGCTCGCACCAGGGCCTCGACACCACCTCGAGGGCACCCTCATCCCGATGGCAGAGGGCTAGCCGTTTCTTCGGCGGGAGCGGGTCAGGACCCTCTCGGGGAGCCTTTCCCTTCTCTGCCGCGGAGAACCGGCGGATCGGAGCCATTGCGGCAAGACGGAGCAAGAACCAGGAAGAAGGAGAAGCAAGCAGAAATGGACCAGAGGAGCGCTCACCGTTCCATAATTAAAGCCAAGGGAGGCCAACCGCCGACCTCCACGATCGCAGGTAATCATGACACGCTTTGCATGCAGGGACTTGTCAATTCGTGCAGTTGCCGAGGCGTCGTGGGGAAGTGGAGACACCCACGTCCAATCAACCGCCACGCGGCACCCGAGGCTGCAGGCTGTTAGGGCCCGCGGCGCTTCGCACTTGCCCTTTCGCTTCTCTACTCGGCCAAGTCCGGGCGCGCCTTGGGCCCGGGGGCTATTGTCGGCGTTCTGGGAACGGGGGTCCCCAGACTTGCCTGCCTGCGGCCTGTGGCGTGGCTCAAAGGGGGGCCCATCACGGCCCATCTTCATCAACACAGGCTCAAGACCCTCACGAGGGGCCAAGCCTCGCGGGGCGGACGACAGGGAGCTTCCTCAGGCACGGCCTCATCAGGCTGGCTCGCGAGAAGGCGGAGAGATCAAGGCGGGGTACCTCACGAGGTGCCCATGACGCAAGCCATGACGACCAAGGGCGCTAGGCGGGCGCCAGCCCGCACAGTGTCCTCCTTTCCTCTTTGGTGCAAAGGGAGCAAGCGCAGGCGAGAGCATCAAGCAAAGCTGTCCATTTCGGTGCAACAAGACCAATACCAGCCCAACGGCAAGAAGGAAGTCATTGTGGAGCCCAAGCCGGCGTCACCACCAGAGCCTTTGACAGGCGAGGACCGACTTTAGTCAGGATAAGCGTACCAGATGTTCCCCTTCAAAATGGCCAATTGTTGGCGCCCTTCCCGCTCAATATTTGGGAAGAGGCCCAGGGCCTCTGTCTATAAATAGGACTAGCCTCCCACAGGGTAGAGGCATCTGGGATCCAAGGTCCAGAATCCAGAGAGAGAGAGAGCGATCAAACTCCCCCTAGCAGTTCATCGCACCGGCCAAGAACAGACCCTCGCGCGGCTGTTCTTCCTTGTATTGCTCATCACCATCAGCCCAAGAGGAAATCCACCACACCACGAACTAGAGTAGGGTATTACACCACAATGGTGGCCCGAACTAGTTTAAACCTTGTGTCTCTTGTGTTGTTCCTTTCATAGTTTAGATCCTAGCAAGGCGGCGGGGTGCAGGTAGGTAGAAGGCGAGATCTCCACGCGCACCCCAATGTTCGAACCTCAAGGGTCTGCCGGAACCCGAAATCCGACAGTTAGTACCATCTTGTAAACCTCAGTGCTTCCCATTGTTTCCCTGTAAGACATATAGGGTAGTTAGTCATCAGGTTAAGTAAGGGTTCGCATGCTATTAGTAAAATATGTTGATGATAAATAAGCACATTGCAGATTCATCAGATTAATTCAAGCCACATGGAAAACCCATTTATCCAAACCAAGCATGATTAAGAACTAGGAAATATAGCACTTGTATATGTTTCTCATGTATTAAGTGCAGCCAAATTCGATTTATTCCTCACATGGTATACAATAACAGAATGCAGCCACAACAATTGAACATCGCATTGCAGAATTGAACCAAGCAGTTAACTAAACACCACAACAAATGAACCAAACGTTAACTGAGCACCACATTGCACAATATAACATACTCCTAATAGAAGGTCAGACAGATAACCAAACAGTTAGCTACAACCAATTGTAGCAATTGTATTTGTTTCTCATGTATTTACTACAGCCAAATTCAATTTATTACTCACATGGTATACAATAACAGAATGCACCCAAACCTATTGAACATCGCATTGCAGAATTGAACCAAACAGTTAACTAAACACTAGAACACAAATGAACCAAAAGTTAACTGAGCACCACATTGCACAATGTATAACCAAACAGGGCATGCTTGACAACTTGGAAATATAGCAATTGTATTCGTTTATCATGTATTTTGTAAAGATAAATTCAATTTATTTCTCACATGGAAGACGATACAAAATTGCAGCCTGAAGAATTGAAGACGACAACTAATTAACAAAACAGTTAATAAGTGAGCACCACACTGCATGACATATAGAACATATACACTAGAGCAACAGATTGCATGGTAAAATTAGATAGCACAATTCACTAGAATTTGTGAACGAAAGGTAGGAGCAGCACACTCAATGGGTAAACTGAGCATGCTTAACCGGCATGGCTAGCAAATGGCAAGGTGCTCCTCCAAGATTTGGGGGTCGGCACGAATGGCAGCCATCGCGACCTCATCCGCGCGTGCGGCCGCGATTTGCTTCTCCGCTGCCAAATGCTCCTTGAGATCCTGGCTATACTGCGTGCACCATGGCTTAGGGCAGCGCTTATTTGGTGGAGGGGTCGATAATTTGGGTGGAAGGTATCGTGCTCGTGCCGGCGCTGGGGGCATGTGGGATGTGGAAGGAGGAGGAGGATGGGCGTCGGGTGTGGATTACCTGCCTGGATAGACGAGGCCGAGCAGCATGAAGGAGGGTCGCCGACGAGGAGGCAGCGCTGCAAGCAAGGAGTGAAGGTTTCAACTTGGAAAGGAAGGCGGAAAGAGGGGAAATGTGGCTTTTGGTAAGGGGGAGGGGTGGGGAGGTAGATATTTCTGCGAAAGCCGAAAATTTGGAATCGCTTCAGCCAAAAAACTAGTGTGCAAAGTGTCATCAGACACGACCCCTTATTCAGAACTGTGTACGATATGTGGACATCACAAACGATTCAGATAGCTTAACCCGTGTGTGATGAGTTTGAACATCAAAAGTTTTGGTTCGAATTTCCAGGGTTATAGTGGTCATCCACGTCATTGCATAATTTGGGTACACAAAGGAGACTACAGCACACCCACACTTCTTAATCAAGCAAGTTCAGCAATTAAACAGAGATAGCTGGCCTAAACATTACTCTAACAACTTAAAAACCGGCGCTCTTAATTAAACAAAAACAAAGAGTACTACTACGGTTGGTGCTCGTCGATCTCCGCCGCCGCCTCCATGTCCAGCTCACGCCCGACGTTCTCCTGGGAAGGGGCTCCATGGCATCCATCACACCATACTCGGCAAGCATCTCGCCATCCGTGTCCGCCATCTCTTTAGAAAAGGCCGCCATGAGCTGGGCGTGGGCGGACGCGATCTGGGATTGAACGGGCTCCGTCGTCGCAAGGTATGTGGCGGAGGAACGGACGGCTGCTCGAACGCTCTTAGCGATTGCCAGCTCTTCGGCCATAGGTTGCCGACCATTGTAAGAGAAGCTTCGTTAGATTTGTGCGGTGGTCGCCAGGAGCTGGGCGTGGGCGGCCTTGACATTGTCATGGGAAGCCTCCATCAGGGCTAAGGCCGCCGCTGCGGAACGCACAGCTATTGTGCCGCTCTCGCCAGTTGCTATCCCCGAGGCAGATGTTGTTGCCGCCACCTGAGAAGCAACAGCGGCCGTTTGGGCTGCCTTTGCCGCCCGGTCATAGATTACGGCCGCGCTCATGCACCTTGTTAGCATGTGCATGGCAGCTGCGGCCGCGCTCTCACCGGAGTGGGCCACCGAAGTTGCCCTCACGACGCGGGTCCTCGTGCCCATCTTTCACTGGTGACGACTGAACAGTGAAATGATATTTGGGGAGCAAACTGGTGTGCTTGAGACGCCGGTTGTGGACTGTAGCCGATGCACCTTCTCGCGTAAGCCATAGGCGTACTATACACCGACGGTGCTCTAGGATATTCTGTGATACTTCTCACATGGTTGGTGATAATAAACTGTGTGCGATCTACTTGACTTTTCATCTTGATTTGAATTATATAATGAGGTCACAGCGGCAAAGGACGGTGTTTGAATTGCTAGGCCTTTTATCTGCAGTGAACATGCAACAATATGTGTGTCAAATAATTGGAATTATTCAGGGTTCGTTTGAACATTTTATACATTAAATTGGTTTTCTAGCCGTTTCAGGTGCACAATTCAAAATTAAACTACATGCACATGCTCCAGTGCATATAAATTGGTTGAAAAATCAAATATGTGTCCTTGGGTGCATGCTTAGGTCCCATGCAAGAAATGGGAATGAATTTCAAACACCGTGGCACCGTTGATTGCCCGCAAAACATTGAGATGCCTGGTTTTTAAATTCTAGTAAATCTAAAACTCGTCTGAAATTCATGAAACTTGGCATGCTATCATGGAGCGGCATCAACATGCCGTGGTAAATTTTTTGGCCCATTTGGGGCAGGTTTGGGTATATGCTTCTCACAAATTAGAGCTTCTCACAACAAGCATGATGGTTTACGGTAGGGAACGTCCCACCTTTGGGGACGAAATGATATCCATTGCCTCTTATTGCTTTCAAAAAATTTCTCGTGTCAACATAGAACAACAGGAGTGTTGTGTGAATTTTTGTGATTTTTCGGCGTTTGTTTGGACATTTTTATGCATTAACTGAGTTTTCAATGCATTTATGTTCATAATTAAAATTTGAACTACACGCACATGCTCCAGTGCATATAAATTGGTTGAAAAATCAAATCTGTGTCCTTGGGTGCATGCTTAGGTCCCATGCAAGAAATGGGAATGAATAACACCAGGGCACTATTGATTGTCAGCAAAATGTTGAGATGCCTGGTTTTTAAATTCTAGTAAATCTAAAACTTGTCTGAAAATCATGAAACTTGGCATGCTATCATGGAGCGGCATCAACATGCCGTGGTAAATTTTTTGTCCCATTTGGGGCAGGTTTGGGTATATGCTTCTCACAAACCAGAGCTTCTCACAACAAGCATGATGGTTTTCGGTAGGGAACGTCCCACCTTTGGGGACGAAACGATATCCATTGCCTCTTATTGCTTTCAAATTTATTCTCGTGTCAACATAGAACAACATGAGTGTTGTGTGAATTTTTGTGTTTTTTCGGGGTTCGTTTGGACATTTTTATGCATTAACTGAGTTTTCAATGCATTTATGTGCATAATTCAAATTTGAACTACATGCACATGCTCTAGTGAATATAAATTGGTTGAAAAATCAAATATGTGTCCTTGGGTGCATGCTTAGGTCCCATGCAAGAAATGGGAATGAATTTCAAACACCAGGGCACCGTTGATTGCTGGCAAAACGTTGAGATGCCTGGTTTTTAAATTCTAGTAAATCCAAAACTCGTCTGAAATTCATGAAACTTTGCATGCTATCATGGAGCGGCATCAACATGTCATGGTAAAATTTTTGTCCCATTTGGGGCAGGTTTGGGTATATGCTTCTCACAAACTAGAGCTTCTCACAACAAGCATGATGGTTTTCGGTACAGAACGTCCCACCTTTGGTGACGAAACAATATTCATTGCCTCTTATTGCTTTCAAAAATTTTCTCGTGTCAACATAGAACAACAGGAGTGTTGTGTGAATTTTTGTGATTTTTCGGGGTTTGTTTGGACTTTTTATAAATTAACTGAGTTTCAATGCATTTATGTGCATAATTCAAATTTGAACTACATGCACATGCTCCAGTGCATATAGATTGGTTGAAAAATCAAATATGTGTCCTTGGGTGCATGCTTAGGTCCCATGCAATGGGAATGAATTTCAAACACCAGGGCACCGTTGATTGCCGGCAAAACATTGAGATACCTGGGTTTTTTTCTAGTAAATCCAAAACTCGTCCGGTGCGCAGGTTCACCAGGAAGCGTGCGATTCAACGCAGGATTTGTGTATCTCTTCAACACAAACGGTTTAGTGAAACAGTAAAGCGGCAGATAATAAACCAAAAAATATACGTGCTGCCACACACCCCATGTGTCGTGCGAGCAGGCGTGAGTTGACGGGACACATGCGAGAAGTCCGCCGTGCAGGTAGACAGGGAGGCGTGCGTGTAGGTGTGTGAATTGAGGGGGAGGCGTGCGAGTAGCTGTGTGAAATGATGGTAGGAATGGCAGATGTCCGCCTCGCAGGCTCACTGGGAGGCGAGACAACTTTTGACCACAGCCTGCCTCGCTCCCAATGGTCTGTATTTATTGCGCGCCCGAGCCGCCGGCCATAATAGGCGGCCGCACCCTCGGCCCATAGTAGTCACCAACGTCTGGACTCTGGAGTGTATGAAGATGCCGCCGAAGCGCACTATCGGAGGGAGTGGCGACGCCGGGGCTGGTGAAGCACCCGCACTACGCGTGAAGCTAGCCACCGAGGTTTCCGTCGCCGCCGACAAGGTCTCGCGCGGGCAGTAGCACGACCCTGACTTCGTTGGCGCCTTCCTGCCCCCCCCCCCCCAGTCGGAGCCGGAGGTCAACAGCAACTCCGGCAACAACTGCGACTCCGAAGGAAAATCGGTTAGTCATCTATATACCCATTTGTGCGGCAAACAAATCAAGTGTTTTCTCTGGTTAATCCCCCCATCCCGCCCCACCCCTCTATAATTTTTCTGGAATACAAATCTTATGGTTATGTTCTCTCAGTCCATGAAATCAGAGTAATTAAGATCCGTTAGATGCACGTAGTGTATTGATTGTTTGAATGTTATCCGTATAGAGTTAGCGATTAATTGTTTGTTCTGTACAAATGATTTTTGCTAATAATCCGGCTAGAGTTAGCTTGCATGCTAATAATTCATGGCCAGATCTTGAGAATTGATTTTGAATGTCCTACATATATGTTTGTGCCTTTTTTCTTCCTGATCATGAGAATTGATTTCGAATGTCCTACATGTTATGCCATTTTTTCTTTCAGATTGGTATGTACATAGATGAGGCTCCGACCAGCGCTGCCGCCGGATGTAGATCTTGGACCCGGTTGTGCGGCCAGAAGCACCCCCTGGACCTGAGGAACCAGTAGAATCTCCGGCGGCCCGCATCAGCGATCTCCTGGATGGAATCCTTGGGGAGATCAATGATATGTCTCCAACGTATCTATATTTTTTATTGTTCCATGCTATTATATTATCTGTTTTGGATGTTTATGGGCTTTATTAAACACTTTTATATTATTTTTTGGACTAACCTATTAACCCAGAGCCCAGTGCCAGTTTCTGTTTTTCCCTTGTTTCAGCGTTTCGCAGAAAAGGAATATCAAACGGAGTCCAAACGGAATGAAACCTTCAGGAAAGTTAATTTTGGAATTGAAGCAATCGAGAATACTTAGGGTGTGCGTAAGGGAAGCAACGAGGAAGGCACGAGGCAGGGGGCGCACCCACCCCCCCCTGGGCGTGCCCTCCACCCTCGTGGGCCCCTCGTGGCTCCCCTGATGTATTTCTTCCGCCTATATATATCCATATACCCTAAAACCATCAGGGAATAGAATAGATCGGTAGTTCCGCCGCCGCAAGCCTCTGTAGCCACCAAAAACCAATCGGGACCCTGTTAAGCACCTGCCGGGGGGGGATCCCTCACCGTGGCTATCTTCATCATCTGGCGCTCTCCATGACGAGGAGGGAGTAGTTCACCCTCGGGGCTGAGGGTATGTACCAGTAGCTATGTGTTTGATCTCTCTCTCTCTCTCGTGTTCTTGAGGTGATACGATCTTGATGTATCGCGAGCTTTGCTATTGTAGTTGGATCTTATGATGTTTCTCCCCCTCTACTCTCTTGTAATGGATTGAGTTTTCCCTTTGAAGTGATCTTATCGGATTGAGTCTTTAAGGATTTGAGAACACTTGATGTATGTCTTGCCGTGCTTATCTGTGGTGACAATGGGATATCACGTGATCCACCTGATGTATGTTTTGGTGATCAACTTGCGGGTTCCGCCCATGAACCTATCCATAGGGGTTGGCACACGTTTTCGTATCGACTCTCCGGTAGAAACTTTGGGGCACTCTTTTAAGTTCTTTGTGTTGGTTGAATAGATGAATTTGAGATTGTGTGATGCATATCGTATAATCATGCCCACGGATACTTGAGGTTATTGGAGTATCTAGGTGACATTAGAGTTTTGGTTGATTTGTGTCTTAAGGTGATATTCTAGTACAAACTCTATGATAGATCGAACGGAAAGAATAGCTTCGTGTTATTTTACTACGGACTCTTGAATAGATCGATCAGAAAGGATAACTTTGAGGTGGTTTCGTACCCTACAATAATCTCTTCATTTGTTCTCCGCTATTAGTGACTTTGGAGTGACTCTTTGTTGCATGTTGAGGGATAGTTATATGATTGAATTATGTTATTATTGTTGAGAGAACTTTCACTAGTGAAAGTATGAACCCTAGGCCTTGTTTCCTAGCATTGCAATACCGTTTACGCTCACTTTTATCGCTTGCTACCTTGCTGTTTTTATATTTTCAGATTACAAATACTCATATCTACCATCTATATTGCACTTGTATCACCATCTCTTCGCCGAACTAGTGCACCTATACAATTTACCACTGTATTGGGTGTGTTGGGGACATAAGAGACTCTTTGTTATTTGGTTGCAGGGTTGTTTGACAGAGACCATCTTCATCCTACGCCTCCCATGGATTGATAAACCTTAGGTTATCCACTTGAGGGAAATTTGCTACTGTCCAACAAACCTCTGCACTTGGAGGCCCAACAAGGTCTACAAGAAGAAGGTTGTGTAGTAGACATCAAGCTCTTTTCTGGCGCCGTTGCCGGGGAGGCTAGGTAAGCGGCACTCACACCCCGTCAACTAAGCTCCTTTCTGGCGCCGTTGCCGGGGAGATGAGTGCTTGAAGGTATATCTTTAGATCTTGAATCAAATCTTTTAGTTTCTTGTTTTATCACTAGTTAGTTTATATAAGAAAACTACAAAAAAATGGAATTGAGGGTGCCTCATATGCTTCTCTTTTTAATGTCTTCCATGAAAATAAGGATTCCGATAATTGTGCTCAAGTCCTAGAAGAAGAATGCATTCGAATTTTTGGCACTAAATATTTGAATGATGAGCATGATTGCAATGTTGTTAGTACGAATTCCTTGAATATCCATGATGCTAATGATATGCTAAGCCACAAGCTTGGGGATCCTATGTTTGATGAAGATGATATTTTTAGTCCCCCAAGTTTTGATGAGCAAATTTATTATGATGAAAGCATGCCCTATTTATGATAATTATTGTGATGACACGTATGCTATAAAGAATAAAGATAACCATGAAACTTGTCATCATGATTTTAATTTTCAATTGGATTATGTTTCACATGATAGTTATTATGTTGAGTTTGCTCCCACTACTATTGGTGAGAATAAATTTGCTTATGTGGAGAGTAGTAAAAATTCTATGCTTGTAGATCATGAAAAGAATGCTTTATGTGATGGTTATATTGTTGAATTCATTCATGATGCTACTGAAAATTATTATGAGGGAGGAATATATGCTTGTAAGAATTGCAATAATAACAAGTTTCCTCGCTATGTGCTTAAAGTTTTAAAGTTATGCTTGTTTTGCCTTCCTATGCTAGTTGATTATTGTTCCCGTAAATTGTTTGTTCACAAAATCCCTATTCATAGGAAGTGGGTTAGACTTAAATGTGCTAGTCATATTCTTCATGATGCTCTTTTTATGTTTCAATTCTTATCTTTTATGTGAGCATCATTGAAATCATCATGCCTAGCTAGGGGCGTTAAACGTTAGCGCTTGTTGGGAGGCAACCCAATTTTATTGTAGTTTCTTGCTTTTTGGTTATGTTTAGAAATAAATAATCTATCTAGCCTCTGTTTAGATGTGGTTTTATGTTTTAATTAGTGTTTGTGCCAAGTAGAACCTTTGGGAAGACTTGGGTGAAGTCTTTATGATCATACTATAAAAAAACAAAAACTTTAGCTCTCACGAGATTAGCTAAAACTTTTTACTGGATAGTGCTATTGTAGCGACCCGACCTCAGACGGTCAAGCCTCTGTGTTTCTGTGCCATCCCTGGATCAGTATGCTGGCACACACAATACATCAATGTATATATCAAAGTGCAATCACATGTATAAATAACGTAAAACTGATATATACCTCATAAGTCACAGCGGAAACAAATAGTCGGGTATGGAGTCCCATCAACGCCATCGGCAAGTTGAGTGTAGACCGTAACCCTGTACCGTACTCTTATTCGTCGGAAGAAAGTATCTGCAACATGATACGCTGCAGCCGTGTAGGTCAGTACATTGAATGTACCAGCAAGATCACAACATGAGAAAACAGATAATAAAACTATACTATATGCAATATGGCATTGTGGCTCTGTATCTGAGTTTTGTTTGCGTAAAAGCTGATTTTATTTTCCCTACATCAAAGGAATAAATGAAGTCTGTACTATGGAGTTTTCTATCATGACATAGTTCCGCCAACCGATGTCTCATAGCCCAAAATCATCATAAGTTGCCCACAATTAAGTTATCAATCCAGTGTTGAGAGTTCCGAGATAGATCCAAGTCCAGAGGCTCAAATTGTCCGTAACCGGGGACACGGCTAATCGATTAGGTTTAAACCCTCTGCAGAGGTTTGTACACTTTACCCGCAAGATTCGATCCCTCTCTTTACGTTCTCGCAATTCAGGGTGTTTGAGAACAAGATGACCGAAACATGGTCTTCCGAAGAGTTCCTCTGACCACTGTCCGGTGCTCATCCAATCCTACCGTAGTTCTACATCTGTAGCACCGTGCCAGAGTCACAACTAAGGTCAACCAAGCGAGCCCATAGTGACTTTCGGTTGCACAGGTAAGCTTCCGGGCATGAAGTATTCTTCCGTCTCTTTGAGTCTGGGTGAAGCTTTCCGCAAGATGTCATGGCGCTTCTCCATGCATCCCGGCCAACCACTGGTTTCTCCAGGGTGCCCGTCAACCGTCCTTCACCCAAAGAGTGTGTATTGAATTCTTGTCTCGAGTCTTGAAGTCTTGAGGCCTTGAAGATGCAGTCCTTGCAGATTCCATCATGGAGTTGTCGTCATTGACGTAGATCCTCCATTCTCACACCACTCCCGAGCACTCATACCAACCCCGTCTACTATAGCGTAGCATTAAAATAAATAACGTCCCGGGCTTGGTAACAGGGTGATGGGTTCCTACCTCATGCATACTACTCAACTACAAGGACTCAATATCACTACTGGAGGGTTGTTGCAAAGATGCCACTAAATGCAATAAAACATAGGTATGAAAGCATGGTCAAAGTGAACTTGCCTTGCTGACGATCTTCGAAAGCTAGGGACTCGTGGTAGCAAGCTTCGCACTCCGGAAATTCTACCGAGGCAAATAATAATCATATAAGCATAAAACACACAATCACTTAACATAATAGCATGCTAACATAACACATGAAACAATTGAATCAAAACCCAAAGAAAACTCGAAGAAATCCAAATCAATGTTTTCACCACATCAAACAATCAACCAAGAATAGTTTTACACAACTAAATTTTTCTTAAGAGAACCTAAGCATGGGTTTTTTGCTAACTAACAGAAAAGAATTCATCATGCAACTAGGCGCAAAAAGAATCACATTAAAAGCTATTACAAAACTCCTATTATGCCTAAAACAATCCTAGCAAGAAAAATAAAATAAAAGTTTTATTTATTGTAAATAAAAGTTCATGCTCTAAAGTTACAGAAACTAACCTAGAATAAACTATCACATATGAAAAATAAAATTATTTGCTAATTAAAACAATAGGAAAACAGTAGCTAGTTAAATAATTAAGAACTACATGGTTTTGATTAAAACTATTTTTTATTAAATCTAAAATGCCCAAATAAATTCCTACGGTTAGGCAATGTCAAAACAAAGTAGTGACAAAAAGAATCACTAAAAAATAATATTCCTAACTCATTTTATAGCAGAATTACTAATCTGTCTAAATCTAAAATAAAACATTTTTTAATAATTTTAACATGACTAAACATATTTTCTACAGAAACTACAACAAATTTGCAAACCAACAAAAAAAGAATCAATTAAAAATATTAAGTAGATTAAAAGATATGGATTTTACAAAACTGAAACTATTCTGTTAAAAACAGAAACGAAAAAATAAACTAAAAAGGAAAAATTGGGCTAATGGGCCTATCTAGCGCTCGGGCGTAATATAACTAAAACGCGCCGGGGAATTAAACCTAGTCGGGCCGGTCTAATAAAACCGTGACTTAAACCGGAACTAAACCGGATCTAAACCGGTTTATTTAATATAAACCTACCCCTTCGGGGATTCTAATCTAACGCGTTCGTTTTAGATCGGATGGTGGGGAAGATCTCCGGCGACTTACCGACGGCGGCGGTCGACGGCGGCTCGGGCGTCGACGGTGCGGCGGCTACGGTGGTCGGGGACGACGGCGAAGGCCTCCGGCGGGTGCGGCGGGGCAAGGGGAGTTCGGGGGTGGACTCGGGCGAGCTCGAGGTGGTCGGGGATGGTCGGAACGGGGCTAATGGCGCGGCGGCGGCGTCGGACTCCGGCGACGAATTGCGGCAAGAGGAGAGGGTCGGGCGAGGGGCGAGGGGCGAACGGGGCGAGGGGGGTGTATATATAGGGGGGCACCGACTTGGACGAGGGGAAAGATCGGGGAGGAGATCGGGGAGGATCCCGGATCCTACGGGATTCCGGCGAGCGGCGGCGGTTGCGTGGCTTGGGCGAGGGGAAGACGACGGGGTCGGGTCGGGTGTCAGTGAGAGAGGGGAGAGGCGTTTGGGTCGGGCGACCGGGGGCTAGGGGGTTCGGCGCGGCGACTGCGTCGGTCGGTCGGGCGCGGCTGGGCGGTCGGGCGTTAGGCTGCTTTGGTTGGCTCGGCGCTGGCTGGGCAGTTGGCTGGCCCGATGGTGGGCCGCCTCGGCTGGCTGGGCAGATTAGCTGGCTGGCGCCTGGGTCTCTTTTTCCTTTTTTTTCTATTTTTTTTTGAATTAGAGAGGGGGAGAAATATAATTAAATATATATCTTTTATATAGGACATATATATATCAAAATTTTCAGAAGAAGATTTCCTACAACATGAACTATTTTTCAAGTTCAAATAAAATCCTCAAAAATTTGCAAAACTCAAATAGTGTTGTTGTTGCAATAAAACCCAACAAAAATCATTTTTTTTAAAACACCAAAATAACTTCAAAATTATTTTCTCCTAATTTTCCATTGAAGGGAATCATTTTACCCTCATTCCCATTTATTTATTTTTAGGAGAAAATAATTTGAACAAAATCCAAATAATTCCAAATTGGAAAGGGAGTTTCAAAATACTTTCAAATGACTTTCAATTTGATTCTTTTTAACTTCCAACTCATATTTCATATAATTGAAGAAGTCATTTTATCTTCTCTCATGAAAATCATGGAGTTGCATAAAGCTTTGAATTTGAAATATTTCCAAATGAAATTCAAATCTTTTCAAAACCCTTTTCATTTCAAATGGAAGAAGTCATGTCATCTTCACTCTAGGGTTTTGTGTTGGAATGAAATTGAATTCATTGAGATCCAGAAAGGGCAAAGGGGAAAGTTTGGGAAAGTCATTTCATTCCCTCTCATTCAACTTTCAAAAGTTTCAAATTCCACTCAATTTCACTCAGTCAATCAAACCAACAATCAAACAACAAGCATAGTTATTTACCTAATATAACATTCCAAAATTTAGAATTTTGGGATGTTACAGCTATTTAGTTGATTCTTTTCGCAAATGATCACTAGACAAATTCCTCAGGTCCACCAATTTATTTTAGAATTTTTGGAGTCCCATAAGTTTGCGTTAGTTACAGATTAATACAGACTGTTCTGTTTTTAACAGATTCTGTTTTTCGTGTGTTGTTTGCTTATTTTGATGAATCTATGGCTAGTAAAAGAGTTTATAAACCATAGAGAAGTTGGAATACAGTAATTTTAACACCAATATAAATAAATAATGAGTTCATTACAGTACCATGAAGTGGTTTTTTGTTTTCTTTCGCTAACGGAGCTTACGAGTTTTCTGTTGAGTTTTGTATTGTGAAGTTTTCTAGTTTTGGGTAAAGATTCGATGGACTATAGAATAAGGAGTGGCAAGATCCTAAGCTTGGGGATGCCCAAGGCACCCCAAGGTGATATTCAAGGATGACCAAGAGCCTAAGCTTGGGGATGCCCCAGAAGGCACCCCCTCTTTCGACTTCATCCATCGGTAACTTTACTTGGAGCTATATTTTTATTCACCACATGATATGTGTTTTGCTTGGAGCATCATTTTATTTTATTTTGTTTTGCTTTATGTTTGAATAAAATACCAAGATCTAAAATTCTTAAATGTTAGATAGTCTTCACATAGTTACATAATTATTCGGCTACTCATTGATCTTCACTTATATCTTTCGGAGTAGTTTGTCATTTACTCTAGTGCTTCACTTATATCTTTTAGAGAACGACGGTGGTTTTATTTTGAAGAAATAGATGAATTCTCATGCTTCACTTATATAATTTTTAGAGTCTTTAGAACAGCATGGTAATTTGCTTTGGTTATGAATTTAGTCCTAATATGATGGGCATTCAAGATGGGTATAATAAAAACTTTCATAATAAGTGCATTGAATACTAAGAGAAGTTTGATTCTTTATGATTGTTTTGAGATATGAAGATGGTGATATCAGAGTCATGCTAGTTGAATAGTTGTGAATTTGAGAAATACTTGTTCTAAAGTTTGTGATTCCCGTAGCACGCACGTATGGTGAACCGTTATGTGATGAAGTCGGAGCATGATTTATTTATTGATTGTCTTCCTTATGAGTGGCGGTCGGGGACGAGCGATGGTCTTTTCCTACCAATCTATCCCCCTAGGAGCATGCGCGTAGTACTTCGTTTCGATAACTAATAGATTTTTGCAATAAGTATATGAGTTCTTTATGACTAATGATGAGTCCATGGATTATACGCACTCTCACCCTTCCACCATTGCTAGCCTCTCTAATACCGCGCACCTTTCGCCGGTATCATACACCCACCATATACCTTCCTCAAAACAGCCACCATACCTACCTATTATGGCATTTCCATAGCCATTCCGAGATATATTGCCATGCAACTTACCACCTTTCTGTTTATTATGACACGCTCCATCATTGTCATATTGCTTTGCATGATCATGTAGTTGACATCATATTTGTGGCAAAACTACCGTTCATAATTCTTGCATACATGTCACTCATGAGTCATTGCACATCCCGGTACACCACCGGAGGCATTCATATAGAGTCATATTTTGTTCAAAGTATCGAGTTGTAATTCTTGAGTTGTAAGTAAATAAAAGTGTGATGATCATCATTATTAGAGCATTGTCCCAGTGAGGAAAGGATGATGGAGACTATGATTCCCCCACAAGTGGGGATGAGACTCCGGACGAAAAATAAAAAAAAAGGAAAAAAGAGGCCATAAAAAAAGAGAAAGGCCCAAATAAAAAATATAAAAAAATGAGAGAAAAAGAGAGAAGGGGCAATGCTACTATCCTTTTACCACACTTGTGCTTCAAAGTAGCACCATGATCTTCATGATAGAGAGTCTCCTATGTTGTCGCTTTCATATACTAGTGGGAATCTTTCATTATAGAACTTGGCTTGCATATTCCAATGATGGGCTTCCTCAAATTGCCCTAGGTCTTCGTGAGCAAGCAAGTTGGATGCACACCCACTTAGTTTCTTTTTGAGCTTTCATATACTTATAGCTCTAGTGCATCCATTGCATGGAAATCCCTACTCATTCACATTGATATCTATTGATGGGCATCTCCATAGCCCGTTGATACGCCTAGTTGATGTGAGACTATCTTCTCCTTTTTGTCTTCTCCACAACCACCATTCTATTCCACCTATAGTGCTATGTCCATGGCTCACTCTCATGTATTGTGTGAAGATTGAAAAAGTTTGAGAACATCAAAATTGTGAAACAATTGCTTGGCTTGTCATCGGGGTTGTGCATGATTTAAATATTTTGTGTGATGAAGATAGAGCATAGCCAAACTATATGATTTTGTAGGGATAACTTTCTTTGGCCATGTTATTTTGAGAAGACATAATTGCTTAGTTAGTATGCTTGAAGTATTATTGTTTTCCTGTCAATATTAAACTTTTGTTTTGAATCTTATGGATCTGAATATTCATGCCACAATAAACAAGATTACAGTGTTAAATATGTTAGGTAGCATTCCACATCAAAAATTCTGTTTTTTTCATTTACCTACTCGAGGATGAGCAGGAATTAAGCTTGGGGATGCTGATACATCTCCAACGTATCTATAATTTTTTATTGTTCCATGCTATTATATTATCTATTTTTGATGTTTATGGGCTTTATTAAACACTTTTATATTATTATTTGGACTAACCTATTAACCCAGAGCCCAGTGCCAGTTTCTGTTTTTCCCTTGTTTTAGTGTTTCGCAGAAAAGGAATATCAAACGGAGTCCAAACAGAATGAAACCTTCGGGAAAGTTATTTTTGGAACGGAAGCAATCCAAAAGACTTGGGGTGTACGTAAGGGAAGCAACGAGGAAGGCACGAGGCAGGGGGCGCGCCCACCCCTGGGCGCGCCCTCCACCCTCGTGGGCCCCTCGTGGCTCCCCTGATGTATTTCTTCCGCCTATATATATATCCATATACCCTACAACCATCAGGGAACAGAATAGATCGGGAGCTCCGCCGCCGCAAGCCTCTGTAGCCACCAAAAACCAATCGAGACCCTGTTCCGGCACCCTGCCAGATGGGGGATCCCTCACCGGTGGCCATATTCATCATCGCAGGCGCTCTCCATGACGAGGAGGGAGTAGTTCACCCTCGGGGCTGAGGGTATGTACCAGTTGCTATGTGTTTGATCTCTCTCTCTCTCTCTCTCTCTCTCTCTCTCTCTCTCTCTCTCTCTCTCTCGTGTTCTTTAGGTGATGTATCGCAAGCTTTGCTATTGTAGTTGGATCTTATGATGTTTATCCCCCTCTACTCTCTTGTAATGGATTGAGTTTTCCCTTTGAAGTGATCTTATCGGATTGAGTCTTTAAGGATTTGAGAACACTTGATGTATGTCTTGCTGTGCTTATCTATGGTGACAATGGGATATCATGTGATCCACTTGATGTATGTTTTGGTGATCAACTTGCGGGTTCCGCCCATGAACCTATGCATAGGGGTTGTCACACGTTTTCATCTCGACTCTCCGGTAGAAACTTTGGGGCACTCTTTGAAGTTCTTTGTGTTGGTTGAATAGATGAATCTGAGATTGTGTGATGCATATCGTATAATCATGCCCACGGATACTTGAGGTGACATTGGATTATCTAGGTGACATTAGGGTTTTGGTTGATTTGTGTCTTAAGGTGTTATTCGAGTACGAACTCTATGATAGATCGAACGGAAAGAATAGCTTCGTGTTATTTTACTACGGACTCTTGAATAGATCGATCAGAAAGGATAACTTTGAGGTGGTTTCGTACCCTACAATAATCTCTTCGTTTGTTCTCCGCTATTAGTGACTTTGGAGTGACTCTTTGTTGCATGTTGAGGGATAGTTATATTTTTCAATTATGTTATTATTGTTGAGAGAACTTGCACTAGTGAAAGTATGAACCCTAGGCCTTGTTTCCTAGCATTGCAATACCGTTTACGCTCCCTTTTATCGCTTGCTACCTTGCTGTTTTTATATTTTCAGAATTACAAATACTCATATCTACCATCCATATTGCACTTGTATCACCATCTCATCGCCGAACTAGTGCACCTTACAATTTACCATTGTATTGGGTGTGTTGGGGACACAAGAGACTCTTTGTTATTTGGTTGCAGGGTTGTTTGAGAGAGACCATCTTCATCCTACGCCTCCCATGGATTAATAAACCTTAGGTCATCCACTTGAGGGAAATTTGCTAATGTCCTACAAACCTCTGCACTTGGAGGCCCAACAACGTCTACAAGAAGAAGGTTGTGTAGTAGACATCAATCATCTCCCTTCTCCCCACCAAGGATGGCTGCCGCACACAAGTCCTCGCATCTCGGTGGCGCACTCTGTGGCGCACCGCACCTCTTAATCTCGATTGTCGTCAGCTATCTGTCGATGATGATTCTGAACTCCCCGGAGCCATCATCTCCTCCCACGGGGGCTCCGTTCAACACATCTGCATCCCAGCATGCTACCTGCTGGACATACCCTGCACGGTGGCCGCCTGGCTGATATCCCATCAATTCGATAAACTCTAGCAGCTTGAGTTCTACCATGACTATGTATGTGACATACCATGAACCGATGTATCTGTGCCCTCACCACCGATGTCCATCACGTGGTTTTCCTCCTGTCTCCACACCGCCACCTTTGCATGGTGCCATCTAGCAGACAATCTGTTACAAATGCTTCGACTCCCACTGCTAAAAAAACTTGCGCTTGTGGTGTGATACGTCCATTTTGCATCATGCTTTTATATCGATATTTATCGCATTATGGGCTGTTATTTCACATTATGTCACAATACTTATGGCTATTCTCTCTTATTTTACAAGGTTTACATGAAGAGGAGAATGCCGGCAATGGAATTCAGGCCGGAAAAGGAGCAAATATTGGAGACCTATTCTGCGCAACTCCAAAAGTCCTGAAACTCCACGGAATATCTTAAAATAAATAAAGAAAAATCATCGCCAAAGATGAAGGCCAGGGCCCACACCTGCTCACGAGGTGGGGCGCCCCCCAGGCGCGCCCCTACCTCGTGGGCCCCCTGGTGGCTCTCTGATGCCCATCTTCTCCTATATGAAGTCTTTCGATGAGAAAAAAATAAGAAGCAACCTTTCGGGACAAGACTCCGCCGCCACTAGGCGGAACCTTGGCGGAACCAATCTAGGGCTCCGGCAGAGCTGTTCTGCCGGGGACACTTCCATCCAGGAGGGGGAAATCATCGTCATCATCATCACCAACGCTCCTCTCATCGGGAGAGGGCAATCTCCATCAACATCTTCACCAGCACCATCTCATCTCCAAACCCTAGTTCATCTCTTGTATCCAATTCTTGTCTCTAAGGTCGGGATTGGTGCTAGTAGGTTGCTAGTAGTGTTGATTACTCCTTGTAGTTGATGCTAGTTGGTTTATTTGGTGGAAGATCATATGTTCAGATCCTTTATGCATATTATTACCCCTCTGATTATGAACATGGATATGCTTTGTGAGTAGTTACATTTGTTCCTGAGGACAAGGGAGAAGTCTTGCTATTAGTAGTCATGTGAATTTGGTATTCGTTCGATATTTTGATGAGAAGTATGTTGTCTAGCCTCTAGTGGTGTTATGTGAACGTCGACTACATAACACTTCACCATTATTTGGGCCTAGAGGAAGGCATTAGGAAGTAATAAGTAGATGATGGGTTGCTAGAGTGACAGAAGCTTAAACCCTAGTTTATGCGTTGCTTCGTAAAGGGCTGATTTGGATCCGCATGTTTCATGCTATGGTTAGGTTTACCTTAATACTTTTGTTGTAGTTGCGGATGCTTGCAATAGAGGTTAATCATAAGTGGGATGCTTGTTCAAGTAAGAACAGCACCCAAGCACCGGTCCACCCACATATCAAATTATCAAAGTACCGAACGCGAATCATATGAACGTGATGAAAACTAGCTTGACGATATTCCCATGTGTCCTCGGGAGCGCTTTTCCTATTATAAGAGTTTGTCCAGGCATGTCATTTGCTACAAAAAGGATTGGGCCACCTTGCTGCACTTTATTTACTCTTGTTACTTGTTGCTCGTTACAATTTATCTTATCATAAAACTATCTATTACCACTTATTTCAGTACTTGCAGAGAATACCTTGCTGAAAACCGCTTATCATTTCCTTCTGCTCCTCGTTGGGTTCGACACTCTTACTTATCGAAAGGACTACGATAGATCCCCTATACTTGTGAGTCATCAAGACACTTTTCTGGCGCCGTTGCCGGGGAGTGTAACGCCTTTGGTAGGTGGAATTTGGTAAGGAAAAATTTATATAGTGTGCTGAAATTTACTGTCACTTGTTACTATGGAAAGTAATTCTCTGAGGGGCTTGTTCGGGGTATCTTCACCCGTCCAGTAGAGCAAAGATTTTCTCCTCAACCTACTGAACTTATTTTAAATGAAACTCCTTTTGAAATTCCTTCGGGTATGATGGAAAAACTGCTAGCTAATCCTTTTACAGGAGATGGAACAAAGCATCCTGATGAGCACTTAATATATGTGGATGAAGTTTGTGGATTATTTAAGCTTGCAGGTATACCCGATGATGTTGTTAAGAAGAAGGTCTTCCCTTTATCTTTGAAGGGAGACGCATTGACATGGTATAGGCTATGTGATGATATGAGATCATGGAACTATAAAAGATTGAAATTGGAATTTCATCAAAAGTATTACCCTATGCATCTTGTTCATCGTGATCGCAATTATATATATAATTTTTGGCCTCGCGAAGGAGAAAGCATCGCTCAAGCTTGGGGGAGGCTTAAATCAATTTTATATTCATGCCCCAATCATGAGCTTCCAAGAGAAATAATTATTCAAAGTTTTTATGCTCGGCTTTCTGATAACAATCGCACCATGCTCGATACTTCTTGTGCTGGCTCTTTTATGATGAAGACTATTGAATTCAGATGGAATTTATTGGATAGAATTAAACGCAACTCTAAAGATTGGGACCTCGACGAAGGTAAGGAGTCAGGTATTACACCTAAGTTTGATTGTGTTAAATCTTTTATGGATACCGATATTTTCCGTAAGTTTAGCACTAAATATGGACTTGACTGTGAGATAGTAGCTTCTTTTTGTGAATCTTTTGCAACTTATGTTGATCTCCCCAAGGAGAAGTGGTTTAAATATCATCCTCCCATAGAAGTAGAAGTAGCTACACCTATTAAAGTTGAAGAAAAGACTGACACTTATAATGATCCTATTGTTCCTACCTCTTATGTTGAGAAACCACCTTTCCCTGTTAGAATAAAGGATCATGCTAAAGCTTCAATCTGTGGTTAAGTAAAAGCAATATTAGAACTTATACACCTCCTGAGCAAGTCAAAGTAGAACCTAATATTGCTATTGTTAAAGATCTCTTGTCTGATAATATTGATGGGCATGTTATTCAATTCTGTGGTGAATCTGCTAGAATTGCTAAACCTAGTGTTAAAGATAAACATAGACCTGTGGCAGGCGTGCCTGTTATTTCTGTTAAAATAGGAGATCATTGTTATCATGGCTTATGTGATATGGGTGCTAGTGCTAGTGTTATACCTTATGATTTATATAAAGAAATTAAGCATGAAACTGCACCCGCCTTCGTTAGAAGATATTGATGTTACAATTAAACTTGCCAATAGAGATACTATATATGCAATGGGATTGTTAGAGATGCTGAAGTCTTGTGTGGGAAAACTAAATATCCTGCTGATTTTCTTGTTCTCAGTTCTCCACAAGATAGCTTTTGTCCCATTATATTTGGTAGACCCTTCTTGAATACTATTAATGCTAAGATAGACTGCAAAAAGAATGTTGTTACTATTGGCCTGGATGATATGGTTCATGAGTTTAATTTCTCTAAATTTAGTAAACAACATCGTGTGGAAGAATTGCCTAGTAAGGATGAAATTATTGGTCTTGCTTTTATTGCCGTACCTCCTAGTGATCCTTTAGAACACTATTTGCTAGACCATGAAAATGATATGTTCATGAATGAAAGAAGGGAAATAGATGAAGTATTCTTTAAACAGGAACCTATTCTGCAACACAATTTGCCTGTTGAAATCCTAGGGGATCCTCCTCCACCCAAGGGTGATCCCATGTTTGAGCTTAAACCGTTGCCTGATAATCTTAAATATGCTTATCTTGATGAAAAGAAAATATATCATGTTATTATTAGTGCTAACCTTTCAGAGAATGAAGAAGAAAGATTATTGAAAACCCTGAAGAAGCACCGTGCCGCTATTGGATATACTCTTGATGATCTTAAGGGCATTAGTCCCACTCTATGTCAACATAAAATAAATTTGGAAGCGGGTGCCAAACCATTTCGTGATCCTTAACGACGTTTGAATCCTAAAATGAAAGAAGTGGTAAGAAAAGAAATACTCAAGCTTCTGGAGGCAGGTATAATTTATCCCGTTGCTGATAGTCAGTGGGTAAGTCCTGTCCATTGTGTCCCTAAGAAGGGAGGTATTACTGTTGTCCCTAATGATAAAGATGAATTGATCCCGCAAAGAATTATCACAGGTTATAGGATGGTAATTGATTTCCGCAAATTAAATAAAGCTACTAAGAAAGATCATTACCCCTTAACTTTTATTGATCAAATGCTAGAAAGATTATGCAAACATACACATTATTGCTTTCTAGATGGTTATTCTGGTTTCCCTCAAATACCTGTGTCGGCTAAAGATCAATCAAAGACTACATTTACTCGCCCTTTTGGTACTTTCGCTTATAGATGTATGCCTTTTGGTTTATGTAATGCACCTGCTACCTTTCAAAGATGCATGATGGCTATATTCTCTCATTTTTGTGAAATTTTTTGTGAGGTTTTCATGGATGATTTTTCCGTCTATGGTTCCTCTTTTGATGATTGCTTGAGCAATCTTGATCGAGTTTTGCAGAGATGTGAAGAAACTAATCTTGTCTTGAATTGGGAAAAGTGCCACTTTATGGTTAATGAAGGCATTGTCTTGGGGCACAAAGTTTCTGAAAGAGGTATTGAAGTTGATAAAGCCAAGGTTGATGCTATTGAAAAGATGCCATGTCCCAAGGACATCAAAGGTATAAGAAGTTTCCTTGGTCATGCCGGATTTTATAGGAGGTTCATTAAGGACTTCTCAAAAATTTCTCGGCCTCTCAATAATTTATTACAAAAAGATGTACCATTTGTCTTTTATGATGATTGTGTAGAAGCATTTGAAATACTTAAGAAAGCATTAGTCTCTGCACCTGTTGTTCAGCCACCTGATTGGAATTTACCCTTTGAAATTATGTGTGATGCTAGTGATTATGTTGTAGGTGTTGTTCTAGGGCAAAGAGTTGATAAGAAATTAAATGTTATCCATTATGCTAGTAAGACTCTAGACAATGCTCAAAGATATTATGCTACTACCGAAAAGGAACTTTTAGCAGTTGTATTTGCTTGTGATAAATACAGACCCTATATTGTTGATTCTAAAGTAACTATTCACACTGATCATGCTGCTATTAAATATCTTATGGAAAAGAAAGATGCAAAACTTAGACTTATTAGATGGGTTCTCCTGCTGCAAGAATTTGAGTTGCATATTGTTGATAGAAAAGGAGCTGAGAACCCCGTTGTAGATAACTTATCTAGGTTAGAGAATGTTCTTGATGACCCACTACCTATTGATGATAGCTTTCCTGATGAACAACTAAATGTCATAAGCACTTCTCATATCACTCCATGGTATGATGATTATGCTAATTATATTGTTGCTAAATTTATACCACCTAGCTTCACATACCAACAAAAGAAAAAGTTTTTCTGTGATCTGCGACATTACTTTTGGGATGACCCACATCTTTATAAAGGAGTAGATAGTGTTATTAGACGTTGTGTGCCTGAGCATGAACAGGAACAAATACTACGCAAGTGTCACTCCGAAGCTTATGGAGGACACCACGCTGGAGATAGAACTGCACATAAGGTATTGCAATCCAGTTTTTATTGGCCCACTCTCTTCAAGGATGCACGTAAGTTTGTTTTGTCTTGCGCTTAATGTCAAAGAATTGGTAATATTAGTAGACGTCAAGAAGTGCCTATGAATTATTCACTTGTTATTGAACCATTTGATGTTTGGGGCTTTGATTATATGGGACCTTTTCCTGCCTCTAATGGATATACACATATTTTGGTTGTTGTTGATTATGTTACTAAGTGGGTAGAAGCTATTCCAACTAGTAGTGCTGATCATAACACTTCTATTAAAATGCTTAAGGAAGTTATTTTTCCGAGGTTTGGAGTCCCTAGATATTTAATGATTGATGGTGGTTCACACTTCATTCATGGTGCTTTCTGTAAAATGCTTGCTAAATATGACGTTAATCATAGAATTGCATCTCCTTATCACCCACAGTCTAGTGGTCAAGTAGAATTGAGCAATAGAGAGCTCAAATTAATTTTGCAAAAGACTGTTAATAGGTCTAGAAACAATTGGTCCAAGAAACTTGATGATGCATTATGGGCCTATAGAACTGCATATAAGAATCCAATGGGTATGTCTCCGTATAAAATGGTTTATGGAAAAACATGTCACTTACCTCTTGAACTAGAACATAAGGAATATTGGGCTATTAAAGAGCTCAACTATGATTTCAAACTTGCCGGTGAGAAGAGGTTATTTGATATTAGCTCACTTGATGAATGGAGAACCCAAGCTTATGAAAATGCCAAGTTGTTTAAAGAAAAAGTTAAAAGATGGCATGACAAAAGATACAAAAGTGTGAGTTTAATGTAGGTGATTATGTATTGCTATACAACTCTCGTTTAAGATTTTTTGTAGGAAAATGTAGCGACCCGACCCAAAATCGGTCAAGTCTCTGTGTAGCTGTACCATCCCAAGATCATGCTGGCACACACAGTACATTGATGAAATAATCAAAGTTCAATCACACCTGAATTTATTACACGATTCTCATATCGAGTCTTTATTACAATAGAATAAATTCGGCCGAAGGCCAACTCATGAGAAATAAACTAAATAAAGCTGCGGAAGCATAGAAGAATAGCGAGTCCATCCGACTCCATAGGGCAATCGCCAAGCGTGGATCGTAGCCTCACTCCTGATCGGAATACTCCTCTGCAACATAAGACGTTGCAGCCGTGTAGGTCAGCATTTTGAATATGCCGGCAAGTCATGAAGAGAACAACAATAAAATTACTAACACTATATGCAATTTGGCTGTGGGGCTCTAAGTTTCATCATTTTGCGAAAAAGCCAGTTTTTCCCCACAACAATGGACTTGTTTGCAATTACTACAAATTGTTGATAGTTATTGAGATGGTTCCGCCAACCAATGTCTCATTCCCAATTATTAAATAATAACCCCCTCAATTAATTTATTAAGTTTGGTGTTGAGATATCCGAAATACTCCAAGTTCCAGAGGCTCAAATTGTCCGTAACCGGGGACACGGCTAATCAATTAGATCTTTACTCTGCAGAGGTTTGCGCACTTTACCCGCAAGAATCGTTCCCTCCCTTTAGTCTTCGCACTTCATGGTGTTTGAAGACGGGACGAACGAAACAGGGTCTTCCGAAGAGTTCCTCCGCCACCGCCGTACCCATCCAATCCTACCGTTCTTCTACATCTCGTAGCACCGTCCGCCAGAGTCACACCTAGGGTTGACCAAGCGAGCCCATAATGGCTTGCGGCTGCACAGTAAGCTTCGGTCAATGGGGTATCCATCCGTCTCTTCGTGGTTGGGTGAAGCTTTCCGCAAGATGTCATGGCGCTTCTCCATGCATCCCGGCCAACCGCTGGTTTTCTCCAGGGTGCCCGTCAACCGTCCTCCACCCAGTAGTGAATTTCAAAGTCCATCTTGAGCTTGAAGTCATGGGGTTGTCATCATCTTGACTCTCACATCTCCCTTATGAATCACTCAACCAAACCGCGTCTACGAGCATAGCAAAATAAACTACTTCGTCCCGGGCCATGGTAACAAGGGGGATTGGGTTCATCCTACCTCATGATACTACTCAAGAACATAACTTAAAATTCACCTACTGCATGCATGGTGGGGAGGTATAATTATAATGCAATAAAATCATAGGTATTGTAAAATAAAACATGATCAATTTGACTTGCCTTGCTGACGATCTTCGAAAGCTAGGGACTCGTGATAGCAAGCTTCGCACTCCGGAAATTCTACCGGGACAAACAACAATCATATAAGCATACAAACATATGATCACTTAACATAACAGCATACTAACATAACACATAAAACAATTGAACCAAAACCCAAAGAAAATTCGAAGAAATCCAAATCAATGTCTTCACCATATCAAACAACAACCAAGAAATAGTTTTACACAACCAAATTTTTCTTAACAGAACCTAAGCATGGGTTTTTGTTAACTAACAGAAGAGAATTCATCATGCAACTAGGAGCAAAAAGAATCACATCTAAAGCTATTATAGAACTCCTATTATGCCTATAACAATCCTAGCAAGAAAAAATAAAATAAAAATTTTATTTATTGTAAATAAAAGTTCATGGTCTAAAGTTACGAAACTAACCTAAAATAAACTATCACATAGGAAAAATAAAATTATTTGATAAATAAAACAATAGGAAAACAGTAGCTAGTTAAATAAATAAGAACCACAAGATTTTTATTAAAACTATTTTCTTATTAAATCTAAAATGCCCAGATAAATTCCTACGGTTAGGCAAGGTCAAAACAAAGTAGTGACAAAAAGAATCACTAAAATAAAATAATCCTAACTCATTTTATAGCAGAATTACTAATCTGTCTAAATCTAAAATAAAACAATTTCTAATAATTTTAACATGACTAAACATATTTTCTACAGAAACTACAATAAATTTGCAAACTACAAAAAAAGAATCAATTAAAAATATTAGGTAGATTAAAATATATGGATTTTACAAAACTGAAACTATTCTGTTAAAAACAGAAACGAAAAAAAATAACTAAAAAGAAAACTAGCGCTATGGGCCTATCTAACGCTCGGGCGTTAAATAACTAAAACGCGCCCGGGTTAACAGAAAACAAACCGAGTCGGGCCGGTCCAACTAAACCACTAACTAAACCAAATTAAACCGTAAATAAACCGGATCTATTTAAAATAAAACCTACCCCTTCGCGAATCTAATCTGGACCCTACGTTTTAGATCGGACGGTAGGGGGCATCTCCGGTGACTCACCGCGGTGGTCGACGGCGACGGCGGCTCGGGCGGCGACGGCGCGGTGGCTCCGGTGGTCGGGACGACGGCGGAGGCCTCCGTGGTCTTGGGCGGAGCGAGGGGTTCGTGGAGCTCGGGGGTTCGGAGGCGGCGGTGGGCGACAATGGCGGGCGGCGGCCGGACTCAAGAGCGATCTGGCGAGGAGAGGGGTCGGGCGAGGGGGGGAGTGGGGGAAGGGGTCGAGGGCGGGGGTATTTATAGGGGGGCCTCGACTTGGAGGAGGGGCGGATCGGGGAGGCGATCCCGGGATCCCCGGGATTCCGGCGAGCGGCGGCGCGGTGGTTGGCGTGGACGAGGGGAAAGGGAGAGGTGGGTCCGGGGTGTCGGTGAGAGAGAGAGGGGGAGTTGGGTCGGGCGACCAAGGGGTAGGAGGTTCGGGTGCGGCGGCTCGGGTCGTGTAACGCCCCCGATGCGGCTATATCTCCCACGTGTCGAGGCACGACTTAGAGGCATAACCGCATTGAAAGCAATGTCGCAAGTGAGGTAATCTTCACACAACCCATGTAATAAATAAGGAGAGAGATACATAGTTGGCTTACGATGCCACTTCACACAACATAAATAAACATCCATCATTCGAGTACACTCAAGGTCCGACTACGGAACCAAAATAAAAGAAGATACCCCAAATGCTACACAGATCCCGATCGTCCCAACTGGGCACCACTCATGATCATCGAGAAAAGACACATAGTAACGACCACGTTCCTCGTCAAACTCCCACTTGAGCTCGGTTGCGCCTCCTGACCGCATCGTCGGAACTGCAACTGTTTTGAAGTATCTGTGAGTCACGGGACTCAGCAATCTCACACCCGCGAGATCAAGACTATTTAAGCTAATAGGAAGGACAGGGTTGTAAAGTGGAGCTGCAGCAAGCGACTAGCATAATATGGTGGCTACATCGCAAAAGAGAGCGAGAAGAGGAGCAAAGCACGGTCGTGAATCTAGTAGCGATCAAGAAGTGATCCTGAACTACTTACGTCAGACATAACTCCAACACCGTGTTCACTTCCCGGACTCCGCCGAGAAGAGACCATCACGGTTACACACGCGGTTGATGTGTATTTTATCTGAGGTCAACTTTGGGTTTTCTACAACCGGACATTAACAAATCCCCATCTGCCTCATAACCGTGGGCACGGCTTTCGAAAGATATTACCCTGCAGGGGTGTCCCAACTTAGCCCATTATAAGCTCTCACGGTCAACGAAGGATATTCCTTCTACCGGGAAGACCCGATCAATCTCGGAATCCCGGACTACAAGACATTTCGACAGCAATAAAACAAGACCAGCAAAGCCGCCCGATTGTGCCGACAAATCCCGATAGGAGCTGCACATATCTCGTTCTCAGGGCACATCCGGATAAGTCAAGCTACGAGTAAAACCAAGCCTCGAGTTTCCCCGTGGTGGCCCAAGAGTTGCTCGGTTCGGGCCAAGACTCGAAGGAGCACCGGTCCGGGGTTAAAATAAAGATGACCCTCGGGCTCGCGAAAACCCGGGGGAAAAAGGCTTAGGTGGCAAATGGTAAAACCAATGTTGGGCCTTGCTGGACGAGTCTTATTCAAAGCGAACTGTCAAGGGGGTCCCATAAATCACCCAACCGTGTAAGGAACGCGAAATCAAGGAACATAACACCGGTATGACGGAAACTAGGGTGGCAAGAGTGGAACAAAACACCAGGCATAAGGCCGAGCCTTCCACCCTTTACCAAGTATATAGATGCATTAATAATAGCAGATATATATATTGTGATATCCCCAACAAGTAAACATGTTCCAAAAAGGAACAACATCTCCATGTTCCAACAAGGAACAAACTTCAGCTTCACCTGCAACTAGCAACGCTATAAGAGGGGCTGAGCGAAGAGGTAACATAGCCAATCAACGGTTTGCTAGGAAAAGGGATGGTTAGGGGCTGACATGGTAATATGGGTGGCATGATATAGCAAGTGGTAGGCATCGCAGCATAGGCATAGCAAAAGAGCGAGCATCTAGCATAGCAAAGATAGAAGTGATTTCGAGGGTATGGTCATCTTGCCTGCAATGTTCTCAGAGTTGTCGAAAGCTTGATCCTCGTAAGCGTTCTCAACAGGTTCCTCGTTCACGTACTCGTCTCCCGGCTCTACCCAAAGCAACAACACAAACAAAGGAACCACAATAAATCACGGTGCAATGCACAATCAACATGATGCAAAACATGACATGATATGCGGGCTGTGATATGCAATGCGTATGTGCGCTCCGGAAGGAAAATGATGAACCAGGCATCAACTTGGCAAACCAAGTATGCCACTGGAAAGATGAGATGATTTCGGTTGAAATCGATATAAAGATCACCGGAATCGGATGCACGGTTTGGAAATGACAAGCAAAACAAGAATGGCACAAATCTGCCATTAACAGCATGATGCCACTTAGCAAGCAACAAGAAATTAAGCTACTGCACGCAAACGTATCAACAAGGCACATGGCAGTGATCTACACAAGATGCTCGACAAAAGATGAGCACTGAGCTACGGCTAGTTCACATCATAACAGGTTCAAACAAGCATGGCAAAAGTGCACAAAATATCAGGCTGGACATGGCAAAAACAGCATCAGGCTGCAATGTTCAGAGCAAGAAAACTACATGCTACAGGAACTTAAAATAGCAAAACATGGCATGGAATGAATCTACTCAAAGCATAGAACAAAAGTCCCTTACTGACCATAAGCCAAAAAGGATCAGAAAATATAGTAACACCCATGTCAATATTGAAAGTTCCGTTAACAGATTCAGCAACATGGCATGTCCAAAACTGATAACAAGTAGGCATGTTTACAAGCTCAATGCACCCACTACAGAGCCTTAAATGATAAACTAAGCATATATACATCAAGAAGACATGACATAGAAGACATACATGGCAAGAACAATAACATAGCATACATGGGTCAACCACAACAACCTTGGCAAAATTGAATAACATGTAAACGATCTGCCAGGAAACATTTGATAGCAAAAGTAGAGCTCGATTGACTCAAGCTATGGCACTCCATAATTGCAAACAAGGGCATGGATGGATAGAGCAAGACATGTTTAACAAAACATCCTTACTGAAGTATCTCAAAATATGCATGGATCTCTCGGTAGCATCAAATTAACATGGCATCAAAATATCAGCTAAACAGGGCTGAAAACAGTAACATCAGGACACCTACTTTGCATGCTTGTGCTAGTCACCACATAGATCACAAAAATACATGGCATACACCACTGGAAAGATGGCATGGAATATTACAAAACACATGTAGGACTCAAATTCATAGGGTGTACACAACAATCATGGCAAAAATAACAAAAGTGCAAGTTCTGTTAAGAAACAGAAACTAACATCACATAGCCCTTTTCCAACAGCATTTCGGGCATCAAGATGAGCTCAAATGAAAATGATGCAATGAGATGAAATGATCTACTCTTCGAGACGAACATTTTGATATATTATACGCGCAAAATGGACCTACAGATGCAAAGATATAGCATGAAGAAAATGACACAAAATATCAATGATATAAAAGACTTAGTAGAAAAAGTGAGGGGGAGAGAGGTCAACGGGCGGCTCGGTTCCCGATCGGATCTGGCCGGCTGGATCGGATCGGCGACGGCGGCGCGGCGGCGCCGGAGGGAGAGAGGGCGGCCGGGGCAGGGGTCCGGCCGGGGCGCGTGGAGGTGGCGGCGCCGGCGGGAACCGGTGGAGGTGGCGGCGTGAGCTCGGTGGAGGTGGCGGCGCGTGGGCTCCGGTGGAGGAGGAGGCGAGGCGACGGCGCGGCGAGGGCGGTCTGCGGGCGGCGGCGAGGCCGGGCGGCGAGGCGGCGGAGGCGAGGGCGGCGGCGACCGGCCTGGAGGCGCGGCGGCGGACGCGGCCGGGCTTGCGCGGCGGCGGGCGGGGAGGGCCTGCCATGGCAGGGGCGGGCGGGCATGCGGCGGAGGCGGCGACGGGCCACGTGGCACGCGCTGGTTGGGCGAGGGGCGGCGGCGGCGATTTTCGTCTCGGCGGCGGACGCGTCTGATGGCGCGATGATGAATTGCCTAGGGTTAGGGAAGAAGACCCGGATTTGGACGGGAGATGTTTAAATAGGCATAGAGGAGCTAGGAGAGTCCAAATGAGGTGTAGTTTTCCCCACGATCGTGATCGAACGACGGAGAGCATGGAAGTGACTTTGCTGGGTTATTGGGCTGTTTTGAAGGGGTGCTGGGCTGCAACTTAAAAGAGGCCTTTGCGAGAGTGCGGTTAACCGTTGGAGTACCACACGAGCTCCAAATGACCCGAAACTTGACCGGTGGTCTATGGGTGGTATACCAAGGCCACTAGACAAACCTCGGTCCATTCCGAGAAGGTTTAGTACCCGCACACGGAAAAACGTAAAAGGGCCGCCGGGGAGATAGGAGTGCTTGGATTGCAAAACGGACAACGGAAAAATGCTCGGAATCATGAGACGAACACGTATGCAAATGCGATGCACATGATGACATGATAAAAAATGCATGACATAGACAAAATGCAAAATGAAGAAAAACCCAACCACGAAGGGAATATCATATCACAATGCCGAAAATGGCAAGAGTTGGAGTTACAAATATGGAAAGTTACTTCCGGGGTGTTACAGGTCGGCTGGCTCGGGCTGGCTGGGCTGCGCCTGGCTGC
The DNA here is from genome assembly GCA_021605205.1 of Aegilops longissima. Classification (NCBI taxonomy): domain Eukaryota; kingdom Viridiplantae; phylum Streptophyta; class Magnoliopsida; order Poales; family Poaceae; genus Aegilops; species Aegilops longissima. The sequence goes on along the minus strand of CM038678.1, from coordinate 236,730,876 downwards.
GCTCGGGCTGGTTGGCTTGGCCCGCGGGTGGGCCGCCTGGGTGCTGGCTGGGCCGGTTGGCCTGGCTGGCGCCTGGGTCTTCTTTCCTTCTTTTTTTGAATTAGAGAGAGAGAGAGAAAGAATAAAATATATATTTTTTATATAGGACATATATATATCAAAATGATCAGGGGAATATTCCCTACAATTTGAACATTTTTCCAGGGGCAAAACTCAAACTTTTAAAAAAAATCATTTTCTATAAATCCCAAATAAAATCAAATTTGAATTCAAAATTTTTGGCAAAGTTTTTCCTCTGATATTTTTGGAGTGTCATGTTTACTCCTCTCATACTTTTTCTCAAGTATTTATCAGGCATTGTTTTGAAATAAATTTCAACTGCCAATTTTTGAATTCAAATTCCAACAACTCAAAAACTTCTGAAACTTCAAATGCCACTCAATTTCAAACAATAATGCATAGATTCTTAGCTATAATTGTAAAACATTCCAAATAGAAAATTTGGGATGTTACAGAAAACTTATCTCTAAATGGGAAGGTCCCTACGTTATCGATGAGGTCTATCGTTCTGGTGCCATAAAAATCAACAAGTTCGAAGGCACAAATCCGAAGGTGGTAAACGGTCAAAGGATCAAACATTATATCTCAGGTAATCCCATAAATGTTGAAACCAATATTATTGAAACCGTAACCCCGGAGGAATACATAAGGGACACTTTCCGCACCGTTTGCACTCAAAAGGAATAGGTATGTGGTACGGTAAGTAAACCGACTACAAAACAATTTTTAAGGCAATATTTCTCCGTTTTGGAATATTTAGAAAAATAGAAAAATAAGTAGCAGTCCGGCAAGGACACGAGGGCCCCACGAGGGTGGTGGGTGCGCCCCCTACCTCGTGAGCACCTCGTGTGCCCTCCGGACTCCGTTTTCTTGCACGATACGTATTTTGGTCGGTAAAAATTCATTATATATTCTCCCGAAGGTTTTGAGTCTCGTATCACGCAAATATCCTCTGTTCTTGTTTTTAGCTATCCTACTGCAGATTAGATCAACATGTCATCCCAGGATTCAGAAGGAGAAAGCTATGTGGATGATTACTTAGCAAATCCTAAGGTCTATGGAGATGTGGAGCACGATAGTTGGACCATGGAGGAAGAAGAGGACTATGAACCCAAGGGGAAGGAAGAGACGAGCTCAGGTGAAGATGAAACCCCATTACCTCAACCTGGGGACATGCATGTGGAGTTCAAAAGTCAAGTCTCCCGATAGGGTAAAGAAACCAAAGTTCGAGTTTATCCTTTCGCCTCTTGCAGGAAAATAAGCAGGACCTATGCAAAAAGATATTAACCCTGGAGTGGGAGATTGATGATCTGAGGGATCAAAATGCCGTCCTCAAGCGCAAATTAAGGGAGAAGTCTATGCCATCAACTAACTCAACGACACCCCCACCTTCTTCACCAGCAAAGGAGATATAATCACATGGGTATGGGCACTCCCCTTGGCAACTGCCAAGCTTGGGGGAGGTGCCCCGGTATCGTATCACCATCACAACTCCTATCTTTACCGTTTTTCTTAATTCGATCCTATTAGTAGTATCTTGATCTAGTAGAATAAAGTTTATGGCATGATCTAATTTTGAGTTTTGCTTTATGATCCCTCTATGTAATCGAGTCCGTGAGCTATATATATAATAAAGTTTAGTGTTGAGTCAAGGGCTTGATTATTTTGCCATGATCTTGGGTGAATAAAAGAAAGAAAGAAGAAAAAGAATAAAAAGAAACAAAGAGTTAATATTGACCTTATTGAGAGTAATGACTTCACATAGAAAGAGTATGATGATTAAAAGTTGTTGGGAGTTGGCAAATATAGCTTTGGTCATCGTTGCAATTAATAGGAAGTAATAAGGAAAGAGAGGTTTCACATATAGATATATTATCATTGACATCTTTTATGATTGGGAGCACTCATTAAAATATAACATGCTAAAGAGTTGATGTTGGACAAGGAAGACAACGTGATGAGTTATGTTTTCTTATATCTGAGATAAAGTATGTTGTCATGGATCCTCTAACATGTTGAGCTTGCCTTTCCCCTCATGCTAGCCAAATACTCAGCACCAAGTAGAGATACTACTTGTGCTTCCAAATACCCTTAAACCAGTTTAGCCATGAGAGTCCACCATATCTACCTATGGATTGAGTAAGATCCTTCAAGTAAGTTGTCATCGGTGCAAAGCAATAAAAATTGCTCTCTAAATATGTATGATTGATTGGTGTGGGAGAAATAAGCTTTATACGATCTTGTGATATGGAAGAAATAAAAGCGACGGACTGCATAATAAAGGTTCATATCACAAGGGGCAATATAAAGTGACGTTCTTTTGCATTGAGATTTTGTGCATCCAACCATAAAAGCGCATGGCAACCTCTGCTTCCCTCTGCGAAGGGCCTATCTTTTATTAGTATCCTCTACCTTATGCAAGAGTCATGGTGATTTTCACCTTTCCTTTTTCATTTTATCCTTTGGCAAGCCCAGCATGTTAGAAAGAACATGATATATATATCTAATTGGATGTAGGGGAGCATGAATTATTATTGTTCACATTACCCTTGAGGTAAAAGGTTGTGGGGCAAAACTATAAGCCCCTATCTTTCTCTGTGTCCGATTAGAACTCCGTAACCACAAGTATTGCGTGAGTGTTAGCAATTATGAAGGACTAAGTGATAGTTGAGCATGTGGACTTGCTTTTAAGCTCTGACATAGACTCTTTCCGATGTTACGATAAATTGCAATTGCTTCAATGACTGAGGTTATAATTTGTTGGTGCTCAATAAGGTTTCTGATTCATACTTTTGCATTGTGAAAAGATCATCACTTGAACATAAGTAATCATATGACAAAATCTATATATGTTGTTGTTATGAGAACAATCATGATGCCTTCATGTCCGTATTTTATTTTTATCAACACCTCTACCTCTAAACATGAGGACATATTTATTGTTATCGGCTTTTCGCTTGAGGACAAGCGAGGTCTAAGCTTGGGGGAGTTGATACGTCCATTTTGCATCATGCTTTTATATTGATATTTATCGCATTATGGGATGTTATTTCACATTATGTCACAATACTTATGGCTATTCTCTTATTTTACAAGGTTTACATGAAGAGGAGAATGCCGCAGCTTGGAATTCAAAATGGAAAAGGAGCAAATATTGGAGACCTATTCTGCGCAACTACAAAAGTCCTGAAACTCCATGGAATATCTTAAAATAAATAAAGAAAAATCATCGCCAAAGATGAAGGCCAGGGGGCCCACACCCTGCTCACGAGGGTGGGGGCGCGCCCCCTACCTCGTGGGCCCCCTGGTGGCTCTCCGATGCCCATCCTCTCCTATATGAAGTCTTTCGATGAGAAAAAAAATAAGAAGCAACCTTTCGGGATGAGACTCCTCCACCACGAGGCGGAACCTTGGCGGAACCAATCTAGGGCTCCGGCAGAGCTGTTCTGCCGGGGACACTTCCCTCCGGGAGGGGGAAATCATCGTCATCATCATCACCAACGCTCCTCTCATCGGGAGAGGGAAATCTCCATCAACATCTTCACCAGCACCATCTCATCTCCAAACCCTAGTTCATCTCTTGTATCCAATTCTTGTCTCTAAGGCCGGGATTGGTGCTAGTAGGTTGCTAGTAGTGTTGATTACTCCTTGTAGTTGATGCTAGTTGGTTTATTTGGTGGAAGATCATATGTTCAGATCCTTTATGCATATTATTACCCCTCTGATTATGAACATGGATATGCTTTGTGAGTAGTTACATTTGTTCCTGAGGACAAGGGAGAAGTCTTGCTATTAGTTGTCATGTGAATTTGGTATTCGTTTGATATTTTGATGAGAAGTATGTTGTCTAGCCTCTAGTGGTGTTATGTGAATGTCGACTACATAACACTTCACCATTATTTGGGCCTAGAGGAAGGCATTGGGAAGTAATAAGTAGATGATGGGTTGCTAGAGTGACAGAAGCTTAAACCCTAGTTTATGTGTTGCTTCGTAAGGGGCTGGTTTGGATCCCCATGTTTCATGCTATGGTTAGGTTTACCTTAATACTTTTGTTGTAGTTGCGGATGCTTGCAATAGAGGTTGATCATAAGTGGGATGCTTGTTCAAGTAAGAACAGCACCCAAGCACCGGTCCACCCACATATCAAATTATCAAAGTACCGAACGCGAATCATATGAACGTGATGAAAACTAGCTTGACGATATTCCCATGTGTCCTCGGGAGCGCTTTTCCTATTATAAGAGTTTGTCCAGGCTTGTCCTTTGCTACAAAAAGGATTGGGCCACCTTTCTGCACTTTATTTACTCTTGTTACTTGTTGCTCGTTACAATTTAGCTTATCACAAAACTATCTATTACCACTTATTTCAGTACTTGCAGAGAATACCTTGCTGAAAACCGCTTATCATTTCCTGCTGCTCCTCATTGGGTTCGACACTCTTACTTATCGAAAGGACTACGATAGATCCCCTATACTTGTGGGTCATCATGGTGATTGATCTGTCGGAGGCCGCACTGCACAGCATCATCCACTCTAGTTGCCCTACCCTGGAGCGCTTGCTGCTTGTTTTTGCTATGGAAATTCATATCCGTTGTCTCAAAATAAAGTCGCCCCACCTTTTAAGCATGGGAATTTGTTTTTTTTGGACATGATCTCATCATCGAAGATGCCCCTTCACTTCAAAGTTTGCTCCTTGATTCTGGTATAGTACCTTCGCAAATACTATAGTCTCTGCGCCTAAACTGGAGACCTTGGGTGCAATTCGTGATCCTTTTTGATGGTTCAAAATGGTGTTTGGCTCCACACCTATTGGGGTACTGTATATTATTCACGTAAACTTTTCTAATCTGCCTTTTTCATTTGTGTGCATAAGTTAAGTATCATCTTGGAGTACACTTTTGGTACTAATATTATGTTCTCTGCTCAGTGAAGAGCTTGTCCATCCTATCAGTGGTGGTGGATTCTATCAAGACCTTACATATCAGTATGCGGTGTTTTGATCTGAACACAATTATTGGCTTGCTGCAATGCTTTCCATGTTTTGTATATAAAGGTGATGATTTCACGAACATTGAAAGCCCATATATAATGTACTATAATTAATCATTGAGCTATCACTCTTTCAGCATAATCTTTTTAGACATTAACTGTTTTCAATCTTCATCTCTATTTAGGCACTAACACATGGAGAAAAAGGTATAACCAATCGATAGTTCAAGAAGCACCGGGATTTTCTCAGATCTCATGACATTCGTTTGAAGACAGTAACACTGGAAGGATATGCATCCAACAATGCAAACACTACCTTTGTCACATTCTTCATGTTGAATGCGAGGGCACTATTGTCCGTGAGGATTAAGTTTTTTGACAAGAAATTTCTTACGGCTGCAAGTGTTGAACAACATAAAAAGAAGTTTCAGGTGGACCTAAGGGCTTCTGATCATGCTCGTCTTCTATTTACAACAGCTTGTCATCATGTACCAGTAGAATTTCTGGCCGGGGATCTTGATTTTATTGATCAGACCGATCCATCTGATTATGACTGTCGAAAACTTTGGTTGAGTTAGATGACATTGTCCTGCTCAATCTGGATTTTGTCTAAACTTGATGAGCAATTGATCCTCGTGCTTTTGTACTGTTTGTAAGCTGGAGTTAGATATTGTTTCCCTTTTCAACTCGGTTTTGACCCATATTTTCTTTCATAATGGGCCAATGGCTTGCCATTTCTTTCATTAAGACATAAATATTATAAGCATTCACAACATAGGGAAAGAACATCACTCTTACTGTTAGTCCAATTTGTGACAAGTTTCGGTACAAACTTCTTACAAACCGGAGCTTCTCTCAAAAAGGCTCATGGTTCCGAGAGGGACCTTGTCACCTATGTGTGCAAAACGACATACGCTGTCTCTTCCCGCCTTGATTTATTTTACAGAGGCAACATGCAACTATATATAGTAGTGCCGTCCGAAAAATATGAAATTATTCACGGTTCGTTTTGCCTTTTTATACATTATTTGAGTTTCCTAGGAATTTTGGAACGTACTTTCGTGTGTGAAAAGGTCATGTGTGTACTAGCCACATATGTAATTCAATGTTCAATCTGTTTATGGAATCAAGTGCTTATAAGTTATAAGTACATATGTTGTTGTTCTGTGTGCAATGAAATCGCACACGGACTCTCCTGGGGAACCCGTCGGTGATGATTTCATCAATCGCTGACAATTGTATACCACCAAGCGTTTGCCCACAACACACACGGCTTATTAGTAGCAATCGCATATGTTATTATTGATCTTCGCACACATTTCTGATTACAGACCTGTTTACCGCGTATCACACACATCTTGTTATATTGAACCATTTCTGTTCTCTTGGCTCAAAGCAAACAGTTCATCGGAGTGAACCGCATGCCGTATATCGCACACACCTTCATCTGGCTGACCGTTTCTCTTGTGTTGCCTAATCACAAAAAGTTCATCCGAGTGAACCGTATGTTGTATATCGCACACACCTTCATCTGGCTGCCCATTATTTTATTCCTCATCATCACAAACAGTTCATTGAACTGAACCGTATGCCCTGCATCGCACACGCAACTAAAATCTGAACCGTGTTTGATGCATCCTCCATCGCAAACGTTTTGCAACTTTTTTGACGGTTTTTTTACATCCCCGTTTGCGATTAGTGCATCGAACACAGTTTTGTGAAAGGGTCTCTGATCATAGCATCGTGTTAGCAGCAAACCTGCAGTAGTGGTACACCTTCTATCACAGATCCGAAGGCAAGATCTTTGTTGCTAAGAATGGATCCTTTCTAGAGAAGGAGTTTCTCTCGAAAGAAGAGAGTGGGAGGAAAGTAGAACTTGATGAGGTAATTGTACCTTCTCTCGAATTGGAAATTAGCTCATCATAGAAAACCGTTCCCGTGATGCCTACACCAACAAGAGAGGACGCTAATGATAATGATCATGAAACTTCAGATGAAGTTACTACCGAACCTTGTAGGTCAACCAGAGCACGTTCCGCACCAGAGTGGTACGGTAATCCTATTCTGGAAGTCATGTTACTAGACTATGATGAACCTACGAGCTATGAGGAAGCGATGATGAGCCTAGATTCCACAAAATGGCTTGAGGCCATGAAATCTGAGATAGGATCCATGTATGAGAACAAAGTATGGACTTTGGTTGACTTGCCCGATGATCAGCAAGCCATAGAGAATAAATGGATCTTCAAGAGGAAGACGACCATTGATAGTAGTGTTACTATCTACAAAGCTAGACTTGTCGAAAAAGGTTTTTGACAAGTTCAAGGTGTTGACTGCGATGAGATTTTCTCACTCGTAGCGATGCTTAAGTCTGTCCGAATCATGTTAGCAATTGCCACGTTTTATGAAATCTGGAAAATGGATATTAAAACTGCATTCCTTAATGGATTTCTTAAAGAAGAGTTGTATATGATGCAACCAGAAGGTTTTGTCCATCCTAAAGGTGCTAACAAAGTGTGCAAACTCCAGCAATCCATCTATGGACTGGTGCAAGCATCTCGGAGTTGGAATATACGCTTTGATAAGGTGATCAAAGCATATGGTTTTATGCAGACTTTTGGTGAAGCTTGTATTTACAAGAAAGTGAGTGGGAGCACTACAGCCTTTCTGATAAGTATATGTGAATGACATATTGTTGATCGGAAATGATGTAGAATTTTATGGAAAGCATAAAGGAGTGTTTGAAAGGAGTTTTTCAAAGAAATACCTCGGTGAAGCTGCTTACATATTGGGCTTCAAGATCTATAGAGATAGATCAAGACGCTTGATAAGACTTTCGATGAGTACATACCTTGATAAGATTTTGAAGGAGTTCAAAATGGACCAGTCAAAGAAGGAGTTCTTGCCTGAGTTGTAAGGTATGAAGTTGAATAAGATTCAGCACCCGACCATGGCAAAAGATAGAGAGAGAATGAAAGTCATTCCCCATGCCCCAGCCATAGGTTCTATAAAGTATGCCATGATGTATACTAGACCTATTGTGTACCTTGCCATGAGTTTGGCAAAGGGGTACAATAGTGATCCAGGAGTAGATCACTGGACAGCGGTCAAAATTATCCTTAGAAGACTAAGGAAATATTTCTCGGTTATGGAGGTGATAAAGAGTTCTTCGTAAAGAGTTACGTTGATGCAAGCTTTGACACCGATTTGGATGACTCTGAGTCTCAATCTGGATACATATTGAAAGTGGGAGCAATTAGCTAGAGTAGCTCTGTGCAAAGCATTGTAGACATAGAAATTTGCAAAATACATACGGATCTGAATGTGGCAGACCCGTTGACTAAACTTCTCTCACAAGCAAAACATGATCACACCTTAGTACTATTTGGGTGTTAATCGCATAGCGATGTGAACTAGATTATTGACTCTAGTAAACCCTTTGGGTGTTGATCACATGGAGATGTGAAGTATGGGTGTTAATCACATAAAGATGTGAACTATTAGTGTTAAATCACATGGCGATGTGAACTAGATTATTGACTCTAGTGCAAGTGGGAGACTGAAGGAAATATGCCCTAGAGGCAATAATAAAGTTGTTATTTTATATTTCCTTATATCATGATAAATGTTTATTATTCATGCTAGAATTGTATTAACCGGAAACTTGATACATGTGTGGATACATAGACAAAACACAGTGTCCCTAGTAAGCCTCTACTAGACTAGCTTTTAATCAAAGATGGTTAAGCTTCCTAACCATAGACATGTGTTGTCATTTGATGAACGGGATCACATCATTAGGAGAATGATGTGATGGACTAGATCCATCCGTTAGCTTAGCATAATGATCGTGAAGTTTTATTGCTATTGCTTTCTTCATGACTTATACATATTCCTTTGACTATTAGATTATGCAACTCCTGGATACAGGAGGAATATCTTGTGTGCTATCAAACGTCACAACGTAATTGGGTGATTGTAAAGATGCTCTACAGGTATCTCTGAAGGTATTTGTTGGGTTGGCATAGATCGAGATTAGGATTTGTCACTCCGAGTATCGGAGAGGTATCTCTGCGCCCTCTCGATAATGCACGTCATAATAAGCCATGCAAGAAATGTAAATAATGAGTTAGTTACGGGATGATGCATTATGGAACGAGTAAAGAGACTTGCCGGTAATGAATTGAACTAGGTATGAAGATACCGACGACTGAATCTCGGGAAAGTAACATACCGATGACAAAGGGAATAAAGTATGTTGTCACAACGGTTTGACCGATAAAGATCTTCGTAGAATATGTGGGGGATAATATGAGCATCTAGGTTCCGCTATTGGTTATTGACCGGAGAGGTGTCTCGGTCATGTCTACATAGTTCTTGAACCCGTAGAGTCCGCACGCTTAACGTTCGATGATGATTTGTATTATATGAGTTATGTGATTTGGTAACCGAATGTTGTTCGGAGTCCCGGATGAGATCACGGACATTACGAGGAGTCTCCAAATGGTCGAGAGGTAAAGATTCATATATAGGACGCTATTATTAGGACACCAGAAGTGTTCTGGGGTTACCGGGTACGTATCGGGTCACCCGAAGGGGTTCTCGGCTACCCCCGGCAAACTGTATGGGCCTTATGGGCCAAGAGGGAAAACACACCAGCCACAAAGTGGCTCGTGCGCCCCCCATATGGGCTAGCCAAATTGGAGAAGAAAAGGGGAAGGAGGTAAGGGAAAAGGGAATAGGATTCCCCCTAAGCCCTTCCTACTCCGAATAGGAATAGGAAAGGGGGAGGTGATACGTCTCCAACATATCTATAATTTTTTATTGTTCCGTGCTATTATATTATCTGTTTTGGATGTTTAATGGGCTTTATTATGCACTTTTATATTATTTTTGGGACTAACCTATTAACCGAAGGCCCAGTGCAAATTGCTGTTTTTGCCTATTTCAGTGTTTCGCAGAAAAGGAATATCAAACGGAATGCAAACGGAATGAAACCTTCGCGAGGATCGGTTTTGGAACAAACGCAATCCAGGAGACTTCGAGTGGACGTCAAGGAAGCAACGAGGCGGCCATGAGGTAGGGAGGCGCGCCCAGGGGGTAGGCGCGCCCCCACCCTCGTGGGCCCCTCGTGGCTCCACCGACCTACTTCTTTCGCCTATATATACTCATATACCCTGAAAACATCCAGGAGCACCACGAAACCCTATTTCCACCGCCGCAACATTCTGTACCCATGAGATCCCATCTTGAGGCCTTTTCCGGCGCTCCGCCGGAGGGGGAATCGATCACGGAGGGCTTCTACATCAACACCATAGCCTCTTTGATGATGTGTGAGTAGTTTACCATAGACCTTCGGGTCCATAGTTATTAGCTAGATGGCTTCTTCTCTCTCTTTGGTTCTCAATACAAAGTTCTCCTTGATTCTCTTGGAGATCTATTCGGTGTAATTCTTTTTGCGGTGTGTTTGTCGAGATCCGATGAATTGTGGGTTTATGATCAAGACTATCTATGAATAATATTGATTCTTCTCTGAATTCTTATATGCATGATTTAATATCTTTGCAAGTCTCTTCGAATTATCAGTTTGGTTTGGCCTACTAGGTTGATCTTTCTTGTAATGGGAGAAGTGCTTAGCTTTGGGTTCAATCTTGCGGTGTCCTTTCCCAGTGACAGCAGGGGCAGCAAGGCAAGTATTGTATTGTTGCCATCGATGATAAAAATATGGGGTTTATATCATATTGCTTGAGTTTATCCCTCTACATCATGTCATCTTGCCTAATGCGTTACTCTGTTCTTATGAACTTAATACTCTAGATGCATGCTGGATAGCGGTCAATGTGTGGAGTAATAGTAGTAGATGCAGAATCGTTTCGGTCTACTTGTCACGGACGTGATGCCTATATACATGATCATGCCTAGATATTCTCATAACTATGTGCTTTTCTATCAATCGCTCGACAGTAATTTGTTCACCCACCATAGAATATGCTGTCTTGAGAGAAGCCACTAGTGAAACCTATGGCCCCCGGGTCTATCTTCCATCATATTAATCTCCCGCCAACTAGCTATTTCTGTCGCCTTTTATTTTGCAATCTTTACTTTTCCATCTATACAACAAAAATACCAAAAATATTTATCTTATTATCTTTATCAGATCTCACTTTTGCAAGTGGCCGTGAAGGGATTGACAACCCCTTTATCGCATTGGTTGCAAGGTTCTTGATTGTTTGTGCAGGTACGAGGGACTTGCGTGTAGTCTCCTACTAGATTGATACCTTGGTTCTCAAAAACTGAGGGAAATACTTACGCTACTTTGCTGCATCACCCTTTCCTCTTCAAGGGAAAACCATCACATGCTCAAGAGGTAGCAAGAAGGATTTCTGGCGCCGTTGCCGGGGAGGTTTACACCAAGTCAAGTCAAGATTTGATCTCCCATCAATGTGTGGATTTCTGGTGCCGTTGCCGGGGAGATCTACGCACAAGTGAAGACATACCAAGTACCCATCACAAACTTTTCTCCCTCGCATTACATTATTTGCCATTTGCATCTCGTTTTCCTCTCCCCCACTTCACCTTTGCCGTTTTATTCGCCCTCTTTTTCTGTCTATCTCTTTTCGCTTGCTTCTTGTGTGCTTCTGTGTTGTATTGTTTGTCACGATGGCTCAAGACAATACTGAATTGTGTGACTTTTACAATACCAACAACAATGATTTTATTAGCACTCTGATTGCTCCTATTACCGATGCTGAATCTTGTGAAATTAATGCTGCTTTGTTGAATATTGTCATGAAAGATCAATTTTCTGGCCTTCCTAGTGAAGATGCCGCTACCCATCTAAACAACTTTGTTGATTTGTGCGATATGCAAAAGAAGAAAGATGTGGACAATGACATTGTTAAATTGAAACTATTTCCGTTTTCGCTTAGAGGTCGTGCTAAAACTTGGTTCTCTTCTTTGCCTAAAAATAGTATTGGTTCATGGAATAAGTGCAAAGATGCTTTTATCTCTAAGTATTTTCCTCCCGCTAAGATCATCTCTCTTAGATACGATATTATGAATTTTAAGCAACTTGATCATGAGCATGTTGCACAATCTTGGGAGAGGGTGAAATTAATGATACGTAATTGCCCTACACATGGTTTGAATTTATGGATGATTATACAAAAAAATATGCTGGATTGAATTTTGCTTCTAGAAATCTTTTAGATTCGGCCGCGGGAGGCACTTTTATGGAAATCACTTTAGGAGAAGCTACTAAACTCCTAGATAATATTATGGTTAATTATTCTCAATGGCACACCGAAAGATCTACTAGTAAAAAGGTTCATGCGATAGAAGAGATTAATGTTTTGAGTGGAAAGATGGATGAACTTATGAAATTGTTTGCTAGTAAGAGTGTTTCTTCTGATCCTATTGATATGCCTTTGTCTACTTTGACTGAGAATAATAATGAATCTATGGATGTGAATTTTGTTGGTAGGAACAATTTTGGTAACAACGGGTATAGAGGAAACTTTAATTCTAGGCCGTTCCGTAGTAATTCCTCTAATAATTATGGTAATTCCTACAACAACTCTTATGGAAATTTTAATAAGATGCGCTCTGATTTTGAGATAAGTGTTAAAGAATTTATGATTTTGCAAAAGAATTTCAATGCTTTGCTTGAGGAAAAATTGCCTAAGATTGATGAGTTGGCTACGAACATGGATAGAATTTCTCTTGATGTTGATTCTTTGAAACTTAGATCTATTCCTCCTAAGCATGATATCAACGAGTCTCTCAAATCCATGAGAATTTCCATTGATGAATGCAAAGAAAGAACCGCTAGGATGCGTGCTAAAAAAGATTGCTTTGTGAAAGCATGTTCTTCTAGTTTTCATGATAATAATGATGAAGATCTAAAAGTGATTTATGAGTCCCCTATTAAACCTTTGTTTTCCAATATGAATCTTGATAAAGATGGGATTGGAGATGAGTCAACTTTAGTTAAAAGGCGTCCCAATGATTCGGAGTTTCTAGATCTTGATGCAAAAATTGGTAAAAGTGGGATTGGAGAGGTCATGACTTTAGTTAATGTTAATCCCACTATTTTGGAAGAGTGTCCACTTTGCATACATGTGGCTCATGTTAAGAATATGTTTTGTGATAGATATATTGTTGAATTTGAATATTATCCCACATGTAATTATTATGAGAGAGGAAAATATGGTTATAGAAATTTTCATGTTACTAAATTACCTCTCTTTATGTTGAGATTGTTATTGTTTCTCACTTCTTTCGTGCATATGCTAGCTTTTTCTTGTCTTGATAATTTATTTGCCTATAAGATGCCTATGCATAGGAATTATGTTAGACTTAGATGTGTTTTTCATATGCTATATGATGCTCTATTTGTGCTTCAATTCTTGTCTTTTATGTGAGCATCATTAAAATTATCAATGCCTGGCTAGGGGCGTTAAACGATAGCGCTTGTTGGGAGGCAACCCAATTTTATTTTTTTCCTACCTTTTTGTTTCTGTTTAGTAATAAATAATTCATCTAGCTTCTGTTTATATGTGTTTTTATGTTTTAATTAGTGTTTGTGCCAAGTAGAACCAATAGGATCTTCTTGGGTGATAGTTGTTTGATCTTGCTGAAAAAGACAGAAACTTTGCGCTCACGGAAATAATTGTTAAAATTCACCAGAAAGTGATAAATTGCCAATTATTTTTGCAGTAGATCAATATACAAATTATCCAGGTTTTCCGAGTTTTTCTGAATTTTTGGAGTTCCATAAGTATTCGAACAAATCTGATTGCTACAGACTGTTCTATTTTTGACAGATTCTGTTTTTCGTGTGTTGTTTGCTTATTTTGATGAGTCTATGGCTAGTATCGGGGGGTATGAACCATAGAGAAGTTGGAATACAGTAGGTTTAACACCAATATAAATAAAGAATGAGTTCATTACAGTACCTTAAGGTGGTGGTTTGTTTTCTTACACTAACGGAGCTCATGAGATTTTCTATTGAGTTTTGTGTTGTGAAGTTTTCAAGTTTTGGGTAAAGTTTGATGGACTTCGGAATAAGGAGTGGCAAGAGCCTAATCTTGGGGATGCCCAAGGCACCCCAAGGTAAAATTCAAGGACAACCAAAAGCCTAAGCTTGGGGATGCCCCGGAAGGCATCCCCTCTTTCGTCTTCGTCTATCGGTAACTTTACTTGAGGCTATATTTGTATTCACCACATGATATGTGTTTTGCTTGGAGCGTCTTGTTTGATTTGAGTCTTTTCTTTTTACTTTACCACAATCATCCTTGATGTCCACACCTTTTGGAGAGACACACATGAATCAGAATTTATTAGAATACTCTATGTGCTTCACTTATATCTTTTGAGCTAGATAATTTTGCTCTAGTGCTTCACTTATATCTTTTAGAGCACGGTGGTGGTTTTATTTTATAGAAATTATTGATCTTTCATGATTCACTTAGATTATTTTTAGAGTCCTTGAGAACAGCATGGTAATTTGCTTTGGCTATAAAATTAGTCCTAATATGATAGGCATCCAAGATGGGTATAATAAAAACTTTCATAAAAAATGCATTGAATGCTATGAGAAGTTTGATACTTGATGATTGTTTTGAGATATGAAGGTGGTAATATTAGAGTTGTGCTAGTTGAGTAGTTGTGAATTTGAGAAATACTTGTGTTGAAGTTTGCAAGTCCCGTAGCATGCACGTATGGCAACCGTTGTGTGACAAATTTGAAATATGAGGTGTTCTTTGATTCTCATCCTTATGAGTGGCGGTCGGGGACGAGCGATGGTCTTTTCCTACCAAACTATCCCCCTAGGAGCATGCGTGTAATGCTTGGTTTTTTATGACTTGTAGATTTTTGCAATAAGTATGTGAGTTCTTTATGACTAGTGTTGAGTCCATGGATTATACACACTCTCACCTTTCCATCATTGCTAGCCTCTTCGGTACCGTGCATTGCCCTTTCTCACCTTCAGAGTTGGTGCAAACTTTGTCGGTGCATCCAACCCCCATGATATGATATGCTCTATCACACATAAACCTCCTTATATGTTCCTCAAAACAGCCACCATACCTACCTATTATGGCATTTCCATAGCCATTCCGAGATATATTGCCATGCAACTTTCCACCGTTTCATTTATTATGACACGCTTCATCATTGTCATATTGCCTTACATGATCATGTAGTTGACATCGTATTTGTGGCAAAGCCACCATGCATAATTTATCATACATGTCACTCTTCATTCATTGCCCATCCCGGTACACCGCCGGAGGCACTCATACAAAGTCATACTTTGTTCTAGTATCGAGTTGTAATAATTGAGTTGTAAATAAATAGAAGTGTGATGATCATCATTAATAGAGCATTGTCCCAAATAAATAAATAAATAAGAGAAAGGCCAAATAAAAAAGGGAGGCCCAAAAAAAGAAATAAAAGGGACAATGCTACTATCCTTTTTTCCACACTTGTGCTTCAAAGTAGCACCATGATCTTTATGATAGAGAATCTCTTATTTTGTCACTTTCATATACTAGTGGGAATTTTTCATTATAGAACTTGGCTTGCATATTCCAACAATGGGCTTCCTCAAATGCCCTAGGTCTTTGTGAGCAAGCAAGTTGGATGCACACCCACTTAGTTTCTTTTGTTGAGCTTTCATACATTTATAGCTCTAGTGCATCCGTTGCATGGCAATCCCTACTCCTTGCATTGACATCAATTGATGGGCATCTCCCTAGCCCATTGATTAGTCGCGTCAATGTGATATTTTCTCCTTTTTTGTCTTCTCCACACAACCCCCATCATTATATTCTATTCCACCCATAGTGCTATGTCCATGGCTCACGCTCATGTATGGCGTGAAAGTTGAAAAAAGTTTGAGATTACTAAAGTATGAAACAATTGCTTGGCTTGTCATCGGGGTTGTGCATGATGAGAGCATTTTTGTGTGACGAAAATGAAGCATAGCCAAACTATATGATTTGTAGGGATAAGATTTCTTTGGCCATATTATTTCGAGAAGACATAATTTCTTAGTTTGTATGCTTGAAGTATTATTATTTTTATGTCAATATTAAACTTTTATCTTGAATCTTTCCGATCTGAACATTCATGCCACAATAAAGAGAATTACTTTGAAAATTATATTAGGTAGCATTCCACATCAAAAATTCTGTTTTCTTCATTTACCTACTCGAGGA
The DNA here is from genome assembly GCA_021605205.1 of Aegilops longissima. NCBI lineage: Eukaryota > Viridiplantae > Streptophyta > Magnoliopsida > Poales > Poaceae > Aegilops > Aegilops longissima. The sequence continues at coordinate 236,714,602 of CM038678.1, read as the reverse complement.
CGAGCAGGAATTAAGCTTGGGGATGCTTGATACATCTCCAACGTATCTATAATTTTTTATTGTTCCATGCTATTATATTATCTGTTTTGGATGTTTAATGGGCTTTATTATGCAATTTTATATTATTTTTGGGACTAACCTATTAATCGAAGGCCCAATGCAAATTGTTGTTTCTTTGCCTATTTCAGTGTTTCACAGAAAAGGAATATCAAACGGAATCCAAACGGAATGAAACCTTTGCGAGGATCGTTTTTGGAACAAACGCAATTCAGGAGACTTGGAGTGGACGTCAAGGAAGCAACAAGGTGGCCACGAGATAGGGAGGCGCGCCCAGGGGGGTAGGCGCGCCCCCACCCTCGTGGCTCCACCGACCTACTTCTTTCGCCTATATATACTCATATACCCTGAAAACATCCACGAGCACCACGAAACCCTATTTCCATCGCCACAACCTTCTGTACCCGTGAGATCCCATCTTGGGGCCTTTTCCGGCGCTACGCCGGAGGGTGAATCAATCACGGAGGGCTTCTACATCAACACCATAGCCTCTCCGATGATATGTGAGTAGTTTACCACATACCTTTGGGTCCATAGTTATTAGCTAGATGGCTTCTTCTCTCTCTTTGGATCTCAATACAAAGTTCTCCTCGATTCCCTTGGAGATCTATTCGATGTAATTCTTTTTGCGGTGTGTTTGTCATGATCCGATGAATTGTGGATTTATGATCAAGATTATCTATGAACAATATTTGATTCTTCTCTGAATTATATATGCATGATTTAATATCTTTGCAAGTCTCTTCGAATTATCAATTTGGTTTGGCCTACTAGATTGATCTTTCTAGCAATGGGAGAAGTGCTTAGCTTTGGGTTCAATCTTGCAGTGTCCTTTCCCAGTGATAGTAGGGGCAGCAAGGCACATATTGTATTGTTTCCATCGAGGATAAAAAGATGGGGTTTATATCATATTTCTTGAGTTTATCCCTCTACATCATGTCATCTTTCCTAATGCGTTACTCTATTCTTATGAACTTAATACTCTAGATGCATGCTGGATAGCGGTCGATTTGTGGAGTAATAGTAGTAGATGTAGAATCGTTTCGGTCTAGTTGTCACGGACGTGATGCCTATATATTCTCATAACTATGTGCTTTTCTATCAATTGCTTGACAATAATTTGTTCACCCACCGTAGAATATGATGTCTTGAGAGAAGCCACTAGTGAAACCTATGGCCCCCGGGTCTATCTTCCATCATATTAATCTCCTGCCAACTAGCTATTTCTGTCGCCGTTTATTTTGCAATCTTTACTTTTTCATCTATACAACAAAAATACCAAAAATATTTATCTTATTATCTTTATCAGATCTCACTTTTGCAAGTGGCCGTGAAGGGATTGACAACCCCTTTATCGCGTTGGTTGCAAGGTTCTTGATTGTTTGTGCAGGTACGAGGGACTTGCATGTAGTCTCCTACTGGATTGATACCTTGGTTCTCAAAGACTGAGGGAAATACTTACGCTACTTTGCTGCATCACCCTTTCCTCTTCAAGGAAAAACCAACACATGCTCAAGAGGTAGCAGGAGGCCGAATTGCAAGGTGCCCAAGTAGGATTCCTCCTACTTGGGGTGCCCCCTTGGCTGCCTCTCCTCCCCTCCAACATATATATATGATGGGGGGCACCGCTAGAACACACAACAAACATTGTTAGCCGTGTGCCGCGCACCCCTCTACAGTTTACGCCTCCGGTCATATTCACGTAGTGCTTAGGTGAAGCGCTCCGCGAATCACTTCACCATCACCGTCACCACGCCATCGTGCTGACAGAACTCTCCCTCGACACTTTGTTGGATCAAGAGTTTGAGGGACGTCATCGAGCTGAATGTGTGCAGAACTCGAAGGTGACGTATGTTCGGTGCTTGATCGGTTGGAACAAGAAGAAGTTCGACTACATCAACTGCGTTGTCAAATGCTTTTTCTTTTGGTCTACGAGGGTACATGGACACACTCTCCCGCTCTCGTTGCTATGCATCTCCTAGATAGATCTTGCGTGAGCGTAGGAATTTTTTTGAAATTGCATGCTACGTTTCCCAACACAAGACGGAGGGGAGCCTCTTTTCCCCTCTCTCCCAGTGGTGCCGGAGTGCCACCGGGGGAACCATCGTCGCGGTGATCATCTTCATCACCTCCCTCATCTATTTTCAGTGGTCCACTCTCCTGCAACCCGTTGTAATCTCCTACTTGAACATGGTGTTTTTGTGCTATGAATTATTATCCAAAGACTTGGGTCACTACTATTATGTTTAAGTAGATTTTTGTTGTCCTATGGTCAATTGATGAATTGCTATGATTCTTGATTTAAATTGCTTGTGGTTATGTTATTGTTCTTTGGTGCCCATCATATGAGCGCGATCATGGATCACACTATAGAGTTAGTTGTATGTTGATAGGACTATGAATTGAAGGACGAGAGCGACAGAAGCTTCTTCCTACCATAAAAATTGATTCATACGGGATTGAAGGGGGACCAATTAATCTTAATGCTATGTTTGGATTTTACCTTAATGTCTTTGGTTGTTGCGAATGCTTTCCAATAGTTTCAATCATAAGTGCATAGAATTTCAAGTAAGGGATGACATGCTAGCAGATGCCTCTCCCACATTAAAACTTGCTAACTAGTAATTGCCTAGGGACAACTCCGCACATCATAACATTGTTATTCCACATTCACTATTTGTAATATATTATAATATAATTTAACTTTATTTAGGCAACACCTATTTTTATGTTTTAATTCTCCATTATCATGCAAAAGCTATCCTCTTTATACCCACAAAGTAGTTTTATTTCTCGTTTCTAGATAAAAGCAAACACTCGATATACATAGGGTTGTAACGGTGGTGGATAGGGCCTGAGAGAATATTGATCTTACTTTTATCTTTTTGTGGGTTCGACAATTCATACTTATCACTTTCATATTTGGAAAATGCTACAATGATTCCTTGCACTTGGAAATTATAATTGCTCTTGTTGTGCGATTAGCCCACATATTTACTACATGGCATGTTTCCTATGGCCCAAGCAGTCGATAGAGAAGCTGGAACAAATCTTAAGAGGCTTTCTTTGGCAAGGTAAAAACTCAGCCAAAGGGGGACATTGCTTGGTTGCATGGGACATGGTGATTACGCCCAGGATGAATAGAGGCTTGGGAATTAGAGACCTCAGGGCACATAACATGGCAATGATATGCAAGCTCATGACTAACATTCTACAACACAGCGAAGTCCCATGCTTTACTTGGTTCGTCACACAATACTGTCAGAAGGAGATCGCAGCTCTCCGACATAGCAGAGATACCACCATGTGGAAATGCTTGAAATCATCGCTGCACGTTGTTCTTCACTCAACACGATGTAAGCTGGGTGACGGCACCCGGATCTCCTTCTGGTTTGACCACTGGCTTCAATGCAGCAGGCTACGGTTTGCTTTTCCTGTGCTATTCTCATTTGCCTCCTCCAAGCACTGCACGGTGGTTTCGCAATTCAGAGAAGGACAATGGACACTTCATTTGCACCCCAACTTATCCAACACCACCTCAACAGAGCTTGGAACCTTGCTTGGCTTCCTGCATTCCGTGCAACCAGACCCTTCTAGGGGGGGTACCAGAACACCTATGGCGACGAATGGAAAGCTTTCGACCAAATACTTCTCTGATCTACTTGGCTTCTGAGGTGTGGAGTGCCAACTGGCCCCAAACATTTGGGATCCTATCATACCCCGTAAGCACAGAGTGTTTCTATGGATCGCTCTCAAAGGCAGACTAAACACCAAGGATAACATGATGAACAAGCATTGGACGGACATTGTGCCACATAATGGTTGTGATGTCTGCCCAGCAGTGGAAAGCATTGATCATATCGTCTTGCGATGTAAGCTCGCGGACAAAGTGTGGGGCAAGACGGGACTTCTTACACCTGCCACTACGACATCTTCACTGAAAGATTTCTTATGCTGCTGCGCATCAGCTGATTCTTATGGGAAGCTTTGGAATGTTTTGCTCGCGGCGGGCGCTGTTGGATTATGGAGGGCAGGGAATGATCGGATCTTCAACAAAGGACAGCTGGCATGCCACACGTGCACTCCACAAGGTTTTTGATCTTCTTAGACTATGGAGCTCGTGTACCAGAGTGGCGGATGATCGCTGCACACTTTTAGGTTGGGCCGACCTTCTTGTAACTCCATAGCACTTCTTCCCTCAACCCCCTTCCGCCTCATGTAACCTCTTCTTAACTAGCTTGGTGGTGGCCTGCTTCACTCTCAGTGCATGTTTACACCACCTTCATGTAATCGGCCTTTGGCCTTTCAGGTTTACCCCGTTTTGAATGCATAAGGTAGACTATCTCTACCTTTTCTTTCAAAAAAAATATTTTGCGGCATGTTCAACCTTGGCATCTAGTTCCTGGAGCAAGTCGAGGCCTTGGCTATGGTTTTTGCCTCTGTCGTTTGTGGCAATCAGCTCCTGCAATTCGTCGGCGGCGGTTGTCGCGGAGTTGGTAAGCGGTGGGATGAAGACATGATCCGCTACTTTGTCAGGTGACAAACATGTGTGTATACATGTGTGACATTCACGTCCCTTGTTGCAACGCAATTTCTTTTTAGGGATGTTGCAAAGCCAGTTGTTAGTACTGACTCGTGCGATTGCTTCACACACATGTCTCTTATAAGCTTCAATGTATTTTTAATGTATTTTTGGTTGTTTATGTAAAAAGAGTATTTTGGTTTCTCTCATGTACTTACGGATCATAATGACATATCGGTTTGAATCATATTTTTAAGCATGATAAATCTAATGTCATATTTTTAAACCTAACAAGGAGTGTTTGTTGGTGAAAATTGCCATGCTCGCAATAATGTAATTTCCCATTCTTAGGCATCAGATTTGCGATGCCTAAAATCTCAATAGATTTATACCATACCTAAATATCTGACGTTAATTATTATTTTTTAGAAACTGACGTTAAATTTGTAGCGATTTGCAAGAAAATTTGCCAAAAAGAGAAGAAGCTGGCCCGGCATGCCATGCTCGCAATAATGTAATTTCCCATTCTTAGGCATCAGATTTGCGATGCCTAAAATCTCAACAGATTTATACCATACCCATGTTGTCTTTGCAACAAGGGTATTGTTTCGGGAACACCGGTAACTATTGTAACAATGGCTTTGTTTCAGAAACACATGGGTGACTATTGCAACAAGAGCTTTGTTTCGGAAACATTAATGACGTTGCAAAAGCATCTCTACGTATGGGTCCCTTCTTTGCAACAAGAGTTTTGTTTGAGAAACAACTATTGCAACAATGACTTTGTTTCAGAAAAAAATGCCGCATAGGGCCGGGACGGATCAGCAGGGAGGGCTCCCCCGACACCTACATCATCGATGAAGAGGCCATGCGCTGCACCGCGGGCCACTGAAACGACAACTGGGTTGCGCGGGTCTCAGGCACTTTCGCCGACACCGGGTGATGGCTTGGCGATCCCGATCTAGATGCAGGGCACGGAGATGTGAGCGGTAGGGCGGCCGGCTGCCCGGCCGACAACAAGTGAGGCGGCGAAAGAAAAGATGAGGGATGAAATTGGGACGGCGAAGGCCTCCCTCGCCCGCAAACGACGGTTGTCGAAGGGGCCGGCGGCGAGCACGGGCAAGCACACGTGTGCGTGGCCATGTAGTCCGTCTGTAGCAAGTGCTGAGCTGCAGAAGTGCTTCTACAACAGGGATGGAGTTACAAGAACGTGAAATAGATGAGGGTGGCTCCTGGCCGTCGATCAAAAACAAACGCCCATGAAGGCAGTTGACCGCATCGAAAGATCAGCCGAGTGAATACAACCGTTTTCCCATACGGCCATACCTAAATATCTGACGTTAATTATTTTTTAGAAAAACTGACGTTAAATTTGTAGCGATTTGCAAGAAAATTTGCCGAAAAGAGAAGAAGCTAGCCCGGCTACTCCGGCCTACCAGCAAAAGCAATTTTAATTCCTCCATCGCTTACATCCTAAGCAACGTGCTGGCACTGTCCATCCATGGATCCCGTGCCTAGCCTCCACGCGTCGCGACACGTCCCGCAACCGCAACCGCCCTGACCCGCGCCGACGGGAGGGATGAGACCCCGACTGCACGCCCCTTGCGTTGCTTACTTCGGTTCCTTCTCCCTTCCTCAGTGCAGAATCCAAACCCCACCCACGCACACGCAGTCATCACGAAGCAAAGCGAAACCGCAAAGGACTCCTCCGGCAGAGCATGCGCGTTGCTGCGACGCGGCCCGCCTCCTCCGCTCCCGTTGTCCTCCTCGCCGCTCTAGCCCTCCTCTTCCTCGTCGGCTCCGCCTCCCTCGCCGTCGGAGACATGGCCAGCCACGTCCTCGGCGGCAAGAGCGAGAACCCCGACGCGGCCAACAGCCTCGAGACCGACGGCCTCGCCCGCTTCGCCGTCGACGAGCACAACAAGCGCGAGGTGACGCGATTTGACTACTCATCCTCTCCTTTTTCTCCCCTCCTCGGATGGTCTGCTGTTTTTGCTGCTGTAATGAACTGGCGCGGTCGATTTGGGTACTGATATGTGAGTTGTGTGTGTGTGTGGTGGCGCTGCAGAACGCGCTCCTGGAGTTCGTGCGGGTCGTGGAGGCCAAGGAGCAGACTGTGGCCGGCACGCTGCACCACCTCACGCTCGAGGCGCTTGAGGCCGGGCGGAAGAAGGTGTACGAGGCCAAGGTCTGGGTCAAGCCGTGGCTCGACTTCAAGGAGCTGCAGGAGTTCCGCCACACCGGGGACGCCACCTCCTTCACCATCTCCGACCTCGGCGCCAAGAGAGGTACGCTCCCGCTGCTTTCATCGGTGCGATCTGTCCGTTGCTTGCTGTTGCTTGTGTTATTCCTGTATATGTGTGATTTATTAAGATACTTGTGATGCGGTGAGTCGTAGGTGTTTGTAGAAATGCCTATTTGCTTAGTATTGGATATGCCCTCCTTCCGAACAACCTGTGTATTCCTTCAGGTGGATTGATTCAAATCAATGTTCGAGATCACCCAATTGGGGTTGGGGGATGATAGTTTGGAATCAATTTTTAGCACAATACCTGCTGCTCTAGTATTTGGGATTTCTAGGCTTATCCAACAAACCAGTCTCCACATGTTAAGTCTTACTTTATGATAGTATCCTTGGAGCTTCAACTAATAATCAAACAATAGAACAAAATCACTAGACTGCTCCAGCTCATGTCAACTATGCATTAAAGAGAAGGCCATCATATTAGGTGAGTTCGTGAAAATAGTTTACGTACCAATGATGATGACCATCCATCATGTGAACACTTGCTTTATCACTAATTTCTGGATTGGGAGTTAGACGGCTATAATTGCTCGTCGAAATTTGACAGCTAATGTGTGGTCTACGAAGTGCTGTCGACTTGTTGAGTTCATCAAAATGAACATAATTCTGATGATCAGGACATTTGGTTCAAATGCAGGCACACAAATTGTTATTTTCATAATTACTTTCATATGGTAGAAAATCGTATGTTGCCAAAAAACTAAATGAAGTGAGTATGTAGTAGTTTGACTATCATGATCAGGTTAGGTAGTGTTATGTTCACATCAGCACGAATTGATTTCCAAATGAAATTCAAGTATTAGCTCACATAAGTGTAAATATTTGCCACGACTTGGCAAGTGTTCATACTAGTTTGTAGTTCACCCCAGCATCGAAACAATGTTCCTAATTTCAGAAAGTAAAGGCGTTCTGTTCATGTAACCTGATACACGAACTGATTTTATAAGAAGTAAAAGTGGATAACTGGATGTTGCACACTATCTCGGCATGAACGGCATCTGTCCAAATTATTCAAGTAGTTTGTTACATTCTCCCTATTTCCCGTATCCCTATATAGTTTAAGAACAATCAGAAAAGTATGAGACGTAAATAGTACGATAGTGTAATTGCGACATCTAATCTAACCATGTGAGCAGAGGGGGGTAGGGGTAAAGAAGTGTTATTGAGAAAAGACATGTTCTAACTGTACGACGCTTCTTTCTGTAAGAACTTCACATATTCTTTCTGAAGTGGCATCGAATGCCAGCCTATTTTCTTCTTTGGCATGTTCACTTTTTCTGCTTGAGACTTGTAACAGGGAACAAGATAAAACCTGATGCCCAAGTGGTTAAATTAGGAAGTCATTGAATATCAGATGTTGCATATGATATGGATAATAATAGTAGACATGAACTTGTGTTACATGTTAGGTCTTATATAGTTTAGCTTCCTGTAATATGGTCTTATCAAGTACTTGTTGTATTGAACTCAAACCATTTTCAGGGGGACATGAGCCTGGATGGCGTGATGTGCCTGTGCATGATCCTGTAGTCAAAGATGCTGCAAGCCATGCTGTGAAATCAATCCAGCAGAGGTCGAATTCCCTTCTCCCATATGAACTTGTTGAAATCGTTCGTGCAAAGGCTGAGGTTTGTTTTATGTAATTGTTTTTCTACTTCAACTCTCCTTGACGAGTAGTAATATTCATCTCAGCTTTACTTGCTGCTACCATGACCAGGTGGTTGAAGACTTCGCCAAGTTTGATATCCTCATGAAACTGAAGAGAGGGACCAAGGAGGAGAAAATGAAAGCTGAGGTGCATAAAAACCTCGAGGGAGCTTTTGTGCTGAACCAGATGCAGCCAGAGCGTGACGAATCTAGCAGCCAGTGAATCTGACTTGTTGAGCTCACAGTAATGTACGTAGTTTGTACTAAGAAATAAACAGTAAACCTGTCTCTACATGGATATTATGCTTTCTGCACCGGCGGTTGTTGAATGAAGCACGATGGAACTATGTGTTCTTGGTAGCTGAACCTTATTTGCTAGCTGAATCTTGTAACTCGAAACTCGAGGGTACCGTTGGATGCGATATACACTGTCAATTTCGGTTACTCTGCAATGTACACTGTCAATTTCAGTCACTCAATAGTGTAGTGTGCTAGCTAAGCTAATGGTGCAGTATGTCCATAGTTATTGCTTTCTTGTTAATGGTTGAATCATCATATGAAACGTGTCCATTCTGTTTGAATCACGAACGATTCAACAAAACAGCCCCGGGCTTGTCCGGATGTGGTATTTTTGTTTGAGAAGGTTCGATACTCTGTAAAGAAATATAAGAGCGTTTAGATCACCATTTTAATTTAGATCACTACTTCAATGATACAAACGTTATTGTGTTTTGAGCGTTTAGATCAGAAATATAAGAGCGTTTATATAAACGTTTTTGTACTTTTTACGGAGGGAGTACTTATAAAGTTAACGATACCCCAATTCAACAGCCCCCCTCCCCCTAAGATGGATTAATTGGACTAGGCATAAAGGTCTCGAATAAATAAGAAGTGTGAAACTGAAGAATTTCAAGCCTTGGATTCCTAGCCTTTTCGTTTAGTTGTTGAATTTTGAGATTTGCTTAATGACTTGTTTGATGATGGAATATTGTGTAAACCTTCATTTTGATTACTGGTTTCTTTTTTTTTTTTTGCACGTGCACATTTACTAGTCTACAAAGATCCTCATTCAAACAGGCACCTTCCCCTCTATTCCTCTCATGACACGAGCCGAGCTCCGGGCTCCGGACTTGCATCTGCAGCAACTAGTCTTTGTTGTTTCTTGTTCTTTGAATTTCCCTTATGCCGTTTTCTTGTTCCTTCAACTTCCTTAGAACAAGAAACAAAAGTTGTATGTGGCTAACAACTTTATTATCAAAGCCATCCTCATTGCACAAAAATCCTCTTTGTTTCTTGTTCCTTGAATTCCCCTTGTACTGAATCAGATCATTGTGCAATGATTCTTTTTTGAACCAAAACCCGTAGAACAAAATCGTCCTGCGGTATATATGTACAAGTGAAAGAGTATACAAAACAAGAGGATTACAGCAAGTTATCCAATCCCAGCTCTTTCAAAACCTATCATTGGGCGATATAATTATCTTAGGACTTGATCAATCCAACTTGAAAGCAGGTCAGAGTGCTTGAAATTAGCTCTGTGTTTGAGTAACAGTAGATCGGCTCTCAAACTGATTTTCCATGACTGAAGTGAGAAGGGTTTAGCTTGGAAAATTTTTCCCATTTCTCTGCATCCAGATGTTCCAGCATCCCAAAATTACGATTTTCATAGCAATGGACTTCGGAAGAGCCTGAAGGAGTAGCAACACTTCATCATGGACAGAAATTCCTCTTTTGTCTTGATCCCAAAAGCAAATCCCAACTATTTAAGGCAAAGTTGTAGTCCCAGAACAAGTGCAGAGCAGTTTCTTCAGTGTTAGCATCACAAAGCTCACAGTTATATGAAGGCAAATGGAATGATTTCCTTTGAAGAAGATTTCTGGTGTTGGTTCTATCATGCAGGGGCATCCAAAAAAAGATCTTGTATCTGAGCATGGTGGCATTCTTCCAGATTTTAGTGAACGGAGGGGAGGGGAGGCTTCTCACCTTGAGTCATTAACTTGTACATCTTGATGGAGGAGTATTCAGATCCCCAAGGGTAAATCCATTGGTCCATGTTGTCCCTCACTTGCATGTCCTGAGTAGTGGCTTGTAGCTCCAATCACTGTTGATATGCTTGTGTAGAAAGAGGGGTGTGGAAAAATTCCAGAGTGTTGTCACTTAGCAAATAATCTCTCATTGTCAAATTTGTCTTACTGGAGAAAGAGTATAGCTCTGGGTATTTCTACATAAGAGAACCAATACCCCAATTGTCCTCCCAGAGTGAAATAGTGTTTCCTTGACCAATAATACCTTTGATGAAACATTTAAATTGGTGTAGTAGCTTGAGAATGCTTTTCCACCAGAAAGATCCAACTGGTCTGGCAGAAATAATTCCTTGGGGGTAGTAGGATTCCCAGATTAGATGCACCCATGGAAGATCAAAGTGGTGAGAAATTTGTGGAGATGTTTCATAAGAAGACACTTGTTATGTATTGCAATTTGCAGAACTCCAAGCCCCCCTTGGTCTTTAGGTAGAAATACTTTGTCCCATGAAATTAGAGCAGAACCTTTGTCTTCCATTCCATACTTTCTCGAGAAACAATGTCTCACATATTTATTGATTTGTTCCACAATGCTGGCAGGTAACATGAGAGTACACATGAAGAAAGTAGGAAGACTAGTGAAAACTAATTTGATTAATGTGAGTTCATCTCCATAAGATAGCAATGTTGAGCATCCAGCTAATCTCATGTCAATTCTCTTGATTATTGGCACAAAACCTTCCAGTTTGGGCTTGGATAAGCTGAGGGGAAGCCCAAGATATGTAAAGGGGAAAGAACCAATGCTGCAACCCAAAGCATTTGCTAAAATCTCCATCTTGGCAGGAGTAGTGTTGATTGGAATCATAGCTGATTTCTCATAATTTATTCTTAGCCCTGTATAAACAGAGAAGTGCAGAAGAAGGTTCTTCAGTTGTTCCACTTGAATTGTGCAAGCTGGCATTATGATAACTGTATCATCAGCATATTAAATGACCAGAAAGACAGGGCAGGGATGAGCTTGCAAAGGTCTTTGAAGGAGGTGATTGTGCAAAGCTTCATTCATCATTGATTGCAACAAATCAGCAGCAAGGACAAATAATAGAGGAGATAGAGGGTCTCCTTGTGTGACCCCTCTTTTGCATTGGAATTGTTTGCCTGGAACTTCATTGAGGAGGATTGAAGAGTAACCAGAGGTAAAGATCATATCCATCCAAAGCATCCATTTAGGACCAAAACCTCTAGCAATAAGTATCTCCTTAATATGACTGTGCTCAATCAGGTCAAAAGCCTTTTGGAAATCCATCTTTAAAATAATAGTTTCTGCTCCAGAGGATTGACACTGACTGATATATTCATATGCCAAGCCAGGCAATCCTGAATGGATCTGTTCTTGATGAAACCTTATTGATTCTTATGGACCAATTTCAAGATGACTTTCTGCAATCTGTTTGCAAGCAATTTTGTAATGATTTTGATTGAACAATTCAGGAGTGAGATGGGCCTATAGTCATTGGGAGATGCTGGAGCATCCACCTTTGGAATCAGAGTAATGAATGAAGAATTGATACTTTGCAAGCTGATTATACCATGAAAAAAATCTTCAATTCGAGCATACAAATCAGGAGCAATAATGTCCCAACAGAGCTTGACAAAATCTGTGTTAAAACCATTTGGCCCAGGTGCTTTGTCTGAATGTAGCGACCAAACCTCAAATGGTCCGATCTCTGTGCATCAGTGTCATCCCTGGATCGGTAATGCTAACACGCACAGTACTTGAAGGATTTATAACAGAGTAGCAATCACACACTTATTACATCGAATGTCTCAAAAGAGAACTTATTACAATAAATATGGCTTAAGGCCATCTAACTACGATAACAGCGGAAGGCTTGGAAGATAAAGCGAGTCCATCAACTCCAACGACATCACTGAGTGAAAGATCACGACCTAAGGCTCCTTACTCGTCGTCTGAAAAGTCTGCAACATGATATGTTGCAGCTCGAAAACGGGTCAGCACATGGAATATGCTGGCAAGGTAACACAAAAGAGTAATGAACAGAATAATGCTATCACTACATGCATATATGGCTGGTGGAGGCTGTATGGTTAATATGTTTTGCGAAAAGCCAATTTTTCCCTACTGCAAAGGAAATATATTTTATTTAACTATCATGGTGGTTGTTAAACATAAAGAATGGTAAACCCCATCTCAATCCCAACTAAAAGTAATTAATAACCCAATCAAGTTTTATTATTAAGAGTGATGAGATCCACATGATAATCCAAGAACTAGATACTCAAAACGTCCATAACCGGGGCACGGCTAACCATGATTAGATTGTACACTCTGCAGAGGTTTGTTTTCCCCACAAGACTCGATCTCCTTCGTTGGATTTCTTGCACTACAAAATGTTTGAGAAACGGATGACCGAGACACAGTCTTTCCGAAGAGGCCCCCTTAACCGATAGATAGGCCGGTACACCTACAATCCCCTACATCTGCTAGCCCATCATGGAAAGGTTTCCCATAACTTACTCAACTATACCAGAGCCCATAATGGCATGTGGCTGCACACGGAAGTTTCTAGCATGAATAATATTATGATCCCTTTGAGCCTGGGTGGCAGTCCATAGGAGAATCACACGGTACCCCAAGATTTCCAAAAATACAGGCAATCACTGGAATTCCCCAGGTGCCTCAATCCACCCAAATGCGTATTAAAGTTGCCACCTTAAGTTAACCGTTATTTAACAATGCTCACATATGTCATGAAAACTCTCAAAACCCAAACCACGTCTACGAGCATAGCATAGCAATATAAGCAACGTAGAAGTAACTCCCAAGGTTTGATAATAAACAGGTGAATAGGTACTACCTCATCTACTTCCCAAACCCACAATTTAATTCAGATCCTAACCATGCAATTGTTTGAGGGTTGATATAATGCAATAAAACTAGGTAGTAAAGAGGTATGATCAAAGTGTTACTTGCCTTGCTGATGATCTGCGAAACCTAGAGACTCGTAGTAGCACGCTTCGCACTCCGGGTACTCTATCGCAAACAAACAAGCATACAATAAGCAATCAAGCAAGGGCATAGGTAAAACTCAAATAAGAGATCTAACCAGAAAGTTCAACTTAGGAACTCCGGTTTGCAAAAAGAATCAAATCAAACGAAGCAACAAAACTCAAACGACGAAAGAAACAAGCTTCATTTACTAATCTGGACTAAAGTCAAATTTTACAGTAGCAAAATCTTGTTTAAGTTGGTTAACAGAAAGAGGGTTTCGAGACGAAACTCTAGGTGCTTGAATCGCCTGATTCCGATAAACGAGCGAAAAGTTATACTAAAACAAAAATCGTATCAGAAATCATGATCGAAAATAATCGCGGAAAAATCCGAGAAAAAGAAATACTGACGAACAGGCTAACAAACGAACGTTCACTGTCTGCGGCTAAGGAGTGAACACCGTTCGTTAAAACGAATGTACGGACGAACGTCCGCTAAATAAATAAACCGAAAAAATAAAACTGATCTATTCTAAAAAAACAAAAACTAGGGTTTTCTTAAAAAACCGAATCGGTGTTCTCTCAAAAACCGGCGGCGGCGGGGCGTCTACCTCGGCGGGGCTCCGGCGAGATCCGCGGTTCGGCGGGTTTGTGGGGCAGCGGGCTGCTCGAGGCGGTGGGCGGGAACGGCAAAGCGGCGGCGGCAAGGCAAGCAGCGGCAAGGCAGTTAGCGAGCGGCTCGGGTGGTGGTGGTGGTGGGGGTCGATGGCGGCGGTATATAAGAGGAGGGGGCGGCTGGCTTGGGAGAGGGGCCGTCTCGGGAGGCGTGCTCCTCCCAGACTCGGGCGGCGGCGGCTTCGCTCGGGACTCCGGTCCCGAGCCGGTCTGAGAGGCAATGGCGGGCTGGCTTGGCTCGGCTCGGTGAGCCTTGACCCACCAAGCCAATGAACAACTTTTTTTAAAATAACATTCCGCCAAAAATAAATCCTATAAAAATAAATAAAAATCTAAAAATGCCAAAACAAATTTTCACCGTCTAAATAAAATATTTAGAACAAGATGAACATTTTCTTGGCCCTAAAATGCAATTTTGAAAACGTGCAATTTTTCTAATTCAAATAAAATTGCAATAAAATCCAAATAAAATATTTATTTGGTTTTTAATATTTTTCCTCTAATATTTCATCTATTTTGGAGAAGTCATTTTATCTCCTCTCATATATTTATATTTTTGAAATATTAGGAAGAGAAAATAATCAAAACCAAATGATCCTCCTTTCAAAATTTGAGAAAACTCAAATATGAAAATAACGAAATCCCCAACTCTCTCCGTGGGTCCTTGAGTTGTGTAGAATTTCTAGGATCAAGCCAAAATGCAATAAAATATGATATGCAATGATGATCTAATGTATAACATTCCAAATTGAAAATTTGGGATGTTACAAACCTACCCCCCTTAAGATGAATCTCGCCCTCGAGATTCGGGTTGGCTAGAAAATAGGTGAGAGTGATCCTTCCGTTGGTCTTCTTCTCGCTCCCAGGTGGCTTCATCTTCGGTATGGTGACTCCACTGAACCTTGCAGAACTTGATTACTTTGTTACGTGTGACACGGCTGGCAAAATCAAGAATCTTAACTGGCTTCTCCTCGTAGGTCAAATCACTATCCAATTGTATCGCTTCCAGCGGTACTGTATCTCTCAGAGGAATATCAACCATCTCTGTGTGGCACTTCTTCAACTGAGAAACATGGAACACATCGTGAACTCCTAACAATCCCTCGGGCAATTCCAACTTGTAAGCAACTTCTCCCATACGTTTCCAAAACTCTGTATGGTCCCAAAAATCGTGGCGCTAACTTTCCCTTAACTCCAAAGTGCTTCACTCCTCGAAGTGGGGTCACCCGAAGATACACTCTGTCTCTGACTTCGTAAACTGTCTCCTTGCGTTTAGAATCCGCATAACTCTTCTGCCTGGACTGGGCTACCTTGAGTCTGCCGCGAATTAGTTTAACCTTCTCTTCAGACTCTTTAATCGAATATGGTCCAAACAACTGTCGGTCTCCAACTTCATCCCACAACAACGGTGTCTGCACCTCCTTCCGTACAAGGCTTCGAAAGGGGCCATCTTCAAACTGGCTTGATAACTGTTGTTATAAGAGAACTCTGCATAAGGAAAATTATCGTCCCAACTAGATCCATAGTCTAGCGCACAAGCTCTCAAGATGTCCTCCAGAATCTGATTTACTCTCTTAGTCTGTCCATCTGTCTGCGGGTGAAAAGTTGTACTGAACTCTAGCCTGGTTCCCAAAGTTTCATGCAACTGATTCCAAACCTTTGAAGTAAACTGGGTTCCTCTATCTGATACAATGGTCCTCGGAACTCCATGCAGACATACGATCTTGGTCATGTATATCTTTGCCAACTTAGCACTAGTGTAAGTGGTCTTTACTGGGATGAAATGAGCTACTTTCGTCAAACGATCGACTACAACCCATATCGAGTCGTAGCCTGAACGAGTCCTGGGTAATCCCGTGATAAAATCCATGCCTAGCTTATCCCACTTCCATTCGGGTATCGGCAATGGTTGTAGCAATCCGGTAACCGATGTTCTCGCCTTCACTCTCGACATACATCACAAACGCTACATACTCCGCAATATCCTTCTTCATTCCGGTCCACCAGAAACTGTGCTTCAAATCCAGATACATCTTGGTATTTCCTGGGTGAATCGAATATGGCGAATCATGGGCCTCTTGCAGAATCAACTTCCTGATCTCCTGATCATTGGGCACATATACGCGGTCCTCAAACCATAAGGTATCGTGCTCATCCTCACGAAATCCTTTAGCCTTCCCTTTGCTTATTCTTTCCTTTATCTCGGCAATCTCCTTGTCCATCTTCTGAGCTTCTCTGATCTTATCCATCAAAGTAGACTGAATTTCCAATGCTACTACATAACCTCTTGGAACTATTTCCAAACATAGCTCACGAAGATCCTCTGCTAACTCCTTGGGCAACTCTCCGGTCATGAGTGCATTGACATGACTTTTGCGGCTCAACGCGTCGGCTACTACGTTAGCCTTTCCAGGATGGTAATGTAATCTTATATCATAATCCTTAATGAGCTCCAACCATCTCCTCTGCCTGAGATTCATCTCCTTCTGCGTGAAGATATACTTCAAACTCGTGTGATCCGTGTATACCTCACAATGGTTTCCGATGAGAAAATGTCTCCATGTCTTCAACGCATGCACTACGGCTACTAACTCCAAATCCTGCGTAGCATAGTTTAACTCATGGTGTTTAAGCTGTCGTGAGGCATATGAAACAACTCTTCCCTCCTGCATAAGTACGGCTCCAAGTCCTCGACGTGAAGCATTGCAGTATACTTCATAATCTTTGCGTTGATCTGGCAGAATCAACACTGGTGATGTAACCAAGCGTCTCTTCAACTCCTGAAAACTGGCCTCACATTCCTTAGTCCATTTGAATTTGGTGTCCTTCTTCAACAACTCCGCCATGGGCTTTGCAATCTTTGAGAAATTCCCAATGAACCTCCGGTAGTATCCTGCGAGTCCAAGAAAACTCTGGATCTCTCCAACTGACGTGGGTGACTCCCAGTTTGTCACAATGACAACCTTGGTGGGGTCTACTGCTATTCCTTCTTCGGATATAACATGTCCAATAAATCCAACTTCCTTCAGCCAAAATTCACATTGGCTGAACTTGGCGTATAACTGATGTTCTCTGAGCTTCCCAAGTACCAATCGCAAATGCTCCTTATGTTCTTCTTCGTTCCTTGAGTAGACCAGTATATCATCAATGAACACCACAACGAACTTATCCAAAAACTCCATAAACACTTTGTTCATCATATTCATAAAATAGGCACGTGCGTTAGTCAGACCAAATGACATAACAGTATACTCATACAGCCCATATCTCATGGTAAAAGCTGTCTTAGGTATATCCTGCTCTCAAATCTTCAGCTGGTGATACCCTGATCACAAATCGATTTTGGAAAACACTTTAGCTCCTTGCAGCTGGTCAAACAAATCATTGGTCATCGGAAATGGGTACTTATTCTTGATCGTCACCTCATTTAGTCCTCGATAATCAACAACCATCCTTAACGATCCATCCTTCTTCTCCACTAGAAGTACTGGTGATCCCCAAGGTGACGAACTTGGGCGAATATAACCTTTATCCAGTAACTCCTTAATCTGCTTCTTAATTTCTTCCAAATCCTTTGCGGGCATTTTGTACGGTCTCTTAGATATTGGCCCTGTGCCTGGCAAAAATTCAATCAAAAACTCAATGTCTCTATCCGGTGGCATGCCTGGCAACCCTTCCGGAAATACATCCGAAAAATCCTTCACCACTGGTACTTCCTCCTGTACAACTCCAGATAAGGAATTTACTTGCGTCCTATTCGAAACATGCCGGGATACATACTTGATCCTTCTTCCTTCTGGGATGGTGAGCAAAATCGTCTTACTGGCGCAATCAATGTTCCCTCCATACATCGATAGCCAATCTATACCCAGTATCACATCCAAACCTTGTGACTCCAATATTATCATATCTGAGGGAAAAACATGCCTGCCTATGGTCAATGGCATCTGAAAACATCCATGGCTTGCCATATACTCTGCTCCGGGTGAGGTTGCTAGCATGGGTGTCTTAAGAACTCTAGTGGGCAACTTATACTTATCCACAAATCCCCTTGATATGTATGAATGCGATGCACCAGTATAAAAAAGAACGAGTGCAGTAAATGACTTAACCAAAAACTTACCTATTACTGCATCTGGCTGAGCTTCAACCTCCTCCACGTTAACGTGGTTCACTTGTCCCCTGTTGAAAGGGTTGGGCTTCTTCCCAGAGCTTCCATTACCATTTCCATTCTTGGCTTCAGGACATTCATTGGCGTAATGTCCGGTCTTCTGGCATTTGTAGCAAGTCACGTGGCTTAGATCCTTCTTGGCGGGTGTTGCCGGGTTGGAATGGTTCTGTCCGCTGCTCCTCCATTACCATTACCGTTCTTGGGGCCACTATGATTGTGCAAACTTCCTCCATTATGAGTGTGGCCTCCATGGTTATGAACAAGTCCTCCCGAGTTCGGGGTGAAACGGGGTCTCTGCTGGGCTCCAGAATTATACTTCCCTTGTCCATACTTCCTCTTGCGGCTATCAATCTGCTGCTGCTTCCCTTCAAGCATGAGGGCTCTATCCACCAACTCCTGGTAGTTATTGAAATTTGCCACCATCAACTGCATGCTCAGCTCATCATTCAGTCCTTCCAGAAACTTCTCCTTCTTAGTTGCATCTGTAGCGACGTCATCTAGGGCATAACGTGCTAGCTTACTAAATTCATCCACATACTGGCCAACAGTGCGTCCTCCTTGGCGTAAGTTGCGAAACTCACGCTTCTTCATGGCCATAGCTCCTGCTGATACATGGGCAGTATGGAAAGCCTGCTGGAACTGGTCCCATGTCACAGTGTCAATGGGGTAACTGACTATGAAATTCTCCCACCATGATGCTGCGGGTCCATCAAGCTGGTGTGCGGAAAAACGCACTCTCTTCGCATCTGTGCATACTACAGTAGTCAACTCCCTTTCAATCTTGCGGAGCCAATCATCTGCAACAATCGGCTCGGTGCTACTGGAGAACACCGGCGGATTTAGCCTCAGAAAACGGGCTAAGTGATCAACTGGTGGTGGTGGTGGTGGTGGTTTGTTGTTGTTGTTGTTGTTGTTGTTGTTGTTGTTGTTGTTGTTGTTGTTGTTGTTGTTGTTGTTGTTGTTGTTGTTGTTGTTGTTGTTGTTGTTGTTGTTGTTGTTGTTGTTGTTGTTGTTGTTGTTGTTGTTGTTGTTGTTGTTGTTGTTGTTGTTGTTGTTGTTGTTGTTGTTGTTGTTGTTGTTGTTGTTGTTGTTGTTGTTGTTGTTGTTGTTGTTGTTGTTGTTGTTGTTGTTGTTGTTCCCCTGGTTCTCGATTCTCGACTAGTATCTCGCATCGGGGCATTCTCTCACTGGATCAACCGAGTGAGCTCCGGTGGGAAAGCAAATCCATTGTCGCGTCTCGGAGGCATCTGCTGGGTTTAGAAAAGATGAGAAAACAGAGTAGAATGAGGTCTAGGGGGAAAACACTACCCATATGCACATGAGACAAAACACAAACATATCACTCAATCAATCAATCAAGGGCATACAATCGGTCTAGAACTATCGTTACAAAAGTGCTTGGACTATACTATATACATGGTGGAATACTACTACTGATTTGGTGGTCTACTAGAAAAATTGCTCGGTTGAAGACTCCATGATATCTGCTCCAGCTTCATCAACATAGTCATCATCGCTATCATCGGGGTCCGAGTCAGTGTCGTCGATGATGATGTAGTTCTCCGGGCAAGTGGAATCGTCATCTTCTCCTCCTGGCGCGGGATCTCCCATGAAAACTCCTAGCTTCCTTGTCAGGTCGTCATTCTTCTCCACTAGTACGATGATTTCCTCCATATAATCTTCGCGTGTGGCCTTGAGTTCTTCCTCCAGCTCCGTGTTCCTTGTCATTGCCTTCTTCAAATTTGTCATGCCTGCGCACATATGGTTCTCCTGGCGTCAAATGTGCTGGTTTAACTCCTGGATGAAAGCGAAATCGATCTATCCTTCCTGGTGCTGATCATCTCCCAATGCTCATCTTGGCGCCCACAAATCTGGTAGATAGTGTCCTTGAGATCATTGTAGTAAACTTCTCCAATGCGTCCCATGGTAATGTGAGCTGCCATACTCTTTCCTAGACTCCAGGTTGGTGCATCAAAAGAAAACTCTATGGGCTCAGTGACTGGCGCAAACGTCCTTCCTGGAACTTGAACTTGAATTGTCCAGCGCTCCTCTTCTGGTAAAGTGGCATTGTAGGTCCCGCTGAAGCTTGGTATTCCAATGTTCAGGTACCTAGTAACTTCCTTCAAGTGGCGACCAAAAGGTGTGTCTTCATCCGGTTGCGTGAACTTGATCCTTGCATCTGCCATCCTAAAGAGTAGAAAATGGAGAGGAGTCAGAAACGGGAAGAGAATAATAATCTAGGGCTTTAGCTTAGTGGTCGTGTCCTACAGTCAGTTTGTGCTCTGATATCATCTTTGTAGCAACCAGACCTCAAATATCCGATCTCGTGCATCGTGTTATCCTCGGATCGGTAATGTCGACACACGCACAAGATTTGAAGAATTTATAACAGCGTAGCAATCACACACTTATTACATCGAATGTCTCAAAAGAGAACTTATTACAATAAATCTAGCTTAAGGCCATCTAATTACGATAACAGCGGAAGGCTTGGAAGATAAAGTGAGTCCATCAACTCCAACGGCATCACTGAGTGAAAGATCACGACCTAAGGCTCCTTACTCGTCGTCTGAAAAGTCTGCAACATGATACGTTGCAGCCCGAAAACGGGTCAGCACATGGAATATGCTGGCAAGGTAACACAAAAGAGTAATGAACAGAATAATGCTAGCACTACATGCATATATGGCTGGTGGAGGCTGTATGGTTAATATGTTTTGCGAAAAGCCAATTTTTCCCTACTGCAAAGGAAATATATTTTATTTAACTATCATGGTGGTTGTTAAACATTGAGAATGGTAAACCCCATCTAAATCCCAATTAAAAGTAATTAATAACCCAATCAAGTTTTATTATTAAGAGTGATGAGATCCACATGATAATCCAAGAACTAGATACTCAAAACGTCCATAACCGGGGACACGGCTAACCATGATTAGATTGTACACTCTGCAGAGGTTTGTTTTCCCCACAAGACTCGATCTCCTCCGTTGGATTTCTCGCACTACAAAATGTTTGAGAAACGGATGACCGAGACACAGTCTTTCCGAAGAGGTCCCCTTAACCGATAGATAGGCCGGTACACCTACAATCCCCTACATCTGCTAGCCCATCATGGAAAGGTTTCCCACAACTTACTCAACTATGTCAGAGCCCATAATGGCATGTGGCTGCACACGGAAGTTTCTAGCATGAATAATCTTATGATCCCATTGAGCCTGGGTGGCAGTCCATAGGAGAATCACACGGTACCCCGGGATTTCCAAAAATACAGGCAATCACTGGAATTCCCCACGTGCCTCAATGAACCCAGATGTGTATTAAAGTTGCCACCTTAAGTTAACCATTATTTAACAATGCTCACATATGTCATGAAAACTCTCAAAACCCAAACCACATCTACGAGCATAGCATAGCAATATAAGCAACGTAGAAGTAACTCCCAAGGTTTGATAATAAACAGGTGAATAGGTACTACCTCATCTACTTCCCAAACCCACAATTTAATTCAGATCCTAACCATGCAATTGTTTGAGGGTTGATCTAATGCAATAAAACTGGGTAGTAAAGAGGTATGATCAAAGTGTTACTTGCCTTGCTGATGATCCGCGAAACCTAGAGACTCGTAGTAGCACGCTTCGCACTCCGGGTACTCTATCGCAAAAAAACAAGCATACAATAAGCACTCAAGCAAGGGCACGGGTAAAACTCAAATAAGAGATCTAACCAGAAAATTCAACTTAAGAACTCCGGTTTGCAAAAAGAATAAAATCAAACGAAGCAACAAAACTCAAACGGCGAAAGAAATAAGCTTCATTTACTAATCTGGACTAAAGTCAAATTTTACGTTAGCAAAATCTTGTTTAAGTTGGTTAAACAGAAAGAGGGTTTCGAGACGAAAATCTAGGCGCTTGAATCGCCTGATTCCGATAAACGAGCAAAAAGTTATACTAAAACGAAAATCGGATCAAAAATCGCGATCGAAAATAATCGCGGAAAAATCCGAGAAAAAGAAAAACTGACGAACAGGCTAACGAACGAACGTTCGCTGCCTGCGGCTAATGAGTGAACACCATTCGTTAAAACGAACGTATGGACGAACGTCCGCTAAATAAATAAACCGAAAAAATAAAACCGATCTATTCTAAAAAACGAAAACTAGGGTTTTCTAAAAAAATCGAATCGGTTTTCTCTCAAAAACTGGCGGCGGCGGGGCTTCTACCTCGGCGGGGCTCCGGCGAGATCCGGCGGCTCAGTGGGTCCGGTGGGCGGCGGGCTGCTCGGGCGGTGACGGGCGGCAACGGCAAGGCGGCGGCGGCGGTGCTAAGCGCGGCAAGCGGCGGCGAACGCATGTGGCGGGGGGTTTGGCGGGCGGCTCGGTGGTGGTGGTGGGGTCGGTGGCGGCGGTATTTAAGAGGAGAGGGGCCGGCTGGCTTGGGGGAGGGCCCTCTCGGGAGGCGTGCTCCTCCCGGACTCGGGCGGCGGCGGCGGCTTCGCTCGGGACTCCGGTCCCGAGCCGTCTGAGAGACAGGCAAGGCTGGCTTGGCCCGGCTTATTGGGCCTTGCCCGATCGAGCCATGCGAACAGTTTTTTAAATAATGTTCCGCCAAAAATAAATCCTAGAAAAATAAATAAAAATCTAAAAATGCCAAAACAAAATTTCACCGTCTAAATAAAATATTTAGAACAAGCTGAATATTTTCTTGGCCCTAAAATGCTATTTTGAAAATGTGCAATTTTTCTAATTCAAATAAAATTGCAATAAAATCCAAATAAAATATTTATTTGGTTTTTAATATTTTTCCTCTAATATTTCATCTATTTTGGAGAAGTCATTTTATCTCCTCTCATATATTTTTATTTTTGTAATATTAGGAAGGGAAAATAATCAAAACCAAATGATCCTCCTTTCAAAATTTGAGAAAACTCAAATATGAAAATAACGAAATCCCCAACTCTCTCTGTGGGTCCTTGAGTTGCGTAGAATTTCTAGGATCAAGCCAAAATGCAGTAAAATATGATATGCAATGATGATCTAATGCATAACATTCCAAATTGAAAATTTGGGATGTTACACTGAAGGAAGCTCTTTTATCACATCATTAATTTCTCTTTTAGAGAAAGGTTCTTCCAAGCTGGAAAAGTTGGGAAATTTGTGGATGAGACCATCAAGGTTGAGCATGTTGAAAGTTGGAATAGAGTTACACAGTCTGTCTTTGAAAGCATTCAACAAAATATTTGCCTTGGAGCTGCGATCTCTATGTATATTGCCAGTATCATCTTGTAGGCTATCAATGTGATTAACCTTGTATTTGAGAGTAGCTTTAGCTTGGAAGTACTTAGATTTGGCTTCCCCAAAATTGACCCATCTGATTGTTGATCTTTGCTTCCAGTAAATTCTCTGCATCTCAAGAAGGCTTAACAGATGCTTTTTCAAAAACTCTCTACCATTATATTCAGGAGTGGTTAGAGCTCTGAAATCCTCTATGCTGTCAAAGAAAAGCAGCACTTCATTAGTGGCCTTGATTGAGATGGATAGTTGTGAAAAATATTTAGCGCACTCCTTCAAACATTTTCTCAATCTTTTGAACTTTGATGTAATCCTTTTAGCAGAATCTGTAATGTGCAAATATTGCTCCCAACTTGCTTTTACAATATCTTTAAAACCATGAATCTGCATCCAGAAGTTCTCAAACCTGAAAATTCTTGCTTTTGGAATATGAGTGCTTATTTTAATGAGGCAAGGGATATGATCAGACACAGGCTTGGCCAAAGGTAACACCATGGTGTTGGGGAAATGATTGGTCCAGGACTTTGAAGTGAAAACCAGTCCAACTTCTCCAAAAGAGGTGCCACCTGCATATTACTCCAAGTAAAATTTCTACCCTTGAGGGGGATTTCCACCAAAGCAAGGGAGTTAATTGCATCATTAAGCTTCAACATATCTACTAAGTTGCCTCCCTCTCTGTTCCTGATATGAGGATATCTTATGTAGTTGAAGTCACCCAGAATGATCCACTTAGTTTCATCTGGCATTTGAATATCTTTTAACCACTGTAGAAAATCATCTCTGCCCTCTCCTTGGTAGGGGCCATAAATATTAGAAAGAATCCAAGATTCACCTGAGAGTTTAGATCTGAATCTAATAGACAAAGAATATTAATTAGAAAACAGGGTTTCTCCTTCAAAAATGGAATCGTTCCACGCAATAAGCAGCCCCCCAGAAGCTCCTACAGAGGGTAAGAAATCAAACTTGTTGATTCTTCTGGGACAGAAGTTCTTAAGATATTGGTTATCAAAAGATTCTCTCTTTGTTTCTTACAAGCATATGATGTCTGCATTGGCTTCAGCAATTTTATTTCTAAGAGGCAGCCACTTATGAGTATCATTGATCCCCTTGACATTCCAATTAAGAATATTCCAATCTTTGTTCATGGGAATAATAAATCTGTTTCTGAAAGGGGGACTTGAAAGACTGAATGCCAGTTATATAGTGCAGAAAGTACAGATTTAGTCTAGCAACAGCATAGATCATCACAGTCACAGAAATGTCACACAAAGAGAACATAACATTAAGGCATATTACTGACTGCCCAAAGCAGAAACTGATCAAAGTAGTTTGCCCCATACTTAACATCCATAGTCCAACAAGCATCAAAGCAAAATATACTGGAGTCTTAAGTACATGTGAAATGGTTTTCCACAGAGCAGAATCCATACAAAAGAGCATAGTCATAAGGCCACTACACTGGAACTTCTAACTGCTAGAAAATGAGGACTTTTAGTTCTTCTTGGCCTCCTTTTTTCCAGCTCCTTTTGCTGCAGTCTGCCCCTCTTTCTTCTTTTTGGGCTGGTGGAGCATTTCATCAGTGCATTCCTTTGGAGAGGCCTTGCAAAATGAGATAGAGGGATTCTTTATTATTTTAGAGGCAATGGTAGGTGGACCAGAAGTGCATGACAAATAATTTCTGTCTTGACAAGTCTACTTTTTAAACCCTTTGTTAAGTAGTTGTAACCTTCACTTCTTCTTACCTCTGTTTCCACAATTGGTGCTTTTTCTTCCCTCTTTCTCTGAGCATGCATTGATGAAGTGGTGACTAAAATCACTGCCTGCTGATCTGCATTGCTTGAAGCAGAAGGAGAGTTGTTTCTTGGGTCTGGAGATGCTTGCTGTTCCACAACCATCTGTTTGCACACAGGAGTCAGACTAGGAGGACAAGTTTGCGGTAAAAAAAAGGCAGGCAGGTAGTACAATTAGATCCCTCAATGAGAAAAGTCCAAAGTTTAGAGCTCAGCAGAGATTTGACCCGTTCAAAGCTGTCAGGACTTGTAAGAGCAAGAGTAATGAAATTAAACCAGTCTGCAGGTACCTGAATGGCTGTCATGGTCTCATTACAGGGGCAAAGCTTGTTGTAGAGTTCCAATCCTTCCTTGGAGAGGAAATCAGCCCCATCACCTACCGGAATAGAATTTTGCCTTAGATTTGAAAGGATAGGATCAGCCTGTTCTGACAATATCATTGGATTGGCAATAAAGTTTGATCTGAAAATGGGCATAGGGAAACCAGGAGGAGCCTCCATGCTGCTACCTTTGGAAGTTGCTGCAGTGTCCAAGTGAGAGTGTTCTGCCAAGTTCTTTGGAGCCGAGTCTTCCTAAGCAACTGGGCTAGCGTTGAGAGATGCATGAGTGGTGTGAACAGACACTGCTTCCAAGTTGAGTGTATGTGAATCAACAATAGGCTCAACAGTGGCAAGATCCTGTGGTAAAACTTCTTGCAGCAAATTGCCATCCTGGTGCACAACAGTAGCTTCTTGCAGCAAATCAGACTCAATAGGTGCAACAAAAGGTTTTGGGATCACAGTTACTTTAGCTTGCTGAACTGGGATAGGAGCAGCAACAATTTCTAGGACAATATCATTGGTAGACTGAATTTCCAAAGGCTGCGGATCTACAACCTGCTGAACTGGGGCAGGGACATCAACTTCTTCCAAGACAAAATCATTGGCAAGTTGAGCTTCCAGAGGCAGAGGGATAAGTCCTTCTGCATCTAACACTGGGATGTTGAGGTCAATGTTAAGACCATTCTCACCTTGTAGCAAAGGAGCAACCTCCTCAAAATGGATAGTTGGTTGTGTGGCAGGCAAAACTAGAGGTGCCAGTAATTCATTCAACTCAAGCATATTAGGACCAGCACCGATCGAATTGGAAGAACCAGTGTCTGAGATATGCAAACCCAAAGAGAGTGTGAGACCACTGTCATCCTGAGCTTCAAGCTGCCGTTCCAAAGGCTACAGAAATTCATTAAGTTTCAGAAATTCTCCTGCTTGTATCTCAAGGTCAATGTACTCTTGAGGCATGGCCCAGTGGCCCCACCCCACTTCTTCCTGAGGCTCTGCATTGTTCTCCTGATTATCTTGTTGTAACAAATGGAAAGGAACCCAACCCACAGCGAAATTGTTCTGATTAGGATGATGAAATTGTTGCTGAGTCATGGGATGTGGATTGCCATCTTCTGGCACCGGATCTTCATCTGAGGGTGGTCCTCCAGAAGGGATGTCTTGGAAGATAATGACAGGACATGTCCACGACTGACCATTCAGACTGTGAGAGCCAGAAACCAGAATGCTGGCCGAAACATCCTTGAGAGCATCAATCTTGACCTTAACCGCAACTGCAGCATCACTTGATTTGGATCTGTCCCAGACTTGTAATTGCCCAAAACCAGAAGTTGCATTGGATAGCTCATGAAAAGATCTGAGATCAGCAGGGAAACCAACCAAAAGCAGCCAAACATATCTATTGAGAGAGAAGTTCCTCCAGTTCATACCCTCATTATGTTTTTGGAAAACAAAATGAATATCATCATACTGATGCGGCCTAGAGCTAACTAAGAGATCGCGGTCTGCAGCACTGTTGAGATGAACGAAAGCTTGACCAAAGGTACATCGAGTAATGGAAACGACGCCCATTCTCTTGGAGAGGAGGAATTCTTGCAGAATTTCTCTAACATTGGTAAAAGCTACCTCATCTTGAGGCATAGGAATGACCATGATGATGGCGAGATCTTCATTAGCCGGCGGCAGCTTCCCATGGATGACATGGTGGCGGGCCAGTTGACCGGCGACTTCAATGGCATGGCAACCTGTAGGGAGAAGGGAGGTTGGGTTAAACAGGAACGTAGCCATGGATGGAGAAGTGGTGGAGGGAACATTGTGTGCCGCGATGGGGTGGGATGCTGCAGAGTTGGAGGTGGAAGGCGAGAATGTGAGACGACAGAAGAGGTAATGCGCTCGTTAGGGTGATTTGACTGAATAGGAGGAGGAACCGTGCCTCTGACAGTGGGGCTAGTAGGGAACGAAGGGCGGTTGTCACGGCCAATAGCCAAAGATGGGCGTGGCGATTAAGGAGATATCCTAGCAGAGGAAGGGGGAGCTTCAGCCTCTTTCCCAAATCTGCAGTTGGACTGAATGTGGCCCAATCTTTTGCAGCCCCTGCAATGAATCATGCAAGTGCACTTGGGCCGAAGATGGCCCGAGGAGAGGCAGCGAACATAGAACTCGGCCCGAGAATTATGGGCCTCGGAAGGGCGATGCGGAAGCCCAAAATTTTGAATAGCCGGTGATCCTGCCCTGTGAAGAGTGATGTTATTGGGGGAGGTTAACATGGGAGTAATGTTGGGCCTTGATTGGAGCAAACATTCAGACACAGGAAGAACACGCTGATTATGCTCAGCAGAGGTGTGATTATCAGAGGAAAAAATCCTACAGATTGAACTGTTGGGAACGTAGCATGCAATTTCAAAAAGTTTCCTACGATCATGCAAGATCTATCTAGGAGATGCATAGCAACGAGAGGGGGATAGTGTGTCGACATACCCTCGTAGACCGAAAGCGGAAGCGTTAGGTTAACGTGGTTGATGTAGTCGAACATCTTCGCGATCCTACCGATCAAGTACCGAAAGTACGGCTCCTCCGAGTTCACCACATGTTCAGCTCGATGACGTCCCTCGAACTCTTGATCCAGCAGATGGCCAAGGGAGAGTTTCGTCAGTAGGACGGCATGGTGACAGTGATGGTGATGTGATCCGCGCAGGGCTTCGCCTAAGCACTACGTGAATATGACTGGAGGAGTAAACCGTGGAGAGAGACGCCGCACACGGCTTGGAACAATTGGTGTGTCTCCAAGGGGTGCCCTACCCACGTATATAAAGGAGGGAGAGGAGGAGGCCGGCCACCAGGGGGCGCGCCATGAGGAGGGGGGAGTCCTACTAGGACTCCAGTCCTAGTAGGATTCGCCCCCCCCCCTTTTCCTTCTCATGGAGGGGGAAAGAGGGAAGGAGGGGGAGAGGGGGAAAGGAAAAAGGGGGGCCACACCCCCTTCCCCTTGTCCAATTCGGACAGCCCATGGGTGGGGGGGGGTGCCACCACTTGTGGGCTCCCCTCTCTCTCCCCTATGGCCCATGTTGGCCCATTACTTCCCCGGGGGGTTCCGGTAACCCCTCGGTACTCCGATAAATATCCGAAACGTCCCAAAACCATTCCGATGTCCAAATACTATCGTCCAATATATCAATCTTTACCTCTCGACTATTTTGAGACTCCTCGTCATGTCCGTGATCTCATTCGGGACTCCGAACAATCTTCGGTCACCAAAACACATAACTCATAATACAAATCGTCATCGAACGTTAAGCGTCCGAACCCTACGGGTTCGAGAACGATGTAGACATGACCGAGACACATCTCCGATCAATGACCAACAACGGAACCTGGGTGCTCATATTGGTTCCTACATATTATACGAAGATCTCTATCGGTTAAACTGCAATAACAATGTACGTCATTCCCTTTGTCATCGGTATGTTACTTGCCCGAGATTCGATCGTCGGTATCCTCATACCTAGTTCAATCTCGTTACCGGCAAATATCTTTACTCGTTCCGTAATGCATCATCCTGTAACTAACTCATTAGTCACATTGCTTGCAAGGCTTATAGTGATGTGTATTACCGAGAGGGCCCAGAGATACCTCTCTGATACACGGAGTGACAAATCCTAATCTTGATCTATGTCAACCCAACAAACACCTTCGGAGACACCTGTAGAGAATCTTTATAATCACCCAGTTACATCGTGACATTTGATAGCACACAAGGTGTTCCTCCGGTATTCGGGAGTTGCATAATCTCATAGTCTGAGGAATATGTATAAGTCATGAAGAAAGCAATAGCAATAAAACTTAACGATCATTATGCTAAGCTAACGGATGGGTCTTGTCCATCACATCATTCTCCTAATGATGTGATCCCGTTCATCAAATGAAAACGCATGTCTGTGGTTAGATAACTTAACAATCTCTGATTAATGAGCTAGTCTAGTAGAGGCATACTAGGGACACTTTGTTTTGTCTATGTATTCACACATGTTTCAAGTTTCTGGTAACTACAATTCTAGCATGAATAATAAAGATTTATCATGATATAAGGAAATATAAATAACAACTTTATTATTGCCTCTAGGGCATATTTCCTTTAGTGTCCCACTTGCACTAGAGTCAATAATCTAGATTACATTGTAATGATTCTAACACCCATGGAGTCTTGGTGTTGATCATGTTTTGCTTGTGGAAGAGGCTTAGTCAACGGGTCTGCAACATTTAGATCTGTATGTATTTTGCAAATCTCTATGTCTCCCTCCTTGACATGATCGTGGATGGAGTTGAAGCGTCTCTTGATGTGTTTGGTTCTCTTGTGAAATCTGGATTCCTTCGCCAAGGCAATTGCTCCAGTATTGTCACAAAAGATTTTCATTGGACCCGATGCACTAGGTATTACACCTAGATCGGATATGAACTCCTTCATCCAGACTCCTTCATTTGCTGCTTCCGAAGTAGCTATGTTCGCCGCTTCACACGTAGATCCCACCACGACGCTCTGCTTGGAACTGCAGCAACTGACAACTCCACCATTCAATATAAATATGTATCCAGTTTGCGACTTAGAGTCATCCGGATCAGTGCCAAAGCTAGCATCGACGTAAAAATTTACGACGAGCTCTTTGTCACCCCCATAAACGAGAAACATATCCTTAGTCCTTTTCAGGTATTTCAGGATGTTCTTGACCGTTGTCCAGTGATCCACTCCTGGATTACTTTGCTACCTCCCTGCTAAACTTATATCAAGGCATACATCATGTCTGGTACACAACATTGCATACATGATAGAACCTTTGGCTGAGGCATAGGGAATGACTTTCATTTTCTCTCTATCTTTTGCAGTGGTCGGGCATTGAGTCTGACTCAACTTCACACCTTGTAACGCAGGCAAGAACCCTTTCTTTGACTGATCCATTTCGAACTTGTTCAAAACTTTATCAAGGTATGTGCTTTGTGAAAGTCCAATTAAGCATCTTGATCTATCTCTATAGATCTTGATGCCCAATATATAAGCAGCTTCACAGAGGTCTTTCATTGAAAAATTCTTATTCAAGTATCCTTTTATGCTATCCAGAAATAAAATATCATTTCCAATCAACAGTATGTCATCCACATAAAATATTAGAAATGCTACAGAGCTCCCACTCACTTTCTTGTAAATACAGGCTTCCCCAAAAGTCTGTATAAAACCATATGCTTTGATCAAACTATCAAAGTGTATATTCCAACTCCGAGAGGCTTGCACCAGTCCATAAATGGATCGCTGGAGCTTGCACACTTTGTTAGCACCTTTAGGATCAACAAAACCTTATGGTTGCATCATATACAACTCTTCTTTAAAATCCATTAAGGAATGAAGTTTTTACATCCATTTGCCAAATTTCACAATCATAAAATGCGGCAATTGCTAACATGATTCGGACAGACTTAAGCATCGCTACGGGTGAGAAGGTCTCATCGTAGTCAACTCCTTGAACTTGTCGAAAACCTTTTGCAACAAGTCAAGCTTTGTAGACAGTAACATTACCGTTAGCTCATTCTTCTTCTTGAAGATCCATTTATTTTCTATGCATTGCCGATCATCAGGCAAGTGAACCAAAGTCCATACTTTGTTCTCATACATGGATCCCATCTCAGATTTCATGGGCTCAAGCCATTTCGCGGAATCTGGGCTCATCACCGCTTCCTCATAGTTGGTAGGTTCATCACGGTCTAGTAATGTAAGTGCATCTAGTGCCACCCCTAGTTGGTTTTGGAGTATTGACGACAAACCTGGTTGAGGGACTAATGTGTTTGTAAGAATTGCAGGATAACACAGGTAGTAGTCCCTCATTAATTCGGTTTACCTACCAGAGATGACCCCTAAAAATGTATGAAGACATTGAAGACAATGGTGGTATGTGAAGACAATCCCATTGAAGCTTATGACTCGAGAAGACATTCACGTGAAGACTATGGAGTGCGAAGACATAGTTGTTTTGTAGTTTCCTTTTCTTCTTTGTTGAGTCATAGGAACCACCGTACTGTTAAGTGGGGTCCAAGTGAACAAAGTCAGAGTGACTGAAGTGATGCTCAACCAAATCCTATGTCTTCGAGCGAAGACAATGAGAACAAATCTTATCCAGAGGCGGATGAGTCAGCTTTACTTGTAGCCCAAGTCAAGCTGTCGCGTGTGTTTGAAATCTGACCGTTGGAACACGTGTCAGTTCCTTAGTGACACAGGGTCATTTTGGACAAATCAGGTCGGGTTGCCTAGTGGCTATAAGTAGCCCACCCCTACACCATAAATTGGTGGCTGCTCAGAGTTGGTGCACGGCTTTTGTCGTTTGAGAGCAACCCACCTCCGAAGCTTTTGAGAGAGAGAAATCCTTGCGAGGACAAAGCCAAAACACCCAGAGCCAAAGAGTGTTAGGCATCAGTGAAGTCTTTCTGTCCGCGTGACCTGAATACTTGTTACACTTGAGGACTGTGAATCCTCCAGCCGGTTAGGAGACGCATTCTGAGCATCCAAGAGTCATTGTGGATTGCCGGTGAACGAAGTCTGTGAAGGTTTGGAAGTCTGCCTTAAAGACTTACCAGAGTGATTGGGCGAGGACTGGGTGTCCTTAGCTCAAGGGGAATAAGGTGAAGACGCGGTCTTCTGAGTTGAATCTCAGCCTCCCTAACTGCACGTCATAGCTTGTCACAAAGAATCGAACTGGTCCAACAAATCCTTGTCCTCACCAAGGGACTGGTTCTATCTTCTCCTTCTCTCTACTTACAGTTTGTCTTCGTGAAGTCATTGCCTGCTTGCGTTACCCGTTTGAATTCACTGTGTGACTACTATTGTTGTTTGGCTTCATACTATCTTCCATCCTGATCATTACTACCTAGCTGCTATTAGTCTTCCTTTTTTCACTTCATTGAATACTTGACTATGGCTTGCCTAGTGTAGTCTACCTTCCGCTGCATGTTAATAGGTACATTTCTATTGTTTGTCTTCGAAACTTCCATGTTTTGAAGACTTTCATAAAAATCTCCTATTCACCCCCCTCTAGTCGATAACTAGCACTTTCAATTATCAGAGCAAGGTACTCCCTTGTTTTGTGTGATTCGGTTTAACCACCTGGAGTTTTAGCTATGTCGACTGCAGGGATAATCAAAGTCTCCGCTGCGTGCCCTGCCTTCGATGGCAATCGATTACCCCTCATCGGAAGAATAAGATGCGATGCATCTTGAAGCCATTGATGTCGACCTCTGGTATGTCGTCAAGAACGGCGTTCCCAAGACTGGTGAAGGTGTCACCCCTGCTGATGTCAAGAAGTTCGTTCAAGTGGATTCTACTACCAAGAACATCATTTGTGGTCATCTGACCAAAGGACAGTATGGCTGTGTGAGTGCTCTGGAAACGTCGAAGCTAGTCTGGGACTGGCTCTCCAAGGTCAACGAAGGCGTCTCAACCCAGAGAGATCAAAGAATCATTGTCCTTCGCAACCTCTTCAACCGCTTCAAGAGAAACGACAATGAGAATGTCCAGCTCACGTTTGATCGCCTCACTGACATCACAAATGAGCTTCATGCTCTGGGCGCCACTGAGATCACCAAGCATGAAATCGTCAAGACGCTCCTGAGATCACTTGATAGCTCGTTTGACACCCTAGCCCTGATGATTCAAGAACCGCCTGACTTCAAGACACTCGATCCGTCTGACATACTTGAGAGGCTCAACACACATGAGTTTTAGCTATCTGAGAAAAGAGATATCTATGGTCCCAACTATGGCCAAACTCGCGCTTTGAAGGCAAAGGTTGTTTCCTCATCTGAAGAAGAATCTGACTGCAGTTCTGGTGATCCTGAAGACATTGGAAAGGAGCCTACTATGCTTGTGAAGAA
This sequence comes from Aegilops longissima, assembly GCA_021605205.1. Taxonomy (NCBI): domain Eukaryota; kingdom Viridiplantae; phylum Streptophyta; class Magnoliopsida; order Poales; family Poaceae; genus Aegilops; species Aegilops longissima. The sequence goes on along the minus strand of CM038678.1, from coordinate 236,680,890 downwards.
GTTCTAGAAATTCACCAAGAAGAAAGGCTTCAGAAAGTCTTCAAGATCCAGCTCAAGAAATGACGAAGCTTCCACTCATGACCACAGAAGAGAACATGTCACAAGTGCAAGAAACCTGGCCACTACATCTCTGAGTGTCCGCAGTGGGACAATGAAAACAACAAGAAGAAAAAAGAGCAAGGAATATGATTTTGATGACAAGAAGAAGAAGAAATCCTCAAAGCCTTCTTCCAAATCATCATCGAAGTCTTCATCACACAAGAAGAGCTCATCTGGCAAGGCTCGTGCTTTTGTTGGCAAGGAGATGGATTCAGAGGAGGAGTCTGCTTCTGAGGAGGCGGAGGTGGAGTCTGAGGAGGAGTCCGACTCTGGCGTTGCAAGTCTGGCTCTAGGTACAACCTACGTTGCCAAGTCCATCTTCAACACTGAAGACAATGGCTCCGTCACCAACGCTGATGCTAATGGCAAGGACGACTCCGCTCCCACCTACTGCTTCATGGCACGTGGTGCCAAGGTAAACTCACACGATGTGTACTTTCAAACATCAAGTGAAGATGACTCCGATTGTGAATGCAAACCCAGCTACAAAACTCTTGCTAAAATTGCAACTGAACAACAGAAAGCTATGGAACATATTAAAAAACTGTTAGACAAAAGTGATGACCTGTTGGACGCGAAAATGACCCGATCTCAGTCCTTAATTGAAGGCATAAAAAATCTTCATGTTAAGTACGAGGAACTTGAAAGTCGTCATGAAACGCTCTCAACAACTCATGAAAAGCTTTTCTACGATTATCTTCAAAGGAAGCAAGAACTTGGAAATTGAGAGCGGCTCATGAAGATCTTCAAAAAGAGAATGAGTCACTTCGCGCTCAAAAGATCAGTCCCGCTCAGGAAGGATTTGAACCACCATGTCTAAAATGCCTGGAGCGTGATAACACTACTTCTGTTGCTGAATGTTCTACTGCTGCCACTGGTGCAATATCTTCAACTGTTGTGGTAACTAACCCCTCTGGTGAGGATGCCACTACTATTGCTGATGAAAATGCTAGGTTGAAGACATTGCTTGAGACAGGGATGTACAAAAGTCTCAAAGGGATCAGACACTGTGCGATGTCCTCAAAAAGCAGATTCTGAACCGAAACCCTAGAAAAGAGGGTGTTGGGTTCGAGAGGAAAATGAATGTTGATGGTTCTTACTGGAAGCCTAAGCAGTACCCCAAAACCACATGGGTTGCTGCCAAGGGACCTTTAGTGGATCCATCCACCTTATCTGGCTTCACTTGTGCTAACCCAATTATCATTGATGAATCCTTTGATGCAAACTATAAACTGTTTAAGAATCGAAATGGTGAAGTGTTTGCTAGGTATATTGGTACTAACTGCAGGAATGGACCACCTATGAAGAAGATCTGGGTGCCCAAAAAGTGTCTTGAGAATCTTCCTGTGAATGTCGTCATGACACCACAAGGGAAGAACACAAACCCCAGACCAAAGGCTTCATATGGACCAAAGGCTTCATACAGACACAAGACTCACCTGAGTCACCTTAACGCCAATGTTTTGAAGGGAAATCATACTCAAACTTATGAATATGAGTGTGTGTCATCAAACCGCGATGTTCATAAGACTAAGAACTATTCTGCTTATTCATATGAGTACTATTCACCTCCTGCAAGGCTATTTGCTAGGGCTCCAAAGCCGAAGTTCTCAGATGCTGCACTTAGACTCATTGCTTCTAAGCCACCCCTGAAAATGTCGGTGGTTAAGAAAAATTAACTTTCTTTTGCAGGGAAAGGTCTCCAGCCGGAAATCAAAGGCATCTAATGCTTTTGCTGGGGACCTAAAACATCTTGTAGGGCGCAAGATAAAATGCCCAAATGGTCTTACTATGTATTTTGTTCCTGAATCGCTTGCCAATCATCCTATCAGTACTAACCTTGATCTGAGCTTTGATAATACTCTTGTGCGTCAAATGTTTATGCTTCACAATACTCTTGGTGAAGCCTATCCCCCTAACTGTACTGTAGGGTATGACACCTCATGCTTCACAATGGATTATGGACAACGGATGCACTAATCATATGACTGGTGACCGAAGTCTTCTCATGGACTCAACCTTAAGTCCATCTGACAAGAGTCACATCACATTTGCTGACACTGGTAAAAGCAAGGTATTGGGTCTAGGTAGAGTTGCAATCTCAAAGGATCAACACATAGATAAAGTGATGCTTGTTGAATCCCTTGGTTTCAACTTAATGTCTGTCTCAATGCTTTGTGACTTGAACATGATTGTGATATTTGGAAAATATCGCTGCCTTTGTACTAATGGAATCGACAAGTCTCTAGTCTTTGAAGGGTATCGGAAAGATGATTTGTACATGGTAGATTTCTCAGCAGGACCACAGACTTGCCGTATGTCTTCTTGCAAAAGCTTCAGAGTCTTGGCTCGCATCGGAGGCTAGGGCATGTCGGCATGAGGAACTTGCACACTCTCGCAAAGAAGAAGGACGTCATAGGCATCGAGGGCGTCAAGTTCAAGAAGGATCATATGTGCGGTGCCTGCGAAGCTGGAAAGATGACTAGGGCCAAGCACCCCTCGAAGACAATCATGACAACATCTCAACCCTTCGAGCTGCTACACATGGACTTATTTGGCCCTACTCACTACTCTACTCTCACTACTACTTCTTATCTCTATGGCTTCGTCATTGTTGATGATTATTCAAGATATACGTGGGTGCACATAATCCTTTACAAGACTGAAGTGCAGGATGTCTTCAGATGCTTTGCCAACCATGCCATGAATAACTATGGCGTCAAGATCAAGCATATCAGAAGTGAAAACGGCACAGAGTTCAAGAACACCGGCCTCGACCTTTACCTGGATACATTGGGCATCACTCATGAGTTCTCCTCTCCGTACACTCCTCAACAGAATGGCATCGTGGAGCGTAAGAACTGAACACTCATTGAGATGGCTCGGACGATGCTTGATGAATACAAGACTCCAAGAAAGTTCTGGCCTGAAGCCATTGACACTGCATGCCATGTCATCAACCATGTTTATCTTCACAAGCTTCTGAAGAAGACTTCCTATGAGCTTCAAAATTTGGTGCTAGGTGCTGGATCAAGGATCCAATCACACTTCAAAATTTGCACCGAAAGCACATGAAGGTTTTATGCTTGGTTACGGAAAGGATTCGCACTCCTACAGAGTCTTCAACCTCTTCCGCTATAAAGTGGTTGAAACTGTAGATGTGCGGTTTGACGAGACTAACGACTCGTAAAGAGAGCACCTGCCAAATGTGCTAGATGAAGTTTCACCTAGTGAATCCATCAAGCTCATGGGAACTGGAGAAATCATACAGTCTGAAGCTCGGGCTGAAGAGGAATTTATCATTTTTTCTGCACCTAACCAACCTGAAGACAATGCTCAGCCTGAAGACAATGATCAAAATGAAGACAATGATCAGCAAGAGCAAAATCTTCGTCCAGTTCATCCTCGTGTTGCTAATGAAGTACAGATTGAAAAGATAACTGATAACATCAATGCACCTGGTCCACTCACTTGTTGAAGAGCAACACATCTAGCAAATTTCTGTGGGCACTTTGCATTTGTCTCAATATCAGAACCCAAGAAAGTTGCTGAAGCCTTCATGGAACCGGAATGGATTGAAGCTATGCAAGAAGAGCTTCAACAGTTCAAGCTGAACAATGTGTGGGAACTAGTCAAGTGTCCTGACCCTCGCAAGCACAACATAATAGGCACCAAATGGATATATCGCAACAAGCAAGATGATCATGGTCAAGTTGTCAGAAACAAGGCTCGTCTCGTTGCTCAAGGATACACTCAAGTTGAAGGGATAGACTTTGATGAAACATTTGCTCCTGTGGCTATACTTGAAGCCATTCGCATACTGCTAGCCTACGCAAATCATCACAACATCCTTCTGTATCAAATGGATGTGAAGAGTGCTTTTCTCAATGGCAAGATTGAAGAAGAAGTGTATGTTGCACAACCACCTGGCTTCGAAGATTCAAAACATCCTGATATGGTATACAAGCTTAACAAGGCATTGTATGGCCTCAAACAAGCCCCTCGTGCTTGGTATGACACACTCAAAGACTTTCTGAAGAGCAAAGGCTTCAAACATGGTTCCCTGGATCCCACACTCTTCACGAAGACATATGATGGTGAACTATTTGTGTGCCAGATATATGTGGATGACATTATCTTCGGCTGTGTCGGTGTCAAAACCGGCGGATCTCGGGTAGGGGGTCCCGAACTGTGCGTCTAGGCGGATGGTAACAGGAGATAAGGGACACGATGTTTTTACCCAGGTTCGGGCCCTCTCGATGGAGGTAAAACCCTACTCCTGCTTGATTAATATTGATGATATGGGTAGTACAAGAGTAGATCTACCACGAGATCAGAGAGGCTAAACCCTAGAAGCTAGCCTATGGTGTGATTGTTGTTCGTGCTACGGACTAAAACCCTCCGGTTTATATAGACACCGGAGAGGGTTAGGGTTACATAGAGTCAGTTACAAATGGGAGGAGATCTACATATCCGTATCACCAAGCTTGCCTTCCACGCCAAGGAAAGTCCCATCCGGACACGGGACGAAGTCTTCAATCCTGTATCTTCATAGTCCAGAGTCCAGCCAAAGGTCATAGTCCGCCATACGGACACCCCTAATCCAGACTCCTCGGTAGCCCCTAACCAGGCTTCAATGACGCGAGTCCAGGCGTGCGATTGTCTTCGGCATTGCAAGGCGGGTTCCTCCTCGAATACTTCATAGAAGATTTTGAACACAAGGATTGTGTCCGCTCGCAAAATAATTTCCACATACCACCGTAGAGAGAATAATATTTACACAAATCCAATCTGCTAACGATTTCGCAGCGTGACACCACAGCCAAGCCTTTATTCAATCGTTTTACCGTCCCACCTCAAGACTTAGCGAGGCGGTTTCCTTACGCCTTGTTGAAGCAGAGATCGTGTCCCCTTATTCCGGGATTCTCATCAATACGGGCGTGGGTAACCCAACCGTGCCATTAATTTACGGCGCTTGGGAGATAAGCGAGTTTTACCAGGCTGGTGGGGGCACATAGTTTCGTCGCCCATATAAGGGGATAAGGATCCACCTTTTCCATCTACGCCTTCTTCCTCCTTTGCTTATCCATTTTCGCAGGACTCGAGCTCCAGCGCCCAAGTCCGCACTTCCCACCTCAACCTTCTCCAGCCATGTCCGGAGCGGAGGCAATTGATGGTCTCCTCCGTCACGGAGGGACACATCAAAAAGCTGAGGAGGCTGATACTTGTCTAACGACATCGCGAACCGGCTCCCGGACAAGGGCAGCTCATCCCCACCCCAGGCCCCATGAGAGGGTGGTGTTCTCACCCATTTCCTCCATGGACTAGGTTTCCCACTTCACTCGTTTGTCCGGGGGCTCATGTTCTACTACGGCCTGGATTTCCATGATCTGGCCCCGAACTTCATCCTCAACATCTCGGCGTTTATCGTCTTGTGCGAGGCCTTCCTCCGCATCAAGCCCCACTTCGGCTTATGGCTGAAGACCTTCAATGTCAAGCCGAAGGTAGTGGGCTGCCAGCAAGCAGAGAGTGGAGGCGCCATGGTGGGCAAGATGCCCAACGTTACATGGCTCGAGGGCTCCTTCGTGGAGACCATAAAGGGGTGGCAATCGGGATGGTTCTACATCACCGAGTCGTGTGACCCTGAATGGGCAGCGGCCCCCGAATTCCGATCTGGCATCCCCACACGGCTCACCTCCTAGAAAGAGAAGGGCCTGTCGTGGGGTAATTCGGAAGAGCGGACCGAACTCCAAATCTGCGTCCAAGACCTGGTGGACAAAGAGGTTTAACTCGTCAACGTAGTCCAGGTCATGCTCATCCGCCGGATCCTCCCGTGTCAACGACGGGCTTTTAACTTGTGGGAGTTCAACCCGGCCCAGCATCAAACTCTGACCAGGCTCTTTGACACCACGCACGAGGATGCCTGGAAGGTGCTATTCAAGGGCGCCGAGGTTCCCCCTCCCATCATCGAGGATCGCGGATTCCGTGCGAAGCGCCAAGCCAGCGTAGTAAGCTTATTTTACCCTTTACGAGATACTTGTTTCTCATAGTTTGACTCTATGCGGATCTAAGCTCCCGCCCTTTGACAGAATGGCGAAGAAGACCGACAGATCGATCGCCTGCTCCTTTGCCCGAAGACCTAGCGGACGCCCGCTTGACGGGGCTGCTGGTTCCGGCACCTTACATGGTGCCGGAGAAGAAGGCCAACAAGAAGGCCACGGGAACTCGAAAGAGTTCCCGGCGCCTGGTGGTGCCGGATTCATCGTTCGATGACTCCGAGGCGCACTCCTCCTCCGGAGACGAGGAGGAGGAAGAAGAAGCCTCTCCCCCTCCAGCGGGGGGAGGAATGAAAAGGAAGGCCGCCCCAACTTGGGGGGCCGGAGGGTCCAAGAAGGGAAGGACTCTTCCTCCGGACTACTCCACCAACGCCGACGACGGCGAAGAGGAGTGGCCAGCCAGGGCCAAGCCCCTGGCAAGATCGTAAGTATCTGGATACCAAAATAACTCATCGCGTTCCTTTATTGCACAGTACCTTCTGACGCCGAATATAATCCTGCAGTCCGCCCAAGGCCGGGCTCGACGCTTTGTCGAGCGGTTCCCTGGGTTTGTCGGATGTGAACAACACTTCACTTCCGACCGCCTCCTCTCCTCGCGCTGCGGATGATGCCGAGGTGGCGTCCCAAAAGGGGCCAAGCCAGGAGGGGGTGGTCCTGGAGGAGCCGCAAGGCGACCTCCCGGACTCCAGGCGCAAAGGGGATAAAACCCCGAAGGGCTCTAAGTCCAGCCCTAGGCCGAACACCGCACCGGAACCTCCAACGGTTCCGGCATCCGCAAAGGCCCCTACTAAGAAGGGCAAGCCTACGATGCCGGTGACCTCCGTCCAACCGGAGGCACCGGATAATCTGCTGGAGGTGCTTAACGGAGCCTCCATCGACAAGGAGCACCGCACTATCATGAGCGTGGTGATCCAGAAGGTTCAGTCCACCAAGAGCGGGCTGACCGAAGCCTGTGCCAGCCTTCTAATAGGCTTTGAGGTATGTATTTAAGATATGTAAAAATATTACCGCATAGACAGTAGCCCCTGATGCTCAGTTTGGTGTTCGGAAAGAAAAGCCGAACTGAGGATCAAAAAGATATACGCAGGAGTCTAACATAAGTATGTCAATATGAGAATGCAGGCTATCTCACTGACCTCTCGCAGACCGATCATGGAGGTCGATGCATTGAAGCAGAGCCTCGAGCGGTCCGAGAACGAGCTCGGCCTTGCCAAGAAGCATCTCGAGGACAAGGAAGGTAAGTAACACCTTATGTAAGTATATAAAAAAGATGTGGTTGCAAAAAATGACAGGACTAACGTGTGTATTGCAGGGCCACAACCGAGGTGGCGACCACGGAAGCGCTGTCCAAGGCCGAAACAATGCGGCCGTGGAGCGCCCGAGCGAGAGAAGCGGAGGCGCGTAGCGGAGGTGCAGCGAGCTCCTGTGCTCTCGTGGAAAAACATGAGAGTTTGGAGCTTGACTCAAAGACTCGAGACTCCGAGCTTGCCTCGGCGCTTGAGAGCGCCAAATCTGCCAAGGCCGAAGCCCAAAAAGCCTTCCAGGAAATTGAGGCGATGAAAAAGATAGCGGCGGGTAAGGCATTCTTTATGCAAAGCAAGCACGTGAAAGTGAATTACTTGTTACTTACCCGAGTCCGGAGCTCTCCAGGAGCATTTGCAGATCTTCCCCGGAGTGTGTCCTACGCTGCCGCATTCTACCGAGCCGAAGAGGGGAGCTCGACGGAGATGGTGTTCTGGTCTCAGTATGCTGAGGCCGGACACCCAGTGCCCTTGAGCGACCAGCTGAAGCAGCTTGTCGAACTCCATAAGGTGGCCAAACAGGCTGTGAAGGGTCTCGTAGTCCGGCTGTGGCCTGGGGAAGCCATGCCTGGGAGCTACTTCGGGCTGGTAAGGTGGCTGGTGGATGCCTGTCCAAGGCTTGAAGTCATCAAGTGCTCCGTATGCATCGAAGGTGCCTGTAGGGCCCTTGCCCGTGCTAAAGTGCACTGGGGCAAGATGGACGCTGCGAAGCTTGTGACGGACGGACCACCGCCGGGCAAGGAGCATTGCAAGCCCAAAATGTATTATGAGGGCGTCCTGAAGGGTGCCCGCCGTATAGCGGATGAGTGCTCCAAAGATGTAATTTTTGAGTAAACTCGCATTTGTGATCCTGTACGCTGAAAACTTGTTCATATGCGCTAAGCAACGCTTTTGAATTTAAAATATTACCTTCAGGCGGCCGCTTATTAAATTTGAGAGATGGCGAGTCGTTGGCTTCACCCCCATGCCGTCTGTGGGTGTTCGGGATAAACTTGAGCGCTCTTGTTCCCATTCTTGGGTCCATCGAGGGAGGCGCTCAACGCAACGAACAAGGCAACCGGACTTATGGTGCTTGAACACTCTCACTTAGCCATAGAATTATATAATTTTAAATTTCGGCGAAGCCCCTAGTATTCGGAAGACCGAGTTCGGGGCGCTATGCACGCCTAGTCCGGACAAAGCCGACTCCTCACTCTAAGCGGCATAAGTCTTTAGGGACTCGTAAACCTCTCGAACAGCGACCAACTCTCGCCCTATCATGACGGTCAGTTTTAGCTTTTTCCACTGAGGTGCTTAGCCCAGCTCAACTGGGGCACAATCGCAGTGGTTCTCCCAGTGCTACCTTAGCCGATATAACGGAACGTGAGGTACCAAAACATGGGAGCCGGGCAAACCCAACTATTGACCCAAGACATGATTCGGAGCCGATGCATATAATGTTATAAGTTCGGGGTGCCGCACTTGTGAAAGTGTTCGGACTTATCACACCGTATTCTGGGGTACTTAAGCCCCTGGTGTATTTGGCCGTACCAAAGTGTACGGGTGCAACATGTCATTAATGAACATATACAGATAAAAAAAGGAATGCAATAATAGACAAAAGCTATGCATTGTGTATTTGAAAAGGTTGCGGTAAAAGCAGAATGATATAAATAGTGCGATAAGCAAGAGATGGGACTATTTGACATGTCCTCTCCGAGGGCGAAGCTATGGATGATATGTGCAACAAGTATATTGCTCGTTATAGAGACCACCTGGACACTCGACGTAGCTTTCTGCTTCCCTGGCTGTTGCATCGTGTGTTCGGCGGTTATACTGCCGGACAGGGCTTCCGGAAAGTGGAGTCTTGAAAGTAAGAAAAAAAGAATGACAAAATCGGGAGCCCCTGGTGCGGTTGAGCCGCATTTTGGGCATGCCGTGGTCGTGCCCCTCCCCCTATGCCCATGGTATTTTCAGAGCGTAGCTATGTACGCGTAGTACTGGTTTCGCAATTTCGCGAGGGCTGGGGTTAGGGCCACATTGCTACGCGTGCTCGGAATGTGCCGGGTGGTCTTGTTGTAGGTTACTCCGGGTGCGCTTGACGGTGTCCGGACGTTTAATGGCCGGACTGGAGAATTGCCTTAAGAGGCTGCTTTGTACTTCCGCCGAGGGCCGCCGTATGATCCTCCGTTCGGAGAGAGTGTTCGGTGTTTCCATTAACCGTAATGACTCCTCGAGAGCCTGGCATCTTGAGCTTGAGGTATGCATAGTGCGGCACCGCATTGAACTTTGCCGCGGTTCGTCCGAAAGCAAAGGCGTGATAGCCACCGCAGAACGGGACTATGTCAAGATTAACTCTCGCTCGAAATTATCCGGGATCCAAGACCACTTCAAGTGTAATCGAGCTCGCATAGTTGGCTTCTACACCTGGTATGACGCCTTTAAAGGTCGTCTTTGTGGGTTTGATCCTTGAGGGATCTATGCCCATTTTTCGCATTGTATCCTGATAAAGCAGGTTCAGGCTGCTGCCGCTGTCCATCAGGACTCTAGTGAGGTGAAATCCGTCAATGATTGGGTCTAGAACCAATGCGGCGAATCCGCCATGGCGGATGCTAGTGGGGTGGTCCCTTTGATCAAAAGTGATCGGGCAGGAGGACCACAGGTTGAACTTTGGGGCCACTGGCTCCAACGCATATACGTCCCTGAGTGCACGCTTCCGCTCCCTTTTGGGTATGTGGGTTGCATATATCATGTTCATCGTCCGCACTTGTGGGGGGAAGCCCTTCTGTGCCATATTGTTCGGCGGCCGGGGCTCCTCCTCGTCATCGCTATGCAGCCCCTTGTCATTGTATTCGGCGTTTAACTTTCCTGCCTTCTTGAACACCCAACAATCCCTGTTGGTGTGGTTGGCTGGTTTTTCGGGGGTGCCGTGTATCTGACACGAGCAATCGAGTATTCGGTCCAAATTGGATGGGCCCGGAGTATTTCTTTTGAATGGATTTTTCCGCTGACCGGTTTAGAGCCTCTAACCGCATTAACTACCGATCCTCAAGATTGTCATCGTTAATGCGGCGCTTTTGCTTGTTGCGACGCGACCGCCAATGCTGTCCTTGGTATCCAATTACTGTGGCTCTTGGTCATGTTATTACTACGAGCTAGCCAGCTGTCTTCTCCGTGCAAAAGCGGGTCATGAGTGTCGTGAGGGCTGCCATGGATTTCGGCTTTTCCTGTCCTAGGTGCCGGCAAGCCACTCGTCACGGATGTTATGCTTGAAGGCTGCAAGGGCCTCTGATCCGGACAATCGACTATTTGATTTTTCTTGGTTAGGAACCGTGTCCAGAATTGCTCGGCGATTCCTTTGGCTGCTGAATTATGTGGCTTAGGTCATCGGCGTCGGTGGTCGCATATAGGTGCCCCGAAGTTGTCGAGGAATGCGGCTTCCGTGTCCTCCCAACAACCAATTGATTCTGCCGCAAGCTGTTAAGCCAATGCCGAGCTGGTCCTTTAAGTTTGAGTGGGAGGTATTTGATGGCGTGTAGATCATCACCGCGGGCCATGTGGATATGAAGGAGATAATCCTCGATCCATACCGCCGGACCTGTTGTGCCATCGTATGAGTCGATGTTTACGGGTTTGAAACCCTCGGGAATTTGATGATCCATTACTTCATCTGTGAAGCATAGTGGGTGTGCGGCGCCTCTGTATTGGGCTATGTCACGACGTAGCTCAAATGAGCTTTGTCTATTGTGTTCGGCCCGGCCGGATTTACCGTATCCGGTATGACGGTTATCGTCACGTGTCGTGGGGCGCCCACGCGATCCATAGATCGATCTTGTTTGCCTTGCCCTGTCCTCCAGTATATCTCGCAGGTCTGGCGCATTTCCCCGTGCCTTGGTATTCCTTGAGCGACGCCGGGGTGCGGTTTGAGTGGAGGGCCGAGAAGCCTCTCTGTCGCGGCCACGAGGTGGCTGGTCGGCCGCATCATGCACTGGTGATGTAGGTCTAGGTGCTTCCTCCTCTAATCAGGGTAGCAGCCTGCGTTTTGGGTAGCTCTTGGAGGGGCGTTCGAGTTTGTACTCTTCAGCCGCAAGGACATCGGTCCATCTGTCGGCTAGCAAGTCTTGGTCAGCTCTAAGCTGTTGCTGTTTTTTCTTGAGGCTGCTCGCCGTGGCCATAAGCCTGCGTTTGGAACGCTCTTGTTCGACGGGATCCTCAGGAAAGACAAATTCGTCGTCGTCGAGGCTTGCCTCGTCTTCGGAGGGAGGCATGTAATTATCGTCCTCTACCTCTCTGCCTGCCGCTCTCTCATGAGGGTTGGCTTCTCCATCCTCCTGTGCTGAATCCTGCTGGAGGGGGTTGTCTTCGGCACTGTGCGGGGTGTTATTATCTCCCGTGCCGGAATCGCCGTTTTTGCTGTGGTGGGATTTAGAGCGGCGCAGCTGACGCCGTCGCTTAGGATGTTTCTTGTAGGGGTCATCCTCCGTTGTTCCATCGCCGTTCCCTTCTTTTGGGGTGTCCACCATGTATATGTCATACGATGATGTGGCCTTCCAGTGCCCTGTAGGCGCTGGTTCTTGGTTGTCTCCTGCATCGGCGTCCATACCGTCGATGTCTTCGGAGTCGAAGTCGAGCATGTCGGTTAAATTATCGACAGTGGCTACAAAGTGGGTGGTGGGTGGGCTTTGAATTCCTTCGTCGTCCGCATCCCAACCTTGTTGACCATAGTCCGGCCAGGGCTCTCCTGATAAAGAGAGAGACTTTAGTGAATTCAGAATGTCGCCGAAAGGCGAGTGCTGAAAGATGTCCGCGGCAGTGAACTCCATGATCGGCGCCCAATCGGATAGGATTGGCAGGGGCGCGGTGTAACATCCCAAATTTCCTGATAAATACTTCATCAAAAGTATGAGAGGAGTAAACATGACACTCCAAAAATATCAGAGGAAAACATTGCCAAAAGTTTTGGATTCAAATCTGAATTTTATTTGAATTTGAAAAAAATGGATTTTTATAAAGTTTGGATTTTGCCTTTGGAAAAATGTTCAAATGATAGGGAATTTTTGTCACATCCCAGATATACCATGCATTAGGGTGTGCATCATGTCTAAATTTCATTTGAATTTGAAATGGGGAAGGCAGGAAACCCCAGAACACCCCCCCCCCCCCCTTAAAACAACTAGGGTTTACTAAAATTTATTTCAATGAATCCGAAATGCCCTTCAAAATGCTCATCCTCTTTGTTTGGGTACAGAACCCATGTCAAAGGAGGTGCACCATTTTCTAGGTCACCTAAGGGTTCTAGAATTAATCCACAAGTTTTGAAATGAGCATTTCAAATTATGAAAAATATTTTAAATGTTCAAAATTGTCAAACCAAAATGTTTCATGTTGGGAATATTCCAACAAGTGACCAGGAGCATTTTGGTAATTTTAAAATAGTTTTGGTATTTTTAAAAACCCCAACAGAGTTACGAAAATAGAAAAAGCTTAAAAAAGGAAAAGCTTACTGTCGCCCTCACATCGCCCACTGCTGCCCAGCCCAGCAGCCGCCAATGAGCTGCTTGGCTCGCCAGCAGCAGCTTGGTGCCGGCCGGCGAGCGCAGGCGCGCCACGCAGCTGGCCGCCGCCGCTTCACCCCTCGCCGCCTCGCTGCCTGGACGGCCTCCACGTCGTCGCCCGACCCCAGTGACACCCCATTCTCCCCCTGCTCCTCTCTCTCGCTCTCCCCAACCTGGCCGACGCCATCGCCGACGCCACCATCCGACGCCGTGTTCCCGCCGTCCATGCTCCTCCCCACCATGTCCAGCAGCTCCGCCGCACCCCACTAACCCTAGCTAGCCAAGTTCCGCTCGCTCTAAGTGCCCGGCTACTACACCGACCTCGACCGAGCTCGAAGCCGCCGGAGATCCCCATCGCCGCCGCCGCCAGATCGAGACCGCCCCGCCCCGACGAGGCTTCTACGGGTTCACCGTGAGCCCGCTACTCCCCGCCCTCTCCGCTCTCTTCCTCTTGCACCACAACGAGCGCACGCCGATCACCCGAACGCACTGCCGGAGAGCTCGTCGCCGACGAGGCTCCGCCACCCAACGGCCGCGCCACCCTGTCCATCGCACTCACCACGCCCCAACGGGCCTAACTATGCACTTCCCGCCTCGCCGAGCCCTCTAGCAACAAACCCGACATCACCCGAGGCCCGGCCGCCGCCCGACTTCGTCCGCCGGCGCCCACTCCGCCACCCCTAACCTAATCGACCCCACCAAACACCGCTGCTCATCTCCAGCTCCACGAGATGCTCCTCGCGCCATTTGGTGCCCGGAAAGTGCAAAAGCACTTTGCTCCGCCTCGGGCCTCGCCAAGGCTAGACGCCGATGAGTTGACCCCCGTCTCAGGCCCTGCTGACTGTCTCGAGTCAATGACAGTGGGCCCCCGGTTAACTAATTAGGATTAGTTCTAATTAATTTAATTAGTTAAACTAACTCCGACATGCGGGTCCCACTGGTCAGTTTGACCTGGACGACCCGTTGACCCCTGACGTCACGCTGACCTCATGCTTGGCGATTAATTCAAATTCTGGATTTATTTTTATATAGTAAATTCCGAATATAATTCAAATTTCAAATGCTTATAACTTTTATCTATAACTCCAAATGCAAAGATTTATATATGAAAATTATCAGAAAAATACACTCTATCCATTGGTACAGGTTTCATGCATGTTAAAACAAGTTAACTATGCTGAATAACCAGAATAAGATATTGCACCATTAGGACTAATTCAATGAGCTATCATTTGAATCCTTGATTCAAATGAGTTCATCCCTGTTCCTTCAACTTGCATTAGGCCAACACACATCCATATTGCCATGTCATAGCATGCATCATATTGTTGCATATTGTTTGTATGTTTATTTCGTGTGTTTTCATGATAGGTTCTCTTCAAGATAACCTCGATTACCCATCGAAGGGCGTTCTCTACCCAGTTCCATCGTGCAAGCAATTCATTGATCATTCCGATACAAACCCATGTTCTCGCTTCGCTCTCGCATCTGCATTAAGACAACGCGATTCAACTGTTGTGTGCTGCGGTAGTTGAACCCACTTCCTTTGCATGACTGTCATTGCCACAAGAATTAGATGAAACCCACTAGTATGTGTAGGAGTTGATTGAGCCATGTTTGTGATTCCTACCATGCTATGCTTGCTATGCTTAGAGTTGTGTCAGTCCGGCTCATCGGGATGATGAACTGGAGTGAAAGGTTGTGTTGGTTCGAGAGTGAAAGTGTTGAACACGATTTGGTAAAGGTATCGATGAGAGGCCATGTAGGAGTACATGGTGGGTTGTTTCATTGAAGCCGAACTTAAGAACTGAGATCTGTGTTTGTGATCCATGAACTAGCTACTACCACGCATTGGGCCCAAACCAATGGACCCTCTCGCTTCTTAACCACCCTGCTCATAGTCCGGAGTTGCAAGTAGTTTCGTGTTTGTAGCATGTCAGGGGCACGCAACGCTGACCTTAGGGGTGGGTTGTGTTGTGGTAGGCACTGGCCGGTCTGTACCGAGTGCCTGCTTGGTATCTCGGGAACCCTGCACACATCGCTCGGGCTGTATGGGAAACCTCGGCGGACTCCTGCGGATGGAACCCGAATAGGCGATAAACCCGGACTAGGGACTTGAGTGTTTAGGTAGGCTGTGGCCGACACCCACGCTGGGCTTCCGCTGAAGGTTGCAGTACATGTCGTGTAAACGATTTATAAGTGGTGAGAGCGTGTGAAGAAGTATACCCTGCAGGTTAAATATGATCTATTCAATAGCCGTGTCCACGGAGAAGGACTTCGGGTTACCTATATCAGTTCATAGACAAGTAAATGGATACTACTAAAAGCCTCAAGATAAGTGTGAGTATCGTGGATGGCCCTCTCGGGGATGACGAGAGAGGATCCACGGTGGAGTATTGTGATGGTGATTAGTGGACTCTGTAAAGCGACAAAATGCTTTACAAAGTGTGTCACGAGGGATAGCTTAGCCAAGAGTCAAAGCTGGCTTGTGCAAATAACTCCACTTCCTTCCTTGAGAATGTGCATGTATGATAGGATTCTGTGGTAAGACTTGCTGAGTACTTTTGTACTCATGTTTGCTTAATCAATATTTTTCAGAGGACTATACTACCCCCTCCGACGGATTCTATGTAGATGTTGACTTGATTTAGTAAGCTAGCCACCCAGGTGGCGATCTAAGACTTGTGAAGGGCCATTGTAGATAGAAAGGCTCCAACAAGCTTTCTTTCTTTCTAGGGTCTGTACCCAGACATAATTTGCTTCCGCATGTGCTTGTATGATTGTATGACTTGAGTGTTGGGTCATGTGACCCTACCTGTATGAATATGTTATGTATGGCTCCTGAGCCTCTTAAATAAAGTACTTGAGTTGTAGAGTTTTGTTGTGATGCCTTGTTGTATTTACTCATATCGGGCATAATGCGTGTATGATTGAAATGCTTGGTATGAGTGGGATCCGACAATCTAGTTGTTTATCCTTGGCAGCCTCTCATATGGGGAAATGTAGTCTCGTGCTTCTGAGCGATAGTAGTCCGCTACAGCCCGGTTCACGGAGTCCTCGCTAGCCCAAAGACTACCGCTTGGACACTTGATCTGGCGGCATGTGATTCATTTCGTTCCTATGTCTGTCCCTTCGGGAAATGTCACGCGTGATACTTGGAGTCCTGCCTAGCCTGCTACAGCCGGGATACCGGAGTCTGTTAGCCAGTGCTACAGCCCGAGTTCATACGCTGATGACCGACATGCTCAAGTGTTTCATGTATGCCTGTCCCCATAGGTTAGTGCCGCTTTGGGTTCACGACTAGCCATGTCGGCCCGGTTCTTTGTCATGTGGATGCTAGCGACACTATCATATACGTGAGCCAAAAGACGCAAACGGTCCCGGCCATGGTAAGGCGACACCGTGGGAATACCGTGCGTGAGGCCGCAAAGTGATATGAGGTGTTACCAGCTAGGTCGATGTGACTTGGAATCGGGTCCCGACAGCGTTGGCATCGAGCGGGGCTGCTCGTAGGTCCGCTAAGCCAAACTGGTCAAGTTGAGTCTAGAAATGCTTTAGTTATATGTAGGGGAATTGATTGTGGAGGAACGTAAGGCTCTTTTACTCCTTTACCTTATGACCTCGATCCGAGTCATCCTCTTCTCATTCGACGTGGGTATAGGACTAGGCTCTCTTCTCTCTATCAGGTTCACGTGTTACTAATCCGTAGTAACTTATAGGATTGTTGGTTACATCCTCGCCCAGTGCTACTAAGTTTTAGTATGCTATCATTTGAACCGTAACCTTGATATGATGTTGTTGAGTGGTTTTGCAAATCTGATTTTGAATGTCTCAAATCTGATTTTGAGCATTTACGATGTTATGCTGCCGATTTTCCTAGAAATTCTAATGCCTTTGCATTATGGCTGTGCTTTCAGATGGCCACCGTTCCCGTAACCAAGTGGTTCGCCTTGACTCGTTGCATTGATGTGTGCGGTCACACGGCCATGTTGGTTAGGGTGATGATTGAGGCTGGTTATCGGTGGTATCCTGAATATACC
Organism: Aegilops longissima; assembly: GCA_021605205.1. NCBI lineage: Eukaryota > Viridiplantae > Streptophyta > Magnoliopsida > Poales > Poaceae > Aegilops > Aegilops longissima. Next base: position 236,663,860 of record CM038678.1, on the reverse strand, counting down.
GTCGAGGAGCAGTTCAGGGATTTCAATCAAAGCCAATACTTATGCACGGTTCGGATTTATCCATCCTATCCCGGAGCTACTGAGCCACTTCACTGTTCTTATGGGCTCGGAATCACTATCGGAATGTCTGTACAAGATGCAGCCTATTCCATGATGACTGTTATTCGAGCGAGACTGCTTTCTTGAGCAACACCGATTTCCGCTATATGCCAAGATCCTTCCTGGGCGCATGGCTACCTTCGTGGTTTGTACAGCGATGCATCCCATGAGGACTCACTCCTTCGCACTACTACTTGAGTTCTTTGGAGGACAAGGACCGTGAGAACCGGGCTTTGCGTATGGAGCTGTTTAATGCCCGCTCGACCATTTGGGCTACTCGACTAGGTTTGCACCGCCGTGCAAGCCGGATATATGGACATGAGAGACTTGTACCCGTGCGGGAGAGTCTGCGGACTTTATGGAGTGGCGTGAGGTTGGAGGCATCACTCCTCCTCGTGGGCCCTGTCTGCCACCGCTTGTTGGTCCACGGCCACATCCGAGTCCTTATGGTCCACAGGCCCCAGATTGTCTGCTTCCTGGACGATCATGTTCCACTTCAGTCTGGGTGGTGACTTCTATGAGGACTACTATGGAGCTGCCCGAGATAGTAGTAGTATTCCTAGTATGGTACTAGTTGTGTTTCCACCGTCTGCGTGACTCGTGGAATACGACTTAGTGTGTATCGTTCCTAAGTGTAGAAAATAATGTATAGGAGTTGGAATGCTTCCGATGAGATGTAACGCCTTTCCTTATAGTTGTACTCCGTCGGGCTTGTACTAAACTATGAATGGTGTGTATGACCGATGGTATATATATATATGGCAGTTTTATATTACCATGTCATACGGATGAACATCTTTGCATTCCATGCTGTCCATTACCTTCCGCACTTCCTTGTTAAATTCTGCCATCCTGGTTTAAACCTTTGCTTTGTCTCCCGGGATGGTCAACACGCGAATACTCCTGCTGCTCCAGAGCAGGAGAAGCCAGCAGCCGAAATGTGAATCTGCGCAACCGCCATCCTTGGCCGAGGTGATGTTTGAAGCGAACGCAATAAGCGCTAAACCAACCGCTTATTGGAGCGGATTGAACAAAACACAAGACGCCAGCCAAGAAACGATGGGGTTTCACTCAATGATTTCGCCAAGCTATATCCTCCAAAGTTCAAATGTTCCGTCGAGCCCTCGACGCAGATGATTGGCTCCGCAAAGATCCACCACAAGCTGCGTTCCCGCCAACGTGGCTGAGGTCGACAAGGTTACCTTTGCCGCCTATCATCCGGAAGGCCCCGCCTCTCGTGGGAAAACTATGAGGCTATGTGTCCGCTGGACAAGTTACAACTTGGGATGAATTCATGCCGCCTTCGCGAGCACCATATTCCGAAGGTCTTATGGACCACAAACGTGAGGAATTTTGCAGTTTCACCCAAGGCAGTCGTGAAAGGGATGCCTACAACCGTGAATTTGGGAGGTTAGCACGTTATGCTCCCAAGAAGTTTCTACCGATGCTAAGAAGCGGCGAGGTTCCGTAAGGGACTTAGCCTCGAGCTACGCCGAGATCTCCGTTTGCATGAGTGTACCTCTTTCCGGCTAGTCAATAAGGCTATCGGCGAGATGGGCAGACTGATTTGAGACTTCACGCAAGCACATCCGTGATCTCGATCGCCATCCGCTCGGATCCCGAAGCGCCGGTTTGGGTTCCAAATCTGCTCTACCACCCAGGTTCACCCCGAGGCCATCCTTCGAGGCGCTCGCCCCAACCAGCCGTATTTTCCACCCAAGACTTATGGAGGTCCAACTGCTAGTGCTGCTCCCGTCCAAATGTGATCACTTGCTTCAAGTGTGGAGAGACGGGCCACTATATCCGAGAGTGTCCCTAACAACCCCAATCAAGCCGAAAGTCTGCTGGCGCGGCAAGCCAGCAGAAAGGTGCCTTATGCTAAACCAGTTGCCACCGCTCGTGGCCATGTCAACTATGTCTCTGCTGAAGAAACCTATGAGGATCCCAACGTCGTCCTCGATGCGCTTCTTGTTAATTGCCATCCGCAACTGTTCTTTTGATCTTCGGAGCATCTCATTCATTTATTTCGAGAGCTATGCTCGATTGCACAACACCACATTCGTGACATGCCTACCTCCATGGAAATTAAACTCCTGGTTCTAGATGGCAAACCTCTAGAATAAGTCATGGGAATGAAATTCTTGTCGACAGATTAGTCTTTCTTGCATCTCTAATAGCTCTCAAGTCCTCGGACATAAACATCATCTTGGGTATGGACCGGATGTCACCCATTATGCTAAGATTGATTGCTCTACTAGAACTGTTCAACTTACCCATCCTTCGGCAAAACAAAGGATGTTTTAACCCGAGTGTCTAAGCGCCACTTTACTCCTTAAATGCCAACCCTCTTCCGGACCTCGAAGATATTCCGGTAGTCCGTGATTTCCGGATGTCTTCTCGAAGAACTGCCGGTGTTCCACCGCGGGGATGTCGAGTTCGTGATAGATCTTATTCCGGAACCGTCCCAATCTCTAGAAGACCTTATAAGATGGCACCCTAGAACTAGCTGAACTTAAGAAACAACTCGATGAGTCCTTGCAAAAGGGTTTCATCCGTCCTAGTTCATCTCCATGGGCTTGCCCGTCCTCTTCGTCAAGAAGAAGGATGGTACGGATCGGATGGTTGTAGATTACCGACCGTCAATTTGGTCACTATCAAGAACAAGTATCCGCTCCCGGGATCAACGACTGTATGATCAGCTCGCCGGATCCTCGCCTTTTTCAAGATGGATTTGAGGTTGGGCTACCATCAAATCAAAATCAAGAACGGGACATTCCTAAACGGCCTTTGTCACTCGTTATGGCCAATACGAGTACACCGTCATGTCCTTCGGTTTAACCAATGCTCCAGCCACTTTCTCTCGGTTAATGAACTCAATCTTCATGGAGTATTTGGATAAATTAGTAGTGGTATACCTCGATGATATACTCATCTACTCCAAGAATGAGGAAGAACATGCCAACACCTAAGGCTAGTATTGATGAAACTTCGAGAGCACCGCCTTTATGCCAAATTCTCTAAGTGTGAATTCGGTTACCGTAGTGACCTATCTAGGACATGTAATCTCCGGTAAGGGTATTGCTGTCAATCCCGAAGCGAGTTCAAGCCGTCCTTGATTGGACTCCACCTGAATCGGTCAAGCAAGTTCGAGTTTCCTCGGTTTAGCGAGCTATTGCCGCCGCTTCACGAGAATTTCTCTAAAGTTGCTAAACCTCTAACCGAACTCCTCAAGAAAGATAAGAAGTTCGAATGGGCGCCACGAGGCGAGATCAGCTTTCAGAACTGAAAAGACGCTGACATCTGCTCCGTACTTGTTCCACCAGATTTCTAAGGACTTTATTATCTATTGCGGCGCCTCGCGACAAGGACTAGGTTGCATACTCATGCAAGATCGTCATGTGATTGCCTCACGATCTCGGCGATTCGTCCCACATGAGGATAACTATCCCACACACGATCTAGAGCTTGCAGCAGTGGTTCATGCACTCAAAACCTGGCGACATTACCTTCTGGGTAATCGTTGCGAAATCTACGCTGATCACCAAAGTCTGAAATATATCTTCACCCAACCGGATTTGAATCTCGGGCAAAGACGTTGGGTCGAGTTGATTACAGATTTCGACTTAGGAATATCCTACACCCTAGGCAAAGCCAATGTCATGGCTGACGCACTAAGTCGCAAATCTTATTGTAACAATCTGATGTTACAACAAAGTCAACCAATTCTCCACGAGGAATTTCGTAAGCTTAATCTTCACATTGTTCCTCGAGGATTCCTTTCCACCCTGGTGGCGAAACCTAACCTTACGGATCAGATCATCAAAGCACAGAAGGCAGATCCGGGAGTCTCCCGTATCAGGAGAAACATCAAGAAAGGAGTCGCAGATTGTTTCTCCATTGATGAACAAGGTGTCGTGTTCTTTGGAGACCGTCTAGTGGTTCCCAAGGTGCGCAACCTGAGGCGATTGATCCTTAAGGAAGCTCATGACTCTCCTCTCACCATTCATCCCGGTAGTACTAAAATGTATCAAGATCTCGCCAGAGGTTTTGGTGGACTAGGATGAAGAGAGAAATCGCTCAATACATTGCTAATCGCGACGTCGTCGTCGAGTTAAAGCAGAGCATCAACGGCCTGCTGGTACCCTTCAACCTTTGGAAATTCCTGAATGGAAATGGGATAAAATCGGTATGGACTTCATTACGGGTTTCCCAGACCAAGAGAGGGAATAACGCTATCTTCGTTATTGTTGATCGTCTTTCCAAAGTAGCCCATTTCCTACCTGTTCGTGAGAGTATAACCGCTAGCCAGCTAGCTGATTTGTACATCTCTCGAATAGTGTCTCTTCATGGTATTCCATTAGAGATTAACTCAGACCGTGGAGTCTTTTCACCTCCGATTTTGGGAAAGTTTCCAAAACGCTATGGGAACTCGCTCTCCTTTAGCACCGCTTTCCATCCCCAATCAAGTGGTCAAGTAGAACGAGTCAATCAAATCCTAGAGGATATGCTTGAGGCTTCATCATCTCTTTCGCATGAATTGGGAGAAATGCCTTCCATTCGCGAGTTAAACTTATAACAATAGTTATCAAGCCAGCTTGGGCAAAGCCCTTCAAGTTCTTTATGGACGAAAATGTCGAACGCCTCTTAATCGGTCGAAACCGGGAGAGACAACTCTTTGGCCCGGATATGATTCAGAAGCGTAAGAGCAGGTTCGCGTCATTCGTGAGAAATTGAAAACAGCCCAATCTCGTCAAAAGAGCCAATATGACCGCAAGCATAAGCCTATGGCTTATGAAATTGGCGAGAAGGCTTACCTTCGGGTTACCCCTCTAAAGGGAACCCATCGATTCGGTATCAAAGGCAAGTTGGCTCCTCGTTACATTGGACCCTTTCGCATTCTTGCCAAACGAGGGGAAGTTGCCTACCAGTTGGAACTACCTCCGCATCTTTCCAAGGTCCATGATGTCTTCCACGTTTCCCAACTCAGGCGTTGCTTCTCGGATCCTATCCGTGGAGTGGACCACGAAACGCTTGATCTCCAAGATAACCTCACCTATCGAGAATACCCGTTCGTATTCTCGACCAAGCCGAGCGTACCACTCGGCGCCGGAATATCAAGTTTCTAAAGGTTCAATGGTCAAACCATTCCGAGCAAGAAGCAACTTGGGAAAGGGAGGATCGTCTTCGACTTGAGTATCCCACCTTTTCATAGCAGATCCTAAATCTCGGACGAGATTCTTTTGAGTGGGGTGAGTTGTCACATCCCGGATAGACCATGCATTAGGGTGTGCATCATGTTTAAATTTCATTTGAATTTGAAATGGGAAGGCAGAAACCCTGTAACACCCCCCTTAAAACAACTAGGGTTTACTAAAATTTATTTCAATGAATCCGAAATGCCCTTCAAAATGCTCATCCTCTTTGTTTGGGTTCAGAACCCATGTCAAAGGAGGTGCACCATTTTCTAGGTCACCTAAGGGTTCTAGAATTAATCCACAAGTTTTTGAAATGAGCATTTCAAATTATGAAAAATATTTTAAATGTTCAAAAATTGTCAAACCAAAATGTTTCATGTTGGGAATATTCCAACAAGTGACCAGGAGCATTTTGGTAATTTTTAAAATAGTTTTGGTATTTTTAAAACCCCAACAGAGTTCTGTAAAATAGAAAAAGCTTAAAAAAGGAAAAGCTTACACAGCTGCATGGCCCACCCACCCAGCCCAGCCAGCAGCGCAGCCATGAGCTGCTTGGCTCGGCCAGCAGCAGCTCGGTGCCGCCGGCGAGCGCAGGGCGCCACGCAGCTGGCCGCCGCCTGCTTCACCCTTCGCCGCCTCGCCGCCTGGACGGCCTCCACGTCGTCGCCCGACCCCAGGACACCCCATTCTCCCCCGCTCCTCTCTCTCTCTCCCCAACCTGGCCGACGCCATCGCCGACGCGCCATCACCGTCGCCAGTGCTCCCGCCGTCCATGCTCCTCCCCACCATGTCCAGCAGCTCCCGCACCCCACTAACCCTAGCTAGCCAAGTTCCGCTCGCTCTAAGTGCCCCGGCTACTACACCGACCTCGACCGAGCTCGGCCGCGGAGATCCCCATCGCCGCCGCCCGCATCAGACCGCCCCCGACCCCGACGAGGCTCTCTACGGGTTCACTGTGAGCCTGGCTACTCCCCCGTCCTCTCCGCTCTCTTCCTCTTGCACCACAACGAGCGCACGTCGATCACCCGAACGCACCGCCGCGGAGCTCGTCGCCGACGAGGCTCCGGCCACCCAACGGCCGCGCCACCCTGTCCATCGCACTCACCACGCCCCAACGGGCCTAACTATGCACTTCCCGTGCCTCGCCGAGCCCTCTAGCAACAAACCCGACATCACCCGAGGCCCGGCCGCCGCCCGACTCGTCGCCGGCGCCCACTCCGGCCACCCCTAACCCAACTGACCCCACCAAACACCGCGGCTCATCTCCAGCTCCACGTAGATGCTCCCCGCGCCTCATTTGGTGCCCGGAAAGTGCAAAAGCACTTTGCTCCGCCGCGCCTGGCCTCGCCGGCGGCTAGACGCCGGTGAGTTGACCCTGTCCGTGGGCCCTGTTGACTGCTCGAGTCAATGATGTGGGCCCCGGTTAACTAATTAGGATTAGTTCTAATTAATTTAATTAGTTAAACTAACCCTGACATGCGGGTCCCACTGGTCAGTTTGACCTGGACGACCCCGTTGACCCCCTGACGTCACGCTGACCTCATGCTGACGCATTAATTCAAATTCTGGATTTATTTTTATATAGTAAATTCCAGAATATAATTCAAATTTCAAATGCTTATAACTTTTTATCTATAACTCCAAATGCAAAGATTTATATATGAAAATTATCAGAAAAATACACTCTATCCATTGGTACAGGTTTCATGCATGTTAAAACAAGTTAACTATGCTGAATAACCAGAATAAGATATTGCACCATTAGGACTAATTCAAATGAGCTATCATTTGAATCCTTGATTCAAATGAGTTCATCCCTGTTCCTTCAACTTGCATTAGGCCAACACACATCCATATTGCCATGTCATAGCATGCATCATATTGTTGCATATTGTTTGTATGTTTATTTGGTTGTGTTTTCATGATAGGTTCTCCTCAAGATAACCTCGATTACCCATCGAAGGGCGTTCTCTACCCAGTTCCATCAGCAAGCAATTCATTGATCATTCCGATACAAACCCATGTTCTCGCTTCGCTCTCGTTTATCGCATTAAGACAACGCGATTCAACTGTTGTGTGCTGCGGTAGTTGAACCCACTTCCTTTGCATGACTGTCATTGCCACAAGAATTAGATGAAACCCACTAGTATGTGTAGGAGTTGATTGAGCCATGTTTGTGATTCCTACCATGCTATGCTTGCTATGCTTAGAGTTGTGTCAGTCCGGCTCATCGGGATGATGAACTGGAGTGAAAGGTTGTGTTGGTTCGAGAGTGAAAGTGTTGAACACGATTTGGTAAAGGTATCGATGAGAGGCCATGTAGGAGTACATGGTGGGTTGTTTCATTGAAGCGAACTTAAGAACTGAGATCTGTGTTTGTGATCCATGAACTAGCTACTACCACGCATTGGGCCCGAAACCAATGGACCCTCTCGCTTCTTAACCACCCTGCTCATAGTCCGGGAGTTGCAAGTAGTTTCGTGTTTGTAGCATCTTTGGGGCCGCACGCAACGCTGACCTTAGGGGTGGGTTGTGTTGTGGTAGGCACCGTGGCCTGTGTACCGAAAGTGCCCGTTTGGTATCTCGGGAACCCTGCACATCGTTCGGGGCTGTATGGGAAACCTCGGCGGACTCCTGCGGATGGAACCCGAATAGGCGATAAACCTGGACTAGGGACTTGAGTGTTTAGGTAGGCTGTGGCCGACACCCACGTTGGGCTTCCGCTTGAAGGTTGCAGTACATGTCGTAAACGATTTATAAGTGGTGAGCGTGTGTGAAGAAGTATACCCTGCAGGGTTAAATATGATCTATTGAATAGCCGTGTCCACGGAGAAGGACTTCAGGTTACCTATATCAGTTCATAGACAAGTAAATGGATACTACTAAAAGCCTCAAGATAAGTGTGAGTATCGTGGATGGCCCTCTCGGGGATGACGAGAGAGGATCCACGGTGGAGTATTGTGATGGTGATTAGTGGACTGCAATGCGACAAAATGCTTTACAAAGTGTGTCACGTGGGATAGCTTAGCCAAGAGTCAAAGCTGGCTTGCTGCAAATAACTCCACTTCCTTCCTTGAGAATGTGCATGTATGATAGGATTACGTGGTAAGACTTGCTGAGTACTTTTGTACTCATGTTTGTAATCAATATTTTTGAGAGGACTATACTACCCTCCGACGGATTCTATGTAGATGTTGACTTGACGAGTAAGCTAGCCACCGGTGGCGATCTAAGACTTGTGAAGGGCCATTGTAGATAGAAAGGCTCCAACAAGCTTTCTTTCTTTCTAGAGTCGTACTCGAGACATAATTTGCTTCCGCATGTGCTTGTATGATTGTATGACTTGAGTGTTGGGTCATGTGACCCCTACCTGTATGAATATGTTATGTATGGCTCCTCGGGCCTCTTAAATAAAGTACTTGAGTTGTAGAGTTTTGTTGTGATGCCTTGTTGTATTTACTCATATCGGGCATAATGCGTGTATGATTGAAATGCTTGGTATGAGTGGGATCCGACAATCTAGTTGTTTATCCTTGGCAGCCTCTCATATGGGGAAATGTAGTCTCGTGCTTCTGAGCGATAGTAGTCCGCTACAGCCCGGTTCACGGAGTCCTGCTAGCCCACACTACTGCTTGGACACTTGATCGCGGCATGTGATTCATTTCGTTCCTATGTACATCCTTCGGGAAATGTCACGCGGTGATACTTGAGTCCTGCCTAGCCTGCTACAGCCGGGATACGGAGTCCTGTTAGCCAGATGCTACAGCCCGAGTTCATCGTTGATGACCGACATGCTCAAGTGTTTCATGTATGCCTGTCCCCATAGGTTAGTGCCGCTTTGGGTTCACGACTAGCCATGTCGGCCCGGGTTCTTTGTCATGTGGATGCTAGCGACACTATCATATACGTGAGCCAAAAGACGCAAACGGTCCCGGGCCATGGTAAGGCGACACCCGTGGGAATACCGTGCGTGAGGCCGCAAAGTGATATGAGGTGTTACCAGCTAGGTCGATGTGACTTGGAATCGGGGTCCTGACAATTTTCCCCTGATCATTTTGGTATATATATAACCTATATAAAATATTTATAGTTTATGTTTTATCTCTGTTTTTGTTTTATTAAAAAATAAATTCAAAAAAATAGAAAACCCCCAGCGCCAACCAGGCCCCCCGCCCAGCCAGCCTTGAAAGCCCCCCACCGGCCCGAGCCCACTGAGGCGGCCCAGCCATAATCCCAGCCAGCCCGGCAAGCCGGCCTCACCTCGCCCAGCCCGAACCCACTTGGCGGTCGCCCTTCGCCCGCACCCTCTCTCTCTCTCTCTCGCAAGCAGGCCCCACCCCTTCTTCAACCCCGCCCCACGCCACGCCACACCACGATCGCCGGATCTCATGAGATCCGGGATGCCGATCCTCCCGATCGCCCCAGTTGCAACACGGCCCCCGCCTATATAAGCCGGGCCCCACTTATTCCCCACTCCCCCCTCGCCGGAGCTCCTCCTCCTCTCTCACGAGCTCACGGAGCCCGAACCTCCCCGCCGCCTTTTTAAATGCCGCCGTCGCCCCTACACCCTCCTGACCCCACCGACTCCACCAAGATCACCCCGAGCTCGTCACGCACCCTTGAGCCACTCCACCGACCTCCCCGACGACCGGAGAGGCCAGCGCACTCGTCGTCGCCGCCGCCGCCGCCGCCGCCGAGCTCTGGTAAGTCGCCGGAATCTCCTCCCCCGTCCGATGCGCAATCTACGGTGTAGATTAGACCCAAGAAGAATGCGTGTTTTAATAAAACCGCCGGTTCGACCGGTTTAGTCCGGTTAGTTTTAAGTTAGGGTTTTATTTTTAGCCCGGCCCGATTCAGTTTAACCCTAGGCCCGTTTAGTTTATATTACGCACAGTGCGTAGTTTAGGCCCATTAGGCCCTTTTTCTTTTATTTTCATTTTCTGTTTTAACAGAATAGTTCCTGTTTTGAAAAATTCATATCTTTTATTCTGTTTAATATTTTTAGGTGATTCTTTTTTTGTTGGTTTGCAAATTTTCTATAGTTTCCGTAGAAAGTATATTTAGCTATGTTAAAATTAATTAAAATTGCTTTAATTTAGTTTTAGTCAGAATAGTAAATCTGCTATAACTTGAGTTAGAAAAATTATTTTTGGATGATTCTTTTTGTCCCAACTTTATTTTGACATTGCCAAACCATAGGAATTAATTTGGGTATTTTAGGATTAATAAATAAATAGTTTTAAGTAGAATCTTGTTAATCCTAATTAATTAACTAGCTACTGTTTTCCTATTATTTTAATTAGTAAATAAATTTATTTTTAACATGTGATTGATTATTCTAGGATAGTTTCTGTCACTTTATAGGATGAACTTTTATTTATAATAAATAAAAGTTTTATTTTATTTTCTTAATAGGAATTGAATTAGGCCTAATAGGAGTTTCATAATAGATTTTAAATTAATTCTTTTTGCTCCTAGTTGCTTAATGAAATCTTTTCTGTTAAGTAACATAAAACCATGATTAGGTTATGTTAAGAAAATTTTTGTTATATAAAACCACTTTTAGTTGTTGTTTGAAGTAGGAAACTTGATTTGGATTTCTTTTGAGTTTCCCTTTGGGTTTTGCTTTGGTTGTTTTGATGTGTTATGTTGCTATTGTTATGCTATTGTATTATGTGATCCTATGCTATATGCTTATTGTGATCATTGTTTGTCTCGGTAGAGTTTCCGGAGTGCGAAGCTTGCTACTACGAATCTTTAGCTTACGAGGATCATCGGCAAGGCAAGTTTTGATCATGTTATTTTCTATACCTATGTTTTTGTGCATTAGAAATTATCACCACCCCACCCTGCATGCAATAGTTGAAATTTTGAAGTTATTAATCTTGAGTAGTATCATGTGGTAGGATGAACCAATCCCCTTGTTACCATGACCCCGGGACGAAGTAGTTTACCTTGCTATGCTCGTAGACGGGTTTTGGTTGAGTGAAATTCATAAGCAAGATGTGAGAGTCAATGATGATGACAACCCCATGAACTACAATGATCAAGATGGACTTTGAAATTCACTACTGGGTGGAGGACGGTTGAGGGCACCCTAGAGAACCCAGTGGTTGGCCGGGATGCATGGAGAAGTGCCATGACATCTTGCGGAAAGCTTCACCCAGCCACGAAGAGACGGATGGATGCCCCATGACCGAAGCTTACCTGCAGCCGCAAGCCATTATGGGCTCGGCTGGGTTAACCCTAGTAGTGACGCTGGCTGGGCGGTACTACGAGATGTAGAAGAACGGTAGGATTGGATGGGTACCGGCGGTAGCGGAAGAACTCTTTGGAAGACCTGTTTCATTAGTCCGTCTTCAAACACCATGAAGTGCGAAGACTTAAAAGGAGGAATGATTCTTGCGGGAAAGTCGCAAAACCTCTGCAGAGTTTAAAGATCTAATCGATTAGCCGTGTCCCCGGTTACGGACAATTTGAGCCTCTGGAACTTGGAAGTATTCGGAAATCTCAACACTAAAACTAATGAATTAATTTGAGGGGTTTATGACTTAATAATTTGGGAACGAGATATTGGTTGGCGGAACCATCTCAATAACTACCAACAATTTGTAGTAATTTTGCAAGCAAGTCCACTGTAGTAGGAGAAAATTGGCTTTTAAAAATGATGAAACTTAGAGCTCCACAGCCAAAATGCATATAGTGTTAGTAACTTTATTATTGTTATTCTTCATGACTTGCCAGCTTATTCAAAAGCTGACCTACACGGCTGCAACGTTTTATGTTGCGAGAGGTTTATTCGATCAGGGAGTGAGGCTACGCTCCGCGCTTGGCGATTGCCCTTTGAGTCGGATGGACTCGCTTTATCTTCTCGCTTCAAAGGCATTAGTAGTTTATTTCTCATGAGTTGGCCTTGAGCGAATTTATTCTCTTGTAATAAAGACTCTATATGAGAACCGTGTAATAAATTCAGGTGTGATTGAACTTTGATTATTTCATCGATGTCTTGTGAGTACCGGCATGATCTTGGGATGAATATGTATACGAGATTTGACCGATTTTGGGTCAGGTCGCTACACGCGGAAGGTTCGGTCCGGAGAGGAGTCCGCACCTTGAAGTCTAAGCTTCGCAAGGACATGTGTAGTGTTATTTCTCGATCGCCGTAGAGATTACAGCCCCCGAGGCGGCGTCCAGCCACCCGTCCTCGATTGGCACAGTCGGCTTCGAGCTAAGGGTCGGAGCGGACACTGGTGCGGCCTCCAGGACACTGTTCGGCGGCAGAGCTAGATCATGCCCGTCGTGACAGTGCGGCGCGCTTGGTTGTGGCTCGAACCCGTCGAAGATCAAGTCTCCGCGGACGTCGACCGTGTAGTTTAAACTTCCAAATCTGACCTGATGGCCAGGGGCGTAGCTTTCGATCTGCTCCAGACGCTGCTTAATTGGCCCGCAGCAAAGCCGCCGAATCTGAAGATCTGTCCGGGAGAAAAGTCTCACCGGACCGCATCATTGTTGATGATCGGAGGAGCCATCGTGCCTAAAGGTGACGACCTGAGGAACTCTCAATGAAAGCACCAATGTCGGTGTCAAAACGGCGGATCTCGGGTAGGGGTCCCAATCTGTGCGTCTAGGCGGATGGTAACAGGAGACAAGGGACACGATGTTTTTACCCAGGTTCGGGCCCTCTCGATGGAGGTAAAACCCTACTCCTGCTTGATTAATATTGATGATATGGGTAGTACAAGAGTAGATCTACCACGAGATCAGAGAGGCTAAACCCTAGAAGCTAGCCTATGGTGTGATTGTTGTTCGTCCTACGGACTAAAACCCTCCGGTTTATATAGACACCGAAGAGGTTTAGGGTTACATAGAGTCGGTTACAAATGGGAGGAGATCTACATATCCGTATCGCCAAGCTTGCCTTCCACGCCAAGGAAAGTCCCATCCGGACATGGGACGAAGTCTTCAATCTTGTATCTTCATAGTCCAGGAGTCCAGCCAAAGGTCATAGTCCGGCCATCCGAACACCCCTAATCCAGGACTCCCTCAGGCTGCACTAACAAGAAATACAGTGATGAGTTTGGACACATGATGCAAGAGCAATATCAGATGTCCATGATGGGTGAGCTGAAGTTCTTCCTTGGTCTTCAAATTCCTTAGCAGAGCAACGACATCTTCATATCTCAAGAGAAATACCTCAAAGACTGCCTGAAGAAGTTTGGAATGCAAGACTGCAAAGGTTACACGACGCCAATGCCAACCAAGAGTCATCTGGGTCCTGACGCCAATGGTAAAGAGTTCGATCAAAAGGTATACCGCTCCATGATTGGTTCTTTACTTTATTTATGTGCATCTAGGCCAGATATCATGCTTAGTGTTTGCATGTGTGCCCGATTCCAAGCGGCACCAAAGTAACTGCATCACTTAGCTGTGAAGCGAATTCTTCGATATTTGGCTTACACCCCAATGCTAGGATTATGGTATCCAAAGGACTCAGAGTTTGATCTAGTTGGATTCTCGGATGCTGATTATGCTGGTGACAAGGTGGATCGCAAGTCTACATCAGGCACATGTCACTTTCTGGGACGATCACTTGTTTGTTGGTCTTCTAAGAAGCGTAACTGTATATCTCTCTCCTTCGCTGAATCTGAATACATTGCTCTTTGGATCTTGCTGCGCTCGGCTTCTATGGATGAAAAAAACACTCAAGGACTATGGCATCCATCGGCGCAAGTACCACTCTCTGCGACAATGAAAGTGCCATCAAGATTGCCAACAACCCAGTTCAGCACTAGAATACAAAGCATATTGAGATTCGTCATCACTTTCTCAGAGATCATGTCATCAAAGAAGATATTGATATCATTCACGTCAACACTGAAGAGCAATTGGCAGACATCTTCACAAAGCCCTTGGATGAGAAAAGGTTTTACAAGTTGTGGTGTGAGCTAAATATCTTGGAATCCTCGAATGTCCTGTGATTAGGCACACATCCTAACACTTATGCATGTTGATGACTTAGATGTGCAACACACGATGTAATGTATGTCTTCAATCAATGAAGACTTACACTTTGAGTGTGAATACATTAATGCAGAATTTGACTTCGGAGCGCACGATAATTGGGCGCCATTTCTGGGTCTAATACTTCCTATACGGTGGGTAACACCACCACCAAATTCTTGTTTGGTGTGTTTTTATCTTGGCGTTACATTTGCTAAGTCTTCGCATTTGATTTATCTTCAACATTGATTTGTCTTCATGTTGATCTTCACTTTGTTGATTTGGCCTTACTTAGATATATACATATACTTGTGTTCTGTCCTCTACAACACTCACTTATAGCTATGTCTTCTCGTTTGAATCTTTTGGACTAAGTGAATGTGATCGGACCCTAACCTCGTCTATGCTTCTACCTCAAATTCTATATATCCAAATCATATGCATTCTATTGAAACCGTCGAATGTCTTCTCTGCGTCCTTGTCAGCAGAAGATACAGAGACAAACATTGAATCTGTTTTAAATGCTCAATCCTTATTGCCTGAAACCCGGAGAAGCCGGAACGACCACCGGATAGTCCAGGCGTGCATGGGAACATGGAACAACTTCCAATGTGTTGCATGTTCTCCACGTGTCCCTCAGATGTGAACCGCCAGGGGCACCTGCGTAATTGCGCTATGCTGTCCCTCTCCTTATAAATACACATCACATCACGGTCAAAATCTTTCCTCCACCTCTCCTCCTCGACAAACCCTAGCGCCACCGCTAGCTCGCGACGACGCCGGCGACGAAGCGCTTAGCTGCCGCGACCTCGTCGACGCCGTCCTCACGCCGGCCGTGGACCTCGTCTTCTCCGCCACCGCCGTAGGTGTCCTCCGTCACCAAGTTAGGGCACGAAAGATTGAACTGCTCGACCTCCTATCTACTCCATCAAGCAGTTCTTCGTGTGGTAATTCAAACTCACTTTTTACTGCCTTTTTGATCCGATAGATTCATCTTTCTTCACCAAAAGTGGTTTCTGAGGCCACAAATTTGGATCTATCATGTTCTGCATCTCATAATATGCCTAGTATATTCACTTATGCTTCACACATAGTTAGATTCCTCACTTGTACCTATTCTTGGATTCGTACAAATCTGGAACCAACTCTCAACATATAAGTGAATGTCTTCGCGCTATGAGGTCAATGTCTTCAAACTGATTTATTTTCAAAATCTCATGAGAATGCATATGACCTCTTCCCCTTCCCTCACATCTCTAATGTTGTCACAGGTACATGTCCATGGGAGAATCCCTTGGTTCTCATAGTCTGCATTCATTTGCAGAGTTCTTACAGCATCACATCAATTCTCCTGAAGCTAGTTCTTGTCTGACCAGCAGACGGAAGACTTTGACAGCTTTGAAGCCATTCAGTCTGAACTTCATGGTCACAGAAAAGTCTGCAAGGAAGGGCGGCAGGCAGCGTCGTGGGCGCACATCAAGGGATTTGCCACCAGATCTTTATGAGTTGTACAAGACTGATCCAGAAGAGGATTACAATCAGCGCAAAACTCGAATCCAGTGGATTCGAAGATATTGGGCCGAGCAATGGTTCAAATACAAGTTCGTGACCCAGGAGTATGCTGAGAAAAATGCCATAAAGTGTCCTTGGGGTGATATTCTCTTTCGAAATCTTCAACCCAAGAACAGAGCTGAAGCTATTGCTCAGGGTTTCTACCCCTGTATGGTTCATGGACCACAGCCTGCCAATGCCGACCCATCATCATTGCTATGGTGTCGTGACGATAATATTTTCAAGCGCAACTTTCATACTGCAAAGGCACCGGCCAAAGAGAACAAGAAATCGCTGGGAATAGACTTCAACCCCGGTCCTTCTGCTCCTCGGGATGATGGCACATGTGATGCCAATCCCAATGTCATCGGCCCCTTCAACAACTTTGATGGTCTCCTCTCCTACATCCCCGCTCAGAGAGATGAAGTTGATTCTGATGAAGCTCATGCTCCCCCGAAGCCTAAAAAGCAGAAGAAACCCAAGGCTTCAAAGCCCTCCACTGCACCAAGAGCTTCACGTGCGAAGCCTCTGGCCACTGCTCCTCCTGCACCAAGTGTGCATTCTGAAGATCTTTCTCGCATCTCCAAGTCTGAGAAGAAGAAGAAGCCCATGCAGATTACTGGTCAAGTGCTGACCCAGCTGCCGTTCTGAGGAATGAGAACGAAGCCATTGATCTGTCAAGTGATGACGACCTTGGCGACGACGCTCTCGAGCTGCTAATAAAGAGCAAGCAAGAGGCGGAAATCTTCAACGATCTTCCCCTTTTCGATGTGGACATCCTGAACAAGTTCATTGATGAGTGGATTGATAGTCCAAACCTCAGTTTTGATGATCTTCAGCTCCCAATTGGCCTCAACGTCTCCTTCCACGGAGCCATTGCTCCTGAGCTGGCTCTAGCTCAGAAAATTGTTGAACTGAAGAACAAGATTGACTATGAAAAATCCCAGTTCAAGAAGCATATGGCCAAGCTCAGTGTGACTGATGTCCAAAACTTCAAACAAATGATGCATGATCTCAAGGAGGTGTTTCACAAGAAATGTGACGAAGCTAAAGGTTCACGCGAGCGCATGAAACTCCTTGCTGCCAAATGTGTTCAAGCTTACAATGATGCCGAGAAGCGCAAGGCACTTGGGCGTCCCAACATCGACCCCAAGATGGCTGCCAAGAAGAAGAAGAAGCCTGCTGTGGACCCAGCTGAAGCATCTAGGTAGGAAGAACCTTGCATTGTCTTCCCCGCCAGTATGACAGGCGTGAAGCCAAAGGTCCCCACAGTAGCTTCAGAACTCAAGAAAATAAGGACAGCCAAAGCCGAAGCTAGAAAGCGCAAGTCCAAGAACACCACTGATGATGCTCCACCAACCAAGAAAAGAAAGACAAAGAAGAAAGATCGGGCTGCTCCCATAGAGCCCCTTGTTGTCGAGCCAATCTCAGTTGATCGTCCTATGTCCACACACCAAGAGCGTCGATTGATAGTTCACAAGCCTGCTACCACAGAGGCTCCTGAAGCTCAAGAAGATCCAGCGGTTGACCACACCGCAGCTGAAGACATTGGTCCCCAAGACAATGTAGATGATGATGAAGTCCTTCCTCAGATCGAGCACAAAATGGTAGCATTGCCTGTTCTCACGAACAACGAACTCATCAGCATTGGTCGTCCTTTGATGCCAATTGCTCAGGATGATTCATGGGCTAATCACCCTCAAGACTCCCCCCGTGAAGAAGAATCACCAAGTACTCCCCCAACTCAAGTCAGCACTCCGGTGCTTGATAATGACGACTTTGAGGCCCAGCCAACTCCCTCTCCACAAGCGTCGCCCGTTTTTCACAGGCTTCGCAAAGGACCAAGGCTCCAAATCACTCTTTCGAGTGCTCCAGAAGGAGAAGAGCACCACCACTCAGTATCACGCCAAGTGTTTTCTGAAGCCACTCCAGCTGTGAACATCTCAGAGTCTAAAGCCAAAACTGCTGAAGACATTCCGGCTGCATCAGCCGATGATCAAGAAGAAGAACGTGTTGCTACACCCCCGTCCAACCAAGAAGCTGTTCTCGAGGAGAATGTGTCCGACCCTCCAGCTACTCGAGTGGAGGTTGATAATATTGAGGCTGCCACCAACATCAATACTGAAGCCAATGATGTTTTTTTTGACTGTGCACTGTAGGGAAAAAACCCCACAGCCTATCATTTTATTCCAACCCATAATGTTACAATATATACAAGGTTATGAAGAATAACCCCAAATAAAAAGCCTAAACTAAGCTAGAAAAAAGGTAAAACTACATCAAGGGGGAAGAAAAGTTACCCAACGAACAAGGCTATCCTTGAATCTAGGCTTAATCCTAAAGGAGAGTAAAGATATGTCATGTACAAAAGATCTCCTCCAATGATTGAAGCTAGGTCTGATATGCCTAAAGACTTTTGCATTCCTAATCAGCCAAATATTCCAGCAAGCAGTGAACACCACTTCAGCAAAGAAAGGCTTATTGAAGTCCCTTCTGGCATTAACTGCAATTTCTATCATGTTGTTACCTTGAGACCAATCAATCTGAAGGTAATTCCACACACGCTGGCTAAAGAGACAATTGAAAAAGAGGTGATCCCTATCTTCCCTGACCTGCAAATGACAGAGCACACAAGAGATCTCATCTTCAATATGCCAATGCCTTCTCTCAACCATGTCCTTAGTATTCAACCTGTCCATGATCATCATCCAGGCAAAAACCTTTATTTTCATTGTGCAAGAGCTTGACCAAATCCAATTCAGAAGGGGATTAAATGGCAGATTCAAATGCATTTGGATGTAAAACCTCTTGGGGTATAGAATTTATCAGATCCATGCCAGTACCACACATCCATTGCAGAAGGTTCAACCTCATGATGCAGCAGCAAATCTTTAAGAGAAAGAAACTCCATGTAAGCCTACTCAGATAAAGGCAAATTAAACCAACAAATCAGGTCTGAACAAACCAAGGCCTCTTTGACAGTTGACAGAGCATCTTTGCAGTAAGAAAAGAGCCTAGGGAATCTTTGCTGCAAAGGGGTAACAGAATTTCCTAGCTGCCATTTGTCATACCAGAATAAAGCAGTATCCCCCTGATTGACCTTAATCCAAGTCACCTCTCTGAAATGGTCCACCAACTTGAGGATATCCTTCCACCAAAAAGATCCACATGAAGATGTACCCTGTGGTACAACCCCATGATAGTAAGAATTCCAGACAAGATTAACCCAAGGAACTGCAGCCTTATTGAAGAACTTGTTCAACTGTTTGAGAAGCAAGCCAACATTCTGAATTCCAAGATTCAAAATACCCAACCCACCTCTATTTTTAGGCATGCAGATCAGCTCCCAAGCAGCCAAAGAGGGGGCAGGCTCTTGTCTATTCTTTCTCCACAAACACTGCCTTTGAATCCTTTGCAACTGCTTTAAAATTCCAGGATTAATCAGCAAACTACACAGGAAAAAAATAGGAAGAGATGACAGAGCAGAGTTTAAGTACTGGAGCCTCCCCCCTTGGGCCAAAAAGGAGGAGCTAGCAGTCATTCTTCTTTCCATGCAATCCACCAAGGGCATAAGATCAATCATTTTAGGCTTAGTAGTGCCAACAGGAAGACCCAGGTAAGTAAAAGGCATAGTTCCTACTTGGCAACCAAAAATATCAGCCAATCTCTTTGTCTCCTCCTGAGAAACATTAATTGGGATCATGCAAGATTTATGGTAGTTAACATCCAATCCAGTGGATTGAGAGAAGACCAACAACATTTCTCTTTAGAGCCAGCAACTGACTATCCACAGTAGGCACAATTATCAATGCGTCATCAACATATTGAATGATTGGATAATCTTTATCATGGCATGGAATTGGCAGCTGCAGATCACCCTTGGCATGCATCTCATTAACAACTGACCGCAGCAGATCAGCATCCAAAACAAAGAGGAGAGGTGAGATAGGATCACCTTGCCTGACCCCCTTCTTGCACAAGAATTTTTTACCAGGCACACCATTAAGCAACACTGAAGAAGAACCAATAGTCAAAAGCTCCCTGATCCAACCAATCCATTTCTCATTAAAGCCCTTATACTTCATGATCTCAAAAATAACATAGTGCTCAATGGAGTCAAAGGATTTTTCAAAGTCAAGCTTAAGGATGAGAATGGGCCTCTTAGATTAATGACATTGATGCAAATACTCCAAAGTCCATCCAATACAATCCTGAATTGTTCTTGATTTAATGAAGCCATACTAATTTTTATGAATGCATTCCATAATGAGCTCTTGGAACCTGTTGGCAACAATTTTAGAAAGGAATTTTACCCCCAATCCAGTTAAAGACAAAGGTCTATAATCCCCCACTCCCTCAGGAGCAAGCTTTTTAGGGATCAAGGTAATATAGGAGGAGTTCAAATTAGCAAGATGTGCAGATCCATCATAAAACTCCTGAGCAAGAGCAAAAAACTCCTTGCTAATAAGAGGCCAGCATTTCTTAAAAAAGAGACCATTAAAACCATCAGGTCCAGGGGCCCTGCCCACTGGCATATGCTTCACCACATTCTGAATCTCCTCTACTGTGAAGGGCTTGGTTAAAGCATCTCAGCCAGGAACAGGATTAAGTAGAGTGCTTAAATCAAAACCCATATTAATTCCTCTAGAAGTGCCCATTCTCCCCTTGAAAGCAGACCAAATAATGCCTTCCATCTGACTATGTTCAGAGATTATTGTACCATCCTGCAGTTGAAGACTAGCAATAGAGTTTCTTCTGTGCCTTTCAGTAGACATTGCATGGAAGAACTTAGTGTTCTCCTCCCCCACTTTGATATATCTGATTGTGCACCTTTTCTTCCAGTACAAGAACTGAAGATGTAGCAGATGTTCCACATGCAGTTTAACAATCTTCCTGAAATTAAATTCTTGCCTAAACAAGGGCCTCAACTCCTCAAGATTATCCAAGATGATCACCACCTTATTACATTTATCAATCAAAATTTTAAGCTTAGAAATCCCCAGCTTCCATTTCTTCAGATCCTGCCTGAGAGTTTTCAGTTTATCAGCAATAATAGCAGTTATATGTGTTTTCCTTGAGGGTTTCTCCCAAGACTGCTTCACACAATCATAAAACCCCTCCATTTTAACCCAGAAGTTCTCAAACCTGAAGATATTAGCTTTAGGAATGTTTGTGCTGATGAAAACCACACACGGGACATGGTCAGAGGCAGTCCTGGCCAAAGGCAGCACTTCAGAAAAAGGATAGCAAGAAATCCAGTTGGTTGAGGTGAAAAACCAGTCAAGCTGCTCTAAAAGTGGAGCATCCTGCATATTGGACCAGGTGACGGATCTGCCCTTCAAAGGTAGCTCAAGCAGACCTAGGTGCCCAATAATCTCATTAAAAGTGAATATGTCATTAAGATCCCCTCCTAGCAGATTCCTATTTTCAATTGATCTGATAAAATTAAAATCTCCTAGGAGCAGCCAGTTGTCCTCAATAGGGATATTCAAATGATAGAGCCAATTAACAAAAATGTCCCTAGGTTCACCTTGACAAGGCCCATAAACAGATACTAGAGTCCACTGTTCATTATTGTGCCTGGAAGTAAAATTGATAACCACAGCAAAAGGATGGGTTTCCACAAGCATACCAAACAGAATTGTGGAGTTCCAGACAACAAGAATACCCCCAGAAGCACCCTTAGAGGGAGCAAAAGCAAACAAATCAAAATGTTTGGGGCAAAAAGCCCTAATATCTCTGCTGTCAAAAGAACTACATTTAGTTTCTTGGAAACAGGCCACCACACATTGGCTTTCCTCAATTTTTTGCTTAACAGCACGCTGTCGAGCAGGGGAATTAAGACCTCGCACGTTCCAGCAAAGCACACTCCATTTCCTAAAAGATGTCTGATTCATGATAAACGACAGAGGAGCAGCAATAAAGCAACACCATGTAATAGTGTCCAGATTATAAAGCCCAGATCCCGCACATATGACAAAGTGCATTATTACAGACCACGACAATCACCGAAGGATTAAAAGATAAAACTAGAGAACAAATTCCTCTAGCACAAACAAAAGTAGCCCAGACATAAACAACCAAATTAAGGGCTTGCCAAACCCATGGGAGCACCCTGAGATCAGACATCAGATGTCGGGGGTTGGGTGCGACATATGCCAAAGGATGGCTTATCATGGTGGGAGCGAGTAGAACGTTGCCGGTGCCCGGAAGCGGGATGAGGTGTAGACACGAACGCCGGTGTACTTTACCCAGGTTCGGGGCTCTCCTAGGAGATAACACCCCTAGTCCTGCTCTGCGGGGTCTCCGCATGATCACTAAGGCCAAGTGAGTACAAGGTTGCTCCTTGAGCTGTATGCTGGAGGTAGGAGAAGGCAAGGCTTGCTCTCTCCTTCCTATATGATCTGGTCTAGTGCTAATGGATTCGAACCCCTTGCATGGGTGCCCTGGGGGCTTTATATAGGCCTACCCCCCCGGGTACAATGGTAACAGTGGTATGAGGCCCAGTGTCGATCTCTTGATCGCCCGGCTTCTCCGTCGGCTGCTGGGGCCCGCCGACCGGTCCGGTACGGAGCCGACAAGCCGTATCCACCGCTGGCGGGTCTTGCTGGCTGCTGATTACTGTAGCCGTGCTTCTAATGATGTAGGCTTGGTCATGGGGTCGTGGCTACAGCTCCACCGCCTGGCGGGCGATTACTGTAGCCACTCCCCGTCTCGTCTGGTTAATGGTGCATGGGGCCCGTGGGAGGGGCTGACCGACTCCCAGGGGCCGACTCCCACAGGGTCCGATTGGTGGCGCTCTTGCCGTCTTCTGGACTTTCGCTGAGTGGTGGGACCCGCCGTCCTTAGGTCGTACAGACAGGCCGTCGTGGGTGCAGGACTCCGCCCACTGGTGCTAATGTCAGGGATGGCATGGCAACAGTGCCGTGCCGGACGGGGATCTCCACGGGTACAACGCACTGTGGCCACGCCAGCCTTTGGAAAGGGGAGGGAGTGGGCTTCACTGTAGCCACTCCCCATCCCGTCCCCCTTGATGAGGGCATGGTTATTGTTGGTGCCGCGGGCCGAATCCCCATGGCCGGCTTCTCTGGAAGCCGCCTGGTAGGAGTCGGTTTGTCTTGACCTCGCCTCTAGGACTCGGCCGCGTGCGGGTAGTCGGCTGTTCCTCCAGCCGGCCTCCAGAAGGCGGCTCTTCATCTTGGCGTCTTGAGGGGCGCAGTCAACTCTGATGTTTTGAAAGACTCTGGGCTTCGGGTTAGCCTACCCGTGGCCCATTACTCCGACTGTAGTCCCCGAAGCTGGTGAGGTGCCGCGGACGATCTGCCGAGGAGCCTCAGCAGTTTCTCTCTCCGAGTTCCTGAGGTGAAAACCTCGTTGACTTCTGTCGGGCCGACTGCTAGGAGCCGGTTTTGCCCAATTTTGACTTGCCCAAAGTTTTCAAACGCTTCGGCGGGATCCTAATGGTGTGCTGGCTAAGCCTCCAGGGTGCCACCTGTTCGGGCCCGTCACGTGGCAACACGCGGCCCGGCCAGTCTGCTCACCCATGCGCGCGACGGGACAGGCCTACAGGCGGGGCCCGTCACTACCGCACCTCGGCGCTTGGCGGATCCGCTCTTGATCGTGGCGGCGATTAGGAGTTCCCAGATTCTTCGGCGCAGTAATTTTCTTGCGATGAGCGTGGGGAGTGCGTGGTATGATAAATCCCGACCGCCCCTCGGCCGCATCCATGGGTCTATAAGTAGGGAGAGGAGGGGGAGCGGCGGAGCACGTGCGCCCCTCCTCCATACTGCTTCTTCTTCATCTTCTTCTTCCTCACGCCGCCGCGCCCAAGCTACGCCGAGCGCCGTGGTGATCTGTTCACGATGAGCTCATCCGCCGCCGCGCCCCCCTCGATGACTCCGGCACCTGGGACGGCTCGGAGGTCCACGACGACCACGTCGAATTCCTCCATAAGACCGTCGGCTTCGAGCAGGACTTGGCAGGGTCCGCCTCGCCATGGGGAGAAATCTCGCCGGCGCCCAGAGGAAGGCGGCGGGTCGTCTTCGCTTCGCATTGCTGCGCGACCCTAAACCTGCCGTGCGAGCAGCTTCTTCGCGGCTTCCTCGAGTTCTCGGCCTCGGCCGCACCACCTCACCCCCAACACGGTGGTGCTTGTTGTCATAAATGCCTGCATGTGAAGGCTTCCTCGGCGTCCTCCCCACCATCGAGCTTTGGGGAGTTCTTCTACTCAAGCTCGGCACTCAAGCAGCGGCGTGCCCGGCTCGATCTTGGCGCGTTCATCGCCCGTCTGCGGAGATCGAGGGCCGACAACCCATTTCCCTCCATCAAGCTGATAAAGTCGGTGAAGATGTGGCAGTGATCGTATTTCTCGTGAAGCGTCTTTGTGGAGGCGGCGGGTCAATCTGCCGACCCTCGTGGCGGCCCGCCCGGCGGGAGGCAGCCCAAGTGGTAAATGTCGGGCTAGAGGCGCCGCGCCCGGAGGCCGGCGCCCGTCCGCGACTTCGATCTTGGCCGATCGGAGGTCGGACTGGTCCAGATCTGCTGGCGCCGCCGTGGTGCGCCGAGTTCTCCCGCTCAAGTCGCCCCCATGATATGCCGGATGGCGGGCACCTGGACCCGAGTCGGATGTGCACAAGTACATGCCTCACGAGGTAGCCTATATGGTGAACTACCTTGCGGACTGCAAGCTCTTGGAGGATTGGCAGTTTGGCAAGGAGCCGTATTCAGGTGCCAACCCACTGCCTGTAGTGAGTTGCTTCTTTTCTTCTTTCTTTAACTTTTTTGACTTCTTTCTTGCCGAGTTCGTCTTGTCCGTCCTCACCAGTCGGCTTTGGTCAGAACCCCTCCTCCACCCAGCAGCCGGCACCGCGGGGTAGGCCCGCGAATTCCTCGCCGACCGGGCGGAGAGTGACATCGACGACCCCGATCTGGGGGCGGCGGCCTTGGAAGACGACGCCGAGGGAGGAGGCGGCCCGCGACTTGGGGCCAGTCTCGAGGACTGGCCTGACGATGACGAGGAGGTCGCCCCCGCCACCAGACAGGAGTCGGCCAGCCCGGCGCAAGCTCTTCTGCCGCGCCAGATGCTCAAGGCGGCGCGAAGAAGCGCAGGGCCGTGCCGAGCCTGTTCGGCAGTCGGCCGAAGAAGCCCAAGAGCTCGGCCGCGGTGACCAATCGGGACGAGGCGACCGCGAAGGCCATCCGCTTCCGCAAGGAGGTGAAGAAGCCGCCGCTGGTATCCGCCTAAGTGCTCCTGCCCTTCGCTTTTATTTTTTCTTTGTTGGTCTTGTTTGAGTCTTTACTTGTTTTCCCTTGGTCTAGGGCTCCCCTCTCTCTTGAGAGGGTCGCTGCCGCCTCAGTCATGGGGTCGGTGGAGACTTCCGCCACCACTCGGAGGATTGACCCCGCCGCCGACCTCCGGGAGGCGACAAAAAAAACGCGCAAGAAAGCCTTGAGCAAGAGCCGCCCGCTTTGGAGAAAGCGGAGGCCGACAAAACAAAACCGCCGCCAAGAAAAGCTGGCGGAGGCGAGGCAGCTGTCGGCGAAAAACAGGCTAGCCGCCGCCGCCCGATCGGCGGTTTAAATCACCCCGCTGAACTCCGCGCCACCGCCTCCGGAGTCCACAGAGCAGACTGGGGAAGCCGACGATGAGAACCCGGCCATGGAGAAGGACGGCGGCGAAGATTCCATGCCAGATGTGATCGTGCCGCCACCGCTGCCGTCTGGAAGCGCACAAGGCGAGCAGCCAGTGGATCCACCGGTGCCGCCTACTGAAGACGAGGTGGTAGCGAGCCTACTCCTCCAAGCCGGCATGCCGACGCGTCGCCGCCTTGCGAAGGCGACCTCGGCGCCACGCCCCTTGGAAACCGGCGCCGCGAGCTCCACGATCCCAGACACCGAGGCGACGAGCGCCGTACCCACAGGGTGGGTGCGGGGCGGCGGGATAGGCCCGTTGAACCAGGCGCTTCTGGACGTCCAGGAGAAGATCCGAGCCGAGGGCGACGCCATCCAGAACTGCACCAAGGCGCATCTGGCGTCGCGAGCAGCCATCCGGGTACATTTCCTCCTTCTTTGTTTTGTTTCTTGTTCTTCTCGTAGAGGCGCGGCTACCTGCTGGTTATAATCCCGAGTTTGGGCGGCTCTTTGGCGGCTCGGAACTCTAACCGCTGAGTTCCAAGCACTAACACTTGTCTGAGATTTTTGTCACAGGACTACCATAATCTTCGTGCGACTGCTTTCAATCGCAACGTTGAAGATCTGGCCAAGCGGACCGCCGACTTGATGGGAAGTCGGAGTGAGTCCTCTTCCTTCTTTCTTGAGGCGCTAAGCTCTCATGAGCTATAATCCCGAGATGTGGGCCGACTGCTGAGCTGTCAGGCCGGATCTCCCCGGCGACCTTGTTCTTCTTTTGATGATTTATTTCTTGGAGGGCTTGGCCTGCCACCAACTGTAATCCACGAGATTGAGCCGCTGCTGGCGGTGGCCGGATCTCCCTGATGACCTTCTCCCTTGTTGACGACTAACGCCCTCTTTCTTCTTCTTCAGAGGCCAACGCCACCCTGCAGCAGCAGCTGGGCGAGGCCAACACCGCGTTGGATGCCAAGGGGGAGGAGTGCAAAAAGCTGGCCGCAGAGCATGATCTGCTGGTCACGCAGCTGGCGGAGCAGAAGGAGCTGCTCAAAAAGGCCGAGAAGGAGGCAGAGGATAAAGAGACCGCCCTCCTTGCCGAATTCGCGACCGAGCGCTCCGCCTGGACCGACAAGGAGGCGATGCTGGCCTCCGGCTTCCATGAGATTGAGGATCTCGTTGACGGTGAGTTCCCCCTTATCTTCTTTTTTGGGTTGACGGCTGTTGGTCGAGCCGACTTCTGGTTTTTTTCACTTCTTTCTTCATTCGTCTGTCTTGGCAGACTTCTTCCTTGGCCACTCGCAGGCAGCCAACCAAGCCATCGAGGCTGATCGCGAAGGGCGGAGGGCGGAAGGCGCGGAGATCGCTGCCGACGCCCCCCGAACTCTCAACGAGCAGATCTTGAGCATCGAGGCTCGCCTTCGGCTGTCCCACCGAATGTTGCGCCGGCTTCAGCGTCTCGGCGCCCAGGCGATCGCCGCCCTGTGGCCAGATATGCCGGCTCTGCGCACTCCCAGTCGGACTGCCGATTGGCTGGAGGTCGCGGCTGGCCGTCTTGAGGCCTGGAAGGGCTCCTCGGCCTGGGCCGGAGTGCGCCGGGCCTTGGAGTTCATCAAGGTGTGGTATCCTGGGCTGAGCCTAGACCAGCTAGCCACGTTCCGGCTGGAGGCCCAGGCGGAGTTGGCAGTCATGGAAGACGCCCTCGTCAAGCGCGCGCCATCGATCGCCGAGTACATCGACACCAGCGTCTTCATCCCAGAGCGGGCTGAAAACGGCGAAGAGGCACCGCTGGAGTGGTTCGGGATGAATCCAGATGACGGTGAGGACTCGGCGGAGGTGATCGGCTCCAGTGGCATGGAGGGAGGCGAGGCGGAGGAGGGAGACGAAGGGGAGGCACCAGGAGATGGAGCGGAC
Organism: Aegilops longissima; assembly: GCA_021605205.1. Lineage (NCBI taxonomy): Eukaryota > Viridiplantae > Streptophyta > Magnoliopsida > Poales > Poaceae > Aegilops > Aegilops longissima. The sequence continues at coordinate 236,636,477 of CM038678.1, read as the reverse complement.
GGCCAGCCTCAGCTCGACTGTGCCTCCGACAGCGAGCGCGCCCGGCAGGCAGGCTGCCGGAGGATCAAGCCGAGACCGACCAGCCGGCCGCCCCAACAACTGGCACCGCCGACTCCTCCGATCCTCCGAACCCGTCCGCCGCTTCCTAGGCTGCCACTTTATCTTTGTTCTTATCTCCTTAATAGTCTTGAAGAACTTGTTAATTTGCACAATTCCACCCGCGGGGTGTACCTTAAACTTTTGTTTGAAGATTCGGCCAAGGGCCTTTGCTATGTAAATATTTCTCCGAGTTCTATCTCTTCTTGCTTATTGCTCCTTTGGCTTTTTCCTTTGCCGCCTTCCCTTCATTGCCGTCTTGCCAGCCGGAAAGCCGCTCTACGGACTGCTGCTGGGTCAAGTACTTGGCTACTTTGGGAAGGCAAGTACTTAGCCGTTTTTAGAATTCTTTAGCAAGTTGGGTAGAAAATGGCGAGCCGGCTGCTCAAGAGTCGGTTGCAAAAGGCTGGGAGCCGACTTAAACTATGTTCATGCTTTGAGTCCTTAGCCATTTTTCATGTGGACACCCATTCTACCTTACTCCTGCCCACCAGACAGTCGCTCTGCGAGCTGCGGCTTCTGACAGGAAACGGTTTAAGTGCCACACACTACTTGTCCGGCTGCAGGAAGCATTTCATAGTGCAAGACGGCAAGTCCCGGGCCGACTAGTCAAACCCGGTGCCAAGCGGCATAACAAAGAATAGCATACGCGTAGGCATAATTCTTATCATATAGATAAAAGAGGGCAGTCCCCGAGCTCTTCTCGGGGGGCCCGAAGTCTTCGTACTTTAATACAAAAGGTAGCGTGGTACATACTGTATTAACTGTAAAATCTTCGGAGGAGGTTGGCGTTCCATGACCGCTATGTCTCTTTGCCGGAGTCGTCCCTCTTGCGTGCTCGGGGCTTCTGAGTGTCGATCAGGTAGTAGGAGTTGTTTCCCAACACTTTGCTGATGATGAAAGGGCCTTCCCAAGGTCTTTGAGAGCTTGTCTTTGGCGGCTGTTATTTGGATCGGCGAGCACAAAGTCTCCTTCTTGGAAAGATCTCGGCTTGACCTTCCGGTTGTAATGTCAGCGCAGGCTCTCGGTGAATCTGGACGGCTGAGTGCCAACAACCGGCCCTCTTCCGGCAGGATCGGCGCCATCTTGGCGTGCTTCTTACCTTCCTCCTCGGTGTACATGGTGACTCGTGGGGAGCCAAACTCTATATCCGTTGGGATGGCGGCTTGGCACCGTGAGGCGAGGAAGAAAGGCGTGAAGCGGTTGACTTATTTGGAGTTGTCGCGCGAGCTCGGAGGGCGGTAGCAACTTCGTCAAGCCAGCGGCCGGCGAGCGCTCGAGCTCGACCAGCGAGGCTTGATGCCGGACAGGATGAAGCCGTTGGCTCGCTCTACCTGCCCGTTTGACTGCAGATGGGCAACGGACTCTAAGTCCAGTCGGATGCCCTGCGTCGCGCAGAAACGGGCCAAAGCACCTTTGGCGAAGTTTGAGCCGTTGTCGATGATGATGCTGTATGGAATGCCGTATCGAATTGTGATGTCGGAGATGAAAGTCACAGCAGTCGGACCATTCAGCTTTTTGATCGGCTTTGCTTCTATCCACTTGGTGAACTTGTCCACCGTGACAAGTAAGTGAGTCAAGCCGCCTCGTGCCGTCTTGAATGGTCCCACCATGTCCAGGCCCTAGACAGCAAAGGGCCAGGCGATGGGAATAGTCTTGAGCGTAGAAGCCGGCTGATGTGGCTTGGAGCGGAACTTCTGGCACCCTTTGCATTTTTGGACCAAGTCCTTGGCTTCTTCCAAAGCAGTCGGCCAGAAGAAACCGTGGCGGAATGCTTTGGCGACGAGTGCTCTTGAAGCTGCATGGTGGCCACACTTGCCTTGATGGATATCTTTGAGAATTGCTTGGCCTTGCTCCGGCTCCACGCAGCGCTGGTAGATACCAGTGATGCTGCGCCTTACAAGCTCTCTGTTGACTATGGTGTAGGCTGCTGCCCGGCATTGCACTTGCCGAGCTAGGATCTCATCAGCTGGCAGCTCTTTGTTCACCAAGAATTTAAGGATGGGCTGGGCCCATGAAGGTGCTACGATTTCTTCGACTATCAGAACTGCGACTTGGACGAGGGCGGCTGGGCCGGGAGGCGGCGGGTTGGAGTCGACAGCCGCTTGCTGGATCGATGAAGTCCCCAGGCCGAGTTCTGAAGTCTCTAGGCTGACCGCCGCAGTCCCCGGGCCGGGTTCTGAAGTCCCCGGGCCGGGTTCGACTGTCGCGATCCCCGAGCCGTCTGCCGGAGTTCTCGTGCCGTCTGTTGGGGCTCTCGTGCCGTCTGCTGGGGCTCTTGAGTCGGTTGACTGCCGGGAGGCCGGCACAAAGATAAAGTCGATTGGCGAAGCAGCGAGACGGCTGAGGAGGCGGCTGAAGAAGCGGCCGCCGGACTGTATTGCTTGTCGGGTAGAGCCGATTCGTGCCAAGGCATCTGCTTGCTCGTTGTCGTTTCTTGGCACGTGGAGGAACTCGCACCCTTCAAAATATCCACTGAGTTGCTGCATGAGGAAGCGGTAGCTCGCCTTGTTTGCATCTTTGGCGGCCTAGTCGTCGGATGACTGCTGGACCACCAAGTCGGAGTCACCATAACACAGGATCCGGCGAATGCCAAGTTCTTTGGCAAGCCGGAGCCCGTGAATGAGTGCCTCGTATTTGGCGACATTGTTGGAGGCGGCAAAATGGATTTGCAGCACATATTTGAGCTTGTCGCCTTTAGGAGAGGTGAGGAAGATTCCGGCTCCCAGGCCGGTCCGCATCTTGAAGCCATCAAAATGCATCCGCCAATGGGTGGAGTCGGGCGCTGGCAACAGGTACTGGGTCTCGGCCTAGTCGATGAGGAAGTCGGCCAGCGCTTGTGACTTGATGGCCGTACGGGGCTGGTAGTAGATGGTGTAGGGGGCCAACTCTATGGCGAATTTGGCCTGAAGCATCTCGGCTTCCAATGATCTCGGCTAGGGGGTTGTGCAGACCACAGTGATTGGATGCTCTTGAAAGTAAGGCTTCAATTTCTTGGCGGAAAAGTGCACGCCGTAGCACATCTTCTGGTAGTGGGGGTAGTTTTGCTTGGAGGTCTACAGTACCTCACTCAAATAGTATACCGGTCTCTGCACTGGTAGTGCCTTGCCTTCCTCCTTGCGCTCTACCACGATGACTGTGTTGACCACTCGGCTGGTGGCGGCGATGTATAGGAGCATGGGCTCTTTAGGAGTCAGAGCCGCCAGGACAGGTGGAGTAGTCAACATCTTCTTAAGCTGGAGAAAAGCCTTGTCTGCCTTGTCGTTCCACTCAAAAAAGGTGGTTTTCTTCATGAGATGGTACAAGGGAAGAGCCTTCACTCCCAGCCGACTGATGAAGCGGCTGATGGATGCCAAACAGCCAGTGAACTTCTACACATCCAGGAGTCGGGTGGGTACTTCCATCCTCTCGATGGCCTTGATCTTCACAGGGTTGCACTCTATGCCGCGTTCGGAGACCAGAAAATAAAGAAGCTGGCCGGCTGGTACTCCGAAGACGCATTTTTCTGGGTTGAGCTTGATGTGAAACCGGCGCAGATTCTCAAAAGTCTCCTTGAGATCTTCCAGTAGCGTTCCACGCCTCTCCGTCTTCACCACCATGCCGTCCACGTAAACATGGGCGTTTCTGCCAAGTTGCTTGAGGAGGCACTTCTGCATGCATCTTTGGAAGGTGGCGTCGGCATTCCTCAAGGCAAATGTCATGGTCAGATAGCAGAAGGCTCAAAATGGCGTGATGAAGGCGGTCTTCAGTCTGTCAGCCGGGTTCAACTTGATTTGGTGATATCCTGAATATGCATCTAAGAAACTCAACAGCTCGCATCCGGCTGTGGAGTCTATCACCTGATCGATCCTTGGCAGAGCAAACGGGTCCTTGGGGCATGCTTTGTTGAGGCTAGTGTAGTCAATACACATTCGCCACTGCTTGTTCTTCTTCAGCACTAGGACCGGATTGGCTAGCCATTCTGGAAAGAACACTTCTATGATGAAGCTGGCCGCTAGAAGCCGGGTTATCTCTTCTCCAACAACTCTTCTCTTTTCTTATGACAGGCGTCGCAAGGGCTACCTGACGGGCTTGGCATCAGATCGGACATGTAACTTGTGCTCGGCGAATTCCGTCGCAACTCCTGGCATGTCTTTGGGGGACCATGCGAACATATCCCGATTCTCACGGAGGAAATCGACGAGCTCGCCTTCCTATTTGCTGTCGAGGTTAGCACCTACGACAACGTACCTCTCCGGGTGCTCCGGGTCCAAGGGTATCTTCTTTGTTTCTTTGGCCGGCTTGAACGAGCCCTCAGCTTCCGACTCCTTGGGGTCGGGCGACATCTCTTGCTTCTTGCTAGCCATCGCCACAACCCAGTCAAGGAGCCGTTTCTCAGCTACGATCACGAGGGACTCGGCCAGCCGACTGCTCTCAGCTGCGCAGGCGGACGATTTCCTGTAGTCGCTGGCAATGGTCAGAATCCCCTTGGAACTCGGCATCTTCATCTTGAGGTAGGCATAGTGGGGGACAGCCATGAACTTGGCCAGGGCAGGCCGACCAAGTAACGCATGGTATGGGCTCTCAAGGTCCACCACATCGAACCAAACTGACTCTCGACGGAAGTGATCTTTGTCTCCGAAGAGGACGTCTATCAGGATTTTGCCGATTGGTGAGCAGGAAAGGCCAGGAACTATGCCATGGAATCTGATCCGGCTGTTACGAAGCTGTCTCTGCTGATTCTAACTTCTCCATGGTGTCCTTATGCAGGATGTTGATCTTCTTTGCCGCCGTCTATCGAACTTCGGGAGAAGCGAGCAGCTCGTCTGTCCGTGGCAAAGGTGGCATCAAAACCAAGGCGTGGGGCAGGATTGGGCATCACCTCTGGGTGGTCAGCTCTGCTCCAGCTGATGGGCTTCTCAGACCAATGCATGAATTCTGGTGTCTCTGATGCTACTGCGTTCACTTCTTGCTGCTGCAGCCGCCTGCTGTGTCAATCATCGCCTACGCTGGTGAACACCACGTAGGCTCCGTGCTCTTCTGGGTACTCGTCTTGTATCGCGCCGACTGGTCGACCGCCCGGCTCTTTGGGGGGAGGAGGGGCGGCTGCCAGCGAGCAAGAGAGGCAAGAGGTCGTCTCCCTTAGCAATTCTGGTGAGCCAGTGGCACTTCTGAGTGGTGTGGTTGGACGGCTTCGCGCCACTATGGAACTTGCAGGGACCATCCAAAGTCTTCTCATATGAGAAAGCCGGCAACCAGTTGGACTTACCGCCCTTCTGACGTTTAGGCGGAGGCTGCCCCTCCGGCTGCTGATCTTCGACTGTTGCCACCTGCCGGCTGCTGGAAGCCCGCTGGGTGGCCTTGCGTTTATGGTCGTTTTGCTGCTGGCGCCGACTGGCATCTCCAGCCGGGGCTCGAGGAGCCTGAGGAGCCACCTTACCAGTCGCACTAACTTGAATCTCCGCCTTCATGGAGGAGTCGGTACGTGGCGTGTTTATGCGCTATGATCAGCGGCTCGTCGAGGTCTCTGGCTCGTCGCGAGAAAGCTTGTGCTTGAGGAGGTGCCCTCTCGGCACCCTCTGATGAAAGTACTCGATAGCCTGCACCTCGTGCGCCTCGCGAGGAGTGCGAGCTCGTCCCAGCGTGAGGTAATCGCGAGTTGACTCGTTAGGGCCTTGCGCACATGGAAAGCTGGCGAGGTTTGGGAGGTCGCTTATGCGTCTTTGGTGAAGATTCGCGACGAAGGCGTCGGTGAAATCGACCCAGCTGTTGATGCTGCGGGGCTTCAAGCTGTTCAGCCATGTCGGGCCGTGCCACAGGAGCATCGTGAGCGTGCTTCCGCGGCAACACGCTTGTTGCCGTTTGCTATGCTGACGACCGTGGAATAGTCAACTAGCCAGTCTTCCGGCTTCACGGAGCCGGTGTACTTGGGCGTGTCTCTTGGGAGTGTGAACCCTTTGGGGAAGGGCTCGTCTCGAATGCGGAGGCTGAAACATGGCAGACCCCATTCATCTTCCTCTTCAAGCGCCAGGGATCAGTGGAGGCGGTCGATCCGGTGGCGGGCGTCATTTTCTCCGACTCCTTCTCGGCGGCCAAGGCGGTCACCGAGTGTCGGGTGGTCAACAGGAGGCAGGGAGACTCGCCTTTCCCGGCGAGGGGGAGGAGGCGGGCAGTCTTCCCGTCGTTCCACTGCTCTTGGGCGGCCATCTTGGTCGCGCTCTATAGTGACGCGAGTCCGACTGCGGCTAGCAGCCGGCTCCTTGTCTTTTCTTCCGCGGACGCCACCAGTCGGTGTCCGAGATGTCGCGCCCTGGTCTCGGCGGGGAGGCAGGTCGTCGTTCTGCCGCTGCGGCGCCTCGGTGCGGCATCCGGCCTCGTTCTGCTCGGCGGCCGCGTCGAGGAGCCGCTGGACGCGCTCCGTCATCAGGCGGCGCTCTTCGCCCTCGAAATTTTCCAGCTCGTCCGCCGCTGCCTGGGCGGCTCGGATGTTCTCCGCGGGCGTGGCGTAAACGGGGTCATTCGCCCCGAACAGGTTGGCGATAGCTACGCCGCGCTGCTGGACCGTGCCAAGGCGGCTAGGCCCAGTTGGAGCCGGCGTGCCACCCACGGTGCGGTCCATTTCGCGTTGGTAGGCTTCTGATAGGCGTCTCATGCTGGCCAGCTTCTTGGCGCCTTCGGCGAGCTGAAGGCGGCACGCCTCCAGCGTCTCGGCGTCAGCGTCTTCGGGAATGGGCGCGGTCAGGTCTTGTAGCGCCGCGTCGAGCGGGTCATGAGCTCCTCTGCCGGAGGGCTCGCCATGACCGATGACAAGCACCTTTGTGACAGTGCTTCCGCCGCTCTCCGCGCGAGGGAGCGGCTCGTCGTAGACCACCACGTTGGTGGGGAACGCGTTGAGCGACGCGGTGTCGGAGTCGACCAACATCGGGTCGGTGGAGCCAACGGACTCCAAGTCCACAGCGGGCTCGCTGGCGACGTAGAGTTGATCAAGGAGGCCCTCGAGGAGGCTCTCGGGGTCGCCTGTGCCTGCGTCGGACGCGGGCTCGTCAGAGAGGCGAACCTCACCGACAAGATCGGCGAGGCAGCTGGCCGCGAAGGCGATTTCAGCGCCATGCAGCGCGTCGGTGAGGACTCCGTCTGGCTTGCCGGGCTAGCTGCGCTCGCCAGGGAGGAAAAGGGTTCCCGTGCTGAACAGATCTCCGGATGACGGTGCACCTCGCCCCATGGTGGGCGCCAAATGTCGGGGGTCGGGTGCGACATATGCCAAAGGATGGCTTATCATGGTGGGAGCAAGTAGAACGTCGCCGGTGCGGAGCGGGATGAGGTGTGAACCGAGCGGCGTGCTTTACCCGAGTTGGGGCTCTCTAGGAGATAACACCCCTAGTCCTGCTCTGCGGGTCTCCGCATGATCACTAAGGCCAAGTGAGTACAAGGTTTCTCCTTGAGTTGTATGCTGGAGGTAGGAGAAGGCAAGGCTTGCTCTCTCCTTCCTATATGATCTGGTCTAGTGCTAATGGATTTAAACCCCTTATGCAGGTGCCACAGGGGTTTATATAGGCCTACCCCAGGTACAATGGTAATCCGGCTGGCGCGAGGCCCAGCCGTCGATCTATCGGTCGCCCGGCTTCTCCGCCCGGCTCTGAAACCCGCCGACCGGTCGATGTCTGGAGCCGACAGGCCGTGTCCGCCGCTGGCGGGTCTTGCCGGCTGCTGATTACTGTAGTCGTGCTTCTAATGACGCGGGCTTGGTCATGGGGTTGTGGCTACAGCGCCGCCGCCTGGCGGGCGATTACTGTAGCCACTCCCCGTCTCGTCTGGTTACTGGTGCATGGGGCCCGTGGGAGGCGCTGGCTGACTCCCAGGGGCCGACTCCCACAGGGTCCGATTGGTGGCGCTCTTGCTGTCTTCTGGACTCTCGCTGACTGGTGGGACCCGCTGTGCTTAGGTCGTACAGACAGGCCGTCATGGGTGCAGGACTCTGCCTACTGGTGCTGATGTCAGGGATGGCATGCCAGCAGATGCGGCGCCGACGGGATCTCCGCGGTCAGCAGCCTTGTGGCCACCATGACCTCTGGAAAGGGAGGAGTGGGCTTCATCAGTAGCCACTCCCATCCGCCCCCTTGATGAGGGCATGGGTATTGTTGGTGCCGCGGGCCGACTCCCCGTGGCCGGCTTCTCTGGAGGCCGCCTGGTAGGAGTCGGTTTGTCTTGACCTCGCCTCTAGGACTCAGCCGCTTGCGGGTAGTCGGCTGTTCCTCCAGCCGGCCTCCAGAAGGCGGCTCTTCGTCTTGGCGTCTTGAGGGGCGCAGTTAGCCCTGGTGTTTCGAAAGGCTCTGGGCTTCGGGTTAGCCTACCCGTGGCCCATTACTCCGACATCAGACATAGCAGGACGATCTTCAGACGGCTCAGCCATAAGCCGGTCCACAGATAGCTTTTCTGGTGCTATGCCCAGATCTTCTCCAACATGCTGAAGGGTGGGAATTGGAGTCGGAGGAGGCACACCATGGCGGTCTTCTTCATTGTCGCCATGGCCATGCTGATGAGCATCCTCAGAAGGAACAACCACAAAAGGCTTACTCCTAGGCTTCTTCTTCTTGGGCTCAGATTGCAACTCCTGGAAGACATGCTTGAAGCCATCCCGCTTGATTGATCCTCTAGTACACCTGCGGACAGAAGTTTCCACAAGAGGCGTTGGCGCCATAGTTTTGCGTCTACGACCCTTCTTGACTTGACGTTTAGCAGAGAAGGAAAACCTTTCATCAGAGACTGTCATTTCCACCACAGAAGGAGCAGGCCCAGAATCCAAGGCAGCAGTGCTATTAGAAACCACTGAGTCCATTGAAGGAAACAATTTTCTTGCAACAGGCCAAGATGTAGATGGGCTTGCAGAAAGAGCCTGAACAAACTGAAGCTTAGAGAGCACCTGAACATCATTAAAAGGAAGGGCCCAGCTCCTCTTGGAGAGAACAATGGGTTCAATATCAACAGAGGGCATAGGCATGGTCTTGGCCATTACAGGGCCAAACTGCAGGAGAGAGTCAAAAGTCCTTTTCCATGCAAGCTCAGGTGGAAGGACAGGACCAAAAACAACCTTAACAGCACCAACAAAAATCCTCTTGAACTGAATCAGGGGTGGATGGTAAGGCACGATAGCCCAGTCATTAACAGCAAGAGGGGCCTCATCAACATTCTCAGGAGGTGGTAGCTCAAGCTCAGGCGCAGCAACAAGAGGGGCAGCATCATCAATCTCAGGAGCTTGCAGAGCATTTTCAGGCATATCAACAGGAGGGGCCACAAAATCATCCCCAGGCACAGGTTGTAGAACATTCTCAGATATATCCAAGTGCGCATCTGAATCAGAAAGAGCCGGCTGATCAATCACCATGGACTCCTGGTCTTGAACTGCTGCTGCTCATTGGCATGATGCTCATTATCCTCATCCCCCCAAACTGCATTGCCCCAGTTATCATCTGCAGCATGATCATCAGCAGGCGGAGGAATTGGCGGCAAGTCATTCCACCCAATGGTAGGGTACGAAGGCAGAACAAAATTATGCTCAACAGGTAGGTCATGGCCAGGAAGCGGATGAGGGTTTCCATCCAAAGGCATGGGGTCTTCATCTTCAGGCATCTGTTCTGCAAAGTTTGCCCCCAAAATGTAACAGGGAGCAGTCCAGGAAACCTTGGCTCCACCATAAGTAGCATAATCAGTGAAAACCACATCTTGTGGGACCAAAATATCCACTGGGAACAAAGCAAAAACAATGGAGCGAACCAAATATGGATCATCACTCTCCCAATGTTGAAACTTCCCATAAGTATTAACTGCAACTCTAATATTTTCAGTAGTCCTAAGATCCAGAGGAATACCAAGAAACATCAAACATTAATCACGAAAACCTGAGTGCCTCTATAACCAACTCCCTCATCATGCTTATGAAATCTGACGAATCTATCACCACCCAAAGGTTGAGGTGGCAATTGCAGCAAGCGGAAAAAAACTGCAGCATCTCTAAGCTGGAACAGACCAACACCGCAAACCCAAGGCAGTGCAGATCTAACCTGAACGCCCATGTTCTCCTACAAATCAACCACTTATTTGCGAGCAGGCCCCACTTGATCTGGAGGCGGCAGAGGCATAACTTCTGCCACCATGAACTCCTCATGGCGACGAACAATGGGGGCAGGAGGTGTGACGAAAGTCCGAGGCAACCTATTGCCTCCACCATCAACAATATGGTGGCCAGCCGGAACATAGCGGTGAGCATCAAGAGCGAAGTTGGCCATCAGAAGCTCGGAAGGTGGAGAGACCGGAGGCGGAGGTGTCACCGGCGGAGAGCCAGTTGGGGTTTTTGGTGAATGAGAGCAATGAATAGATGCGACTAGGTTGTCAGAGGAGCATGAAGCGTCCCTTGCTGGAGAAACAGGGGAGGCGGCAACTTCGATACCAGTATTGGGAACCGGAGACGTCGGAGGAGATTTTGGCTTCCAAAACAAACCTTGCTCCAAGATCCTCTCGCAGTCCCTGCAACTATGGCCCACCCGCAAACATGCCAAATAGACTAACGAAGAAGGGCAATCTTTATCAAAATGACCAGGAAGAGAACATTTTTGATAGGTAAATATTTTATCCACCATATTATCAACCATATCATTGAAAGCAATATTAGCATCCTGCGAGGAAGGAATGTCATCCAAAGGTCCATTCAGATTGGTGGAAGGCCCTAAAACTTGCGCCACCACATTAGAAGGCCCAACGGGCTCAACAGGCTGAGTGGCAGAAGGCCCATCATGGGAAATCAAAGCAGGCGAAATCCCGCCCAACAACTGCGCCGAAGATGACGGCTCTTGAGATGGCTGAGCATGCAAAGCAAGGTGGCGGCGCACAATCGGGGATCCAACCATACCAAAAATGATTGGCGGCGACGTCATCGTCCAATTAAGATCATGATTAACGGGACCACGAATGACAACCCTTTCACTCTCAGGAATCTGATAACCAGCATCTTCAACAGTAGCAATGCAATTATCCGTAGCAGGATACCTATAACCTTTGCAAACCGAATAATTCTGAAACATAGCAAAGGAAAGCTTTTTTTGAACACCAGAGCTAGACTTGATGGCTGATTTAACTGGTGGATTATGCATGGCTAAGAGGCCAAGAACAGCCCTGCGTTTAGAAGGACTAACAAGAACCCACTCAGCATCACACTCCTTCCAGATCTTAAACTCACGAACCCAATTGGGGCCACCATTTCCCCAAAAATGAAAGTAACATTTGAATTGCGGGCAAGAGAAAGATCTAAGATCCACAATATGAAAACCAACATCTTTGCAAGAAACATTAAAGCTGAATACCTTATCACCAATCTGAGACACGAAGAAATCAATGGCCGAACCTCCAAGAGCTGATTCTAATGCAGCCACCACAGAATCCTCATTAAGACGAAATTCATGTCTACTAAAATACACCACCAGTGTGAAATATCCCATATTCTCCATAGGATGAACAGTGAATCCAGAAGCATTATAGATCTCATCTGCAAAAACCCTACCCTTGGAGAAATCCAAGCCAAGGGTGGATCCAGAAGGAGAACCCATTGAGATGGGTATAGAGATGATGAGCAGAGGCCGCCGAAGAGATTGATCGGATCAGAAGATCAAATCAAAGGCAAGAAAAGGAGATCGCCGGTGGGGGGTGTTCGGTGGGTGGGAGGCATGGTGAGATCGCCGGTGGGCACTGAAGCTAATGACGTTGTCATGGTTGAAGCAAATGTGGCACCACAAGTCAATGTGACGTCAGAAGTAAATGAGCCTGAAGATTCCACTACACCTGAAGTCGTTACTGCACCTGAAGCCATTATACCACTTGCAGCTCACGTCAATGCCGATGCTCCTGTACCGCCTCCCAGGCTACACACACTATCGAGCTGGCATTTGATCGCGGCCAATCTTTCATGGTTCGCTGGCCCATTCTGGTTCCTCCTCCTGCTCCCGGATCACAATTTGACTATCATGTGGAGCACAGGCCTCAGGTCCAGAAGCCAAAACCAAGGCTGCCAAGGTTTCCAGGTACTGCAACTTCACCAGGATCTTTCAATGTGAATGGCTTCATTGCACACAACACCTTCTTTGACAGCGACAAGAACCCATACTCGAAGCCAAGAATTTCATCTGATCGGTTCTGGAGCTATCAACAACACAGTTATTACTCTTGTGTTCTTTATGATCAAGGGCGTATCTTTCCCCATATGCGTCTAGGCTGAAGCTATTCTTTGGACTGCCCCTTAGAAGAAGCCCTTGACCGTTTCGAGATCTTTGGTCTCTGCAATTTATGGCGATAAAACCTTTGGAGCGAAGAGCTTTTGCTGCAATTCTATGCCACCCTCCACATTCGCGGCTACAACAGGGATCCGAAGAGATGGATCCTTGAGTGGATGACAAGCAGTGTACATCATGAAGCCAAAGCTCTAGATATTATTGAGCTCACTGGCCTGCCCACTCCAGGTGAACTCTTTGAACCTGGTTGTCAGCTTCACCGCAATGCCTTGGAGAGCATCTTCCAGAAGCCTGAGCCCAACATGAGCCAAATGTTGAGCATGATGAAGCCACTGCCACGCGACGCGGAATATCCAAGGGAATTCTTTGTTGAAGACCTAGAGTATCTGCCCCGCACTATTTATAAAATTATCAGGCGAACTCTATGGCCTATCAAGGGACATTCTCCTGCAGCGAAGCTTGAAGGAGCAATGAAGACATTGGTTTTCTATATCTTCAATGGCATCAGCTTCAATGCTCAAGACTTCTTCATCAGGTAATTGGCTGCATCTGGCTCTGGCCTCTTTGGTCTGAAGTTCTACGCTCCATGGGTTATGCGCCTCATCAAGCTTCACTCTGCTGTCAACTATCAGCCGTATGCGCGCAACCATCTGATATTCTTGCGGAGGTTGATCATCTCGAAGCCATATACCCGAGCCTGCCAAGGAGCCCATTTATCTTCTAGCGCCGATCACCAAAGCTTCACTCAGCCCATTGAAGGAGTTAAAGCTGCCACTCGTGTTTATCCTTTGGCTGGAAATACCGTGCACCTCATCGCCCCATCTTGAAGCCCTTTGAAAGCACAATTGCTCAAAGGCCTCGGAAGCGTTCTCGTGTTCTTAATGACCGAGAGCTTCTCGTTGCCTTGCATCAAAAGCAAGATAAACATCACTACTGGCTGAAGCGTCAGATGCAAAGCCTCTTGCTGGATGTCAATCGCATTCGCAACCTTGCCACCAAGAATGCATTTGTCACTCATGAAACCCGTCGGAGGTCGTGGAAGAGTCTGACTTTGCTCAGTGCTGAAGCTGATCTTCAAGATGATGGCTTCACCGAAAGATTCAAGTTTGATTCCACTCCTCCCAGGAATGTTGTCTTGCATCAAACTCCCTCACTCGAAGACTCGGACTATTCATCCTTAGCTGCAACTGTTAATGCCAGAGTCATTGATGACGAAGATGATGCTACTTCACCACCTCCAACTTCGGTGCATATCGACACTGCACCAAGTTCTTCTGCACCATCGAACCTCAATGATGACCCTGCTGCTTCACCTACTCCTCATGGGAATGAGTAGAGGCTCTATGTCTTCAAACCTTTTTGGTCCTTACTGACAAAAGGGGGAGAAGCATATGAGTTGATAGTCTTCAAGCGGTTCCATATGGGTGGTTGCTATACTTTTGCCAAGTGTTTACAACTCTCGCTTCCGACACATTTGGTTCTTTGAGTTGTAACACTTAAACTTGATGGTCGTCTGCTACTTTTTCTGCTATTCTGTGATGCGATTATAAATTCCGCATGTGCAATGATAAATCCCGCACGAAGTCATATTGCATACGTCCATTTTTCATTATGCATGTCATTATCTTTGTTATATCTTTTCATGCATGATGAATTGCCTTCATAAGTTGAAGAGGATCTCCACAAGTACAACCTGGCATGTGCATTTGCATTCCAAAAGCAAAATACTTATATGCACATCTTCAGGGGCAACCTTTTGCTACTTATGAAGACAATACCTTAATCCTTCACAATTTCACATACTTCTATCCCCGTTGAAAACTTCAACCATTTTGTCATCAATCACCAAAAAGGGGGAGATTTTAAGTGCATCTAGTGCCACCCCTAGTTGGTTTTGGAGTATTGACGACAAACCTGGTTGAGGGACTAATGTGTTTGTGAGAATTGCAGGATAATACAGGTAGTAGTCCCTCATTAATTCGGTTTACCTAACGTAGATGACCCCTAAAAATGTATGAAGACATTGAAGACAATGGTGGTATGTGAAGACAATCCCATCGAAGCTTCTGACTCGAGAAGACATTCACGTGAAGACTATGGAGTGCGAGGACATAGTAGTTTCGTAGTTTTCTTTTCTTCTTTGTTGAGTCATAGGAACCACCGTACTGTTAAGTGGGGTCCAAGTGAACAAAGTCAGAGTGACTGAAGTGATGCTCAACCAAATCCTATGTCTTTGAGCGAAGACAATGAGAGCAAATCTTATCCAGAGGCGGATGAGTCATCTTTATTTGTAGCCCAAGTCAAGCTGCCGCGTGTGTTTGAAATCTGACCGTTGGAACACGTGTCAGTTCCTTAGTGACCCAGGGTCATTTCAGACAAATCAGGTCGGGTTGCCTAGTGGCTATAAATAGCCCACCCCCTACACCATAAATTGGTGGCTGCTCAGAGTTAGTGCACGGCTTTTGTCGTTTGAGAGCAACCCACCTCCGAAGCTTTTGAGAGAGAGAAATCCTTGTGAGGACAAAGCCAAAACACTCAGAGCCAAAGAGTGTTAGGCATCACTGAAGTCTTTCTGTTCATGTGACCTGAAGATTTGTTACACATGAGGACTGTGAATCCTCCAGCCGGTTAGGCGTTGCGTTCTGAGCATCCAAGAGTCATTGTGGATTGCTGGTGAACGAAGTCTGTGAAGGTTTGGAAGTCTATCTTGAAGACTTACCAGAGTGATTGGGCGAGGACTAGGTGTCCTTAGCTCAAGGGGAATAAGGTGAAGACACGGTCTTCTGAGTTGAATCTCAACCTCCATAACTAGACATACAGTTGTCACAGCAACTGGAACTGGTCCAACAAATCCTTGTCCTCACCAAGCGACTGGTGATGAGGACACAAACCTGGCGTAGGGTAATAGGCCTGACCTATACGTCCTACCTAAGGTCCTTGCCCTAAGAACAAAGAAGTTCAAGAATCAGAAGAAGGGATCCAGCGAAGGTGTCGAGTGAAGTCCACTCGATGTGTCGTTCACTTGGAGACCTCTCTTTATCCAGATCACTCGACCGTAAATCCACTCGACATATAAGAAGACCTAAAGCCGCTCTACGCAGCAATGGTCGGGCATTTATTCATATATTTAATGATCATTTGCAGCACTTCAATACAGGCGTTACCTGAAACGCCACCTCTTTATGTACATTGAATCCTATGTAACGGAGGGGAGCTGGGGTCCTGGCGCACTCTATATAAGCCACCCCCCTCCTCTGGGACAAGGGTTGGCACCACCTATAACTCACACGCTCATAATCCAATCGACTACCTCCGGGCTCCAAGACGTAGGGCTATTACTTCCTCCTAGAAGGGCATGAACTCGTAAAACTTGCGTGTACAACTCCTCCATAGCTAGGATCTTGCCTCTACATTCCTATCCCCCATTCTACTGTCAGACTTAGAACCACGACAGTTGGCGCCCACCGTGGGGCAGGTGTCTTAGCGACTTGTTGGAGAAGTTGCAATTTTTCCGATCCCCTTCATCATGGTTTTAGGCGGAGGGCCACGAGATCCGTCTCGGCACGCTCGTGTTTGTCGCCGACGACTCCGCTTGGCTTCAGGAGGCTCCACTCGATGTCGACGCACTCCCTGTCCGCAGGGCAACTCACTTTCGCGCGTGCGTCCACGGGGTCCTCCTGCGGCAGCCGTCGACCCAGTATCGGTCGGCTCCTGTGGCGTCCTCCCTCCCTGTCGCCCGCGGGCGCAAGCGTTCCGGTCGATCAAGGCTTCAGCGGTGGGTGAGGCATGCGGTGGCTCGCCAGTCGGCCACCCCCAAGTCGCTGCGATCGAGCCCGACGAAACTCTCTATGGCCTGTTCGACTGGCTCTGCAGAGACTGCATCCGAGTGCGACAGCAGTGATCCCGCGGCGGAGGTCCTGATGGTCGATGGACCTCACAGTCCTCCCGGCTTCCCCCGCGCCGACGGTGGCGACGGCGGAGGCGATCCGTCGCATGTCCATGAGGAGTACCTCCCCGAGCCCCTCTCTTCACAGCAGAGGGAAGAACTTCGCCGCCGGAACATGGATGCACTTCACACTCCTATCGTTGGAGAAACCCCTAAGGCCCGGGCCTTGGAGGACGCGCGCCTGGCCAACCTGGCCGAGCGCACTCGACTGGAGAACCTCCTGCATGTACTCGACGAGCGTGCGCATCAATGAGTTCCAGAATCCAGTCGACGTCAGCTCTTTCCACCTCCGACTCAGGTATATCGAACTCCGATCCAGAATCTTACAGCTGCAGCTCGAATAGCAGAGTCAATTCAGCCCTCCCAGTCAGAAGCTGGCAGAGGTCTAATGAAGATCAGGGATTTACTCCGGGCAGCGGGAGAACAGAATACAGCTGTGTCACAGTCGCGGAATAGGATCCATAGCAGGTCTGTTATGGCAGATACAGTCCAGTCGGCTCACAGCCCAAGATCGCCCCCGAGGCGTGAGGGACATGGAGACCGGCGAGATCAGCACAGAAACCGTGAGTAGTATGATCACCGACTCGATCATGATGATCGTCGTCGAGTGCCCACGCCTCCCCCAAGGAGTGGGTCGTACATGCCTCGGCAGCATGATGATAGGCGCCCTCACAGTGTTGGGCGAAGGATTCCAGTCGACCCCAGGGAGCCAGGCTCTGATGCGAGATCTATTCTCGTTCAAGGTTTGGTCGACAGAAACAGAGCCCACCGGGAAGGTCATGATAGGGATTTACCAACCAGCAGCAGAGTGCATGTCTCAGGTCGAGTGCTTGGCAGAGCCATCGAGGGCGCGGTGATTCCTCCCAACTTCAAAGTTGGCGATCGAGTCGATAAGTTCCTTTGGTGAGTCAAGCGACACTTGGCTTGAGGACTACCAAGTGGTTGTTCAGATTGGCGGAGGCAATGATGAAGTGGCCATGAAACACCTTCCTCTGATGTTGGAGGGCTCGGCCAGAGCATGGCTAAATCAATTAGGGCCCATCAGCATTTACAGTTGGGAAGGTCTTGCCCGGGTGTTTGTCAGAACATTTGAAGGAACATGCAAGCGGCCAGCAGGGTTGACAGAGTTGCAATCTTGTGTGCAGAAGCCGAATGAAACTTTGAGGGATTATATCCAGAGATGGATCACATTGCATCACACGGTAGAGAATGTGTCTGATCACCAAGAAGTTTGTGCCTTCAAAGAAGGCGTCAAGTATCGAGAGTTGAATCTGAAGTTCGGTCGGACCGGAGACATGTCTCTGAGTCGAATAATGGAGATTGCCACCATGTATGCTAATGGTGAAGAGGAGGATCGGCTCCGGAGTGGCAAACACAAAACAGTCGCCCATGAAACCGGAGGGGGAAACTCCAGTCGGAAGCAGAAGCGCAAAGCCGAGCCAGTTGCTCCTAGGGAAACCTTAGCCGTGACTCAGGGAAAATCCAAAGGAAAGCCCAAAGGGCCATGGAACCCTAAGAAAATAAAATACCAAGATGGAAATGATGTACTGGATTTGCCATGCCACATCCACACAAAGAAAGATGAGGAGGCTAAAATCATTTACGCAAAGCATACCACTTGACAATGTCGGCTCCTAATCCAGCAGTTCCGAGAGAAACATCCCAAAGAGAAGGAAAACGAGTCAGGCAAAGTTGAGGACAAGGAGGAAAGTGATGATGGTTACCCTCACGTCAATTCCACTCTGATGATTTCTGCTGATGTTGAGAGCAAGAGTTGACTGAAAGTCATCAACAGAGAAGTGAACATGGTCGCTCCGGCGGCACCCAGTTATTTGAAATGGTCTCAGACTGCTATCACATTCGACCAGTCCGATCACCTGACGCACATAGCCACCCCTGGGAGGCAAGCATTGGTGGTCGATCCAGTTGTCGAAGGCACTCGGTGACTAAAGTTCGATGGATGGTGGCGATGGCCTGAATATTCTGTATCGAGACGCCGAAAGGATGGGCATTCGATGTCGGACTCGATGAAAGCAATATGAGTTTCCATGGAGTCATTCCAGGCAAGAAGGCTGAATCACTCGGCCAGATTGCTCTTGACGTGGTTTTCGGTGATTCCAAGAATTACCGCAAAGAAAAGTTGACATTTGAAGTTGTGGATTTCCAGAGTGCTTATCACGCTATTCTGGGCAGGCCAGCTTATGCACGTTTTATGGCTCGACCATGCTATGTGTACCTCAAATTGAAGATGCCTGGCCCCAAGGGTGTGATCACTATCACTGGCAATAGAAAGAAGGCAGAAGAGTGCTTCCAGAAGGGCTCGAAGATCGCTGATGCGCAGATGGCAGTAGTGGAATTGCAGGAGTATCAGAAAAATGCAGATCCGAGTGATTTGCTGCGAGCTAAGAAGCCTGCCACGGATTCAACATTTCAGTCGTTCGGTGAAACGAAACCGATTCATATTCACCCGACTGATCCCAATGCTGCTCCGACTCACATTTCAAAAACACTCGACTCCAAATAGGAAGAAGCGCTCATCCAGTTCCTTCGTGAGAACTGGGACATCTTTGCATGGAAACCCTCTGACATGCCAGGTGTTCCCAGGGGACTGGCTGAGCATCGTTTGCGAGTCGACCCAAAAGTGAAACTGGTCAAAGAACATCTTCGACGGTCCACCGTACAGAAGAGAAAAGCAGTCGGTGAAGAAGTGGCTCGGCTCCTGGCAGCTGAGTTTATTCGAGAGATTTACCACTCCGAGTGGTTAGCTAATGTGGTCATGGTCCCTAAGAAGGACGACTCACTTCGCATGTGCATTGACTTCAAGCATATCAATTGGGTCTGCCCGAAGGATCACTTTCCTCTCCCTCGCATTGATCAAATAGTCGATTCGACTGCAGGGTGTGGGTGTTTGTCCTTCTTGGACGCTTATTCTGGGTATCATCAGATCCATCTGTATGGACACGATGAGATTAAAACAGCTTTCATCACCCCATTCGGGTGCTTCTGTTATGTCACTATACCATTCGGCCTGAAGAATGCTGGAGCCACATTCATGCGGATGATTCAGAAGTGTTTACTAACTCAAATCAATCGGAATGTGGAAGTGTACATGGATGACATTGTGTCAAGTCACGTAAAGGTTCCGACCTACTGGCTGACCTTGCTGAAACCTTTGCCAACCTCAGAAGGTATGATATCAAGCTTAATCCATCGAAGTGCATCTTCGGAGTTCCAGGAGGGAAATTACTCGGTTTTCTCATTTCCGAATGAGGGATCGACACTAACCCCGAGAAAGTCGGTGCCATACTCTGGATGAAACGCCTTGTGCGTGTGCATGATGTCCAGAAGCTTACTGGTTGTTTGGCCGCCCTAAGTCGATTCATTTCTCGACTCGTTGAGAAGGCACTGCCTCTCTACCGACTGATGAAGAAGTCAGATAAGTTCGAGTGGACTCCTGAAGCTGATGCATCATTTGCAGAGCTAAAAGCCCTGTTTTCCACCCAGCCGGTGCTTGCTGCCCCAATCAGCAAAGAGCCTTTACTGCTTTATATTGCAGCCACTGGACAAGTCGTCAGTACAGTACTTACGGTCGAGCGGGAAGAAGAGGGAAAATCCTATAAAGTTTAGCGCCCTGTTTATTATGTTTCTGAAGTTCTGACTCCGTCAAAGCAGAGATATCCACACTATCAGAAGCTTGTTTATGGGATTTACATGACCACGAAGAAGGTTGCACATTATTTCTCGACCACTCTATTACGATCGTCGTGACGCTCCATTGTCGGAGATTACACACAATGAGAGATGCAATCGGTCGAGTGGCAAAATGGGCGATTGAACTCCTTCCCTTGGATATCAAGTTTGAGGCAAAGAAAGCTATCAGTCCCAAGCAATAGCAGATTTCCTCCCCGAGTGGATCGAACAGCAACTGCCGACTCAAGTTCACTCGGAACACTGGACCATGTTCTTTGATGGTTCCAAGATGCTGAATGGTTCTGGTGCTGGGGTGGTACTGGTATCCCCCCGAGGAGACAAGCTCAGATATGTCCTCCAGATTCACTTTGATTCCTCCAACAACGAAGCAGAATATGAAGCACTCTTGTATGGGTTGCGTATGGCCATCTCACTCGGCGTCCGTCGCCTCATGGTCTATAGCGACTCAGATTTGGTGGTCAATCAAGTGATGAAAGAATGGGACATCAGAAGCCCAGCCATGACTGGTTACTGCAATGCGGTGAGGAAGTTGGAAAAGAAGTTTGAGGGGTTAGAGCTCCATCATATACCCCGACTGAAAAATCAAGCAGCCGATGATTTGGCAAAGATAGGTTCAAGAGAGAAGCCATTCCAACAACGTGTTTTTGGAGCACATTCACACCCGTCGATTCAGAAGATCCTTTCACTGAAGAGCCCCCGCAGCCTAAGAGCGCCACAGATCCGACTGAAGTCGAGGTCCCAGCCGTGGTCGACCTAATCATGGAGGTTCTGGTCATCACTCCTGACTGGACAGTGCCACACATTGCGTACATCCTTAGGAAGGAACTCCCGAAGGATGAAGAAGAGGCTCGACAGATCGTCCGTCGATCCAAAGCCTTTACTGTGATAAGAGGACAACTGTTCAGGGAAAGCGTGAATGGAGTCAGTCAGAAATGCATAACTCCAGAAGAAGGTTGAATGATCCTCAACGACATCCACTCGGGGACCTGTGGTCACCATGCGTCCTCTCGGGCCATTGTGGCTAAAGCATACCGAGCCGGATTTTATTGACCACAAGCAAATGAAATGGCAAAAGATATAGTCGACAGATGTGAAGGTTGCCAGTTTTACTCTGATATGGCTCACAAGCCAGCGTCAGCCCTGAAGACCATTCCCCTCGTCTGGCCCTTTGCTGTTTGGGGATTGGATATGGTTGGACCACTGAGAACCGGTAGGAGCGGCTTCACTCATGTGCTTGTAGCAGTCGATAAGTTTACCAAATGGATTGAAGCTAAACCTATCAAGAATATTGAAGCCAGCACCGCTGTCAGTTTCATCAGAGAATTGACATTCAGATATGGAGTTCCGCACAGCATCATCACCGACAACGGGTCGAACTTCGATTTTGATGAGTTTAGAGCTTTCTGCGCTTCTCAAGGCACACGAGTCGACTACGCTTTAGTCGCTCACCCGCAGTCGAATGGACAAGCAAAAAGAGCAAATGGCCTAATTCTCAAGAGACTGAAACCCCGACTGATGCGTGATCTCAAACACGCAGCAGGTGCCTGGGTCGATGAACTTCCATCAGTTCTTTGGGGTTTGAGGACAACTCCCAATCGGCCGACTGGATGCACTCCTTTCTTTTTGGTCTATGGAGCCGAAGTTGTTCTGCCAAGTAACCTCCTCCACAACGCACCTCGAGTCGAGCTCTTTTCTGAAGAGGAAGCAGAACAGGCCCGGCAGGATTCAGTCGATCTCTTAGAGGAGGAAAGAGAGATGGCCTTGATCCGGTCGACCATTTATCAGCAAGACTTGCGTCGATTCCACGCCAGAAACGTGAGGGGTCGAGCCTTTCAAGAGGGAGACTTGGTTCTTCGAGTGGATCAACAGAAGCCACACAAGCTTGCCCCTACTTGCGAAGGCCCCTTCATTATCACTAGAGTTCTCCACAATGGAGCATACCATCTTTACAATGTCGAGCATCAGAAAGACGAGCCACGAGCTTGGAATGCGGAGCTGCTCCGCCCCTTTTATACTTAAGTACTCACTCGGATGAGATGTAATAAGAAATAGATTTGTAGTTTATTTATCAAAGACAAGAGCTTTATAATCTTTCTAAATGATTGTTGTTGCTTTTGTTTCCGTTTGAAATCCCCCAGTGGGTGACTTAGCTGCGAATCCGTTTCGCCTAAGTTTGAAAAAATCCTACCGAGTGATGAGCCAGCCTCTCACTCGGGGGCTTAGCTGCGAATCCGTTTCGCCTAAGTTTGAAAAAATCCTACCGAGTGGTGAGCAAGCCTCTCACTCGGGGGCTTAGCTGCGAATCCGTTTCGCCTAAGTTTGAAAAAATCCTACCGAGTGGAGAGCAACCCTCCCACTCGAGGGCTTAGCTGTAGTCCAAGACTACCTAAGTTTGAAAAATCCTACAGTGGTGAGCAAGCCTCTCACTCGGGGCTTAGCTGCAGTCCAAGCTACGCCTAAGTTTGAAAAATCCTACCAAGTGGTGAGCAAGCCTCTCACTCGGGGCTAAGCTGCAGTCCAAGACTCACCTAAGTTTGAAAAAATCCTACCGAGTGGTGAGCAACCCCCCCACTCGGGGCTTAGCTCAGATCCAAGACTACGCCTAAGTTTGAAAAATCCTACCGAGTGGTGAGCCTCTCACCCGGGGCTTAGCCGCAGTCCAAGACTAGCCTAAGTTTGAAAAAATCACCGAGTGGTGAGCAAGCCTCTCACTCGGGGCTTAGCTGCAGTCCAAGACTACGCCTAAGTTTGAAAAAATCCTACCGAGTGGTGAGCAAGCCTCTCACTCGGGGCTTAGCTGCAGTCCAAGACTACCTAAGTTTGAAAAATTCTACCGAGTGGTGAGCAAGCCTCTCACTCGGGGCTTAGCTGCAGTCCAAGACTAGCCTAAGTTTGAAAAATCCTACCGAGTGGTGAGCAAGCCTCTCACTCGGGGCTTAGCTGCAGTCCAAGACTAGCCTAAGTTTGAAAAATCCTACCGAGTGGTGAGCAACCCCCCACTCGGGGGCTTAGCTGCAGTCCAGTACTCGCCTAAGTTTGAAAAAATCCTACCGAGTGGTGAGCAAGCCTCTCACTCGGGGGCTTAGCTGCAGTCCAGTACTCGCCTAAGTTTGAAAAATTCTTACCGAGTGGAGAGCAACCCTCCCACTCGGGGGCTTAGCTGCAGTCCAATACTCACCTAAGTTTGAAAAAATCCTACCGAGTGGAGAGCAACCCTCCCACTCGGGGGCTTAGCTGCAGTCCAGTACTTGCCTAAGTTTGAAAAATCCTACCGAGTGGAGAGCAACCCTCCCACTCAGGGGCTTAGCTGCAGTCCAGTACTCGTCTAAGTTTGAAAAATCCTACCGAGTGGAGAGCAACCCTCCCACTCGGGGGCTTAGCTGCATTCTAGTACTCACCTAAGTTTGAAAAAATCCTACCGAGTGGTGAGCAAGCCTCTCACTCGGGGGCTTAGCTGCAGTCCAGTACTCGCCTAAGTTTGAAAAAATCCTACCGAGTGGAGAGCAACCCTCCCACTCGGGGGCTTAGCTGCAGTCCAGTACTCGCCTAAGTTTGAAAAATCCTACCGAGTGGAGAGCAACCCTCCCACTCGGAGGCTTAGTTGCAGTCCACTACTCGCCTAAGTTTGAAACACGTCCCTATCCGCAAGGACAATGAGGTGCAGGTCGACTGCAACCTTCTCCTTCGGAGCTACGCCACAAATACAATGTGCGCTCCATCCCTATCCGCAAGGACGACGAGGTGCAGGTCGACTACAACCTTCTCCTTCGGAGCTACGCCAAAAATACAATGTGCGCTCCATCCCTATCCGCAAGGACGACGAGGTGCAGGTTGACTGCAATGCGTGCTCCGTCCCTATCCGCAAGGACGATGAAGTGCAGGTCGATTGGAGTCACCACCTCGGAGCTGCATCTTAGGCACAAAGATTATTCCGAGTGAAGAACAAAGTCCACTCGAAGGCAAACACAAGCATATTCGGAAATAAACCAAGTTCGAATAAATCCTAAAGTTCCGGACGACGGATCAAAAGTATTCGAGCATCAAGCCCAAAGAAGTTTAAAGGTTACATAATCACTCGGCATTCCGAGGCAAATAAAGGTGAAGCATAATGATTTTTGGTCACGCATCAGGAGAAGGACTGGCTGGGTCGCAGAAACTGTCAAGGTCAATGTTGTCCGCAATGCGAGTGGCGGCATCAAGGAAGGTGTCCATGAAATACTGGAAAGTGTGCCTCTTCGTGTTAGCAACCTTGAGTTCTGCCAGCTTGTCTTCTTTGACATCCTTGCAGTGCACCCGGACCAAAGACAACGCGACATCAGCACCACAGCGAGCGGACGACTTCTTCCATTCTTGCACTCGCTCGGGGATTTGATTCAGTCGAGCCATCAGGGACTCAAGATCTTGAGATAGTTCCGCCCGAGGCCAGAGTTCAGCATCAACCCGAGTCATCGCAGCTTTCAGGCGGGCAAGATAAGCAACCGCGCTGTCCATACGAGATTCCAACCACAGCACGTTCATCGCAACATCATCCTTGACTGGACAATTTATGGGATCAAGACCCGTCTCGACCCGCCCAGTTTCTGCTTCAAGGTCTTGGCAAAATTCTACACAGTCGAGTGAATGGTGAGTCGACGGTAAATTAGACTTGTCAGTCGACAGAAATAAGACAGATTAATCAGTGCCTTCAAGTTTCAAGACCAGCTTTGCAGTAAGCTGGCCTAGATAAGACTCCAGCTCGCCATTCTTGGCCTTGAGACTCCCAAGCTCGTTGGTCAGTTTTTCCTTGTCCTTCTTCAGTTGCTCGACCTCCCGATTGGCGTCAGAAACAACAGTCTTCAGCTTGGAGTTTTCTTCTTCTAACTTGCCGACTGAAGCGAGCTTCTTGTCAGCAAGCGTTGTTTTCTTGTGCGCCTCCTTCTGTGCTGCAGCAAGACCAGATCCTTCTTCTCTAAAGCCTGCTTCATTTTCTCTAAAGAAATAACATTCTTCAGAATAGCTTGGAGTTGGCGGTTTTCACTACACACATCTGCTCGAGTGGAGTCACTCGGTTCAAAAATGGAAAGGAAAAGTGCCAGCAGTAGGATATACAGTTGGAGATTAGTTACCTCCCATGGCAGCTACTTCGTCACGAGCGGTCTTGAGATTCTTCTTGGCCAATTCCAGATCAAGGTTGAGGCTGATTTGCTGTTTGTTCATTGCAGAAAGCTGAGCCCCAAGATCACAAGATTTCTGCAGTTAAAGACATATCAGTCGACAGAGATAAACACATCACAATGATAGCTACTCTAAGACTACCACCGAATCAAACATTCAATGGCAGTCTCGGGGACTACACCCAGTGGGTGCACTTAGCGTGTCCCCACTGATTTTGTAAAAAAATGAAGAATAAGAGAGAGAGGTTTAGATTCTCAGACCACAGTAGACTGCCCGCAGTCAACTATGGTCTCGGGGACTACAACCAGTGGGTGCACTCAGCGTGCCCCCACTAGTGCAAAGATTCAGTTCGAATCGACACAAAGAGACATACAATGTCAAAACAGCCACACCCCAGTGGGTGATCAGACGACAAATATGGTCGATTGGAAAATCAACTAACCTGGACATTGGCTTGCATAGCAGCTCCGGCACTAAAGGCTACCTGACTAGCCTCATGCACCACTTTCATTTGCCCCATCACAAGATTCAACTGAAGAAGAGCTTCCTTGGCAGCAGCCGGTGGATCGTCCAGATCCAAGGTATGCAGTAAAAAGTGACGAAGGCAGAGCAATCAAAGCAGCCGCCGGATCTGAAGCAGGGAGTTGTATCGGTGCAACAGAAGTCTGAGCAGCTGATCCTGAGGGGCAATCAGTCGACAGTGGAACAACGAAGGTGACGTTGGTTCGAGCCGGATCTGTCGACCGCTCGACCGTCGTCTCAGGTATCACGGTCGACCGAAGAACCTGGACTTCAGGCGCCTTCCCGCCCAGTTCCTTGTCTTTCCTCCTCCTCCCTCTCAGCGGTACTTCTTCTTCATCGTCCAGGAGCACAACAACGTCTCGTGGAACTGCAATAAACAGAGAAAGACATAAGGATAACTGACGAACCATCCAGTCGACCTAATGAATTCGAATCGGGCAGACTTACTGGCTTTGGAGGTGACGGCATCGTCAGCTTCCTCGTCGGCTGGGGCCTTGTCAATATCCATATCAGTCGCAGCTGAGGTCGGGCTATACAGGTTC
This sequence comes from Aegilops longissima, assembly GCA_021605205.1. Classification (NCBI taxonomy): domain Eukaryota; kingdom Viridiplantae; phylum Streptophyta; class Magnoliopsida; order Poales; family Poaceae; genus Aegilops; species Aegilops longissima. The sequence goes on along the minus strand of CM038678.1, from coordinate 236,610,252 downwards.
AACATCCACTCGGTCAGAACAACAAAATCGATCGAAACAACATAATATGAGAAGAGCGTTTACCAAGAGGCAACAGGGACGTTGTCGGCGTTCTGGGAATGGGGGTACCCAGACTTGCCTGCCTGCGGCGTGGCTCAAGGGGTGACCCAGCGCAGCCCATCTTCATCAGCACAAGCTCAAGACCCTCGCGAGGGGCCAAGCCTCATGGGGCGGATTTACGGAAGCCTCTTGAGCACGGCCTCGTCAGTGGCTCATGAGGAGGCGGAGAGATCAAGGCGGGTACCTCACGAGGTGCCCATGACGCAAGCCATGACGACCAAGGCGCCAGCGCGGCGCCAGCCAGAGTGTCCTCGCTTCCTCTTTGGTGCAAAGGAGGCAAGCGCAGCGAGAGCATCAAGCAAAGGCAGCCATTTCGTGCAACAAGACCAAGACCAACACAACGGCAGGAAGGAGGTCATCGTGGAGCCCAAGCCGGCGTCATCGTCGAGCCTTTGGCAAAGCGAGGACCAACTTTAGTCGATATAAGGGTACTAGATGTTCCTCTTCAAAATGGCTAACTGTTGGCGCCTTTCCCGCTCAATATTTGGGAAGAGGCCCAGGCCCTTTGCCTATAAATAGGACTAGCCACCCACAGGGTAGAGGCATCTTGAATCCAGAGAGAGAGAGAGCGACCGAACTCCCCCTAGCAGTTCGTCGCACCAGCCAAGAACAAACCCTCGCGAGGCTGTTCTTCCTTGTACTGTTCATCATCAGCCCCTGAGGCAATCCACCACACACTGGAGTAGGGTATTACACCATAATGGTGGCCGAACCAGTATAAACCCTGTGTCCCTTGTGTTGCTCTTTGTGTAGTTTAGATCCTTGCGAGGCGGCGAGATGCAGGTTGGTAGGGGGTGAGATCTCCGCGTGCACCCCAGAGTTTGAACCTAGAGGGTCTGCCGGAACCCGAAATCCGACATTTGGCGCGCTGTAGGGTGTCGCCAGAGCTTCTTCCGCCGACCCGCCTCCGCCAACATCGCGATTCGCCCTCGATGAGCAGCGCGCCACCACTCCGTGGCCAGCGCCGCCAGAGGCCGGGGCTTTAGCCTTGGCCCCAGCCTTGCGACAGTGCGATGGCGAACAAGTTCAAGCCGGAGACGCCACCGCGCCACAACGGCACGATCGATCCATCGCCTTCCTGCCGCATACGAGGAGGCCGTCCTCGGCAGAGGCGACGACAGTGGTCATGGCTAACTGGCTTCCCATGGCCCTCACCTGCGCCCCGCTCATGTGGCTGCTCCACCTGCCAGCGGCTTCCGTGGCCTCTTGGGAGGAGTTGCGCAACCTCTTCCTTGCCCAGCACGCTGCGCCGGCGCCGCCGATCGTCGCAGCTCTCCTGGGCGGCTCGCAGGCGCCACCTTCAGGCCGCCACGTCAAGCCATTCGTCCGCCAGATCGGCGCTGCCTCCGCGTGATAGGGGCCTCCGGGTCAGTCGGCGCCCAAGGCCGATCTGGCCTTCAGCTCGGAGGACCACCCCTCCAACTCAGCCTGCTCGGGCGCGCTCCCAATGTTGTGCTCCCCCACCATCTGCCAGGTGGCCGTCACCAGGACTCTCATCAACGTGCTCTCGGTTGAAGCCTTCAACCTCCTCCATATACCGTCGGAGCGGCTTCAGCCTAGCAGGCCCTTCTTGGGCGTCGGAGGCGGTTCAGCCGACTCCCTGGGGCAGATCCGTCTTCCGGTGACCTTCGGCACCTACAACAACTTCCGCGACGGAGCTAATCGACTTCGACATCGCCCCCATCGGCCTCCCATACAACGCCATCCTCGCTACCCAGCACTAGCCCGATTCATGGCCGCTACCACCCAACAGACAACCTCATGAAGATGCTCGGAGCAACGGGCGTCCTCACCATGTAACGGAGACGCCGGGATGCGCAAGTGCTCAAGCTCATCTTCAAGATCATGGTGGCGGCACAGCCCGCCGACTCAGACGCCTCGAGCCCAAGGGCTCGCCGCCAAGAAGAAGCAGATGTTCACCCAAGACAAGGTAGAAACCAAGCAGATACTGGTCGACGAGGACGGGTCCACTAACGCCACCTTCACCATAGGCGCCAACCTCGAGCCCGAGCAGGAGGAGGCCCTGGTCAAGTTCCTGTGCGTGAATAAGAAGGTATTCGCATGGGAACCAGATCAGTTGGCAGGGATCCCGAGAGGCGTAATCGAGCACCACCTCAATGTGTGCCCCAACGTACGCCCCGTGAAGCAGAAAGCGATACGGCAGTCCACTGAAAAGCAGGCTTTCATCATCCAAGAGATCCGCAAGCTAGAAGCGGCAGGGGTCATTCGCGAGGTCCGATACCCAGATTGGTTGGCTAACCCGGTTGTCGTGCCAAAGAAAGGGGGGAAGGAACGCATGTGTGTCGACTTCACCAACCTCAACAAAGCCTGCCCGCAGGATCCATTCCCGCCCCTCATATCGATCGGATCGCCGATTCCACCGCCGAAAAGCGACCTGTTATGTTTCTGGATGCCTTCTCGCTATCACCAGATCAAGATGGCGGTAGAAGACGGGAAAAACGGCTTTCTGACCCGTGTGGAGTGTATCGCTACACATGCATGCCGCCGGGCTCCGCAACGCAGAGCGACCTTTCAGCGGCCGATGCACATCACCTTGGGTCCGCAGCTCGGGAGGAATGTTGAGGCTTACGTCGATGGCATTGTGGTGAAGTCTCGGGAGGCCAAAACCCTGATACAAGAACTGGAGGAAACCTTCGCGAGCCTCTACGCAGTGAACCTACGGCTCAACCCGGAGAAGTGTGTGTTTGGGGTCCCCTCAGGCAAGCTCTTAGGCTTCCTCGTGTCCCATCAGGGCATCGAGGCTAACCTAGAAAAGGTCAAGGAAGTCGAGGACATGAGCCCGCCAAGACCCTCGTGAGAAATGCGAGAAGCTCATCGGGCGTGGGACCGCACTAGGACGCTTCAGCTCCAAGTTGGGGAACGAAGCGCCACCCTTCTTCAAGCTAATGAAGAAAAAGGGCCCCTTTGAATGGATCAAGAGGCCGACAAGGCGTCCAAGATCTCAAAAGGTACTTAACCAGCCTCCGTAATGGTGGCTCCGCCCCCAAGAGCCCCCGGTGCTCTACCTTGCAGCCACCCCTACTCGCCAACAGAGCCTGGTGGCGTTAGGGAGGAGCGTTGGACCAAAGCCGTGGCAGCTGCCCGGTCAAGGCGGCAGATCAAGGGGCCTCACAGAGACCACTACCACAGCCGAGAAGGATCAGCCGCCCTTGGAAGCGACTCGAATAGAAGAGACCCTCCCCGGTGACCAGCCACTTGGGGCTCCACTGCCTCAGAGGCGCCACGGCCCGGAGGACGCCAACAACACCAACACTCCCAACCTCGTCCGAACACCCCTGTACTTCGTCAAGACAATGTTGCGGACGCGAGGGCGCTGGTACCCCATGCCCCGTAAACTCTTCCTCGCGCTTTGGTGGCTTCGCAAGCTGCGGCACTATTTTCAGGGCCATCCCATCAAGGTTGTCTCGGCGTACCCCTTGGAAAGGGTGCTCAGGAGCCCCAACTCGGCCGGAAGAGTCGCTGAGTGGAACATCGAGTTGCAAGCATTTCAGCTAGAATTCAGCACCACCAGAGTCATCAAGGGAGCCGCGCTAGTGGACTTCATGGCGGAATGGACGGAGGCGCCGGGCCTCAAGGCTGATGAGGATCGATCCCTCTCCCCGGGAAGCGAGGCACCGGATGGTTGGATCATGTAATTCGATGGGGCGATCTCCAGACACGGCGCGGGAGCTGGCGTAGTGCTTATATCTCCTACTCAAGACAAGCTCTACTACGTCGTGCAACTCTGTTTCCAGCACGGAGAAAAGGTCTCCAACAACATAGCGGAATATGAGGGCCTGATAGCAGGCCTGAAGGCCGCGGTTGCCCTGGGAGTGAAGCGCCTTACCATCAAGGGTGATTCACAACTCCTCGTCAACTTCTCCAACAAAGTATACGAGCCGAGGGGTGAGCACATGGAAGCCTACCTTGCAGAGGTCCGCAGGATGGAGAAGCAGTTCTGGGGACTGGAGTTGCAGCATGTGCCTCGTGGCACCAATCAAGAGGCTGACGACATCGCCAAACGGGCATCCAGGCGGCTACCTCAGGAGCCCGGCGTCTTCGAGGAGCGGCTCTACAAGCCCTCGGCAACGCCATCGCTGTCAAGCACGATGCAGCCTCGGGAAGAGCTCCCCCAGCCACCTGCCTCGGGAGCCCCGGTCTCTGGCCCGACCTCGGGAGCGCGTCTGCTCCTAACGCTGGAGCGTCAGGAGGGATGCTGGATCACAGAGCTCTGGAGCTACCTGACGCAAGGGACCTTGCCGGAAAAGGAGGAGGAATCGGAGCGTGTGGCGCGGAAAGCCACGGCGTACTGCATCAGGGATGGAGAGCTCTACCGGAAGCGACCAAATGATGTGTCCCTGCATTGCATCTCCGTGGAGCAAGGGAAGGAGCTGCCGCGACATACACGGTGGAGACCGTAGGCATCATTCGTCATCACAGAGCCTCGCCGGCAAGGCGCCCGCAGCGGTTTTATTGGCCCATCAAGGCCAATGATGCCGTGGAACTGGCGAAGGCTTGCGAGGCCTGCCAATTCCATGCCAAGCAGATCCATCAGCCGGCGGGAGGTCTGGAAACTATACCCCTCTCGTGGCCATTCGCAGTCTGGGGGCTGGATATCCTGGGCCCGTTTCCTCGGGCGCCAGGAGGCTATCGTTACCTCTATGTCGCCTTGGACAAGTTCACCAAGTGGACTAAAGTGGAAGCCGTCCGCACCATCCCCGCAGGTTCTGTGGTCAAGTTCATCAAGGGCATCGTGAGCCGGTTCGGGGTGCCGAACCGCATCATCACCGACATTGATTCGCAGTTCACCAGTAACCTCTTAAAAACATATTGTGCTAACCTTGGGACGCAGGTATGCTACGCTTCGGTAGCGCACCCACGGAGCAACGGTCAGGCCGAGCGGGCCAACACAGAGGTCCTGAGGGGCCTCAAAACCAGGACATTCAAGAAGAAGCTGGAGGCCTGCGGCAGAGGCTAGTACGACGAGCTTCAGTCCGTGTTATGGTCCATCCGCACGACCGCGACCAAGCCGACTGGCGAGACCCCGTTCTTCCTGGTCTATGGAGCTGAAGCAGTCCTCCCTCACGAGGTCAGGCGTCATTCCGCACGGGTCCTGGCGTTCGACAAGGCGCAGCAGGACACCATGCGGGGGACGGACGTCGTGCTGGGCGAGGAGCATCGTCGAGAAGCCGCGCTACAAGCAGCGAGGTACCAACAAGCACTGCGGCGATATCACTGCCGCAACATTCGCCCCAGAACTCTTGAGGTAGGGGACCTCGTGCTCAGACGGGTTCTCCCCAGGGAGGGACTGCATAAGCTTTCTCCCATGTGGGAGGGCCCGTTCAAGGTTGTTCATGTTTCCAGGCCCGGATCTGCGCGCTTGGAGACTCGGGGGGGGTGCCCGCCCGTAACGCTGTGGAACATCCGTAACCTCCGGAGGTTTTACCCCTAAAAAGGCCCGGTGCCCGTGAAGAAGGCAAACACCTGTGAAGCTTATCTTTCCGAGAAAGGCCCGTGCTCGTGAAGAAGGCAAACGCTGTGAAGCTTATCTTTCGAGAAAGGCCCGTGCTCGTGAAGAAGACAAACGCTGTGAAGCTTATCTTTACGAGAAAGGCCCGTGCTCGTGAAGAAGGCGAATGCCCGTGAAGTGGTTGCGTTTTGGAAAAGGCCCGGTGCTCGTGAAGAAGGCCAACGCTGTGAAGCTCGCCGCCTGTGACACTCTCACGTAATAATGAGTTGGGGTTGTACACGCCTCGAGTCTCAAAGCAGCCGCCTCAGCCCCGGGCTCCCTCCCACGCCCAATGGCAGCACTTAGCTCCGCTACTGGTGAGAAGACGTCAAGACTAGATTAGGTGCCGGACGCGGCTTTTTTCATTTGCTTTCTACAGTTGGCTTGTTCATTCTCATTTGAAGTTTTATTGAAGGTGTTGCCGTCTTTGGCTTGCGACTCTTTGCCTTCTTTGCTTTCCTACCTCGATTTCTCTCGCGCGAGTCTCACGAGGGAGCAACGCGGGCATCCTCACGAGTGTTTTCTGCTCCTACTGTTTGAGGCTTCCCTAACCGGGTTCGCTACGGGAGCACCCCTCCAGTCCGTACCCCACGGGCACCGCGACGCGAACACGGGACCTGGGTCGGTTGCCTCCACGACTGGGGCCGGAAACTACCTATCCTGGCTAATCTTTGCAGGGCGTGAAGCGTTTGACGAGGCCTCGACCTCGGGAGGTGAAGACCGCGACAGGTCGCCCCCAAGCTAAGTAATTTCTACGCGCAGGCGTGTGGCACAGAAGCCTAATACAAAAGTAGCGGAAACAGTATGATAATTAAACAGCAACAGTCCAAGCACGCCCCCGCGGGGCCCTACACTACTGTCTCTTTGCGCAGGAAAAGGAAAATAACAAGACAGGCGTGGCTCGCTTGACACCAACTCGCGGCGGAGGCTCGAACTCGCTCCGAGCTCAAGCGACTCTCGCGCTTCACCGAGGCGCGACGGCGGGCGGACCCGCTACCTCCCTCCAGGCGGGCGCGGCGGAGCGGAGGCTGGCCACGGCCACCGCTGGAGGAGCCGCTGTCCGAAGAAGAGTCGCTGAAGCTTGACGAACCCCGATCACCGCCAACCACGCGCGTGCCGCCATCTTTGTCCCGATCGCCGCCAGGACTAGGCCCACGGGCACGGTCGTCGTCCTCGGGGCAGCACCCGCGCGGCGCGACCGTTTTCCCGAACACCCTCATGTAGAGGGTGGCGCCGCCGTCGAACTTGAAGTGCAGGGTGCACCGCCGCTCGCACTCGTGCACGGCAAACGCTTGCCACCGCTGGTCGTACACGCCCCGCGGCGGAGACCTCCAGCAAAGCCCAGAGGCCCGCTGCAGCAACCGCCCGCCGAGCGAGGCGCTCGGGCGCCGCCGGAAGTTCACCTAAAAGGAAGCGGGAAGCTGGAGCAGTGCTGGTCGGTTCCGCCACCACACGACAAACTCCGCAGCACCTCTGCCAATGGAAGCGCGCCTAGGGGGTCACGCGGCCGTAGCACGCCCCCCATCAACGGCCTGACGCCCGTCGCCGTGCGGGAGATCGCCTCCACGGCCGCGAGAAGCCGCTGCGGGAGCCACAGGGTGCTTGCGACGACATCCTCGACCGCGCTTGGCTGGGGGAGAGTCAAGCTCCACCTGGCGGGCCTTTCCCTTCTCTACGGCCGAGAACCTCTTCAGCGGAGCCATGGAGAAGAAGGAGAAGCGAGAAGAGATGGACTGGAAGGGCACGCGCCATCCCGTACTTATAACCGGGGAAGGCCAACCGTCGACCTCCACGATCACAGGTAATCATGACCCGCCTTGCATGCAGGGACTTGTCAATTCGTGCAGTCGTCGAGGCGTCGTGGGGAAGCAGGGGCGCCCACGTCCAATCAACCGCCACACGGCACCCAAGGCAGCAGGCTGTTAGGGCCCGCGGCGCTTTGCACTTGCCCCTTCGCTTCTCCGCTAAGCCAAGTCTAGGCGCGCCTTGGGCCCGGGGGCTACTGTCGGTGTTCTGGGAACGGGGGTACCCAGACTTGCTCGCTCAAGGCGTGGCTCAAGGGGTGGCCCAGCTGCCCATCTTCATCAAGACAAGCTCAAGACCTCGCGGGGCCAAGCCTCGTGGGGCGGACGACAGAAGCCTCCTCGTGCACGGCTTGCACAGCTGGCTCGCGAGGAGGCAGAGAGATCAAGGCGGGTACCTCACGAGGTGCCCATGACGCAAGCCATGACGACCAAGGTGCCAGCGGGCGCCAGCCAGCAGTTGTCCTCGCTTCCTCTTTGGTGCAAAGGAGGCAAGCGCAGGCGAGAGCATCAAGCAAAGGCAGCCATTTCGGTGCAACAAGACCAAGACCAACACAATGGTAGGAAGGAGGTCATCGTGGAGCCCAAGCCAGCGTCATCGTTAGAGCCTTTGGCAGGCGAGGACCAACTTTAGTCAGGATAAGTGTACTAGATGTTCCCCTTCAAAATGGCCAACTGTTGGCGCCCTTCCCGCTCAATATTTGGGAAGAGGCCCAGGGCCTTTGCCTATAAATAGGACTAGCCACCCACAGGGTAGAGGCATCTTGAATCCAGAGAGAGAGAGCGACCGAACTCCCCCTAGCAGTTCGTCGCACCGGCCAAGAACAGACCCTCGCGAGGCTGTTCTTCCTTGTATTGTTCATCATCATCCCCTGAGGCAATCCACCACACACTAGAGTAGGGTATTACACCATAATGGTGGCCCGGACCAGTATAAACCATGTGTCCCTTGTGTTGCTCTTTGTGTAGTTTAGATCCTTTCGAGGCGATGAGGTGTAGGTTGGTAGGGGGTGAGATCTCCGCGTGCACCCTAGAGTTCGAACCTAGAGGGTCTGTCGGAACCCGAAATCCGACAAACGTCCATCATGATTCTAGGCAAGGTCTTCTGAGCCTTCGAAGGATTAGCTTTGGGCTGCTTGGTGACCTTCTCAGTCAATTCTGGAGTCGGGGACCGAGCGCGCTTGTGAGATGGAGCACTCGACGCCACAGCTTTGTCGCGCCTGTTCGCGGGATCATGGCGCTGCTTGGATCGACGTTCAGAGCGAGGCGGTGAGTCGGCTACCTCCTCATCGTATGACTCGTCACTCTCGTCTTCATCATCATCAGTTGGGGACTCCCACTCGCCGCTCTCCTCGGCACTGTCCTCAACCTCTTGGTCTTGCTCCAGAGCTTGTTCACCATTGGGCATTGAATACATCTCCGTGTACATCTGCAAAACAAGGGACCGATCATAAGTCAGTCGGATCAACAATCAGTCAGAAAATACGTTCAAAAATTCAGTTATGATGACCAGACCTTGTCTAGCAGGTTGCTGTTGCTGAAAGGGTCGACTCTCCTAGCGCCCCTGGGGTTGTTGAAAGTGCAACTCTCCCTAGGTGGTTTTGGTAATTCATAAAAACATATAGCTCATTGAGCTAATGCTATTCCAAGACAAATATTTCAGGAAAGCTCAATGAATGGCATGGCATGGATGATTAAAGTGGATCCCTCAAAATATCAAGGACAAAGGATTGGCTCAAGCTCAAAAGCTCAAGACTCTACATTTTACATTTTAGTGATCCAAGATCACATTGAGTCTATAGGAAAAGCCAGTACTATCAAGGAGGGATGAGGTGTTGCTTAATCAGCCTCTTGCTTCATGTGCTTAGTGATATGCTCCAAAACCCTCCACTACTTTCTCACATCCACATATGACCTAAACCTAAAGTTAAACTCGGCCCTACCGATTCTTTCTATCCGGCGCCACCGAGTTCAATTGTCATAACCACTTCCACAAACCCTAGGCAAATCGGTCTCGCCGATAGGGATCTCGGTCTCACCGAAATGGGATTGTAATCTCTCTGCTTCCTTCAGAACATTTCGGTCTAACAACCGGTGAGCGATCGTCCCACCGAGATTGCAATGTAAACTCTCTGTTTCCCTTTCGTAACTTTTCGGTCTCACCGAAAGAGCGAATCGGTCCCACCGAGTTTACCTGACCAACTCTCTGGTTAGCTAATTACCAAAATCGGTCTCACCGAGTTTGTAATCGGTCTTACCGAGATTACGTTATGCCCTAACCCTAACCATATCGGTCCTACCGAGCTGCATATCGGTCCCACCGAAAACCCTAACGGTCACTAGGTTTACTAAATCGGTTCGACCGAGTTTGTTGATTCGGTCCCACCGAGTTTGGTAAATTGTGTGTAACGGTTATATTTTGTGTGGAGGCTATATATACCCCTCCACCTCCTCTTCATTCGTTGAGAGAGCCATCAGAATAAACCTACACTTCCAACTTACCAGTTCTGAGAGAGAACCACCTACTCATGTGTTGAGGCCAAGATATTCCATTCCTACCATATGAATCTTGATCTCTAGCCTTTCCCAAGTTGCTTTCCACTCAAATCTTCTTTCCACCAAATCCAAATCATGTGAGAGAGAGTTGAGTGTTGGGGAGACTATCATTTGAAGCACAAGAGCAAGGAGTTCATCATCAACACACCATTTGTTACTTCTTGGAGAGTGGTGTCTCCTAGATTGGCTAGGTGTCACTTGGGAGCCTCCAAAAAGATTGTGGAGTTGAACCAAGGAGTTTGTAAGGGCAAGGAGATCGCCTACTTCGTGAAGATCTACCGCTAGTGAGGCAAGTCCTTCGTGGGCGACGACCATGGTGGGATAGACAAGGTTGCTTCTTTGTGGACCCTTCGTGGGTGGAGCCCTCTGTGGACTCACGCAACCGTTACCCTTCGTGGGTTGAAGTCTCCATCAACGTGGATGTACGATAGCACCACCTATCGGAACCACGACAAAAACATCCGTGTCTCCAATTGCGTTTGAATTCTCCAAACCCTTCCCTTTACATTCTTGCAAGTTGCATGCTTTAATTTCCGCCGCCTATATACTCTTTGCATGCTTGCTTGAATTGTGTGAAGATTTCTTGACTTGTTCAAAGATAGCTAAAATCTGCCAAAGTCTAAAATTGGGAAAAGGTTAAGTTTTTAATTGGTCAAGTAGTCTAATCACCCCCCTCTAGACATACTTCAAGGTCCTACAAGTGGTATCAGAGCTTTGGTCTCCATTTGCTTTGATTTCCATAGCTTTTGGTGGTCATAGCCTTGGTTTCACAACCTAGGAGAGTATGGCGTCTAGCAAGGGAAATTATCACCGTAGAGGTCTTTACTTTGATGGCACTAATTTTGCTAGTTGGAAGCATAAGATGAAAATGCATATTATCGGACATAACCCCGCCATTTGGGCTATTGTGTGTATTGGTTTGCAAGGTGAATTCTTTGATGGGAGAGAACCGAACCATGAAGCTAGCGTGGATGAGTTGAAGATGTTGCAATACAATGCTCAAGCTTGTGATATCCTCTTCAATGGCTTGTGCCCCAAAGAGTTCAACAAAATCAGCCGTCTTGAGAATGCAAATGAAATTTTGGATACTTTGATTGATATGCATGAAGGTACCGACTCCGTCAAGGAATCCAAGTTGGATGTGCTCCAAAGTCAGCTTGACAAGTTCAAAATGAAGGATGGTGAAGGTGTCGCTGAAATGTACTCTAGGCTTGCTCTTATCACAAATGAGATTGCCGGCTTAGGAAGTGAAGAGATGACCGACAGATTCATCATCAAGAAGATCCTAAGAGCCTTGGATGGAAAATATGATACCGTGTGCACATTGATCCAAATGATGCCAAATTACAAAGATATCAAGCCAACAAAAGTCATTGGAAGAATTGTTGCTCATGAGATGTCACTCAAGGATAAGGAGGAACTTCACAACAAGTCAAGTGGTGCTTACAAAGCCCCATGTGAAGCCCCCACATCATCAAGTGAGAAACAATCCTTCAATGAAGAATTGAGCTTAATGGTGAAGAACTTCAACAAATTCTACAAGAGTAGAAGCAAATAAAGAAGCTCTAAGTCAAGGTCCTACAATGACAAAAGATCTTCTAGTCGAGAGCGCAATTGCTACAATTGTGGGAGACCCGGACACTATTCCAATGAGTGTACGGCACCCTACAAAAGAAGAGAAGATTCTCCCAAGAGAAGAAGTAGAAGAGAAGAATCACCACCAAGAGAGAGAAGGAGTAGAGATGATCGTTGTGAACGAAGACCCTCACGGAGAAGCAAGGATTCAGATAGGAAGGACAAGTCATCAAAGAGCTACATAAAACGAAGACATCAAGCTCACATTGGAGAATGGGTATCCGGCTCCGACTCCGATAATCACTCCGAGAGAAGCTATCACTCCGACTCCGAATACACTCAAGATGAAGGTGTTGCCGATCTAGCACTTGTGTCAACCAACTCCTACGACATATTTGATTCACCAAATGAAGGAATTGGAAGATGCTTCATGGCCAAAGGTCCTAAGGTAGCACACCCCGAGTATGTGGAATTTAATAGTGATGAAGATGACTTGTTAGGTGATGATGATTTACTTGTTGACAACTCTAGTGATGAATACTATGATGAAACGTCAATTAATCATGCTAATCAAGATGAAACGAATGACAATGATAAGGAGAAGATTGAGCGCCTAACTAAAGAACTAAACACTCTTAAGTTAGCTCATGAAACTATCTTCAAGATCATCGAGAACTTTAAGGGCTCATGAGAAGTTACGCTTTGAAAAGCTCAATCTTGAGCAAGAGCATGAGTTCCTAAAAGCGATCAATGATGATCTCCGTAAGAAAAGTTCTTCTTACATTGCCAAGCGCTTACTCTTATCTACTTACATGCCTCAAGTCAAGTCTAGTAACAAGAACAAGAAAGATTCTTCTTCTAGTAGTAACAATAACAATGCTAAATCCAATATTGTTGCTTCTAGTAGTTCTCTTGATTCCACTAATGATCCTCTTAGCCAAGTTACACTTGAGCAAGAAAACATCTTATTGAAGGGAATTATAGAGAAAGGTGTATACAAGAGCCTTGCCGGGAGTAAGCAATTTGAGGAAATTGTACGCAAGCAAAAAAGGCACCAGAAGAATCAAGGTGTTGGTTTTGAACGAAAGTTCAATGCCAATGGAGTTGAGTGGGAAGAAGATCAATACCCCAAGACGAAGTTTGTTCCTCAACAAGAGAAGTATGATCCTACTTCCTTCAAGGGAACACAAGCACAAGATGATCTTCCACCACAAGACCACAAGAACAAAGGCAAGGACAAGCTTCAAGAAGAGATTGATGCATTTGAAGAAGCACCTAAGGCCTTGGTCAAGTGGGTTCCCAAGACTACGTCAAGTTCTACTTCATCAAGTACAACTACTACACCAAGGATTCCCATCAAGATGATGTGGATCCCAAAGAAGAAGAACTAGAGAGTTCTTGAGGGTGACTCCGCCAACATTCTTCACTCATATCTTTATGGCAAGGACAAGTGCAATCATCTTCCATATCTTGCACTAGTTTAAGGAGTCACAAACCCTCATGTTGGTAAGGCAAGGGACAAGGTAACCTAATGTTTTCATGGACATCATTTTGTGCGTACATCACTCTATGTCTATGGATATTCTTGTTTGTTCCTTGTGGGACTAACCCATGTAGGTATTGAAAGTGCAACTCACTCCAAAGGTTTGCTCCAAAAGATCTACATCAACATTGAGCATCCACATCTTCAACACCTACATGAAGTCATCATCGACAAAACCCAAGGTTAGTTTATCCCTCTAAGGGGGATCTCACATCTAGGGGGGAGCTTAACTCTAAGAATTGAGTCAAAGCAACTCTAATGATGTGAACACATAAATGCTTTATGTAAAAGTGGTAACCCCACTTGAGCTTAAACGATGAGCATGACCTATGATCAAATGTTCTCATTTGACTCCTAAGTCAATATACTTATATATATATGACCTATTCATCGCCAATTGTTTGATAGATGCTAGAATTGGTTGTGCATGCTTTGTCACATATTTCATTTGTCATTTTATTGTGTGAGCATGTTGGTTGCATATTTTACTCATTCGAGGACATCCACTTGTTGTTTTGATTGATTGGCTTCTTTTTCTTTGGCCAAGTGGATGGACAAGAATGCCTAAGAACCTTCTCTGGCTATCTATGCTTTTCTCGTCTCAAACTCTATTCATGCTACATCACAAAATTTGATCAAGTCAGATTCGAACCACTCTGTGTGAGGAGCACTCGGAGTCCCCGATTCGTCATAGACTTAAACTTCCAAAACTTCTTTGTGATTTTCAGTCTGACCGATTCATCCATTTTGGTCATACCGAGATTACTAAGTCGACCTAGGTTTTCATCTCGGTGGAACCGATTTGAACTTTTCGGTCACACCGAGTTGCTGTAACTGTTAACAGTTATGCATCTCGGTGCCACCGAGTTGTTCCACTCGGTCACACCGACAGTGTCGGGCTATATATTCACACGGGCAAATTTTGGAAAAATTTCTCCGAAACTCTTCGCCCGCGCATAGCTCGCTCTGCCTACTAGGTCTCCGGATCGTCGACTTCATCGCCAGCCGCCTCCTGTCGCTGGTCTTCGCCAATCAACGATTTCTTCTCCGCCGCTGCCAGCCAGAAGCGAGTTCACCGCCGAACTAGGGTATGAACTCGATCACAGTGCTATCCTCGTCTGATTCTCAACACATTGTGTTCATAATGCTTCTTGCCACGATTGAAACACTTCTATCCAGTCAAAACAATCCATAGAATAGGTGTGATTCGAAAATTTAGGGTTAGGTTTCCAACGAAACCATCTCGGACCCACCGAGTTGAAAAACTCAATCCCACCGATTTGGCTAACGCCATTGCACTAGTAACTCTTGGTCTGACCGAGAATTGCTAATCGGTGTGACCAATTTTAAAACTTTGTGAAACCTTAGCAGTCTCGGTGCCACCAAACTGTGACTCGGTCTGACCGAGTTCACTAGTTTAGGTTCCAAAACTGCTTCGGTATCACCGAATTTGAAAATCGGTAGATCCGAAATGCTTTCTGTGGAAAACTAAAACTAAGTTTTCTGAATCATTCTTTTGCAAAAATCTCTGCATTTTGTGATGCTCATCCACTCTATATCATCTATAACTATTCACAGGGTCAGCAGTCAGTGTGTGCAGCATGTCAGACCAAAGTGACAGCCAGAACAAGTCAGAAGAGCAGATTCACATGAGTGAGGGCACTAGTCCCTCTAGCAGCTCAGATGAGGGGAGCAGAAGCACTCCCAGTGTCACGCCCAATATGCGACCCTATCCTAAAGGAACTCGACGGTCCCACCAAGGATAGACCCGCATATTGGAACGCTTTTGCAAGGTGGATATCATTACATCAACATTACATAATAGTGGGATACATACATAAGGCACAAACGCCCCAAGAACACATCAACATCATATACAAGAGATCAACATCCGACTACGGATGAAACATAAACAGAAGCTCAAACGACATCCACCCTGCTAGCCCAGGCTGCCGACCTAGAACCTATCCCCTGATCGAAGAAGCATAAGAAGAACTCAAGACAAGCAAGCATCGCTCTCGCGTCATGATCATCGCATAACCTGCACTCAAGAATCGTTGTGTAGTAATCAGGAGCCACGAGGACTCAGCAATCCCATTACCATGGGTATCAGGACTAGCAAAGCTTAATGGGAAAGGAAGGGGGGGGAGTGGTGAGGTTGCAGCAGCGACTAAGCATATATGGTGGCTAACATACGCAAATGAGAGCGAGAAGAGAAACAAAGGAACGGTCGCCAACTAGAAATGATCAAGAAGTGATCCTGAACTCCTACTTACGTCAGACATAACCCAAGAAACCATGTTCTCCTCTCGATCAACCCCGAAAAGAGACACTCACGGTTACGCACACGGTTGGTGTATTTTAGGAGAGTTTGCTTCAAGTTTACTACAACCGGATATTAACAAATTCCCATCTGCCACATAACCGCGGGCACAGCTCTTGAAAGTTTATACCCTGCAGGGGTGTCCCAACTTAGCCCATGATAAGCTCTCGCGATCAACGAAGGATATTCCTTCTCCTCGGAAGACCCGATCAGTCTCGAATCCGGCTACAAGACTTTTGACAGCAATAAAACAAGACCAGCAAAGCCGCCGGATGTGCCGACAAATCCCGATAGGAGTCGCCGCATACCTCGCTCTCGTGGCACACCGGATAGGTCAGCCTCTGAGTAAAACCAGCCTCGAGTTGCCCCATGGTGGCCCTGCATCTGCCCGCTTCGGACAAACACACGAAGGAGCACCGCCCGGGGCTAAAATAAAGATGACCCTCGGCTCCTAAACCCAAGGAAAAAGGGCATAGGTGAGGCAAATGGTAAAACCAATGTTGGGCCTTCTTGAGGAGTCTTATTCAAAGCGAACTGTCAAGGGGTCCCATAAATCACCCGACCGCGTTAGGGACGCAAAATCCGGGAACATAACACCGATATGATGGAAACTAGGGCGGCAAGAGTGGAACAAAACACCAGGCATAAGGCCGAGCCTTCCACCCTTTACCAAGTATATAGATGCATTAATAATATAAGGTATATTGTGATATCCCAACAAGTAAGCATGTTCCAACAAGGAACAAACTTCATCTTCACCTGCAACTAACAACGCTATAAGAGGGGCTGAGCAAAGCGGTAACATAGCCAAACAATGGTTTGCTAGGAAGGGCGCAAAAGGTTAGAGGTTCATGGCAATTTGGGATGGCTTGATAAATAGGTAATAGGTAGCGCAGCATAGCGATTGAACGAAGCAACTAGCATAGCAATGATAGTAGTGAGATCCAGGGTAGCGGTCATCTTGCCTAAAATCCCGCAAGGAAGAAGAACGAGTCCATGAAGAAGACGAACGGATGAAGCCGAACCAAGCGTAGACGAACGAATCCTCACGATCGCAACGAAACAGGAACTAACAAGAAGAAGCACACAACATAGGTAAACACACCACACATGAACATGACAAGATGCACAACCAAGCATGATGCAAGACAAAGCTACATGAAGCTACTCATGGCAAGGGATGAAGCATACAAGAGCAGCACATCAAAACAAGTTTAAATGAGGCCGGAAACAACATAGAACAACTCCGGTAAGTCCTCATATGCAAATTTCGAAATTGGTCCAGATCTGAATAAACCTTATGTTCAAGTTGTTAAACAGCAAGTTAAGATGCACCACGATGATCTACACGAAATTCTAGTCAAGTTACATATAAAGTTCATTAGATTCGGAGCTACGGCCTAGAAGATATGAGCAAAACAAGTTAAACATGGCATTGATGAAAATGCATACAAACATCAAGCAAACACCTCAAAACAAGGATGAAACATGATAATATGAAACTACATGCAAAATCAATCAAGTTTCATATAGAGCACACTCAAAACGGAGCAACGGTTCAACACATACACCCTATACAAGACATTGCAACAATCTGTCCAAAACAGCAAGTAGGCATATTGCAAGCATCAAAACAACATGCTACAGGACCTCAACAAGAAAACAAAAGGCATGGGCATGATGTACAGGTAAAGCATTACAAAACATGAACACTGAGCTATCTCCGAAATCACTAGAACATGCTCAAAATGACATGGCAAGATTGCAAATAATAACAGCTTAGACTTTAGCGAAAAATAACATCAGTTGCAATGTTTAGAGCTATCAAACAACATGTTACAGGAACTTATCATGGCAAACAAAGGCATGGCATGAATCTACTAATTGCATAGAACAAAAGTCCTTTACTGACCATGAGCCAAAAAGGACCAGAAAGTATGATGGCACCCATGTAAACATGGAAAGTTATATTACAGATTCATACATGGCAGGAACAACGATAAGTAGGCATGTTGGTGTGCTTGAACCACTCACCACAGAGCAATACATGGCATGGCAAGGCAACCAACAGTAAGAAGACATGGCATAGAAGCTATACATGGCAACTTTTGAGACAACAACATATCATACACGGATCAACTACAACAACCTTGGCAAAATTGAATAACATGTAAACAACCTGCCAGGAAACATTTTATAGCAAAAGTAGAGCTCGATTGACTCACGCTATGGCACTCCATAATTGCAAACAAGGGCATGGATGGATAGAGAATAACCATATGTTCAAAACATCCTTACTGAAGTATCTCAAAATAAGCATGGATCTCTCGGTAGCATCAAGTTAACATGGCATAAAAATATCAGTGAGTAATCAGGCGTAAATCAGCAACATCATGAAGCCTAGTTTGCATGCTTGTGCTAGTCACCACAGAGATCACAAAAATACATGGCATACACCCCTGTAAAAATGGCATGGCATATTACAAAACACATGTAGGGCTCAAGATCATAGGATGCACACATCAATCATGGCAAAAATGACAAAAGTGCATGTTCTGATAAGAATCAGAAACTAACATCACATAGCACTCTTCTAACATCATTTCGGGCATCAATATGAGCTCAAATGTAAATGATGCAATGATATGAAATGATGTACTCGTCGAGACGAACAATTTGACATATTACACGCACGAAACGCAGCTACGGATGCAGAGTTATGATGCAACGAAAATGCAAGAAAAAAACAGCAGATTCGGGACTTAGTGGAATCGGGGGTGGGGGGAGAAGTCAACCTCATGGCACGGATTACAAGGTTGGCCGGAACTTCGCCGGAGGTGCGGTAGAGGCGGCCGGGGAGGAAGGAGAGGCCGCGGAGATGGGGCCGCCGGATACGGGTGCGGGCGGCGAGGGGCGCGGATCCGGCGCGGGCGGAGGAGCTCGCCCGGCCGCGGCGAGGACGGCGCGCAGCGGGAGCTGCCGGGCGGCGGCCGAGGCGCGAAGTCGGGCGGCGGTTGAGGCGGGACGGCGGAGGCTCCCAAGCCCGAGGAGGCGATGGCGGCGTGGGGGCGGGCGGCGACCGGCGGCGGGCGGAGCCGCCGAAGCTCGGCGACTTCGCCGGCCGGAGGCGGGCGCGCGGGTCCGGTCATCGCGGAGGAGCCGGGCGGCGGCGCAGCTCGGCTGGAGCGGGCTGGCCGGCGGCGGGACTGGCCAAGCGGGCTCGCGATGGTTTCCCCAGCCGCGGGTGGAGGGAACGGCGGCGGCGGGAGCACCACTTGGCGGCGGCGCATTGGCTGGGGCGGCGCGAGGCAGCGTGTCGCCCGGATTGGCCGGCGACGTGGAGGCGGCGGCGACGCGTCCGGCGGGCGACGGGATGATTTTTAGGGTTTGGACTGCGGGAATTCGGGGACGAAGACATATTTATAGGTAGAGGGAGCTAGGAGAGTCCAAATGAGGTGCGGTTTTCGGCCACGTGATCGTGATCGAACGACCAAGAGCATGGAGGGGAGTTTGCTAGGTTTTGGGCCACTTTGGAGGGGGTGTTGGGCTGCAACTCAAAGAGGGCTTTGCAGTTACCCGGTTAACCGTTGGAGTATCAAACGACCTCGAAATGATCCGAAACTTTACAGGCGGTCTACCGGTGCTATACCAAAGCCGCTTGGCAAACCTTGGTCCATTCCGAGACTGTTTAACACCCGCACACGAAAAGAGGTAAAAGGGGGCGCCGGGAGACATAGGAGTGCCGGATTGCAAAACGGACAACGGGGAAAATGCTCGGATGCATGAGACGAACATGTATGCAAAATGAAGTGCACATGATGACATGATATAAAATGCAGATGATGACATGGCAAAGTGCAACACGCAAGCAAATGACATGGCAAGGAGGGCGAATAGCTGGCAGACACCTGGCGCATCGAATCCGGGGCGTTACAACACTCCTCCACTAACAAGAGATCTCGTCCCGAGATCTTAGGACTGAGACGGAAGGGAAAAAAGATGAGGTGAAATAAGAACTCAAGAGAAGAAGCAAAGAATCGAGAGCACTCAAGAAGAAGAGAGGAACGACGAGAATGACGAATATCGAAAACTCACGGAATCAAGGTAGACTATGAAACATCTCCGGTTAGAAGGAGATAAGAAACAAATAAGGCTGAAAGGATTTAGGCAGCACTTAGGCTAAAACATGGAGGAATAGAACTTGAACTAGAGAGGATGTAACGATACTTGATGAATACATGACACAAAACCTCTGGAAAGAATTGAAAGAGTTGAATGAAAAGAGCTTAGAAGGAAGGATTGAACGGAGTTGAATATCTGAGAAGAACGAAGAACTGCAAAACTCCACTTCAAAAGAATACGAAGAATTAATTGCACTTCGAGACGCGAGAAGAAAAGATACTTGAACTCCTTGAGCAAGAATCTTGATGAACTCTTGAAGAATGAATTAAATCATGAAGAACCACCATGAAAAACTCCGGTGACAAAAGGATGATGAGATACTATTGAAGGATGAAAAGAATAAGGATTAAGTCTTGCGGTGATTCGGATGGAGGTTCCGACGAGATGGCCGAGGAAATTTGAACTCCGGAAAAGAAAAGATGAAAACACTTGGAACTAGAATTTATTCCTCATGAACAAACTCCGAAGGAAGGGATTAATCACTTGGAAGAAATAAGAATAAGATTTATTGTATGCTTATCCTTCATCAAATTAAATTGATGACAAGCAACGGATTTTGCATACTACTTATTCTTCTTGAAAAGGATTAAAGGGGGTATGGCACAATACTTGATAAAGTCTTCATGAACCACCGGTATGATTGGAAAGAACGAATGAATTAAAATGATAGTGAAGGAAAAAGAATCTTGAACGAACCACCGTAAGAATTCGAAAATGACTGAAGAAAGAGTATGAATCACCGGGAAGAATTAGAAAAGCACGAAGATACTTGAGGGAATTTAGAGAAAAGAGATCGAAGAGATCGCAAACTGATTAACGAATGCTTGAACGCAGCACCGGAAGAATATTGAGACGAACGAAGGGGCACGGATATAGGATAATTAGAAAACGACTTTGAAAACTTGGAACGAAGAAATCTTCCGAAAAGATGGCCTCCGGATGATTGAGACGGAAAGTAACTCCTGAAATACTCCGGATGGATGAAAAGAATTGCACAACTGGAAACAACTAGATAGGATAACATCGAGCTAGCACCGCGAATCTCCGGAGAACGGACAAGATTTAAGAGAAACTCTACTTCGGTCTCCAAGAACGACGATAAACACCACCAAAATTGTTGAGATACTCCGGTAGAATGGAAAACGAAGAGGTTGAGCCAACAATGAAAAGAATTTGAAATCGATCTTGGAAAAACATCTGACTGATGAAATTCATACTTACGTCAAATTTCGAAAAGAATTAGAGAATAGCTTCGGAATAATTAGAAGAGTCAGGTAAGATCCTGGGAAAGACCTGTGGGTTAGGGCCCACTAAAGGAAAGCACCGTTGGAAAGGATTGTTGAAGATATAGATGATGCACCGGAACGATTGAAATATTTAAATGAGGTGACAACCTCGAATTAATTGGAACACAGACGAATCTCTTGAGATGTCTTCGGAACTCCGGAATGATAAGCTGGCGAGAGGCGAACGAGCAAAGAGGACACTTCGAAGGAAAAGAATATGATTAATCCGAAAAACTTGAATTGAGTGCACCGGAAAAAGAAAGGGATGAAGAATGACGAACGAGACGAGAATTCACCGGTTGAAATAATTGAGGGAAGACTGAAAAAGGTTCCACATGAATGAAATTGATGGTCGAAAGAGACTCAGACTCCGGGAAGAAAAAGGGTGGAGGGCGGAAAACAAGGGTAACTTGGAAGGGGGAAAACGACGAATATCTTGAAGAGAAAACACCGGTTGAAATCATTGAGGAAAGAAAGCAAAGACTTCGCACGAGTAGGATGGATACTCGATTACGGACTCGGTTCCGAGAAGAAGAAGGGTGGGCGGTGGGAAAACAAGGACAACTTCGGACAAGGAAAACAACGACGTCGGAGGAAGAACTGAGGATTGAACTCAAAGATGAAGAGGCTCGAGTCGACTTGACGAAAATGCACCGGATGAAAAGAGCTGAGGAACAACGATCGGAAAACCAACTGCGTGATCCTAAAGAAAAAATTTGAAGGGGAAGAGGAGTAATTCAAAACACCTACGCCAAGATTTCTTACCAGAGCGACGAAGGGCGAGGAGTAAAAGAATTCCTACTCTCGATATAACTAGACTCCGAAAACAGTTTTCTTCTAGACTCAACAACGGCCAAACTACACGATCAATCAAGTGGGCTCCTAGGGTCGGTCGAGGCTCTGATACCAACTTGTCACGCCCAATATGTGACCCTATCCTAAAGGAACTCGACGGTCCCACCAAGGATAGGCCCGCATATTGGAACGCTTTTGCAAGGTGGATATCATTACATCAACATTACATAATAGTGGGATACATACATAAGGCACAAACGCCCCAAGAACACATCAACATCATATACAAGAGATCAACATCCGACTACGGATGAAACATAAACAGAAGCTCAAACGACATCCACCCTGCTAGCCTAGGCTGCCGACCTGGAACCTATCCCCTGATCGAAGAAGCAGAAGAAGAACTCAAGACAAGCAAGCATCGCTCTCGCGTCATGATCATCGCATAACCTGCACCTGCAACTGTTGTGTAGTAATCTGTGAGCCACGAGGACTCATCAATCCCATTACCATGGGTATCAAGACTAGCAAAGCTTAATGGGAAAGGAAGGGGGGGGGAAAGTGGTGAGGTTGCAGCAGCGACTAAGCATATATGGTGGCTAACATACGCAAATGAGAGCGAGAAGAGAAACAAAGGAACGGTCGCCAACTAGTAATGATCAAGAAGTGATCCTGAACTCCTACTTACGTCAGACATAACCCAAGAAACCGTGTTCTCCTCTCGATCAACCCCGAAAAGAGACACTCACGGTTACGCACACGGTTGGTGTATTTTAGGAGAGTTTGCTTCAAGTTTACTACAACCGGATATTAACAAATTCCCATCTGCCACATAACCGCTGGCATGGCTCTCGAAAGTTTATACCTGCAGGGTGTCCCAACTTAGCCCATGATAAGCTCTCGCGATCAACGAAGGATATTCCTTCTCCCGGAAGACCCGATCAGTCTCGAATCCGGCTACAAGACTTTTCGACAGCAATAAAACAAGACCAGCAAAGCCGCCCGGATGTGCCGACAAATCCCGATAGCAGCCACGTACCTCGCTCTCGTGGCACACCGGATAGGTCAGCCTACGAGTAAAACCAGCCCTCGAGTTGCCCGTGGTGGCCCCTTGATCTGCCCGCTTCGGACCAACACTCAAGGAGCACCGCACGGGGGCTAAATAAAGATGACCCTCGGCTCCGAAACCCAAGGGAAAAGGGCATAGGTGAGGCAAATGGTAAAACCAATGTTGGGCCTTGCCGGAGGAGTCTTATTCAAAGCGAACTGTCAAGGGGTCCCATAAATCACCCGACCGCGTTAGGGACGCAAAATCCGGGAACATAACACCGATATGACGGAAACTAGGGCGGCAAGAGTGGAACAAAACACCAGGGATAAGGCCGAGCCTTCCACCCTTTACCAAGTATATAGATGCATTAATAATATAAGGTATATTGTGATATCCCAACAAGTAAGCATGTTCCAACAAGGAACAACATCTCCATGTTCCAACAAGGAACAAACTTCATCTTCACCTGCAACTAACAACGCTATAAGAGGGGCTGAGCAAAGCGGTAACATAGCCAAACAATGGTTTGCTAGGAAGGGTGCAAAAGGTTAGAGGTTCATGGCAATTTGGGATGGCTTGATAAACAGGTAATAAGTAGCGCAGCATAGCGATAGAACGAAGCAACTAGCATAGCAATGATAGTAGTGAGATCCAGGGTAGCGTTCATCTTGCCTGAAATCCCGCAAGGAAGAAGAACGAGTCCATGAAGAAGACGAACGGATGAAGCCGAACCAAGCGTAGACGAACGAATCCTCACGATCGCAACGAAACATGAACTAACAAGAAGAAGCACACAACATAGGTAAACACACCACACATGAACATGACAAGATGCACAACCAAGCATGATGCAAGACAAAGCTACATGAAGCTACTCATGGCAAGAGATGAAGCATACAAGAGCAGCACATCAAAACAAGTTCAAATGAGGCCGGAAACAACATAGAACAACTCCGGTAAGTCCTCATATGCAAATTTCGAAATTGGTCCAGATCTGAATAAACCTTATGTTCAAGTTGTTAAACAGCAAGTTAAGATGCACCACGATGATCTACACGAAATTCTAGTCAAGTTACATATAAAGTTCATTAGATTCGGAGCTACGGCCTAGAAGATATGAGCAAAACAAGTTAAACATGGCATTGATGCAAAATGCATACAAACATCAAGCAAACACCTCAAAACAAGGATGAAACATGATAATATGAAACTACATGCAAAATCAATCAAGTTTCATATAGAGCACACTCAAAACGGAGCAACGGTTCAACACATACACCCTATACAAGACATTGCAACAATCTGTCCAAAACAGCAAGTAGGCATATTGCAAGCATCAAAACAACATGCTACAGGACCTCAACAAGAAAACAAAAGGCATGGGCATGATGTACAGGTAAAGCATTACAAAACATGAACACTGAGCTATCTCCAGAAATCACTAGAACATGCTCAAAATGACATGGCAAGATTGCAAATAATAACAGTTTCAGACTTTAGCAGAAAATAACACCAGGTTGCAATGTTTAGAGCTATCAAACAACATGTTACAGGAACTTATCATGGCAAACAAAGGCATGGCATGAATCTACTAATTGCATAGAACAAAAGTCCTTTACTGACCATGAGCCAAAAAGGACCAGAAAGTATGATGGCACCCATGTAAACATGGAAAGTTATATTACAGATTCATACATGGCAGGAACAACGATAAGTAGGCATGTTGGTGTGCTTGAACCACTCACCACAGAGCAATACATGGCATGGCAAGGCAACCAACAGTAAGAAGACATGGCATAGAAGCTATACATGGCAACTTTTGAGACAACAACATATCATACACGGATCAACTACAACAACCTTGGCAAAATTGAATAACATGTAAACAACCTGCCAGGAAACATTTTATAGCAAAAGTAGAGCTCGATTGACTCACGCTATGGCACTCCATAATTGCAAACAAGGGCGTGGATGGATAGAGAATAACCATATGTTCAAAACATCCTTACTGAAGTATCTCAAAATAAGCATGGATCTCTCGGTAGCATCAAGTTAACATGGCATAAAAATATCAGCAGAACAAGGCTGAAATCAGCAACATCATGAAGCCTAGTTTGCATGCTTGTGCTAGTCACCACAGAGATCACAAAAATACATGGCATACACCCCTGTAAAAATGGCATGGCATATTACAAAACACATGTAGGACTCAAGATCATAGGATGCACACATCAATCATGGCAAAAATGACAAAAGTGCATGTTTTGATATAGCACTCTTCTAACATCATTTCGGGAATCAAGATGAGCTCAAATGTAAATGATGCAATGAGATGAAATGATCTACTCGTCGAGACGAACAATTTGACATATTACACGCACGAAACGCAGCTACGGATGCAGAGTTATGATGCAACGAAAATGCAAGAAAAAAACAGCAGATTCGGGACTTAGTGGAATCGGGGAGAGAAGTCAACCTCATGGCACGGATTACAAGGTTGGCCGGAACTTCGCCGGAGGTGCGGTAGAGGCGGCCGGGGAGGAAGGAGAGGCCGCCGGAGATGGGGCCGGCCGGATACGGGGTGCGGGGCGGCGAGGGGCGCCGGATCCGGGGCGCGGGGCGGAGGAGCTCGCCCGGCCGCGGGCGAGGACGGCGCCGCGGGAGCTGCTGGGCGGCGGCTCGAGGCGCGAAGTCGGGCGGCGGTTGAGGCGGGACGGCGGAGGCTCCGAGCCCGAGGAGGCGATTACGGCGGCGCTGGCGCGGCGGGCGGAGCCGCCGAAGCCCGGCGACTCGCCGCCGGAGGCGGGCGCGGCGGGTCCGGTCACCGGCGGGAGGAGCAGGGCGGCGGTGCAGCTCGGGCTGGAGCTGGCTGGCCGGGCGGCGGGCTCGCTGATGGGCTTCCCGGCCGCGTGGTGGAGAACGGCGGCGGCGGGAGCACCACTTGGCGGTGGCGCATTGGCTGCGGGGGCGGCGCGAGGCGACGTGTCGCCTCGGGATTGGTCGGGCGATGAGGAGGCGGCGGCGGAGGCGGCGGCGGACGCGTCTGGCGGGCGACGGGGATGATTTTTAGGGTTTGGACTGCGGGAATTCGGGGGGGAAGACATATTTATAGGTAGAGGGAGCTAGGAGAGTCCAAATGAGGTGCGGTTTTCGGCCACGCGATCGTGATCGAACGACCAAGAGCATGGAGGGGAGTTTGCTGGGTTTTGGGCCACTTTGGAGGGGGTGTTGGGCTGCAACTCAAAGAGGGCTTTATGTTACCCGTTAACCGTTGGAGTATCAAACGACCTCCAAATGATCCGAAACTTGACAGGCGGTCTACCGGTGCTATACCAAAGCCGCTTGGCAAACCTTGGTCCATTCTGAGACCGTTTAACACCCGCACACAAAAAGAGGTAAAAGGGGGCGCCGGGAGACATAGGAGTGCCGGATTGCAAAACGGACAACGGGGAAAATGCTCGGATGCATGAGACGAACATGTATGCAAAATGAAGTGCACATGATGACATGATATAAAATGCAGATGATGACATGGCAAAGTGCAACACGCAAGCAAATGACATGGCAAGGAGGGCGAATAGCTGGCAGACACCTGGCGCATCGAATCCGGGGCGTTACAACACTCCTCCACTAACAAGAGATCTCGTCCCGAGATCTTAGGACTGAGACGGAAGGGAAAAAAGATGAGGTGAAATAAGAACTCAAGAGAAGAAGCAAAGAATCGAGAGCACTCAAGAAGAAGAGAGGAACGACGAGAATGACGAATATCGAAAACTCACGGAATCAAGATAGACTATGAAACATCTCCGTTTAGAAGGAGATAAGAAACAAATAAGGCTGAAAGGATTTAGGCAGCACTCCGGCTAAAACATGGAGGAATAGAACTTGAACTAGAGAGGATGTAACGATACTTGATGAATACATGACACAAAACCTCCGGAAAGAATTGAAAGAGTAGAATGAAAAGAGCTTAGAAGGAAGGCTTGAACGGAGTTGAATATCTGAGAAGAACGAAGAACTGCAAAACTCCACTTCAAAAGAATACGAAGAATTAATTGCACTTCGAGACGCGAGAAGAAAAGATACTTGAACTCCTTGAGCAAGAATCTTGATGAACTCTTGAAGAATGAATTAAATCATGAAGAACCACCATGAAAAACTCCGGTGACAAAAGGATGATGAGATACTATTGAAGGATGAAAAGAATAAGGATTAAGTCTTGCGGTGATTCGGATGGAGGTTCCGACGAGATGGCCGAGGAAATTTGAACTCCGGAAAAGAAAAGATGAAAACACTTGGAACTAGAATTTATTCCTCATGAACAAACTCCGAAGGAAGGGATTAATCACTTGGAAGAAATAAGAATAAGATTTATTGTATGCTTATCCTTCATCAAATTAAATTGATGACAAGCAACGGATTTTGCATACTACTTATTCTTCTTGAAAAGGATTAAAGGGGGTATGGCATAATACTTGAGAAAGTCTTCATGAACCACCGGTATGATTGGAAAGAACGAATGAATTAAAATGATAGTGAAGGAAAAAGAATCTTGAACGAACCACCGTAAGAATTCGAAAATGACTGAAGAAAGAGTATGAATCACCGGGAAGAATTAGAAAAGCACGAAGATACTTGAGGGAATTTATAGAAAAGAGATCGAAGAGATCGCAAACTGATTAACGAATGCTTGAACGCAGCACCGGAAGACTATTGAGACGAACGAAGGGGCACGGATATAGGATAATTAGAAAACGACTTTGAAAACTTGGAACGAAGAAATCTTCCGAAAAGATGGCCTCCGGATGATTGAGACGGAAAGTAACTCCTGAAATACTCCGGATGGATGAAAAGAATTGCACAACTGGAAACAACTAGATAGGATAACATCGAGCTAGCACTGCGAATCTCCGGGAGAACGGACAAGATTTAAGAGAAACTCTACTTGGTCTCCAAGAACGACGATAAACACCACCAAAATTGTTGAGATACTCCGTAGAATGGAAAACGAAGAGGTTGAGCCAACAATGAAAAGAATTTGAAATCGATCTTGGAAAAACATCGGATCGATGAAATTCATACTTACGCCAAATTTCAAAAGAATTAGAGAATAGCTCCGAATAATTAGAAGAGTGAGGTAAGATCCTGGGAAAGACCTGTGGGTTAGGGCCCACTAAAGGAAAGCACCGTTGGAAAGGATTGTTGAAGATATAGATGATGCACCGGAACGATTGAAATATTTAAATGAGGTGACAACCTCGAATTAATTGGAACACGACGAATCTCTTGAGATGTCTTCGAACTCCGAATGATAAGCTGGCGAGAGGCGAACGAGCAAAGAGGACACTTCGAAGGAAAAGAATATGATTAATCCGAAAAACTTGAATTGAGTGCACCGGAAAAAGAAAGGGATGAAGAATGACGAACGAGACAAGAATTCACCTGTTGAAATAATTGAGGGAAGACTGAAAAGGTTCCACATGAATGAAATTGATGGTCGAAAGAGACTCGCACTCCGGAAGAAAAAGGGTGGGAGGGCGGAAAACAAGGGTAACTTGGAAGGGGGAAAACGACGAATATCTTGAAGAGAAAACACCGTTGAAATCATTGAGGAAAGAAAGCAAAGACTTCGCACGAGTAGGATGGATACTGATTCGGACTCGGTTCCGAGAAGAAGAAGGGTGGGCGGTGGGAAAAACAAGGACAACTTCGACAAGGAAAAACAACGACGCCGGAGGAAGAACTGAGGATTGAACTCAAAGATGAAGAGGCTCGAGTCGACTTGACGAAAATGCACCGGATGAAAAGAGCTGAGGAACAACGATCGGAAAACCAATCTGCGTGATCCTAAAGAAAAATTTGAAGGGAAAGAGGAGTAATTCAAAACACCTACGCCAAGACTCCTTACCGAGCGACGAAGGGCGAGAGAGTAAAAGAATTCCTACTCTCGATATAACTAGACTCAAAACAGTTTTCTTCTAGACTCAACAACGCCAAACTACACGATCAATCAAGGGGCTCCTAGGGTCGGTCGAGGCTCGATACCAACTTGTCACGCCCAATATGCGACCCTATCCTAAAGGAACTCGACGGTCCCACCAAGGATAGACCCGCATATTGGAACGCTTTTGCAAGGTGGATATCATTACATCAACATTACATAATAGTGGGATACATACATAAGGCACAAACGCCCCAAGAACACATCAACATCATATACAAGAGATCAACATCCGACTACGGATGAAACATAAACAGAAGCTCAAACGACATCCACCCTGCTAGCCCAGGCTGCCGACCTGGAACCTATCCCCTGGTCGAAGAAGCAGAAGAAGAACTCAAGACAAGCAAGCATCGCTCTCGCGTCATGATCATCGCATAACCTGCACCTGCAACTGTTGTGTAGTAATCTCTGAGCCACGAGGACTCATCAATCCCATTACCATGGGTATCAAGACTAGCAAAGCTTAATGGGAAAGGAAGGGGGGGAAAGTGGTGAGGTTGCAGCAGCGACTAAGCATATATGGTGGCTAACATACGCAAATGAGAGCGAGAAGAGAAACAAAGGAACGGTCGCCAACTAGTAATGATCAAGAAGTGATCCTGAACTCCTACTTACGCCGACATAACCCAAGAAACCGTGTTCTCCTCTCGATCAACCCGAAAAGAGACACTCACGTTACGCATACGGTTGGTGTATTTTACGAGAGTTTGCTTCAAGTTTACTACAACCGGATATTAACAAATTCCCATCTGCCACATAACCGCTGGCACGGCTCTCGAAAGTTTATACCTGCAGGGTGTCCCAACTTAGCCCATGATAAGCTCTCGCGATCAACGAAGGATATTCCTTCTCCCGGAAGACCCGATCAGTCTCGGAATCCGGCTACAAGACTTTTCGACAGAATAAAACAAGACCAGCAAAGCCGCCGGATGTGCCGACAAATCCCGATAGCGATCGACGTACCTCGTTCTCGTGGCACACCGGATAGGTCAGCCTCGAGTAAAACCAGCCCTCGAGTTGCCCGTGGTGGCCCCTTGATCTGCCCGTTTGGACCAACACTCGAAGGAGCACCGCACGGGGGCTAAAATAAAGATGACCCTCGGGCTCCGGAAACCCAAGGGAAAAAGGGCATAGGTGAGGCAAATGGTAAAACCAATGTTGGGCCTTGCTGGAGGAGTCTTATTCAAAGCGAACTGTCAAGGGGGTCCCATAAATCACCCGACCGCGTTAGGGACGCAAAATCCGGGAACATAACACCGATATTACGGAAACTAGGGCGGCAAGAGTGGAACAAAACACCAGGCATAAGGCCGAGCCTTCCACCCTTTACCAAGTATATAGATGCATTAATAGTATAAGGTATATTGTGATATCCCAACAAGTAAGCATGTTCCAACAAGGAACAACATCTCCATGTTCCAACAAGGAACAAACTTCATCTTCACCTGCAACTAACAACGCTATAAGAGGGGCTGAGCAAAGCGGTAACATAGCCAAACAATGGTTTGCTAGGAAGGGTGCAAAAGGTTAGAGGTTCATGGCAATTTGGGATGGCTTGATAAACAGGTAATAGGTAGCGCAGCATAGCGATAGAACGAAGCAACTAGCATAGCAATGATAGTAGTGAGATCCAGGGTAGCGTTCATCTTGCCTGAAATCCCGCAAGGAAGAAGAACGAGTCCATGAAGAAGACGAACGGATGAAGCCGAACCAAGCGTAGACGAACGAATCCTCACGATCGCAACGAAACATGAACTAACAAGAAGAAGCACACAACATAGGTAAACACACCACACATGAACATGACAAGATGCACAACCAAGCATGATGCAAGACAAAGCTACATGAAGCTACTCATGGCAAGAGATGAAGCATACAAGAGCAGCACATCAAAACAAGTTCAAATGAGGCCGGAAACAACATAGAACAACTCCGGTAAGTCCTCATGTGCAAATTTCGAAATTGGTCCAGATCTGAATAAACCTTATGTTCAAGTTGTTAAACAGCAAGTTAAGATGCACCACGATGATCTACACGAAATTCTAGTCAAGTTACATATAAAGTTCATTAGATTCGGAGCTACGGCCTAGAAGATATGAGCAAAACAAGTTAAACATGGCATTGATGCAAAATGCATACAAACATCAAGCAAACACCTCAAAACAAGGATGAAACATGATAATATGAAACTACATGCAAAATCAATCAAGTTTCATATAGAGCACACTCAAAACGGAGCAACGGTTCAACACATACACCCTATACAAGACATTGCAACAATCTGTCCAAAACAGCAAGTAGGCATATTGCAAGCATCAAAACAACATGCTACAGGACCTCAACAAGAAAACAAAAGGCATGGGCATGATGTACAGGTAAAGCATTACAAAACATGAACACTGAGCTATCTCCAGAAATCACTAGAACATGCTCAAAATGACATGGCAAGATTGCAAATAATAACAGTTTCAGACTTTAGCAGAAAATAACATCAGGTTGCAATGTTTAGAGCTATCAAACAACATGTTACAGGAACTTATCATGGCAAACAAAGGCATGGCATGAATCTACTAATTGCATATAACAAAAGTCCTTTACTGACCATGAGCCAAAAAGGACCAGAAAGTATGATGGCACCCATGTAAACATGGAAAGTTATATTACAGATTCATACATGGCAGGAACAACGATAAGTAGGCATGTTGGTGTGCTTGAACCACTCACCACAGAGCAATACATGGCATGGCAAGGCAACCAACAGTAAGAAGACATGGCATAGAAGCTATACATGGCAACTTTTGAGAAAACAACATATCATACACGGATCAACTACAACAACCTTGGCAAAATTGAATAACATGTAAACAACCTGCCAGGAAACATTTTATAGCAAAAGTAGAGCTCGATTGACTCACGCTATGGCACTCCATAATTGCAAACAAGGGCATGGATGGATAGAGAATAACCATATGTTCAAAACATCCTTACTGAAGTATCTCAAAATAAGCATGGATCTCTCGGTAGCATCAAGTTAACATGGCATAAAAATATCAGTGAGTAACAGGGCTGAAATCAGCAACATCATGAAGCCTAGTTTGCATGCTTGTGCTAGTCACCACAGAGATCACAAAAATACATGGCATACACCCCTGTAAAAATGGCATGGCATATTACAAAACACATGTAGGACTCAAGATCATAGGATGCACACATCAATCATGGCAAAAATGACAAAAGTGCATGTTCTGATAAGAATCAGAAACTAACATCACATAGCACTCTTCAAACATCATTTCGGGAATCAAGATGAGCGCAAATGTAAATGATGCAATGAGATGAAATGATCTACTCGTCGAGACGAACTATTTGACATATTACACGCACGAAACGCAGCTACGGATGCAGAGTTATGATGCAACGAAAATGCAAGAAAAAAACAGCAGATTCGGGACTTAGTGGAATCGGGGGGGGGGGAGAGAAGTCAACCTCATGGCACGGATTACAAGGTTGGCCGGAACTTCGCCGGAGGTGCGGTAGAGGCGGCCGGGGAGGAAGGAGAGGCCGCCGGAGATGGGGCCGGCCGGATACGGGGTGCGGGGCGGCGAGGGGCGCCGGCGGAGGAGCTCGCCGCCGCTGGCGAGGACGGCGCCGGCAGGAGCTGCCGGACGGCGGCTGAGGCGCGAAGTCGGGCGGCGGTTGAGGCGGACGGCGGAGGCTCCCGAGCCCGAGGAGGCGATTGGCGGCGCGGGCGCGGCTGGGCGGAGCCGCCGAGCTCGCGACTCGCCGGCCGGAGGCGGGCGCAGCGGGTCCGGTCACCGGCGGGAGGAGCCGGGCGGCGGTGCAGCTCGGCTGGAGCGGGCCGGTCGGCGGCGGGACTGGGCCGGCGGGCCGCGATGGGCTTCCCGGCATGCGGTGGAGGGGAACGGCGGCGGCGGGAGCACCACTTGGCGGTGGCGCATTGGCTGCGGGGGCGGCGCGAGGCGACGTGTCGCCTCGGGATTGGTCGGGCGATGAGGAGGCGGCGGCGGACGCGTCTGGCGGGCGACGGGGATGATTTTTAGGGTTTGGACTACGGGAATTCGGGGAGGAAGACATATTTATAGGTAGAGGGAGCTAGGAGAGTCCAAATGAGGTGCGGTTTTCGGCCACGCGATCGTGATCGAACGACCAAGAGCATGGAGGGGAGTTTGCTCGGTTTTGGGCCACTTTGGAGGGGGTGTTGGGCTGCAACTCAAAGAGGGCTTTGCGGTTACCCGGTTAACCGTTGGAGTATCAAACGACCTCCAAATGATCCGAAACTTGACAGGCGGTCTACCGGTGCTATACCAAAGCCGCTTGGCAAACCTTGGTCCATTCTGAGACCGTTTAACACCCGCACACGAAAAGAGGTAAAAGGGGGCGCCGGGAGACATAGGAGTGCCGGATTGCAAAACGGACAACGGGGAAAATGCTCGAATGCATGAGACGAACATGTATGCAAAATGAAGTGCACATGATGACATGATATAAAATGCAGATGATGACATGGCAAAGTGCAACACGCAAGCAAATGACATGGCAAGGAGGGCGAATAGTGGCGGACACACGGCGATCGAATCCGGGGCGTTACAACACTCCTCCACTAACAAGAGATCTCGTCCCGAGATCTTAGGACCGAGACGGAAGGGAAAAAAGATGAGGTGAAATAAGAACTCAAGAGAAGAAGCAAAGAATCGAGAGCACTCAAGAAGAAGAGAGGAACGACGAGAATGACGAATATCGAAAACTCACGGAATCAAGATAGACTATGAAACATCTCCGTTTAGAAGGAGATAAGAAACAAATAAGGCTGAAAGGATTTAGGCAGCACTCCGGCTAAAACATGGAGGAATAGAACTTGAACTAGAGAGGATGTAACGATACTTGATGAATACATGACACAAAACCTCCGGAAAGAATTGAAAGAGTAGAATGAAAAGAGCTTAGAAGGAAGGATTGAACGGAGTTGAATATCTGAGAAGAACGAAGAACTGCAAAACTCCACTTCAAAAGAATACGAAGAATTAATTGCACTTCAAGACGCGAGAAGAAAAGATACTTGAACTCCTTGAGCAAGAATCTTGATGAACTCTTGAAGAATGAATTAAATCATGAAGAACCACCATGAAAAACTCCGGTGACAAAAGGATGATGAGATACTATTGAAGGATGAAAAGAATAAGGATTAAGTCTTGCGGTGATTCGGATGGAGGTTCCGACGAGATGGCCGAGGAAATTTGAACTCCGGAAAAGAAAAGATGAAAACACTTGGAACTAGAATTTATTCCTCATGAACAAACTCCGAAGGAAGGGATTAATCACTTGGAAGAAATAAGAATAAGATTTATTGTATGCTTATCCTTCATCAAATTAAATTGATGACAAGCAACGGATTTTGCATACTACTTATTCTTCTTGAAAAGGATTAAAGGGGGTATGGCATAATACTTGAGAAAGTCTTCATGAACCACCGGTATGATTGGAAAGAACGAATGAATTAAAATGATAGTGAAGGAAAAAGAATCTTGAACGAACCACCGTAAGAATTCGAAAATGACTGAAGAAAGAGTATAAATCACCGGGAAGAATTAGAAAAGCACGAAGATACTTGAGGGAATTTATAGAAAAGAGATCGAAGAGATCGCAAACTGATTAACGAATGCTTGAACGCAGCACCGGAAGACTATTGAGACGAACGAAGGGGCACGGATATAGGATAATTAGAAAATGACTTTGAAAACTTGGAACGAAGAAATCTTCCGAAAAGATGGCCTCCGGATGATTGAGACGGAAAGTAACTCCTGAAATACTCCGGATGGATGAAAAGAATTGCACAACTGGAAACAACTAGATAGGATAACATCGAGCTAGCACTGCGAATCTCCGGGAGAACGGACAAGATTTAAGAGAAACTCTACTTCGGTCTCCAAGAACGACGATAAACACCACCAAAATTGTTGAGATACTCCGGTAGAATGGAAAACGAAGAGGTTGAGCCAACAATGAAAAGAATTTGAAATCGATCTTGGAAAAACATCTGACTGATGAAATTCATACTTACGTCAAATTTCGAAAAGAATTAGAGAATAGCTCCGGAATAATTAGAAGAGTGAGGTAAGATCCTGGGAAAGACCTGTGGGTTAGGGCCCACTAAAGGAAAGCACCGTTGGAAAGGATTGTTGAAGATATAGATGATGCACCGGAACGATTGAAATATTTAAATGAGGTGACAACCTCGAATTAATTGGAACACAGACGAATCTCTTGAGATGTCTTCGGAACTCCGGAATGATAAGCTGGCGAGAGGCGAACGAGCAAAGAGGACACTTCGAAGGAAAAGAATATGATTAATCCGAAAAACTTGAATTGAGTGCACCGGAAAAAGAAAGGGATGAAGAATGACGAACAAGACAAGAATTCACCGGTTGAAATAATTGAGGGAAGACTGAAAAAGGTTCCACATGAATGAAATTGATGGTCGAAAGAGACTCAGACTCCGGGAAGAAAAAGGGTGGGAGGGCGGGAAAACAAGGGTAACTTGGAAGGGGGAAAACGACGAATATCTTGAAGAGCAAACACCGGTTGAAATCATTGAGGAAAGAAAGCAAAGACTTCACACGAGTAGGATGGATACTCGATTACGGACTCCGGTTCCGAGAAGAAGAAGGGTGGGCGGGTGGGAAAAACAAGGACAACTTCGGACAAGGAAAAACAACGACGTCGGAGGAAGAACTGAGGATTGAACTCAAAGATGAAGAGGCTCGAGTCGACTTGACGAAAATGCACCGGATGAAAAGAGCTGAGGAACAACGATCGGAAAACCAACTGCGTGATCCTAAAGAAAAAATTTGAAGGGGAAGAGGAGTAATTCAAAACACCTATGTCAAGATTCCTTACCAGAGCGACGAAGGGGCAGAGGAGTAAAAAGAATTCCTACTCTCCGATATAACTAGACTCCGAAAACAGTTTTCTTCTAGACTCAACAACGGCCAAACTACACGATCAATCAAGGGGGCTCCTAGGGTCGGTCGAGGCTCTAATACCAACTTGTCACGCCCAATATGCGACCCTATCCTAAAGGAACTCGACGGTCCCACCAAGGATAGACCCGCATATTGGAACGCTTTTGCAAGGTGGATATCATTACATCAACATTACATAATAGTGGGATACATACATAAGGCACAAACGCCCCAAGAACACATCAACATCATATACAAGAGATCAACATCCGACTACGGATGAAACATAAATAGAAGCTCAAACGACATCCACCCTGCTAGCCCAGGCTGCCGACCTGGAACCTATCCCCTGATCGAAGAAGCAGAAGAAGAACTCAAGACAAGCAAGCATCGCTCTCGCGTCATGATCATCGCATAACCTGCACCTGCAACTGTTGTGTAGTAATCTGTGAGCCATGAGGACTCATCAATCCCATTACCATGGGTATCAAGACTAGCAAAGCTTAATGGGAACGGAAGGGGGGGGGGAAGTGGTGAGGTTGCAGCAGCGACTAAGCATATATGGTGGCTAACATACGCAAATGAGAGCGAGAAGAGAAACAAAGGAACGGTCGCCAACTAGTAATGATCAAGAAGTGATCCTGAACTCCTACTTACGTCAGACATAACCCAAGAAACCGTGTTCTCCTCTCGATCAACCCCGAAAAGAGACACTCACGGTTACGCACACGGTTGGTGTATTTTAGGAGAGTTTGCTTCAAGTTTACTACAACCGGATATTAACAAATTCCCATCTGCCACATAACCGCGGGCACGGCTCTCGAAAGTTTATACCTGCAGGGTGTCCCAACTTAGCCCATGATAAGCTCTCGCGATCAACGAAGGATATTCCTTCTCCCGGAAGACCCGATCAGTCTCGAATCCGGCTACAAGACTTTTGACAGCAATAAAACAAGACCAGCAAAGCCGCCGGATGTGCCGACAAATCCCGATAGCGATCGCACGTACCTCGTTCTCGGGGCACACCGGATAGGTCAGCCTCTGAGTAAAACCAGCCCTCGAGTTGCCCGTGGTGGCCCCTGATCTGCCTGTTTGGACCAACACTCGAAGGAGCACCGACACGGGGGCTAAAATAAAGATGACCCTCGGGCTCCGAAACCCAAGGAAAAAGGGCATAGGTGAGGCAAATGGTAAAACCAATGTTGGGCCTTCTTTGGAGGAGTCTTATTCAAAGCGAACTGTCAAGGGGTCCCATAAATCACCCGACCGCGTTAGGGACGCAAAATCCGGGAACATAACACCGATATGACGGAAACTAGGGCGGCAAGAGTGGAACAAAACACCAGGCATAAGGCCGAGCCTTCCACCCTTTACCAAGTATATAGATGCATTAATAATATAAGGTATATTGTGATATCCCAACAAGTAAGCATGTTCCAACAAGGAACAACATCTCCATGTTCCAACAAGGAACAAACTTCATCTTCACCTGCAACTAACAACGCTATAAGAGGGGCTGAGCAAAGCAGTAACATAGCCAAACAATGGTTTGCTAGGAAGGGTGCAAAAGGTTAGAGGTTCATGGCAATTTGGGATGGCTTGATAAACAGGTAATAGGTAGCGCAGCATAGCGATAGAACGAAGCAACTAGCATAGCAATGATAGTAGTGAGATCCAGGGTAGCGTTCATCTTGCCTGAAATCCCGCAAGGAAGAAGAACGAGTCCATGAAGAAGACGAACGGATGAAGCCGAACCAAGCGTAGATGAACGAATCCTCACGATCGCAACGAAACAGGAACTAACAAGAAGAAGCACACAACATAGGTAAACACACCACACATGAACATGACAAGATGCACAACCAAGCATGATGCAAGACAAAGCTACATGAAGCTACTCATGGCAAGAGATGAAGCATACAAGAGCAGCACATCAAAACAAGTTTAAATGAGGCCGGAAACAACATAGAACAACTCCGGTAAGTCCTCATATGCAAATTTCGAAATTGGTCCAGATCTGAATAAACCTTATGTTCAAGTTGTTAAACAGCAAGTTAAGATGCACCACGATGATCTACACAAAATTCTAGTCAAGTTACATATAAAGTTCATTAGATTTGGAGCTACGGCCTAGAAGATATGAGCAAAACAAGTTAAACATGGCATTGATGCAAAATGCATACAAACATCAAGCAAACACCTCAAAACAAGGATGAAACATGATAATATGAAACTACATGCAAAATCAAGCAAGTTTCATATAGAGCAGACTCAAAACGGAGCAACGGTTCAACACATACACCCTATACAAGACATTGCAACAATCTGTCCAAAACAGCAAGTAGGCATATTGCAAGCATCAAAATAACATGCTACAGGACCTCAACAAGAAAACAAAAGGCATGGGCATTATGTACAGGTAAAGCATTACAAAACATGAACACTGAGCTATCTCCAGAAATCATTAGAACATGCTCAAAATGA
The DNA here is from genome assembly GCA_021605205.1 of Aegilops longissima. NCBI lineage: Eukaryota > Viridiplantae > Streptophyta > Magnoliopsida > Poales > Poaceae > Aegilops > Aegilops longissima. The sequence continues at coordinate 236,572,063 of CM038678.1, read as the reverse complement.
CATGGCAAGATTGCAAATAATAACAGTTTCAGACTTTAGCAGAAAATAACATCAGGTTGCAATGTTTAGAGCTATCAAAAAACATGTCACAGGAACTTATCATGGCAAACAAAGGCATGGCATGAATCTAATAATTGCATAGAACAAAAGTCCTTTACTAAACATGAGCCAAAAAGGATCAGAAAATATGATGGCACCCATGTAAACATGGCAAGTTATATTACAGATTCATACATGGCAGGAACAACGATAAGTAGGCATGTTGGTGAGCTTGAACCACTCACCACAGAGCAATACATGGCATGGCAAGGCAACCAACAGTAATAAGACATGGCATAGAAGCTATACATGGCAAGAACAACAACATAGCATACACGGATCAACTACAACAACCTTGGCAAAATTGAATAACATGTAAACAACCTGCCAGGAAACATTTTATAGCAAAAGTAGAGCTCGATTGACTCAAGCTATGGCACTCCATAATTGCAAACAAGGGCATGGATGGATAGAGAATAACCATATGTTCAAAACATCCTTACTGAAGTATCTCAGAATAAGCATGGATCTCTCGGTAGCGTCAAGTTAACATGGCATAAAAATATCAGCAGAACAGGGCTGAAATCAGCAACATCATGAAGCCTAGTTTGTATGCTTGTGCTAGTCACCACAGAGATCACAAAAATACATGGCATACACCCCTGTAAATATGGAATGGCATATTACAAAACACATGTAGGACTCAAGATCATAGGATGCACACATCAATCATGGCAAAAATGACAAAAGTGCATGTTCTGATAAGAATCAGAAACTAACATCACATAGCACTCTTCTAACATCATTTCGGGCATCAAGATGAGCTCAAATGTAAATGATGCAATGAGATTAAATGATGTACTCGTCGGGACGAACAATTTGACATATTACACGCATCGAAACGGAACTACGGATGCAGAGTTATGATGCAACGAAAATGCAAGAAAAAACAGCAGATTCGGGACTTAGTGGAATCGGGGAGAAGTCAACCTCATGGCACGGATTACGAGGTTGGCGGAACTTCGCGGACGTCTTGGTAGAGGCGGCCGGGAGGAAGGAGAGGCCGGAGATGGGGCCGGCGGATCCGGTGTCGGGCGGCGAGGGGCGCCGGATCCGGGCGCTGGGCGGAGGAGCTCGCCGCCGCAGCGAGGACGGCGCCGGGGAGGAGTTGTCGGGCGGCCGAGGCGCTGGTCGGGCGGCGGTTGAGGCGGGACGGCGGAGGCTCCGAGCCCGAGGAGGCGATGGCGGCGCTGGGCGCGGGGGCGACCGGCGGCGGGCGGAGCCGCCGAGCTCCGGCGACTTCGCCGACCGGAGGCTGTCTTGTGGCGGGTCCGGCCACCGGCGGGAGGAGCCGGGCGGCGGTGCAGCTTCGGGCTGGAGCGGGCTGTCGGCGGCGGGACTGGCTCAAGCGGGCCGCGATGGGCTTCCCCGGCGCGGTGGAGGAGGAACGGCGGCGGCGGAGCACCACTTGGCGGCGGCGCATTGGCTGCGGGGCGCGCGAGGCGACGTGTCGCCCGAGATTGGCCGGGCGACGTGGAGGCGGCGGCGGACGCGTCCGGCGGCGGGGTGGACACGTCCGGCGGGCGACGGGGATGATTTTTAGGGTTTGGATTGCGGGAATTCGGGGAGGAAGACATATTTATAGGTAGAGGGAGCTAGGAGAGTCCAAATGAGGTGCGGTTTTCGGCCACGCGATCGTGATCGAACGACCAAGAGCATGGAGGGGAGTTTGTTGGGTTTTGGGCCACTTTGGAGGGGGTGTTGGGCTGCAACTCAAAGAGGGCTTTGCGGTTACCCGGTTAACCGTTGGAGTATCAAACGACCTCCAAATGATCCGAAACTTGACAGGCGGTCTACCGGTGCTATACCAAAGCCGCTTGGCAAACCTCGGTCCATTCCGAGACCGTTTAACACCCGCACACGAAAAGAGGTAAAAGGGGGCGCCGGGAGACATAGGAGTGCCGGATTGCAAAACGGACAACGGGGAAAATGCTCGGATGCATGAGACGAACATGTATGCAAAATGAAGTGCACATGATGACATGATATAAAATGCAGATGATGACATGGCAAAGTGCAACACGCAAGCAAATGACATGGCAAGGAGGGCGAATAGCTGGCAGACACCTGGCGCATCGAATCCGGGGCGTTACACCCAGCAATTTGCCCAAGGCTGCCACAAGGACAAGGAAGAAGAAAACCTCAGAGTCTGAGGATGAGGATTATGTGGCAGTTGAGGATGAGGCAAGTTCAAAGAAGAAACTGCTCAAGAAGGAGTACAGCTCAACTGCAGTTAAGCCAGGAATGAAGATCAAAAGGCCTGCAGGTAGACAACCAATGTCCAAAGCTAGAGTCTCCACTCAAGCTTCTTTGGAATCCCAACCCAAAGAGCCTGATGCTGCTGAAGGAAAGAAAAGGAAGGAAAGGGTCAAGAAGACCATGGCCAGAGTAATTGGAAAGCCTTCCATGATGGAAGAAGAGGAAGAAGAAGAGGTTGTTGGACCAGCACCCAAGACACAAAAGCTGATGGGTGATGCTATAAAGTCAGGGGCTGCCACTTCAAAGCCCAAAGTAGCACCCAAAGCTGCTCCCAAGCCCAAGAGTGCACCTAAGAGAAATACCAGGAGTATACCAGCTGCTGAAAAGAACAAGGCCCCAATGCCTAATGTTGCTGCTGAGGAAGATGAAGAAGGGCAGGTCCTAAGGAAGCTCAAACCCAAGATTCCAGACCACAATGATGCTCATCCTGTGGCTGAGAATATGAAGATCAGGAGAGACTTAGGGTTGAGGCTATGGAGAGAGTCAAATCCATATGCCACCAGGAGAAGGACTGTTGTAGATTACAGGTTCCACACCAAGGAGCAGCAGGACTTCTATGAGACCATCTTATTGGATAAGAAGCCCATAGTTTGTGATATGAGGTGGGTCGACTGGACCTACATTCAGGAGAATGCGAACACTATCCCGGAGTGTATGACAGCTTCAATCGTGTGGAGTTGCAGATTTTTTGGGCGAAGCTCACAAACTGGAATGACGAGCTCATTATGCAATTCTACTCCACAAACATTTCTATCCAGATGGCAGGATAGTTTGGATGTCTGAAGGAACAAGATACCAATCAACCATAGAGGAATGGGCAAGTCTGATCAATGCCCCAAAGGAAAGTAAAGATGACTTGGACATTTATGCCAAGAAGAAGATGGATCACAACTCAATGTCACAGATGTACAAGGAGATCCCAGATGATGCACTTGAGACTTTCAAGTTTGGATCAGTTCATTTTCTTCTGTCAGGGCTGCCAACGATCAACTGGATCCTAAGGCACACTCTGTTGCCCAAATCAGGTGACCACAACATGATTAGAGGGCATGCAATTAACTTGCTTCACATTTTTTATGTGCCCCAGAAATTCAAGGTCATGAACCTCATAGTTGAAACTATCAAGAGGACAGCAGCAGACCAAAAGAGGAGCTGTGGATATGCCCCACAAATCAAGGAGTTGATTAACTCAAAGATGGGCACAGGGAAGTATCTGTTGGATAAGGAAAACTTAGTTATCTATCCTGAATTTGAGGACAATCAAGTTGTCATGACTGAGAATGAACCATCATCAGTACAAGCTCAAGAGAAGAAGGAGAAGGCAAGGAAAGAGAAGGCTGCCAAGATGCCAACTCTAGCAGAGGCATCTGAGTACTTTTTGAAGAACAAGCAGAACATCTTGGTTACTTGATAGCATCAACTCTGCGGATTGAGAAGGGTTGGCCACCTAACTCAAAACCAGGAGATCTGGAAAGAATCATGGAACAAAAATTCTATGATTTTGATGTTAAAATAATCGAGATTCGATCACCGTGGAGCAGCTACAAGATGACATGCAGGAGAGGAAGGGCAGGACAACAAGCGATGCATTTGCCAGAGTGCCTCGATCTCGAGATCAGATTCTGAGCCAGTGCCAGATCACGAGTCACTTCATCTGCTCCAGCTACAGCTCCAGCGCAACACGCCCAAAGACCAACTCCTTCAGCTCCTTCCACATCTCTCAAGTCTTCGTCCAAGGAGCCATCTCTACGCCACCAAAGCAGAAGACCAAGCCTGAGAGACGATATAGTCCTATGCATTTTCTAGGAACTTTTGGTAACTTGTTGCCAAAGGGGAGAAAATGTATAGATCATAGGCTTCGAGAGAGAGATTTGCTGCTTTTTGTTCTCTCTTGTCTTCTTGGTTGAACTTTGTTTGCTTTTGATTGCTTGAGATACTATGCTATTACCTGTGAGACATTGACGATCATGTGTTTGATCATAAGCTACACTTATGCTTGTTATATGTTATTATCTCGCTTATCCTTATATGATCATTCACTGTGCTTGGTGATGAGTGCATGTATTCAATCTTTATTATTTTTTAGCGCTCCACCAAGATGTATGTGACATGGAAGAGTAACCCATGAGCCTAATTCCTTGTGCATTTGCAGTCCAAAGCAAATATTAAAATATGCACAAATTTAGGGGGAGCTTTTGCTTATCACATACTTCTCAAAGCAACGATGTTTTTCAATCTTATTATCATTTGTCGAAGCTTTGATCTATATGTTGTCATCAATTACCAAAAAGGGGAAAATTGAAAGTGCAACTATCCCTAGGTGGTTTTGGTAATTCATAACAACATATAGCTCATTGAGCTAATGCTATTCTAAGACAAATATTTCAGGAAAGCTCAATGAATGGCATGGCACGGATGAAGAAAGTGGATCCCTCAAAATATCAAGGACAAAGGATTGGCTCAAGATCAAAAGCTCAAGACTCTACATTTTACATTTTAGTGATCCAAGATCACATTGAGTCTATAGGAAAAGCCAATACTATCAAGGAGGGATGAGGTGTTGCTTAATGAGCCTCTTGCTTCATGTGCTTAGTGATATGCTCCAAAACCCTCCACTACTTTCTCACATCCACATATGACCTAAACCTAAAGTTAAACTCGGCCCTACCGATTCTTTCTATCCGGCGCCACCGAGTTCAATTGTCATAGCCACTTCCACAAACCCTAGGCAAATCGGTCTCGCCGATAGGGATCTCGGTCTCACCGAGATGGGATTGTAATCTCTCTGTTTCCCTTCATAACGTTTCGGTCTAACCGAAGTGAGCGATCGGTCCCACCGAGATTGCAACGTAAACTCTCTGTTTCCCTTTCGTAACTTTTCGGTCTCACCGAAAGAGCGAATCGGTCCCACCGAGTTTACCTGACCAACTCTATGGTTAGCTAATTACCAAAATTGGTCTCACCGAGTTTGTGTAATCGGTCTTACGGAGATTACATTATGCCCTAACCCTAACCATATCGGTCCTACCGAGTTGCATATCGGTCCCACCGAAAACCCTAACGCTCACTAGGTTTACTAAATCGGTCCGACCGAGTTTGTTGATTCGGTCCCACCGAGTTTGGTAAATTGTGTGTAACGGTTAGATTTTGTGTGGAGGCTATATATACCCCTCCACCTCCTCTTCATTCGTTGAGAGAGCCATTAGAACAAACCTACACTTCCAACTTACCAGTTCTGAGAGAGAACCACCTACTCATGTGTTGAGGCCAAGATATTCCATTCCTACCATATGAATCTTGATCTCTAGCCTTTCCCAAGTTTCTTTCCACTCAAATCTTCTTTCCACCAAATCCAAATCCTGTGAGAGAGAGTTGAGTGTTGGGGAGACTATCATTTGAAGCACAAGAGCAAGGAGTTCATCATCAACACACCATTTGTTACTTCTTGGAAAGTGGTGTCTCCTAGATTGGCTAGGTGTCACTTGGGAGCCTCCGACAAGATTGTGGAGTTGAACCAAGGAGTTTGTAAGGGCAAGGAGATCGCCTACTTCGTGAAGATCTACCGCTAGTGAGGCAAGTCCTTCGTGGGCGACGGCCATGGTGGGATAGACAACGTTGCTTCTTCGTGGACCCTTCGTGGGTGGAGCCCTCCGTGGACTCACAAGCAACTTACCCTTCGTGGGTTGAAGTCTCCATCAACGTGGATGTACGATAGCACCACCTATCGGAACCACGACAAAAACATCCGTGTCTCCAATTGCGTTTGAATTCTCCAAACCCTTCCCTTTACATTCTTGCAAGTTGCATGCTTTAATTTCCGTTGCCTATATACTCTTTGCATGCTTGCTTGAATTGTGTGAAGATTGCTTGACTTGTTCAAAGATAGCTAAAATCTGCCAAAGTCTAAAATTGGGAAAAGGTTAAGTTTTTAATTGGTCAAGTAGTCTAATCACCCCCCCCCTCTAGACATACTTCAAGGTCCTACAGTTGTCCTTGTTCCCGGTGATACTCATCAACCACTCGGCCACGGTTTTGGCCTCCACCTCCTCCGGATGAACCCGAGTAGTGTCACCCGCCCCGGAGTACATCCACATGGAATGGTCATGAGCTTGGAGAGGTTGGATACGTCGACTGAGGAACACCTCGAGCAGGTCCATACCGGTGACACCTTCGTTGATCAGTTGGACTACTCTCTCGACTAGCATACCTATCTCCGCCTTCTCCGCAGCAGTCACTTTCAATGAACATGGAGTTTGAACACGGTCAAAAGAGAAAGGGGGAGCCCGGTCGACGGGCCTGGAGTCGCGAGATCCTGGCAGTAGAACCAGGTCGACTGCCAGCCCCTGACCGACTCCGGAAGAGTCATCAGGGGGAAAAAACTCCTCTTCCTCTTCTGAATGCCCAGACCCCCACACATCTGAATAATGTGGGTCTTTTCGTCTTTCGAGTTCGCTTTCTTCACAGTTTGGGATCGGATGGTAAAGATGTGCTTGAAAAGACCCCAGTGCGGTCGGCACCCCAGGAAATTCTCACACATGGAGACGAATGTAGCAAGATATGTGATGGTATTGGGGGTAAAATGGTGGAGTTGGGCACCAAAGAAATTCAGGAAACCTCGAAAGAAGGGATGTGGTGGAAGCGACAAGCCGTGGTCGACATGGGTGGTGAGCAGAACACACTCACCCGGTCACGGTTGCGGCTCTGTTTCCCCCCTTGGCAGACGCGCGGACTTATGGACGATTAGCCCTAATTCGGCCATATCATCCAAGTCCTCCTGCTGAAGCAAAGATCGGATCCAGTCTCCTTGGATCCAACCCGCCGATTCATCTTCTTGTTCTTCACCGCCCCCATCGCCTTCTTCGCACACTCTAGCGCCTCCGTTTTGTCCTTCACCATGGCGGCGGAGCAGCGGCGTCGAGAGTGGTTAGGCTGGACGAAGTGGAGATGCGAGGGGAAGAAGAAAGGAAAAGGACGCGCACAGTGCAAACGGCTCAGCCTTGCCGCTTTTAAAGGCTTGCTTCCGAGTGGCTGACGCGTGGGCCCGAGCGATCTTGTCAAATCCCCCAACAGTCGCACACGGGATACGTGGCGAAAAAGGTGGCGTGGAAATCAAAACGTCCTATTTATCTACTCCACTTACCGCGGAGCGCTCCGCCTGGCGCGCTTCCACCAAAATTTCGAATCCCGTGAAATCCGGGATCCTTTGCAACCGATCACGCCAAAGATTTCATGTCAGAGATATCACTCGACGGATGTCATTGTATAAACCAGTCGGCAATTTCTGAATCGATCAAGGCGACTGAAACGAAGCTGAAGTTCTAACAACTGGCCTCCACTTGGAGATAAAGACAAGACAAAGCAAGAGCAAAAGCAAGGTCAACTCCATCCTTGTTTTTCACTCAAACCTCGATCCATTCGGGGGCTAATGATGAGGACACAAACCTGGGGTAGGGTAATAGGCCTGACCTATACATCCTACCTAAGGTCCTTGTCCTAAGAACAAAGAAGTTCAAGAATCAGAAGAAGGGAACCAACGAAGGTGTCGAGTGAAGTACACTCGACGTGCCGTTCACTCGGAGACCTCTCTTTATCCAGATTACTCGACCGTAAATCCACTCGACATATAAGAAGACCTAAAGCCGCTCTACGTAGCAACAGTCAGGCATTTATTCATATATTTAATGATCATTTGCAGCACTTCAATACAGGCATTACCTGAAATGCCACCTCTTTATATACATTGAATCCTATGTAACGGAGGGGAGCTGGGGTCCTGGCGCACTCTATATAAGCCACCCCCCTCCTCTGGGACAAGGGTTGGCACCCCATGTAACTCACACGCTCATAATCCAATCGACTGCCTCCGGGCTCCGAGACATAGGGCTATTACTTCCTCCGAGAAGGGCCTGAACTCGTAAAACTTGCATGTACAACACCTCCATAGCTAGGATCTTGCCTCTACATTCCTACCCCCCATTCTACTGTCAGACTTAGAACCACGACAATTGGTTCTATCATCTTCCTGTCTCTACTTACAGTTTGTCTTCGTGAAGTCATTGCCTGCTTGCATTACATGTTTGAATTCACTGTGGGACTACTATTGTTGTTTGGATTCATACTATCTTCCATCTTGATCATTACTACCTAGCTGCTATTAGTCTTCGTGCTTTCACTTCATTGAATACTTGGCTATGGCTTGCCTAGTGTAGTCTACCTTACGCTGCATGTTAATAGGTACATTTCTATTGTTTGTCTTTGAAACTTCCATGTTTTGAAGACTTTCATAAAAATCGCCTATTCACCCCCCTCTAGTCGATAACTAGCACTTTCAAGTAACATGACCTCCAGAACAGGATTACCATACCACTCTGGCGCGGAACGTACTCTGGTTGACCTACGAGGTTCGTAGTAACTTGATCTGAAGTTTCATGATCATCATCATTAGCTTCCTCACCAATTGGTGTAGGCATCACTGGAACTGATTTCTTTGATGAACTACGTACTTTCCAATTCGAGAGAAGGTACAATTACCTCATCAAGTTCTACTTTCCTCCCACTCATTTCTTTCGAGAGAAACTCCTTCCCTAGAAAGGATCCATTCTTAGCAACAAAGATCTTGCCTTCGGATCTGTGATAGAAGGTGTACCCAACAGTTTCTTTTGGGTATCCTATGAAGACGCACTTCTCCGATTTGGGTTTGAGCTTATCAGGTTGAAGCTTTTTCACATAAGCATCGCAGCACCAAACTTTAAGAAACGACAACTTAGGTTTCTTGCCAAACCACAATTCATATTGTGTCATCTCGACGGATTTAGATGGTGCCCTATTTAACGTGAATGCAGCCGTGTCTAAAGCATAACCCCAAAACAATAGTGGTAAATTGGTAAGAGACATCATAGATCGCACCACGGACACACCATTACGCTGTGGTTTTCCAAGTGGCGTGAGTTGCGAAACTATTCCACATTGTTTCAAATGAAGACCAAACTCGTAACTCGAATATTCGCCTCCGCGATCAGATCCTAGAAACTTTATTTTCTTGTTATGATGATTTTCCACTTCACTCTGAAATTCTTTGAACTTTTCAAATGTTTCAGACTTATGTTTCATCAAGTAGATATACCCATATCTGCTCAAGTCATCTGTGAAGGTCAGAAAATAATGATACCCGCCGCGAGCCTCAACACTCATTGGATAGCATACATCAGTATGTATTATTTCTAATAAGTCAGTGGCTCGCTCCATTGTTCCAGAGAACGGAGTCTTGGTCATCTTGCCCATGAGGCATGGTTCGCAAGCATCAAGTGATTCCAAAAGCCCATCAGCATGTAGTTTCTTCATGTGCTTTACACCAATATGACCTAAACGGCAGTGCCACAAATAAGTTGCACTATCATTATTAACTTTGCATCTTTTGGCTTCAATATTATGAATATGTGTATCACTACGATCGAGATTCAACAAAAATAGACCACTCATAAAGGGTGCATGACCATAAAAGATATTACTCATATAAATAGAACAACCATTATTCTCTGATTTAAATGAATAACCGTCTCGCATCAAAAAAGATCCAGATATAATGTTCATGCTCAACACTGGCACCAAATAACAATTATTCAGGTCTAAAACTAATCCCGAAGGTAGATGTAGAGGTAGCGTGCAAATATGAGCAAGAGAACCAGTATCAAATACCCATGCGCTAGTACGAGCATTAGTAAGGTACGCATCAATAACATGTATATCAAATATACGTTTCACTTTGCCATCCTTCTTATCCGCCAAATACTTGGGGTAGTTCCACTTCCCGTGACCAGTCCCTTTGCAGTAGAAGCACTCAGTTTCAGGCTTAGGTCCAGACTTGGGATTCTTCTCGGGGCAGCAACTTGCTTGCTATTCTTCTTGAAGTTCCCCTTCTTTCCTTTGCCCTTTTTCTTGAAACTAGTGGTCTTGTTAACCATCAACACTTGATGGTCCTTCTTGATTTCTACCTCCGCATCCTTAAGCACCGTGAAGAGCTCGGGAATTGTCTTTTCCATCCCTTGCATATTATAGTTCATCACGAAGCCTTTATAGCTTGGTGGCAGTGATTGAAGAACTCTGTCAATTACACTATCATCCGGGAGATTAACTCCTAGCTGAGTCAAGTGGTTATGGTACCCAGACATTCTGAGTATGTGTTCACTGACAGAACTGTTCTCCTCCATCTTGCAGCTATAGAACTTATTGGAGATTTCATATCTCTCAACTCGGGCATTTGCTTGAAATATTAATTTCAACTCTTGGAACATCTCATATGCTCCATGACGTTCAAAACGTCTTTGAAGTCCCGATTCTAAGTCGTAAAGCATGGCACACTAAACTATCGAGTAGTCATCAGATTTAGCTTGCCAGACATTCATAACGTCCGGAGTTGCTCCTGCAGCAGGCCTTGCACCTAGCGGTGCTTCCAGGATGTAATTCATCTGTGCAGCAATGAGGATAATCCTCAAGTTATGGACCCAGTCCGTGTAGTTGCTACCATCATCTTTCAACTTAGCTTTCTCTAGGAACGCATTAAAATTCAAGGGAACGGTAGCACGGGCCATTGATCTACAACAACATAGATATGCAAAAACTATCAGGACTAAGTTCATGATAAATTTAAGTTCAATTAATCATATCACTAAAGAACTCCCACTTAGATAGACATCCCTCAAGTCATCAAAATGATCACGTGATCCATATCAACTAAACCATGGCCGATCATCACGTGAGATGGATTAGTTTTCAATGGTGAACATCTCTATGTTGATCATATCTACTATATGATTCACGTTCGACCTTTCGGTCTAAGTGTTCCGAGGCCATATTTGTATATGCTAGGCTCGTCAAGTTTAACCTGAGTGTTTGCACGTGCAAAACTATCCTACACCCGTTGTATGTGAACGTAGAGCTTATCACACCCAATCATCACGTGGTGTCTCGGCACGACGAACTATAGCAACGCTGCATACTCAGGGAGAACACTTATACCTGAAATTTAGTGAGGGATCATCTTATAACGCTACCGTCGTACTAAGCAAAATAAGATGCATAAAAGATAAACATCTCATGCAATCATAATATGTGACATGATATGGCCATCATCATCTTGTGCCTTTGATCTCCATATCCAAAGCACCGTCATGATCTCCATTATCACTGGCTTGACACCTTGATCTCCATCGTAGCATCGTTGTTACCGCATAGTGATAAAGTAAAGCAATTACATGGCGATTGCATTTCATACAATAAAGCGACAACCATAAGGCTCCTACCAGTTGCCGATAACTTTTACAAAGCATGATCATCTCATACAATAACTTATATCACATCATGTCTTGACCATATCACATCACAACATGCCCTGCAAAAACAAGTTAGATGTCCTCTACTTTGTTGTTGCAAGTTTTACGTGGCTGCTATGGGCTTCTAGCAAGACCCGTTCTTACCTACGCATTAAAACCACAACGATTTCATCAAGTGTGTTGTTTTTACCTTCAATAAGGACCGGCCGTAGTCAAATTCGACTCAACTAAAGTTGGATAAACAGACACCCTCCAGCCACCTTTATGCAAAAAAAGTTGCATGTCTGTCGGCGAAACCGGTCTCATGAACGTGGTCATGTAAGGTTGGTCCGGGCCCCTTCATCCAACAATACCGCCAAATCAAAATAAGATGTTGGTGGTAAGCAGCATGACTATTATCGCCCACAACTCTTTGTGTTCTACTCGTGCATATCATCTACGCAAAGACCTGGCTCGGATGCCACTGGTGGGGAATGTAGCATGCAATTTAAAAAAAATTCCTACGATCACACAAGATCTATCTAGGAGATGCATAGCAATGAGAGGGGGAGAGTGTGTCCACGTACCCTCGTAGACCAAAAGCGGAAGCGTTAGGTTAACGCGGTTGATGTAGTCGAAAATCTTCGCGATCCAACCGATCAAGTACCGAACGTACGGCACCTCCGAGTTCAGCACATGTTCAGCTCGATGACGTCCCTCGAACTCTTGATCCAGCAGAGGGTCGAGGGAGAGTTGATAACCCACAAGTATAGGCGATCGCAACAGTTTTCTAGGGTAGAATATTCAACCCAAATTTATAGATTCGACACAAGGGGAACCAAAGAATATTTGAAGGTATTAGCAGCTGAGTTGTCAATTCAACCACACCTAGAGATTAATTATCTGCAGCAAAGTGATAAGTAGCAAAGTAGTTTGATAGTTTTGATAGTAGTGACAACAGCAATAGTAACAGTAACAGTGATAGCAGCAATTTTGTAGCAAATGTAACAGTGATGATAGCAGTAGTAACTTAGCAGCAACAATATGAGATAAATTCGTAGGCATTGGATCGGTGACTTGCTGGATGATATTCATCATGTGACAGTTATAACCTAGGGCAATTCGGCACTAGCTCCAGTTCATCGATATAATGTAGGCATGTATTCCGTAAATAGTCATACGTACTTCATTAAAACAACTTGCATGACATCTTTTGTCCTACCCTCCCGTGGCAGCGGGGTCCATATTGGAAACTAAGGGGTATTAAGGCCTCCTTTTAATAGATAACCGGAACAAAGCATTAACACAGTGAATACATGAACTCCTCAAACTACTGTCATCACCGGGAGTGGGCCCGGTTGTTGTCACTCCGGGGTTGCCGGATCATGACACGTAGTAGGTGACTATAACTTGCAAGATCGGATCTAGAACATGGATATAATGATGATAACATAAACGTTTCAGATATGAAATCATGGCACCCGGGCCCAAAGTGACAAGCATTAAGCATGCCAAAGTCATAACAACATCAATCTAAGAACATAGTGGATACTAGGGATCAAGCCCTAACAAAACTAACCCGATTACATGATGAATCTCATCCAACTCCTCACCGACCAGAGAGCCTACGAAGGAATTACTCACTCCCAGTGGGAGCATCATGGAATTGGCAATGGAGAAGGGTTGGTGATGATGAATAACGAAGATCCCCCTCTCCGGAGCCCCAAACGAACTCCAGATCTGCCCTCCCGAGGAAGAACAGGGCGTGGCGGTGGCCCCGTCTCGTGGATCATGATAATTCTTTCTCCCTGATTTTTTTTCTCCAAAAATAGGATTTTATAGCGTTGGTTTCAGGGTTAGCGGGACCACCAGGTGGGGACAACCCACTTGGGCGCGCCAGGAGAGGGGGGCGCGCCCTGGTGGGTTGTGCCCACCAGTGTGCCCTCTCTCGCAGGTCTTGGCTCCAAATTCTCTTTTATTGTATAAAATTAAATACATAAAATTTCGTTCCATTCCAAGAACTTTTATTTCGGCACAAAACAACACCATGGTAGTTCTGTTGAGAACAGCGTCAGTCCGGGGTTAGTTTCATTCAAATCATGCAAATTAGAGTCCAAAACAAGAGGAAAGGCGTTAGGAAAAGTAGATACATTGGAGACGTATCAACTCCCCCAAGCTTAAACCTTTGCTTGTCCTCAAGCAATTCAGTTGATAAACTGAAAGTGAAAAAGAAAAACTTTTAAGAACTCTTTTGCTCTTGTTTGCATAAATAAGCTTAAACAGTACCCAGGTTTTCAGCCAACATTATAACTAACCATGTCGTCAATGACTCTTAAATATTATAATGACTCATATCAATGACATAATTAGCTAGCGAGCAATAATAAGACATCTCAAATGGCAACACGTTGTCAAACCAACCATGATATAATATGACAATAGTGGTATCTCGCTAGCCCTTTCTGACCGCAAAACAAAAATGCAGAGCACCTCCAAAGTTCAAGCAGCGGCTAAACATTGTAATTCATGGTAGAAAAGATCCAGTCATGATGCACCGAACATTAGCTACACACAATGCATAAATCATGACAGTTGTGCTCCCTCAGTTTCTGGCGCTTGTTTTAGAAGGTGGTGACATAACATAAAAGTAAATAGATAGTCCCTTCGCAGAGGGAACAAGTGATTTGCAGAGTGATACGTCTCCAATGTATCTATAATTTATGAAGTATTCATGCGATTATATTATCCATCTTGGATGTTTAATGGGCTTTACTATGCACTTTTATATTATTTCTGGGACTAACCTATTAACCCGAGCCGGTGCGATTCTTTTTTTCCCTTGTTTGATGTTTACAAAAAAGGAATATCAAACGGAGTCCAAACGGAATGAAACTTCGGGAGAGTGATTTTTGGAACGAACGTGATCCAGGAGACTTGGAGTTGAAGTCAAGGAAGCTTCGAGGTGGCCACAAGGCAGGGAGGCGCGCCTGCACCCCTGGGCGCGCCCCCACCCTTGTGGGCCCCTCGTGGCTCCCCTAACCGACCTCTTTCACCTATATATATATATATATATATCCCTATACCCTAAAAACTTCGGGGAGGAGAATAGATCGGGAGTTCCGCCGCCGCAAGCCTCTGTAGCCACCAAAAACCAATCGGGACCCTGTTTCGGCACCCTGCCGGAGGCGGGAACCCTCACCAGTGGCCATCTTCATCATCCTGGCGCTCTCCATGACAAGGAGGGAGTAGTTCACCCTCGGGGCTGAGGGTATGTACCAGTAGCTATGTGTTTGATCTCTCTCTCTCTCTCGTGTTCTTGAGATGGTACGATCTTGATGTATCGCGAGCTTTGCTATTATAGTTGGATATTATGATGTTTCTCCCCCTCAAATGGATTGATTTTTCCCTTTGAAGTTATCTTATCGGATTGAGTCTTTAAGGATTTGAGAACACTTGATGTATGTCTTGCATGTGCTTATCTGTGGTGACAATGGGATATCACGTGATCCACTTGATGTATGTTTTGGTGATCAACTTGCGAGTTCCGTGAACTTATGCATAGGGGGTTGGCACACGTTTTCGTATTGACTCTCCGGTAGAAACTTTGGGGCACTCTTTGAAGTAATTCGTGTTGGTTTGAATAGATGAATCTGAGATTGTGTGATGCATATCGTATAATCATACCCACGGATACTTGAGGTGAAATTGGAGTATCTAGGTGACATTAGGGTTTTGGTTGATTTGTGTCTTAAGGTGTTATTCTACTACGAACTCTATGATAGGTCGAACGGAAAGAATAGCTTCGTGTTATTTTACTACGGACTCTTGAATAGATCGTTCAGAAAGGATAATTTTGAGGTTGTTTCGTACCCTACCATAATCTCTTCGTTTGTTCTCCGCTATTAGTAACTTTGGAGTGACTCTTTGTTGCATGTTGAGGATAGTTATATGATCCAATTATGTTATTATTGTTGAGAGAACTTGCACTAGTGGAAGTATGAACCCTAGGCCTTGTTTTCTAGCATTGCAATACCGTTTACGCTCACTTTTATTACTTGTTACCTTGTTGTTTTTATATTTTCAGATTACAAAAACTTATATCTACCATCCATATTGCACTTGTATCACCATCTCTTCGCCGAACTGGTGCACCTATGCAATTTACCATTGTATTGGGTGTGTTGGGGACACAAGAGACTCTTTGCTATTTGGTTGCAGGGTTGTTTGAGAGAGACCATCTTCATCCTACGCCTCCCACGGATTGATAAACCTTAGGTCATCCACTTGAGGGAAATTTGCAGACTAAGGCATAGCCTAGTGGTGGGAAGGGGCTGATGCCTTCCCACCCACCCAGGTTCAAGGCATGGTACTTGCAATTTGGGGTTGTTGCACCAATTATACTGTAGGGGGTTCCCTTACAGTCTTTCTATCAAAAAAAACTTGAGGGAAATTTGCTACTGTCCTACAAACCTCTGCACTTGGAGGCCCAAAAACGTCTACAAGAAGAAGGTTGTGTAGTAGACATCAAGATCTTTTCTGGCGCCGTTGCCGGGGAGGTGAGTGCTTGAAGGTATATCTTTAGATCTTGCAATCGAATCTTTTTGTTTCTTGTTTTATCACTAGTTTAGTCTATAAAAGAAAACTACAAAAAATGGAATTAAGGGTGCCTCATATGCTTCATCTTTTTAATGTCTTTCATGAAAATGATGGGAAGGAAAACTGTGCTCAAGTGCTAGAAGAAGAATGCATTAGAATGTTTGGCACTAAATATTTGAATGATGAGCATGATTGCAATGTTGTTAGTATGAATTCTTTGAATACCCATGATGCTAATGATATGCAAAGCCACAAGCTTGGGGATGCTACGTTTGATGAGGATGATATGTTTAGTTCCCCAAGTTTTGATGAGCAAACTTATTATGATGAAAGCATGCCTCCTGGACATGTATGCTATATATAATAAAGATAACCATGAAACTTGTCATCATGATTTTAATTTTCAATTGGATTATGCTTCACATGATAGTTATTTTGTTGAGTTTGCTCCCACTACTATTGATGAGAAGAAATTTGCTTATGTGGAGAGTAATAAAAATTATATGCTTGTAGATCATGAAAAGAATGCTTTATGTGATAGTTATATTGTTGAATTCATTCATGATGCTACTGAAAATTATTATGAGGGAGGAACATATGCTTGTAGGAATTGCAATAATATCAAGTTTCCTCTCTATGTGCTTAAAGTTTTGAAGTTATGCTTGTTTTGCCTTCCTATGCTAGTTGATTATTGTTCCCATAAGTTGTTTGCTCACAAAATCCCTATGCATAGGAAGTGGGTTAGACTTAAATGTGCTAGTCATATTATTCATGATGCTTTATTTATGTTTCAATTCTTATCTTTTATGTGAGCATCATTGAAATCATCATGCCTAGCTAGGGGCGTTAAACGTTAGCGCTTGTTGGGAGGCAACCCAATTTTATTTTAGTTTCTTGCTTTTTGGTTCTGTTTAGGAATAAATAATCCATCTAGCCTCTGGTTAGATGTGGTTTTATGTTTTATTTAGTGTTTGTGCCAAGTAAGACCTATAGGATCTTCTAGGATGATAGTTATTTGATCTTGCTGAAAACTCCAGAAACTTTCTGTTCACGAAAACAATTGTTTAAAATCACCAGTATATGATAAAATACTGATTCCAATTGCATAAGATCAATAATCAAATTATCTAGCTCTTCCTATTTTGGTATTATTTTTTGAGTTCCAGAAGTTTGCGTTAGTTACAGATTACTACAGACTGTTCTGTTTTTCGTGTGTTGTTTGCTTATTTTGATGAATCTATGGCTAGTAAAATAGTTTATAAACCATAGAGAAGTTGGAATACAGTAGATTTAACACCAATAAAAATAAAGAATGAGTTCATTACAGTACCTTGAAGTGGTGTTTTCTTTTCTTTCGCTAACGGAGCTTACGAGTTTTCTGTTGAGTTTTGTGTTGTGAAGTTTTCAAGTTTTGGGTTAAGATTCAATGGACTATGGAATAAGGAGTTGCAAGAGCCTTAGCTTGGGGATGCCCAAGGCACCCCAAGGTAATATTCAAGGACAACCAAAAGCCTAAACTTGGGGATGCCCCGGATGGCATCCCCTCTTTCGTCTTCGTTCATCGGTAACTTTACTTGGAGCTATATTTTTATTCACCACATGATACGTGTTTTGCTTGGAGCGTCATTTTATTTTATTTAGCTTTGCTTTCTGTTTGAATAAAATACCAAGATCTGAAATTCTTAAATGAGAGAGAGTCTTCACATAGCTACATAATTATTTAACTACTCATTGATCTTCACTTATATATTTTTGGAGTAGTTTGTCATTTACTCGTGTGCTTCACTTATATCCTATGAGTATATGGTAGAATGATTTGAATATCATAAATCTGAAATTATATATGTTTCATAGGCTTATCCCATGGGGAGTAATGACTTCACATATAATAAGTAGAGGTGGTAAATCTATTAAAGTTTAGCAAACATTGTATTGGTCACTTGAACAATTCATGAAAGAATATTGAAGGAAGAGAGATTTCACATATAAATATACTATCTTGGACATCTTTTATAATTGTGAGCACTCATTAAAATATGACATGCTAAAAGGTTGATGTTGGACAAGGAAGACAACGTAATGGGTTATGTTTTCTTATATCCGAAATAAAGTATATTGTCATGGATCGCCCAACATGTTGAGCTTGCCTTTCCCTCTCATGCTAGCCAAATTCTTTGCACTAAGTAGAGATACTACTTGTGCTTCCAAACTTCCCCTAAACCAGTATTGCCATGAGAGTCCACCATACCTACCTATGGATTGAGTAAGATCCTTCAAGTAAGTTGTCATCGGTGCATGCAATAAAAATTGCTCTCTAAATATGTATGATCTTTTAGTGTGGATAAAATAAGCTTTATACGATCTTGTGATATGGAAGCAATAAAAGAGACGGACTGCATAATAAAGGTCCCTATCACAAGTGGCAATATAAAGTGACGTTCCCTCGCATTAAGATTTTGTGCATCCAACTATAAAAGCGCATGGCAACCTCTGCTTCCCTCTGCGAAGGGCCTATCTTTTCTTTTACCTTATGCAAGAGTCATGGTGATATTCACCTTTCCTTTTTACATTTTATCCTTTGGCAAGCACATTGTGTTGGAAAGATTCTGATATATATATCCAATTGGATGTAAGGCATCATGAGCTATTATTGTTGACATTACCCTTGAGGTAAAAGGTTGGGAGGCGAATCTATAAGCCCCTATCTTTCTCTGTGTCTGATTAAAACTTTGAACCCATAAATATCGCATGAGTGTTAGCAATTGTGAAAGACTAAATGATAGTTGAGTATGTGGAGTTTGCTAAATCAAAGCTCTGACATAGACTCTTACTGAAAATAGGATGAATTGTAATTTTTTGATGACTAATAACACGGTTTGTTAGTTTTCAAGAAAGTTTATGACCTATGCTTTAACATGTGAATAGTTTGTTACTTGATCATGAAAAGTTTTATGAGTTGAGCTACTGTTATGACATATAATGATGCTAGAAAAGGTGATTGAAATTATCATTGATCAAACTTATGCACCTGCTAGCATTCACATTTCATAAATTATTTCTTTTATCATTTACCTACTCGAGGACGAGCAGGAATTAAGCTTGGGGATGCTGATACGTCTCCATCGTATCTATAATTTATGAAGTATTCATGCTATTATATTATCCATCTTGGATGTTTAATGGGCTTTACTATGCACTTCTATATTTTTTTGGGACTAACCTATTAACCCAGAGCCCAGTGCCAGTTTCTGTTTTTTCCCTTGTTTCAGTGTTTCGCAGAAAAGGAATATCAAACAGAGTCCAAACGGAATGAAACCTTCGGGAGCATGATTTTTGGAGCGAACGTGATCCAGGAGACTTGGAGTTGAAGTCAAGGAAGCTTCGAGGTGGCCACGAGGCAGGGAGGCGCGCCCCTACCCTTGTAGGCCCCTCGTGGCTCCCCTGACTGACTTCTTTCACCTATATATATCCATATACCCTAAAAATTTCGGGGAGGAGAATAGATCGGAGTTCCACCGCTGCAAGCCTCTGTAGCCACCAAAAACCAATCGGGACCCTGTTCCGGCACCATGCCGGAGGGGGGAACCCTCACCGGTGGCCATCTTCATCATCCCGGCGCTCTCCATGACGAGGAGGGAGTAGTTCACCCTCGGGGCTGAGGGTATGTACCAGTAGCTATGTGTTTGATCTCTCTCTTGTGTTCTTAAGATGGTACGATCTTGATGTATCACGAGCTTTGCTATTATAGTTGGATCTTATGATGTTTCTCCCCCTCTCCTCTCTTGTAATGGATTGAGTTTTCCCTTTGAAATTATCTTATCGGATTGAGTCTTTAAGGATTTGAGAACACTTGATGTATGTCTTGCATGTGCTTATCTGTGGTGACAATGGGATATCACGTGATCCACTTGATGTATGTTTTTGTGATCAACTTGCGAGTTCCGTGAACTTATGCATAGGGGTTGGCACACGTTTTCGTCTTGACTCTCCGGTAGAAACTTTGGGGCACTCTTTGAAGTACTTTGTGTTGGTTTGAATAGATGAATGTGAGATTGTGTGATGCATATCGTATAATCATACCCACAGATACTTGAGGTGACATTGGAGTATCTAGGTGACATTAGTGTTTTGGTTGATTTGTGTCTTAAGGTGTTATTCTAGTATGGACTCTATGATAGATCGAACGGAAATAATAGCTTCGTGTTATTTTACTATGGACTCTTGAATAGATCGTTGAGAAAGGATAACTTTGAGGTGGTTTCGTACCCTACCATAATCTCTTCGTTTGTTCTCCGCTATTAGTAACTTTGGAGTGACTCTTTGTTGCATGTTGAGGGATAGTTATACGATCCAATTATGTTATTATTGTTGAGAGAACTTGCACTAGTGAAAGTATGAACCCTAGGCCTTGTTTCCTATCATTGCAATACCGTTTACGCTCACTTTTATTACTTGTTACCTTGCTGTTTTTATATTTTCAGATTACAAAAACTTATATCTACCATCCATATTGCACCTGTATCACCATCTCTTCGCCGAATTAGTGCACCTATACGATTTACCATTGTATTGGGTGTGTTGGGGACACAAGAGACTCTTTGTTATTTGGTTGCAGGGTTGTTTGAGAGAGACCATCTTTATTCTACGCCTCCCATGGATTGATAAACCTTAGGTCATCCACTTGAGGGAAATTTGCTACTGTCCTACAAACCTCTGCACTTGGAGGCCCAACAACATCTACAAGAAGAAGGTTGTGTAGTAGACATCACAGAGGTGCCAGAGCTCGATTTTTAAAATAGAGGTAAATGATTATTTTGGGACATGCACCCTTCTCATTTACTTCACGACTATCAGTTATCAATATCTCCCATGCTAAACAAGCTAGTGGCGGTTCCCAAGCGATAAAAAGTGAAGGTTTTGACTCCATTGGGAGTTTTTGTTTGATTATTCGAGCGATTAACTCTTTTTGTATTTTGCAGTTTGGGACTGGGCATCCCTAATACCGCCCTTTTCTCGTGCGAAGGCGAGTGAATAAACACTCGACCTGAGATAACCCGCTTAGCATGGAAGATACCGACTACCTCCTATCGTTCCATGAATGATCCAGGTACACAAAAAGGATATTTTTAGAAGTTTTTAGAGGTGGCACATGCAAATTTACTTACGACGGCTGGGTAATACCGCATATAGGTAGGTAGGGTGGACTCATCTGGAATAACTTTTGCGTTCAAGGTTTTTGATGTACAAGCAGAATTCCCACTTAGTACAGGCGAAGGCTAGCAATTAGATTGAGAAGCGGATAGCTAGAGAGCAACAATGATCATAACCATGCATTATGCATAAGTAACATTGGACACTAGCATGAGTAGGATACGAACACCATGAACATAAATATCATAGAGGCTATGTTGGTTTTGATTCGACTACATGCATGAACATGTGTCAAGTCAAGCCACTCAAACATTCAGAGGAGGATACCATATCATCATACTACATCACAATCATTTTAACGCAATGTTGATATCCAAGATAAATCATTATCAACTCCCAGCTACTTATGTATGGCATGAGAAACTATAATCTCTAATTGTCATTGCAAACATGTTTAATCATAATGGGTTGAAGCATGGATACTTGGTTAATCATATTTACATAGACAGAACAAGTCGAGTTCATACCAGTTTCTCTCTGCCACGGCCAGTTCATCGAATATCGTCATTATTGCCTTTCACTTGCACAACCGAATGATATGAAAATAATAATACTGCAAGAGTGTCGTGGACTAAGCTGGAATCTGCAAGACATTTTATTCAACAGGAGAAGACAAGGTAAAATGTGCTCTTTATTAGTTCAACGATTATTCATATGAGAGCCACTCAACATTTTCAGCGTGGTCTTCTCCTCGGTACAACTCGAATAAAAAGAAAACAAATTTTGAGAAACACACTAAAATATTTTTGGAGCTTTTGGTTTTCTTGAATCAAGCAAACAAAAGAGAAAAGCAAAAACGAGAAAAACTATTTACACGGGAAAGCTCCCAACAAGCAAAAGAAGAACAAGGAAATATTTTTGGGTTTTCTTTTTAATGCTACTACTAAGCATGCATAGAAAGTAAATTAACTACAACTATTTTTTTTTGGTTTTTCTAAAGTTTTTTCAAACACACAACAAGAAAGCAAGAAAATAAATCTAAGCATGGATGATACAATGAAAAAGTGTGAGCACCGACAAATGGAATAAATGAACATGAATGTAAAGTCGGTGGGAACATGTACTCCCCCAAGCTTAGGCTTTTGGCCTAACTTGATAGTCGATGCCTGGAAGGTACTAGGGGTGCTGAGGAGCGGGCATCCACTCATCCCACTATTGAGGCTCCTCCTGCGCCGCTTCCGTACCAGCTTGAGCGTTCCGGTAGGCAATGATGTCCACAGGCATGATCCTATATCCGCCCCTGGCAGTAGAATCAAACAAAGCAGGTGCAGGTAGTGGAATAATATCACGAGTTTTAACGCTAAAAACCAGGTTATAAGGAATGGGGATATCAGGATAATCTCGTGCAAGAAAATGATGGTGTTCCATGGCTGCCCGGTCTAGGTAAACCTTGGTCAGAGGGTAATCATGAGGGTGTATCTCAACCTCGAAGTGAGCCACCAAACGAGTAGCAAAAATCCCACCATGTATTTCACCCTGGGATTTATTAAGATGGAGGCGACGAGCCACAATAGCTCCCAAGCTATTGGTGTTGTCGCCCTCTAGTGCTCAGCGTAAAACAACGAAGTCTGGTGCACTGAGTGCACCTACTTTCTTCCTAGCAAGCAAGCACTTAGCAACAAATAAAGCAAAATAATGTACGACAGGAAAGTGTATGCTATCAGTCGTGGTGGCTGACACACCTCTCTCATCTCCCACTGTCAAAGTGCGATAAAAGTCCTCAAACCCAGCCGGCCTAGGCTCGGCTAAGCTCCCATAAGAAGGGATCAAACATATATCACAAAATTCAGTGAGTGGTATCTGATGGTTTTCAGCATATAAATCGAAGCTCACTTTAGGAGGATTATTCCTAGGCAGAAAAGTAAAACTCTGAACAAAGATGTTTGTGAGGATTTGGTGCTGGTCACACTCATCTACGATGAAGTCGGTGAGGCCGGCATTTGCAACATATTGCATGAACTCCTAAAGAATTCCAGCCTCTTCCAGGAACGGGGTGTGCGGCCATTCGCACGGCCGTACCTCCGCCAACCTCCGAGGGTGGAGATCACTGTCAGAAGATTCCCCAATAACACCCTTGGAGTTCTTCTTGGAGCCAAACTTCCTAAAGATGTTCATGTCCGCGTACAAATTTTTGAAAATAAAAATTTTGGGGTGACAAAAATTTGTCAACAAAACTTTATAAAATTGATAGCAACTACTCATAGGGATGAACAGAAGCCATAGCAAGCATTCAAACTACTTAGAACACTAAGAATTCAACATGCAAGCACATCTACAGCAACGCCAAGAGTAGCTAATTATTCAAAATATAAACCAATAAAGCAAAAACTAATTGGACAAACGGTGGAGTCACATACCAAGCAACAATCCCCCGAAACAGTTTTGGAAACGGAGCTTCGAGCAAAGAGATCGAAATCCGTGGGTTTGAGCTCAAGAACACGGGAGAGAGAGCAATGGGGATTTTTTTCTGGAGATAAAAAATGATGTGGGATGAAGAGGTTGTGGTCTCCACGTGGGGACCACAACCCACCAGGGCGCACCTGGGGGGTCCTGGCGCGCCCAGGTGGGTTGTGCCCACCTAGTGAACCTCCCTCTGATATTATTTGCACCAGAAATTAAGAAATATTCAGAAAAAATTTGTGTAAAATTTCCAGGGCATTCTGAGAACTTTTATTTTTGGGTCATTTTTTATTGCACGAGAGTTTCAGAAAACAGACAAAACATGGCATTTTATTTTATTTAACTAAAAAACAGAAAACAAAAGGTAAGGACAGAAGGTAGTGCTTACTAAATTCATCAACTTCATACCACTAAAAAATGATCCATTAATAAGGTTGATCAGGTCTTATTAACAACCACTTTTGATTAGAATGAAACCGAAGAACTTCCGTAAATCACTAAGTTACCTCAATGGGGATATGCATTTCCCCAACAATAAGTATTTCATATTTATTTTTGACAGCAGGTAGAGGTATTTGAAAACTTCCAATAGTGATTGTCGGAGATTTTTCAATAACATTAATATTGTTCACTTGGAATTGTTTCTTCGGAAAGTGCACTGTATGCTCATTACCATTGATATGAAAAGTGACCTTGCTTTTATTGCAATCAATAACAGCCACTGCAGTATTCAAGAAGGGCCTACCAAGGATAATCGATGTGTTGTCATCCTCGGGCATCTCAAGTATAACAAAGTCAGTCAAAATAGTAACATTAGCAACAACAACGGGCACATCCTCACAGAAACCGATAGGTATGGAAGTTGATTTGTCAACCATTTGCAAAGATATTTCAGTAGGTGTGAGTTTATTCAAGTCAAGTCTTTTATATAAAGAGAAAGGCATAACACAAACACTAGCTCCTAAATCACACAAAGCAGTTTTCACATAATTCTTTTTGATGGAGCAAGGTATAGTTGGTATTCCTGGATCTCCAAGTTTTTTAGGTACTCCATCTTAAAAGTATAATTAGCAAGCGTAGTGGAGATTTCAGGTTCCGGTATTTTTCTCTTATTTGTGATGATGTCTTTCATATACTTTGCATAAGGAGGCATTTTCAAGATATCAGTCAAGCGAGTACGCAAAAAGACTAGCCTCGGCATTTCAGTAAAGCATTCAAATTCTTCATCATCTTTCTTTTTAGTTGAATTGGGTGGAAAAGGCATAGGTTTTTGAACCCACGGTTCTCTTTCTTTACCGTGTTTTCTAACAACAAAGTCTCTTTTGTCATATCTTTTATTTTTAGGTTGTGGGTTATGAAGATCAACAGGTGGTTCTATCTCAACATCATTATCTGGTTCTTTTTCATTGTTTGGTTGAGAGTCTTCATGTACCTCATCATTATCTTTTTCATTATCACTAGGTGTGTGTTCATTACCAGATTGAGTTTCAGCATCAGAGATAAAAGTTTCATTATCAGGAGGTTTTTCTATTTCAGATTCACTAGAAGTATGCAAAGTCCCATCATTTTTTTTCTTTTTAGAAGGACAAGGTGCACTAGTGTTATTTCTATGTGAATCTTGTTCAATTCTTTTAGGGTGTCCCTCAGGATAAAGTGGTTCCTGAGTCATTTTACCTCCTCTAGTTGCAACTCGAACAACAAAGTCATGCATATTATTATTCATTTCATCAAGTAATTCTCTTTGAGATTTAGCAACTTGTTCTAATTGGGTTTGAACCATAGAAGCATGTTTTCCAACACCTCTAACATCATTTGAGATTCTAAATAACAAGTCACTCAAGCGAGCAATCATATCACAATTATATTTCAATTGTTTCATAACATTTGCATTGAAGTGATCTTGTTTCCTAATATAGTTTTCAAACTCATAAAGGCATTGGCTAGGATGCATATTATTACAATTATTGATACGTCTCCAACGTATCTATAATTTTTGATTGTTCCATGCTATTACATTATCCATCTAGGATGTTTTACATGCATTTATATGCTATTTTATATGATTTTTGGGACTAACCTATTAACCTAGAGCCCAGTGCTAGTTTCTGTTTTTCCTTGTTTTTGAGTTTTACAGAAAAGGAATAACAAACAGAGTCCAATTGACGTGCCAATTTTTGATGATTTTTTACAGACCAAAAGAAGCCCCCGGAGTAAAATAGTTGGGCCAGAAGAGTTCTGAGCCGTCCACAAGGGTGGAGGGCGCGCCCTACCCATGGGCGCGCCCCCTGCCTCGTGGCCGACTCGGAGACCCCCCTGACGTGAGACCGACGCCAAAAAATCCTATAAATACAGAAACCCCCCAAAACAAACCTAGATCGGGAGTTCCGCCGCCGCAAGCCTCTGTAGCCACCAAAAACCAATCGGGACCCTGTTCCGGCACCCTGTCGAAGGGGGGATCCCTCACCGGTGGCCATCTTCATCATCCCGGCGCTCTCCATGACGAGGAGGGAGTAGTTCACCCTCGGGATTGAGGGTATGTACAAGTAGCTATGTGTTTGATCTCTCTCTCTCTCTCTCTCTCTCTCTCTCTCTCTCTCTCTCTCTCTCTCTCTCTCTCTCTCTCTCGTGTTCTTGATTTGGCATGATCTTGATGTATCGCGAGCTTTGCTATTATAGTTGGATCTTATGATGTTTCTCCCCCTCTACTCTCTTGTAATGGATTGAGTTTTCCCTTTGAAGTTATCTTATCGGATTGAGTCTTTAAGAATTTGAGAACACTTGATGTATGTCTTGCATGTGCTTATCTTTGGTGATAATGGGATATTCACGTAATCTACTTGACGTATGTTTTGGTGATCAACTTGCGGGTTCAATGACCTTGTGAACTTATGCATAGGGGTTGGCACACATTTTTGTCTTGACTCTCCGGTAGAAACTTTGGGGCACTCTTTGAAGTTCTTTATGTTGGTTGAATAGATGAATCTGAGATTGTGTGATGCATATCTTATAAACATACCCGCGGATACTTGTGGTGACATTGGAGTATCTAGGTGACATTAGGGTTTTGGTTTATTTGTGTCTTAAGGTGTTATTCTAGTACGAACTCTAGGATAGATCGAACGGAAAGAATAGCTTCGTGTTATTTTACTACGGACTCTTGAATAGATCGATCAGAAAGGATAACTTTGAGGTGGTTTCGTACCCTAAAATAATCTCTTCGTTTGTTCTCCGCTGTTAGTGACATTGGAGTGACTCTTTGTTGCATGTTGAGGGATAGTTATATGATCTAATTATGTTATACTTGTTGAGAGAACTTGCACTAGTGAAAGTATGAACCCTAGGCCTTGTTTCAAAGCATTGCAATACCATTTGTGCTCACTTTTATCATTATTTACCTTGCTCTTTTTATATTTTCAGATTACAGAAACCTATATCTACCATCCATATTGCACGTGTATCACCATCTCTTCACCGAACTAGTGAACCTATACAATTTACCATTGTATTGGGTGTGTTGAGGACACAAGAGACTCTTTGTTATTTGGTTGCAGGGTTGTTTGAGAGAGACCATCTTCATCCTATGCCTCCCATGGATTGATAAACCTTAGGTCATCCACTTGAGGGAAATTTGCTACTGTCCTACAAACCTCTGCACTTGGAGGCCCAACAACGTCTATAAGAAGAAGGTTGTGTAGTAGACATCAAGCTCTTTTCTAGCGCCGTTGCCGGGGAGGTTAGTGCTTGAAGGTATATCTTTAGATCGTGCAATCAAATTCTTTTTTTCTTGTTTTATCACTAGTTTAGTCTACAAAATAAAACTACAAAAAATGGAATTGAGGTTGCCTCATATGCTTCATCTTTTTAATATATTTCGTAAAAATGATGGAAAGGAAAATTGTGCTCAAGTTTTAGAATAAGAATGCATTGAAATTTTTAGCACTAAATATTTGAATGATGAGCATGATTGCAATGTTGTTTGTATGAATTCCTTGAATATCCATGATGCTAATGATATGCAAAGCCACAAGCTTGGGGATGCTATGTTTGATGAAGATGATATTTTTTGTCCCCCAAGTTTTGATGAGCAAATTTATTATGATGATAAAATGCCTCCTATTTATGATGATTATATTGATGAAAGTGGATTTGGGGAGGTTATGACTTTATTTAGTGATGAATCCACTATTTCGGAAGAGGTTCCAATTGATTATGAGAACAAAGTTGCTATCTATGATGATTATTGTGATGACATGTATGCTATAAAGAACAATGATAACCATGAAACTTGTCATCATGATTTTAATTTTCAATTGGATTATGCCTTACATGCATGATAGCTATTTCATTGAGTTCGCTCCCACTACTATTGATGAGAAGAAATTTGCTTATGTGGAGAGTAATAAAAATTCTATGCTTGTGGCTCATGAAAAGAATGGTTTATGTGATAGTTATATTTTTGAATTCATTCATGATGCTACTGAAAATTATTATGAGGGAGGAATATATGCTTGTAGGAATTGCAATAATATCAAGTTTCCTCTCTATGTGCTTAAAGTTTTAAAGTTATGCTTGTTTTGCCTTCCTATGCTAGTTGATTATTGTTCCCATAAGTTGTTTGCTCACAAAATCCCTATGCATAGGAAGTGGGTTAGACTTAAATGTGTTAGTAATATGCTTCATGATTCTCTCTTTATGTTTCAATTATTATCTTTTATGTGAGCATCATTGAAATCATCATGCCTAGCTAGGGGCGTTAAACGTTAGCGCTTGTTGGGAGGCAACCCAATTTTATTTTTGTTCTCTGATTTTTGCTCCTGTTTAGTAATAAATAATTCATCTAGCTTCTTTTTAGATGTGGTTTTATGTTTTAATTAGAGTCTGTGCCAAGTAGAACCTTTGGGAAGACTTGGATGAAGTCTTTGCGATCTTGCTGTAAAAAACACAAACTTTTGCGCTCATGAGATTAACTGCCATTTTTTATTGGAGAGTGATTCTAAGTTGATTCTTTCTGAAGATGATTAATAGACAAATTACTCACGTCCAAAAATTTATTTCAGAATTTTTGGAGTTCCATAAGTATTTGAACAAAACAGATTACTACAGACTGTTCTGTTTTTGACAGATTCTGTTTTCTATGTGTTGTTTGCCTATTTTGATGAATCTATGAGTAGTATCGGAGGGTATGAACCATAAGAAGTTGTAATACAGTAGATACTACACCAATATGAATTTATAATGAGTTCACAACAGTACCTAAGTGGTTATTTTATTTTCTTATACTAACGAAGCTTACGAGTTTTTTGTTGAGTTTTGTGTTGTGTTCTCAAGTTTTGGGTAAAGATTCGATGGACTATGGAATAAGGAGTGGAAAGAGCCTAAGCTTGGAGATTCCCAAGGTACCCCAAGGTAATGTTCAAGGACAACCAAGAGCCTAAGCTTGGGGATGCCCCGGATGGCATCCCCTCTTTCGTCTTCGTTCATCGGTAACTTTACTTGGAGCTATACTTTTATTCACCACTGTTTTGCTTGGAGCGTCATTTTGTTTTATTTTGTTTTGCTTGACGTTTGAATAATATCTCAAGATCTAAAGTTCTTAAATGTTAGAGAGTCTTCACATAGTTACATAATTATTCAACTACTCATTGATCTTCACTTATATCTTTCGGAGTAGTTTGTCGTTTGCTCTAGTGCTTCACTTATATCTTTTAGAGAACGACGGTGGTTTTATTTTGAAGAAATTAATGAACTCTCATGCTTCACTTAGTCTTTTATAATAGCGTGGTAATTTACTTTGGTTATGAATTTAGTCCTAATATGATGGGCATCCAAGATGGGTATAATAAAAACTTCCATATAAAGTGTGTTGAATACTATGAGAAGTTTGATGCTTGATGATTGTTTTGAGACATGAGGATGGTGATATTGGAGTCATGCTACTAGATTAATTGTGAATTTGAGAAATACTTGTGTTGAGGTTTGCAAGTCCCGTAGCATGCACGTATGGTAACTGTTGTGTAAAAAATTTGAAGCATGAGGTGTTTCTTTGATTGTCTTCCTTATGAGTGGCGGTCGGGGACGAGCGATGGTCTTTTCCTACCAATCTATCCCCCTAGGAGCATGCGCATAGTGCTTGGTTTTGATGACTTGTAGATTTTGGCAATAAGTATGTGAGTTCTTTATGACTAGTCGAGTCCATGGATTATACGCACACTCACCCTTCCACCGTTGCTAGCCTCTCTAGTACCGCGCAAGTTTCGCCGGTACCAAAAACCCACCATTTATGTTCCTCAAAACGGCCACCATACCTACCTATTATGGCATTTCAATAGCCATTTCGAGATATATTGCCATGCAAATTTCGACCATTCCGTTTATTATGACACGCTCCATCATTGTCATATTGCCTTGCATGATCATGTAGTTGACATCGTATTTGTGGCAAAGCCACCATTCATAATTTTTTCATACATGTCACTCTTGATTCATTGCACATCCCGGTTGTAGCGACCCGACCCGAATGGATCAAGTCTCTGTGCTCAGGTGTCATCCCTGGATCAGTAATGCTGACACCACACAGTACTTCGAAGGATTTATAACAGAGTAGCAATCACACACTTATTACATCGTTGCCCAAAAGAGGACTTATTACAATAAATATGGCTTAAGGCCATCTAATAACGATAACAGCGGAAGACTTGGAAGATAAGTGAGTCCATCAACTCCAGTGCATCATGAGTATAGAACCACGACCTAAAGCACCTTACTCGTCGTTCGAAAAGTCTGCAACATGAAAGTTGCAGCCCAAAACAGGTCAGACATGGAATATGCTGGCAATGTAACACATAGAGAATAATGAATGATAAGCCTGTACTACATGCATATGTGGCTGGTGGAAAAGCTCTCTGATTACAGATTTTGCATAAAGCCAGTTTTTTCCTATCGCAAAGGAATAAATTTGTTTAACTATCATGGTGGTTGTTAAACATTGAGAATGGTTGACAGATCCTCAATCCCAATTAAAAGTACTCATTAAAAACCCAACAATATTAATTAGAGTAACATGTTGAGATTCACATGATATTCAAGTACTAGATACTCAAGATGTCCATAACCGGGGACACGGCTAATCATGATTAGTTTATACACTCTGCAGAGGTTTGCGCACTTTTCCCCACAAGACTCGATCGCCTTCGTTTGGTTTCTCGCATTACATGGTGTTTGAGAGACGGATGACCGAGACATAGTCTTTCAGAAGCGTTTGCACCTTACGATGGGTAGACCGTACCACCTACAACCCCTACATCTGCTAGTCTACCACTGTAAGAGTTCACACGACTTAATCAACTATGCTAGAGCCCATAATAGCTTGTGGCTGCACACGGAAGTTTCTAGCATGAATAATCTTATGATCCCTTTGAGCCTAGGTGGCGGTCCGAAGAAAAACAGGCAAGTCCTGATAGAAACCAGGTGCCTCAATCCACCCAGATGTGTGTTTAAGTTGCCACCTTAAATAAACCATTAATTTAACAATCTCACATCTGTCGTGGAATACACTCACCCAATCCACGTCTACTAGCATAGCATAGCATAATAAGCAAACGTAGAAGTAACTCCCAAGGTTTCATAAGTAAAACAGGTAATAGGTACTACCTCAACTACTTCCCATCCCACAATTTAATTAGATCCTAATCATGCAAGTGTTCGAGGATTGATCTAATGCATAAAAACTGGGTATGAGAAAGTATGATCAAAGTGTTACTTGCCTTGTTGATGATCCGCGAAACCTAGAGATTCGAAGTAACAAGCGGCGCACTCCGGGTGATCTATTGCAGACAAACAACAAGCATACAATAAGTACTCATCTAATGCATGGGTAAATCTCGAATAAAAGATCTGACCAGAAATTTCAACTTAAGAACCCTGGTTGCAAAAGAAAACGAATCAAACAAAACAACGGAAAACATCCGGCGGAAGAAATCAGCTCGGTTCTACCAAGTTGAAACTAGGTCAAATTTTACATTAGCAAAACTTTGTTTAGGTTGATTAGTCGGAACGGCGGTTTCGAAACGAAACTCCAGGCGCTTGAATCACCTGATTCTGATAAACGAGCGAGAAGATAAACTAGAACGAAGATCGGATCTGAAATCGCGATCGGAAAATAGCGGAATAAATCCGTTAAAGAAAATGACGAACGGTCAAACGAACGGACGTTCGTTAACCGAATAACCGTGATCACGTTCGTTAAGATGAACGGTCCGCGAACGCCGCTAAACAACAAAACCGAAGAATAAAACCGATCTAGGGTTTCAAAAAAACCGAACAACGGAAAAGAAACCGGAACGGTTTTATAAAAAAAACCGAACCGAGGGGAGGGTGGCGCGCGCTGCTACCTCGACAGTGGGGCTCAGCGGCGGGCGGAAGTGGCGGCGGCGGCGGCGGAAGTGGCGGCGGCGGCGGCGGCGGAAGTGGCGGCGGCGGCGGCACAAGTGGCGGCGGCGGCGGTGCTGGTTAGGGGCGGCGGCGGGGATGGGGAGGAGAGGGGGTGAGGGGTATTTAAAGGGGGGAGTAGCTTGGGGAGGGGCAAGCAAAGGGAGGAGGAGGAGGAGTCCTCCTCGACTCGACTCGGCGGCGGCGGTCTTGGCAGGCAGTGGGCCCTTGGCCCAAAGCGGCGCCAAGCATTTTTATTTTAATAAAATCACGCGCGGAAAAACGAATAAAATAAAATCTAAACGAACTCGAAAATTTACAAAGTAAATTTTTCCCGACTCCTAAAAATGAGTCGAACAAAAGAACTTTTACACGGGGCCTAAAATGCAATTTTTGAAAACACGCATTTTTCCCTAAGGCAAATAAAAGTGAAAACTCCGAAATAAAAATCTTATTTTATTTTTTTTATTAAATCTTCATTATTTCGTTATTTTTGGGAAAGTCATTTTATTCCCTCTCTCATATTTTGATAGTAGAAATAATTGAAGATAAAATAAATAAAAATCAAATGATCCTATTTTCAAAATTTGAGAAAACTCAATATGAAAATAACGAAATCTCCAACTCTCTCCGAGGGTCCTTGAGTTGTGTGAAATTTCTAGGATCGGAAAAATGCAAGAAAATATGTAATGCATGATGACTTAATGTATAACATTCCAAATTGAAAATTTGGGATGTTACAAACCTACCCCCCTTAAGATGAATCTCGCCCTCGAGATTCGGGTTGGCTAGAAAATAGGTGAGGGTGGTCCTTGAGCAAATCTTCTTCTCTTTCCCAGGTGGCTTCATCCTCAGTGTGGTGGCTCCACTGAACCTTGCAAAACTTGATAACCTTGCTGCGAGTAACTCTGCTGGCATAATCGAGAATCTTGACTGGTTTCTCCTCATATGTCAAATCATCCTTCAACTGAATTGCTTCAAGTGGTACTGTATCTCTTAACGGTATCTCTGCTATCTCGGAGTGACATTTCTTCAGCTGAGAAACATGGAATACATCATGAACTCTTGACAGTCCCTCTGGCAATTCCAGCTTATAAGCAACTTCTCCCATGCGTTGCAAGATCCTATACGGTCCAACGAAACGTGGTGCTAACTTTCCTTTAACTCCAAATCGCTTAACTCCTCGAAGTGGGGATACTCTAAGATAAACTCTGTCTCCAACTTCATATTCTATCGCCTTGCGTTTTGAATCCGCATAGCTTTTCTGTCTGGACTGGGCTACCTTGAGCCTATCACGAATCAACTTAACCTTCTGTTCAGACTCCTTGATCAAATCTGGTCCAAACAATCGACGGTCTCGGCTTCGTCCCATGATAACGGTGTCCTGCACCTCCTTCCGCATAAAGCCTTGAAAGGTGCCATCTTCAAGCTGGTTTGGTAACTGTTGTTATAAGAAAACTCTGCATACGGCAAGTTATCATCCCAACTAGATCCATAATCTAGTGCACAAGCTCTCGAAGATATCCTCCAAAATCTGATTGACTCTCTCGGTCATCCATCGGTTCAGGTGGGTGGAAAGCTGTCTTGAATTCCACCTGGTTCCCAATGTTTCGTGCAACCGATTCCAAAACTTTGAGGTAAATTGGGTTCCTCTATCGATATGATACTCCTCGAACTCCGTGAAAACACACAATTCTGGTCATGTATATCTTTGCCAACTTAGCGCTGCTATAGGTAGTCTTGAATGGAATGAAATGAGCTACCTTCGTCAAGCGATCGACTATAACCCAAATCGAGTCATAGCTGAACGAGTCTTTGGCAAACCTGTGATGAAATCCATGCCTAGTTTATCCCACTTCCATTCGGTATCGGCAATGGTTGCAACAATCCTGCTTCGATGTTCTGCCTTCACTCTTTGACATACATCACAAACTGCTACATACTCTGCAATATCCTTCTTCATTCCGGTCCACCAGAATGTTTCCTTCAAATCTAAATACATCTTGGTATTTCCTGAGTGAATCGAGTAGGGTGAATCATGTGCTTCTTGCAAAATCAACTTCTTGATCTCCGGGTCATTTAGCACATAAACACGGTCCTCAAACCATAGGGTATCGTGCTCATCCTCATGAAATCCCTTAGCTTTTCCTTCGCTCATTTTCTCCTTTATAGAGGCAACTTCGCTATCTGCCTTTTGAGCTTCTCTGATTTTGTCCATCAACGTAGACTGAATCTCCAATGCTGCTACATAGCCTCTCGGAACTATTTCCAAACATAGCTCTCGAAGGTCTTCGGCTAACTCCTTGGGTATTCCTCCCACCGTTAGTGTATTGACGTGGCTCTTACGGCTCAATGCGTCTACTACAACATTAGCCTTCCCGGGGTGATAATGCAATCTCATATCCTAATCCTTAATAAGCTCCAACCATCTCCTCTGTCGGAGATTTAATTCCTTCTGCGTGAAGATGTACTTCAAACTCTTGTGATCTGTGTACACCTCACAATGATTTCGAATGAGAAAATGTCTCCATGTCTTCAATGCATGCACAATGGCTGCTAACTCCAAATCATGTGTGGCATAATTCAACTCATGAGGCTTAAGCTGTCGTGAAGCATACGAAACAACTCTTCCTTCCTGCATAAGCACTGCTCCAAGTCCTCGACGTGAAGCGTCGCAATACACCTCATAATCCTTGGTCTGATCTGGCAAAATTAACACTGGTGAGGTAACCAATCTTTTCTTCAACTCCTGAAAACTTGCCTCACAATCCTCACCATATGAACTTGGTATCCTTTTTCAGCAATTCCGTCATAGGCTTTGCAATCCTTGAGAAATTCTCAATGAATCTTCGGTAGTATCCTGCGAGTCCAAGGAAACTCGGATCTCTCAAGCTGTCGTTGGTGCTTCCCATTTGGTTACGGTCTCAACCTTCGTGGGGTCAACTGCTATCCCTTCTCCGGATATAACATGTCCAAGAAATCCAACTTCCTTTAGCCAAAACTCACATTTGCTGAACTTGGCATATAACTGATGTTCCCTCAGTTTCTCCAAAACCAATCGCAAATGTTCCTTATGTTCTTCTTCATTCTTCGAGAAACCAAAATATCATCTATGAACACCACGACGAACTTATCCAAAAACTCCATAAACACTTTGTTCATCAGGTTCATGAAATAGGCTGGCGCGTTAGTCAGTCCAAATGACATAACGGTATATTCATATAGTCCATATCTCATGGTAAATGTTGTCTTAGGTATGTCCTGCTCCCGAATCTTCAACTGATGGTACCCTGATCGCAAATCGATCTTTGGAAAACACTTTAGCTCCTTGCAAACGATCAAACAGATCATTTATCATAGGTAGTGGGTACTTGTTCTTGATCGTTACTTGATTTAAACCACGATAGTCTACAACCATCCTTAATGATCCGTCCTTCTTCTCTACTAAAAGTACGGGTGATCCCCAAGGAGAAAAACTTGGGCGTATATAACCTTTATCCAATAGCTCCTTAATCTACTTCTTGATTTCCACCAAATCCTGTGCGGGCATCCTGTATGGTCGCTTCGATATTGGACCTGTACCTGGCAAAAGCTCTATCAAAAACTCAATGTCTCTATCCGGTGGCATTCCTGGCAACTCTTCCGGAAATACATCAGGGAAATCCCTTACCACTGGTACTTCTTCCTGCACAACTCCTGATAAGGAATTTACTTGTGCTCTCCTCCGCTCATGCCGTGATACATACTTGATTCTCCTCCCTTCTGGGGTGGTAAGAAAAATTGACTTAGTGGCGCAATCTATGTTCCCTCCATACTTCGATAACCAATCCATGCCTCATATCACATCCCATCCTTGGGATTCCAGAACTATTAGGTCTGAGGGAAAAACATAGTGTCCAATCCTTAATGGCAGTCGATCACACCATATACTAGCCATGTATTCTGCTCCGGGTGAGGTTACTAGCATGGGTGACCTAAGGGCTTGGGTTGGTAATTTGTACTTATCCACAAATCCCCTTGATATGTATGAATGTGATGCACCAGTATCGAAAAGAACTAGTGCAGTAAATGACTTAACCAAAAACTTACCGATTACTGCATCGGGCTGATCTTCAACCTCCTCCACGGTAACGTGGTTCACTTGTCCTTTATTGAAAGGGTTCGGCTTCTTTCCAGAGCTTCCATTTCCACCTTGGCCTTCGGGACATTCATTTGCATAATGTCCGGTCTTGGAACACATGTAACAGGTGACATGACTCAAGTCTTTCTTGGTTGGGGTTGATGGTGTGGTCCGGTTCGCCGTTGCTTCCTCCATTCCCATTTCCATTTTGTGGCCATTATGGTTGTGCGAACTACCTCCTCCATGGGTATGCTGAAACCGAACTCCTGTTTAGGGGTATAACGGGCTTCTGCTTGGGCTCGAGTTATACTTCCCCGCCCATACTTCCTCTTGCGGTTCTCAATTTGTCTGCTGCTTTCCTTCAATCATGAGGGCACGGTCTACCAACTCCTGGTAGTTATTGAAACTTGCTACCATCAACTGCATGCTTAACTCATCATTCAGTCCTTCCGAAACTTCTCCCGCTTAGCTGCATCTATAGCAACGCTCATCCGGGGCATAACGTGCTAACTTACTAAAATCATCCACATCTTGCCAACAGTCCTTCCTCCTTGGCGTAAGTTCTGAAACTCATGCTTCTTCATGGCCATAGCTCCTGCCGAGACATGGGCAGTCGGAAAGCTTGCTGAAACTGATCCCATGTGACAAAGTGTCTCAGGGGTAAGTGGCTGTAAAATTCTCCCACCATGCTGCTGCGGGTCCTTCAAGCTGGTGTGCAGCAAACTTCACCTTTTCTCCATCTGTACATCCTGTAGTGGTCAACTCCCTCCCTACCTTACGGAGCCAATCATCTGCTACTATCGGCTCGGTGCTACTGGAAAACACCGGTGGGTTCAGCCTTAAGAAACGTGTCAAGCGATCTGCAGGTGGTGGTGGCGGTGGGTTGTTGTTGTTGCCTTGGTTCTATACCAATGTTTGGATCAAAGTGTTCTGTTGCTGAATCAACTGGGTGATCTCTGGCGGGAAAACAAACCCGGGGTCGCGTCTCGGAGGCATCTGATGGGTTTAGAAAAGATGAGAAATTAAGAATAGAGTGAGGTCTAAGGAGAAACACTACCCAAATGTATATGAGCAAATGCACACAAAATCACTTCATTCAATTCAAACAAAGGGCTTACAACGATCTAACTATCGCAAAAGTGCGTGTACTATGATGTTAATGGAGGTAATACTACTAATATGTGGGGGTCATCTACTAATTTGAACCGGTGGAAGACTCCATGATGTCTGCTCCAGCTTCGTCTTCAAATTCGGGTTCACTTGGATCCGAATCGGTGTCGTCGATGACGATGTAGTTGCTCGGACAGCGGATGTACTTGTCTTCATTCTTGAGCGCCAATTTCTTCTTGAGTTCTTCAATCTCATACTTAAGATGGTTATTGTGTCTTGCTACAGCTACGATCTCGTCCATGTAGTCCTTACGTGTAGACTTTAGTTCTTCTTCAAGTTCGATGATCCTTCCCTTCGCATCCTTCAATTCGATCATATCATTGCACATCTGGTTCTCCTGGCATCGAATGTGCTGGTTTAACTCCTGGATGAAAGCTGCAATGGATCTATCCTTCTTGGTGCTGACTATCTCCCATTGTTCATCTCGGCGTCCGCAAATCTGATAGATGGTGTCCTTGAGGTCTTCTTGGTAAACTTCTCCAATCGTCCCATGGTGATATGAGCTGCCATGCTCTTTCCTGACTCGTGTTGGTGCAATGAAAACACTATCCATAGGCTTGGTGATTGGGGCGAATGTCCTTCCGGAACGTGAGCTTGAATCTTCCAAATTTCTTCTTGAGC
Source organism: Aegilops longissima (assembly GCA_021605205.1). Classification (NCBI taxonomy): domain Eukaryota; kingdom Viridiplantae; phylum Streptophyta; class Magnoliopsida; order Poales; family Poaceae; genus Aegilops; species Aegilops longissima. Next base: position 236,533,852 of record CM038678.1, on the reverse strand, counting down.
AGAGTGGCGTTGAAAGTCCGGTGAAACTTGGTAGTCCAATGTTCGGTACTTGGTGACTTCCTTCAAGTGAAATCCAAAAGGTGTGCCTTCATCTGGTTGGGCCTACTTGATCTTCGCGTCCTTCATCCTAAAAGAGTAGAAAAGATGAGGAGTTAGAAAATGGGAAGAGAGTAGTGATCTATGGCTTTAACTTAGTGGTCGTGTCCTATAGTCAGCGTGTGCTCTGATACCATCTCTCAGAGCGACCCGACCGAATGGATCAAGTCTCGTGCTCGGTGTCATCCTGGATCGAGAATCTTGACACCACACAGTACTTTGAAGGATTTATAACAGAGTAGCAATCACACACTTATTACATCGTTGCCCAAAAGAGGACTTATTACAATAAATATGGCTTAAGGCCATCTAATAACGATAACAGCGGAAGACTTGGAAGATAAGTGAGTCCATCAACTCCAGTAGCATCATCGAGTATAGAACCACGACCTAAAGCACCTTACTGTCGTTCGAAAAGTCTGCAACATGAAAGTTGCAGCCCGAAACGGTCAGACATGGAATATGCCGGCAATGTAACACATAGAGAATAATGAATGATAAGCCTGTACTACATGCATATGTGGCTGGTGGAAAAGCTCTCGATTACAGCTTTTGCATAAAGCCAGTTTTTTCCTCTTCGCAAAGGAATAAATTTGTTTAACTATCATGGTGGTTGTTAAACATTGAGAATGGTTGATAGCATCCTCAATCCCAATTAAAAGTACTCATTAAAACCCAACAATATTAATTAGAGTAACATGTTGAGATTCACATGATATTCAAGTACTAGATACTCAAGATGTCCATAACCGGGACACGGCTAATCATGATTAGTTTATACACTCTGCAGAGGTTTATGACTTTTCTCCACAAGACTCGATTGCCTCCGTTTGGTTTCTCGCACTACATGGTGTTTGAGAGACGGATGACCGAGACATAGTCTTTCAGAAGCGTTTGCACCTTACGATGGGTAGACCGTACCACCTACAACCCCTACATCTACTAGTCTACCACTGTAAGAGTTCACACGACTTAATCAACTATGCTAGAGCCCATAATAGCTTGTGGCTGCACACGGAAGTTTCTAGCATGAATAATCTTATGATCCCTTTGAGCCTGGGTGGCGGTCCGAAGAAAAACAGGCAAGTCCTGATAGAAACCTGGTGCCTCAATCCACCCAGATGTGTGTTTAAGTTGCCACCTTAAATAAACCATTAATTTAACAATCTCACATCTGTCATGGAATACACTCACCCAATCCACGTCTACTAGCATAGCATAGCATAATAAGCAAACATAGAAGTAACTCCCAAGGTTTCATAAGTAAAACAGGTAATAGGTACTACCTCAACTACTTCCCATCCCACAATTTAATTAGATCCTAATCATGCAAGTGTTCGAGAATTGATCTAATGCATAAAAACTGGGTATGAGAAAGTATGATCAAAGTGTTACTTGCCTTGTCGATGATCCATGAAACCTAGAGATTCAAGTAACAAGCGGCGACTCGGGTGATCTATCGCAGACAAACAACAAGCATACAATAAGTACTCATCTAATGCACGGTAAATCTCGAATAAAAGATCGACCAGAAATTTCAACTTAAGAACCCTGGTTGCAAAAGAAAACGAATCAAACAAAACAACGGAAAACATCCGGCGGAAGAAAACAGCTCGGTTCTAGCAAGTTGAAACTAGGTCAAATTTTACATTAGCAAAACTTTGTTTAGGTTGATTAGTCGGAACGGCGGTTTCGAAACGAAACTCCAGGCGCTTGAATCACCTGATTCCGATAAACGAGCGAGAAGATAAACTAGAACGAAGATCGGATCTGAAATCGCGATCGGAAAATAGAGGAATAAATCCGTTAAAGAAAATGACGAACGGTCAAACGAGCGGACGTTCGTTAACTGGGAATAACCGGTGATCACGTTCGTTAAGACGAACGGTCCGGCGAACGCTCGCTAAACAACAAAACCGGAAGAATAAAACCGATCTAGGGTTTCGAAAAAAACCGAACAACGGAAAAGAAAACCGGAACGGTTTTTATGAAAGAAAACCGAACCGAGGGGAGGTGGCGCGGCGCTACTACCTCGACGAGGTGGGGCTCAGCGGCGGCGGCGGCTGCGGGTTGGGGCGGGCGGCGGCTGGGTTGGGGAGGAGAGGGGGGGTGAGGGTATTTAAAGGGGGAGTAGCTTGGGGAGGGGGCAAGCAAAGGAGGAGGAGGAGGAGTCCTCCTCGGACTCGGCCGGCGGCGCTGGTCTTGGCAGTGCAAGGCGGCATGAGAGGAGGGCGGCTGGGCAGTGGGCCCTTGGCCCAAAGTGGGCGCTTGCATTTTTTTTAAATAATCACGCACGGAAAAACGAATAAAATAAAATCTAAACGAACTCCAAAATTTACAAAGTAAATTTTTCCCGACTCCTAAAAATGAGTCGAACAAAAGAACTTTTACACGGGGCCTAAAATGCAATTTTTGGAAACACGCATTTTTCCCTAAGGCAAATAAAAGTGAAAACTCCGAAATAAAAATCTTTTTTGATTTTTTTAATAAATATTCATTATTTATTTATTTTTGGGAAAGTCATTTTATTCCCTCTCATATTTTGATAGTAGAAATAATTGAAGATAAAATAAATAAAAATCAAATGATCCTATTTTCAAAATTTGAGAAAACTCAATATGAAAATAACGAAATCTCCAACTCTCTCCGAGGGTCCTTGAGTTGTGTGAAATTTCTAGGATCGGCAAAATGCAAGAAAATATGTAATGCATGATGACTTAATGTAATAACATTCCAAATTGAAAATTTGGGATGTTACACCGGTACACCGCCGGAGGCATTCATATAGAGTCATATTTTATTTTAAATATCGAGTTGTAATCCTTGAGTTGTAAATAAATAGAAGTGTGATGATCATCATTATTAGAGCATTGTCCCGTGTGAGGAAAAAAAAGAGAGGCCAAAGAAGCCAATGAAAAAAAGAGTGGCCAAAGAAGCCAAACAAAAAAAGAGAGAAAAAGAGAGAAGGGACAATGCTACTATCCTTTTTCCAAACTTGTGCTTCAAAGTAGCACCATGATCTTCATGATAGAGAGTCTCTTATTTTGTCACTTTCATATACTAGTGGGAATTTTCATTATAGAACTTGGCTTGTATATTCCAACGATGGGCTTCCTCAAAATGCCCTAGGTCTTCATGAGCAAGCAAGTTTGATGCACACCTACTTAGTTTCTTTTGTTGAGCTTTCATACATTTATAGCTCTAGTGCATCCGTTGCATGCAATCCCTACTCACTCACATTGATATCTATTGATGGGCATCTCCATAGCCCATTAATATGCCTAGTCTATGTGAGACCATCTTCCTCTTTTTTGTCTTCTCCATAACCAAAATTCTATTCCACCTATAGTGCTATGTCCATGGCTCACGCTCATGTATTGCGTGAAAGTTGAAAAAGTTTGAAAATACTAAAGTGTGAAACAATTGCTTGGCTTCTCATCGGGGTTGTGCATGATTTCAACATTTTGTGTGACGAAGATGGAGCATAGCCAAACTATATGATTTTGTAGGGATGAACTTTCCTTGGCCATGTTATTTCGAGAAGACATGATTATTTCGAGAAGACATGATCTGTCCGGGGAGAAAAGTCTCACCCTGGACCGCGTCGTTGTTGATGATCGAAGGAGCCATCGGGCCTATAGGTGACGACACAGAGGAACTCTCAATGAAAGCACCAATGTCGGTGTCAAACCGGCGGATCTCGGTAGGGGTCCCGAATCAAGCGTCTAGGCGGATGGTAACAGGAGACAAGGGACACGATGTTTTACCCAGGTTTGGGCCCTCTACATGGAGGTAATACCCTACTCTGCTTGATTAATATTGATGATATGGGTAGTACAAGAGTAGATCTACCACGAGATCGTAGAGGCTAAACCCTAGAAGCTAGCCTATGGTATGATTGTTGTTCGTCCTATGGACTAAAACCCTTCGGTTTATATAGACACCGAATAGGGTTAGGGTTACAGAGTCGGTTACAATGGTAGGAGATCTACATATCCGTATCGCCAAGCTTGCCCTCCACGCCAAGGAAAGTCCCATCCGGACACGGGACGAAGTCTTCAATCTTGTATCTTCATAGTCTAGGAGTCCGCCAAAGATGATAGTTCGCTATCCGGACACCCCTAGTCCAGACTCCTCAAGAGTAGCCCTCGAACCAGGCTTCAATGACAGCGCACGATCCGCGCAAGCATATTGTCTTCGCATTGCAAGGGGTTCCTCCTCCGAATACTTCATAGAAGGTTTTGAACACAAGGATAGTGTCCGCTCGCAAAACAAGTTCCACATACCACCGTAGAGAGAATAATTTTTGCACAGATCTGCTGACGTATTCCGCGGCGCGACATCACACCACGACCAAGCCTTTATTCGAATCGTTTTTTACTGTTCCACCTTAGCGCATTTAGCGAGGCGATTTCCTTGGCACGTCTTATCAAAGCGGAGATCGTGCCCCCTTATTCCGGGATTCCCATCAATACGGACGTGGGTAACCCATCCGCGCCATTGATTACGGGCGCTTGGGAGATAAGCGAGTTTTACCAGTCAAGGCGGGGATGCATAGTCCGTCCATCCATATAAGGGATAAGGATCCACCTTTTCACCTCGCCTTCTTCCTCCTTTGCTCATCCATTTCGCAAGACTCGAGCTCCAGCGCCCAAGTCCGCACATCCCACCTCAACCTTCTCCAACTATGTCCAAAGCGGGAGGCAGGTGGATGGCCTCCTCCATCACGGAGGGGCACATCGAAAAGTTGTGGGAGGCCGGATACTTGTCCAGCAACACCGCGCACCGGCTACCCGTCGAGGGGCAGCTCATTCCAACCCCCAGGCCCCATGAGAGGGTGGTGTTTCTCCCCCACTTCCTCCGCGGACTAGGTTTTCCACTTCACCCATTTGTCCGGGGCTCATGTTCTACTACGGCCTGGACTTCCATGATCTGGCCCCAATTTCATCCTCAACATCTCGGCGTTCATCGTCAGGCGCGAGGCCTTCCTCTGCATCCAGCCCCACTTCGCTTATGGCTGAAGATCTTCAATGTCGGTCGAAGGTAGTGGGCGGCCGCCAAGCGGAGTGCGGAGGCGCCATGGTTGGCACGATGGCCAAATTCCTATGGCTCGAGGGCTCCTTTGTGGAGACCATAAAGGGGTGGCAATCGGGGTGGTTCTACATCACCGAGTCGCGCGACTCTCAATGGGCGGCAGCCCCGATTCGATCTGGCTTCCCCACACGGCTCACATCATGGAAAGAGACGGGCTGGACGTGGGGGATTGGACGGGCTGTCCGGACTCCAAACTGCGTCCAAACCTGGTGGACAAGAATCTCAGGCTTGTCAACGTAATCCAGGTGATGCTCATCCGCCGGATTCTCCCATGCCAACAACGGGCCTTCAAATTGTGGGAGTTCGATCCGGCACAGCACCCAACTCTGAAAAGGCTCTTCGACACTGCGTACGAAGATGCCTAGAAGGTGCTGTTCAAGGGCGCCGAGGCTCCCACATCCGCTACCGAAGATCGCGGATTCAGCTCGCAGCATCAAGCCAGCGAGGTAAGTTATTTTACCCTTTATGGGACTCTTGTTTTTCATAGATTGACTCTAAGTGGGATCTAAAACTCCCTAACCTTTTGACAGATCTGGCTGAAGACGTCCCACAGATTAACTGTCTGACCCTTTGCCGAAGACCCAGCGGACGCCTGATTGATTTGGGCTGCTGGCTCCGGCACCTCACGTGGTGCGGAGAAGAAGGCCAAGAAGGAGGCCACGGGAACTCGAAGGAGCTCCCGGCGCCAGGTGCTGTCGGACTCATCGCCCGACAAACCTGAGGCGGAATCCTCCTCTGAGGAAGAGGAGGAGGAAAAAGAAGCCTCTCCCCCAGCGGGGGGAGAGAAGAAGAGGAAGGCCGCCCCAACTGGGGAGGCAGGAGGGTCCAAGAAGGGAAGGACCCTTCCTCCGGACTTCTCCACCAACACCGACAACGACGAGGAGGAGTGGCCAACAAGGGCCAAGCCCCTGGCGAGATCATAAGTGTCCGGATGCCCATGGCTTTTTTTCATTGCATAGTGTTCTCTAATGCCGAACAATCATGCAGCCCGCCCAAGGGCGAGCTCGCCGCTTCGTCGAGCGGGTCCCTGAATTCGTCGGAAGTGGAGAGTACTTCACTTCCGGCCGCCTCCTCACCTCACGCTGCGGACGACGCCGAGGTGGGGCCCCGAGGGGGGCCTGGTCAAGAGGAGGTGGCGCAGGAGGCGCCGCAAGGCAGCCTCCCGGACTCCAGGCGCGAGGGGAGCGAGACCCCCAGGGGCTCTAAGCCCGACCCTTGTCCGGACTCCATACCGGAACCTTCAGCGGTTCCGAAGTCCGGCAAGCGGTCCCTTCGTAGGAAGGGTAAGACGCCGGTGTCCTCCGTCCAACCGGAGGCACCGGATAGCATCTTGGGCGCTTAACAGCGCCTCCATCGAGGAAGAGCACCGCATTGTTATGAGTGTGGTGATCCAGAAGTTCACCCGCCAAGAGCGGGCTGATCAAGCCTGTACCAGCCTTCTAACGTGCTTTGAGGTAAGTTTAGAATATGTAAAAATATTACCGCATAGACAGTAACCCCGATGCTTAGTTCGGTGTTCAGAAAGAAAAGCCGGACTAAGGATCTAAAAAGATATACGCAGGAGTCTAACATAAGTATGTCAATATGGGAATGCAGGCTGCGCTGTTGACCTCTGCTGCACTGACTGCGGAGGTCAATGCATTGAAGCAGAGCCTCGAGCGGTCCGAGAACGAGCTCAGCCTTGCCAAGAAGCAGATCGAGGACAAGGAAGGTAAGTAATACCTTATTAAAGAAATACCTTATAGAAAGGATTTGGTTGCAAAAGATAACAGGAATAACATGGGTACTGCAGGGGCCACGAGCGAGGTGGCGACCCTGAAGGAGGCGGTGTCCGCGGCCGAAAACAAAGCAGCTGCGGAGCGCATCGAGCGAGAGAAGGGGGAGGCGCAGCTGGCGGAGGTACGGCAAGAGCTCCAGGCTCTCGTGGAAAAACACGAGGGTTTGGAGTGTGACTTGAAGACCCGAGAGTCCGAGCTTGCCTCGGCTCTTGAGAGTGCCAAAGCCGCTAAGGCCGAAGCCCAAAAAGCCCTCCAAGAAATTGAATCATTAAAGAAGATAGCAGCGGGTAAGGCATTCTTTATGCAAAGCAAGCATGTGAAAGTGAACTACCTATTACTTACCCGGATTCGAGCTCTCCAGAGCATTCGCAGATCTGCCCGTGAGTGTATCCGATGCTGCCACGCGTTCTACCGCGCCAAGGAGGGAGCTCGACGGAGAAGGTGTTCGGTCTCGGTATCTCGAGGCGAACGTCCGTGCCTGAGCGACCAGCTGAAGCAGCTGGTCGAGCTCCACAAGGTCGCCAAACAGGCCATGAAGGTCCTCATAGTTCGGTTGTGGCCATTGGAAGCCATGCACAGGAGCTACTTCGGGCTAGTGCAGCGGTGGTGGACCTTTGTCCATGGATTGAAGTCATCAAGCGCTCCGTCTGCATTGAAGGTGCCTGTCGGGCCCTTGCCCGTGCTAAAGTGCACCGGGCAAGCTGGATGCGGAGAAGCTTGTGACGGACGGGCCACCAAGGGCAAGGATCATCGCAAGCCCGAAATGTACTATGAGGGCGTCTGAAGGGTGCCCGCCAGATAGCGGATGAGTGCTCCAAATATGTAATTTTGAATAGACTCGCATTTGTTATCCTGTACATCAAAACTTGTTCCTATCGCGCTAAGCAACGCTTGTTAATTTAAAATATTACCTTCAGGCGGCCGCTTATCAAATTTGAGAGATGGCAAGTCGTTGGCTTCAGCCCCCATGCCGAGTGTTTGGGGTGTTCGGGATAAACTTGAGCGCTCTTGTTCCCATTCTTGGGTCCATCGAGGAGGCGCTCACGCATACGAACAAGGCAACCGGACTTATGGTGCTTGAACACTCTCACTTAGCCATAGAATTATATAATTTTAAATTTCGGCGAAGCCCCTAGTATTCGGAAGACCGAGTTCGGGGCGCTATCCAAGCCTTGGCCGGACAATGCCGGTTCCTCGCTCTAAGCGGCATAAGTCATTAGGGACCCGAAAAAACCTCTCGAATAGCGACCGGCTCTTGCCCTATCATGACGGTCAGTTTTAGCTTTCTCCACTGAGGTGCTCAACCCAGCTCAACCGGGGCACAATCGCAGTGGTTCTCCTAGTGCTACCTTAGCCGATATAACGGAACGTAAGGTACCAAAACATAGGAGCCGGCAAACCCAACTATTGACCCAAGACATGATTCGGAGCCGATGCATATAATGCTATAAGTTCGGGGTGCCGCACTTGTGTAAGTGTTCGGACTTATCGCACCATAATTTTGGGGTACTTAAGCCCCTGGTGTATTGGCCGTACCAAAGTGTACGGGTTGCAACATGTCGTGAAATGAACATATATATAGATAAAGAAAGGAGTGCAATAATAGACAAAAGCTATGTATTGTTTATTCAAAAAGGTACTGCAATGAAAGCAGAACGATACAAATAGTGCGATAAGCAAGGGATGGGACTATTTAACATGTCCCCCTCCAGGGGTAAGCTGCTGGATGGTATGTAAAACAGGTATAATGCTCGTAGTAGAGACCACCTGAACACTCGATGTACCTTTCTGCTTCCCTGGCTGTTGCATCGTGAGTTCGGCAATTCTAGTGCCGGACAGGACTTCTGGAAAACGGGGTCCTGAAAGTAAGAAAAAAGAACAAAGAAAAAGAATGACACAATTGGGAGCCCCTGGTGCGGTTGAGCCGCATTTTGGGCGTGCCGTGGTCGTGCCCCTCCCCTTATGCCCATGGTATCTCCAGAGCGTATTTATGTACGCGTAGTACTAGCTTCGCAATTTCGCGGGGGCTGGGGTTGGGGTCGGATTGCTACGCGTGCTTGGATCGTGCCAGGCGGTCTTGTTGTAGGTTACTCCGGGCGCGCTTGACGGTGGCCGGACGTTTAATAGCCGGACTCGAGAATTGCTGTGAGAGGCTGCTTCGCACCTCCGCCGCGAGGGCCGCCGTGTGCTCTTCCGTTCGGAGAGAGCGTTCGGTGTTTCCATTGACCGTGATTACTCCTCGAGGGCTGGCATCTTGAGCTTGAGGTACCGCGTAGTGCGGCACTGCATTGAATTTTGCGAATGCGGTTCGTCCGGCGGTGCGTGATAGCCGCTGAACGGGACTATGTCAAGATTAACTCCTCGCCGGAAGTTATCCGGGATCGAAGACCACTTCGAGTGTAACTGAGCCTCTACAATTGGCCTCTACACCCGGTATGACGCTTTAAAGGTCGTCTTTGTAGGTTTAATCCTTGAGGGTCTATGCCCATTTTGCGACTTTGTATCCCGATAAAGCAGGTTCAGGCTGCTACCGCCGTCCATCGGGACTCTAGTGAGGTGAAATCGTCGATGATTGGGTCAAGAACCAATGCGGCGAATCCGCCATGACGGATGCTAGTGGGTGGTCCTTCGATCAAATGTGATCGGGCAGGAGGACCATGGGTTGAACTTGGGGCGACCGCTCCATCGCATATCGTCCCTTAGTGCACGCTTCCGCTCCCTTTTGGGTATGTGGGTTGCGTATATCATGTTCACCGTCCGCACTTGTGTGGGAAAGCCCTTCTGTCCTCTATTGTTCGGCCGGCCGGGCTCTTCCTCATCATCGCTATGCAGCCCCTTGTCATTGAGTTCGGCACTTAACTTGCCTGCTTGCTTGAACACCCAACAATCCCTGTTGGTGTGGTTGGCTGGTTTTTCGGAGGTGCCATGTATCTGGCACGGGCGATCGAGTATTCGGTCCAAGTTGGACGGGTCCTGGGTATTTCTTTTGAATGGCTTCTTCCGCTGACCAGGTTTAGAGCCTCTGAATCCGGCATTGACTGCCGTATCTTCATCATTATCGCCGTTAATGTGGCGCTTGTTCTTGTTGCGACGTGACCTGCCATTGCTGTCCTTGGTATCCGAACTACCAGGGTTTTTGGTCAAGTTGTTACTACGAGCTAGCCAGCTGTCTTCTCCTGCGCAAAAGCGGGTCATGAGTGTGGTGAGGGCTGCCATGGATTTCGGCTTTTCCTGTCCTAGGTGCGGGCTAGCCACTCGTCATGGATGTTATGTTTGAAGGCTGCAAGGGCTTCGCATCCGGACGATCAACGATTTGATTTTTCTTGGTTAGGAACCGTGTCCGTAATTGTCCGCCGATTCTTCGAGCTGCTGAATTATGTGGTTGAGGTCATCGGTGTCTAGTGGTCGCACATATGTGCCCGGAAGTTATCAAGGAATGCGGCTTCCGGTCCTCCCAACAACCAATTGATTCTGCGGCAAGCTGTTGAGCCAATGCCGAGCTGGTCCTTTAAGCTTGAGTGGGAGGTATTTGATGGCATGTAGATCATCACCGGGCCATGTGGATATGGAGGAGATAGTCCTCGATCCGCACCGCAGGATCTGTGGTACCATCGTATGATTTGATGTTTACGGGTTTGAAGCCCTCGTGGATTTGATGATCCATTACTTCATCTGTGAAGCATAGTGGGTGTCGGCGCCTCAGATTGGGCTATATCACGACGTAGCTCATATGAGCTTTGTCTACTGTGTTCGGCCCGGCTGAGTTGTTGTATCTAGCGTGACGGTTATCATCACGTGTCGTGGGGCGCACACGCGATCCGTAGATCGATCTTGTTTGCCTTGCCTTGTCCTCCAATATGTCTCGTAGGTCTGGCGCATTTCCCCGTGCCTTGGTCGAGCGACGCCGGGGTGCGGCTTGAATGGAGGGTCTAGAGGCCTCTCTGCCGCGACCACGGGGTGGCCGGTTGGCCGCATCATGCGCTAGTGATGTAGGTTTGGGTGCTGCTTCCTCTAATTGGGGTAGCAGCCTGCGTTTTGGGTATCTCTTGGAGGGGCATCCGATTTCATACTCTTCGGCTGCAAGGACTTCAGTCCATCTGTCAGCTAGCAAGTCTTGGTCAGCTCTAAGCTGCTGCTGCTTTTTCTTGAGGCTGCTTGCCGTGGCCATAAGCCTGCGATTGAAACGCTCTGTTCGGCGGGATCCTCGAGCACGACAAATTGCTGTCGCCGAGGCTTGCCTCATCTTCGGAGGGGCGATAATTATCATCCTCTACCTCTCTTTTGGCCTTGTCGTGCGGTATTGCTTCTCCTCCTCCCGCGCCGAGTCCTGCTGGAGGGGGTCGTCTTCGCACCGTCAGGGGTATTATTGTCTCCCATGCCGAATCACCGCTTTCTTGTGGCGGGATTTAGAACGGCGCCGCTGACGTTGGCGCTTGGGTTGTTTCTTGGAGGGGTCATCCTCCGCCGTTCCATCGCCGTTCCCATCTTTTGGGATGTCCACCATGTATATGTCATATGACGAGGTGGCCTTCCAGCCCCTCGTAGGCGCTGGTCTTGGTCGCTCCGGCATCGCCGTCCATACCGTCGATGTCTTCGGTCGGTCGAGCATGTCGGTTAAATCATCGACAGTGGCTACAAAGTGGGTGGTGGGTGGGCATTGAATTTCTTCGCCGTCCGCATCCCAACCTTCCCGACCGTAGTCCAGCCAGACTCTCTGATAAAGAGAGACTTTAGTGAATTCAAGATGTCACCAAAGGGCGAGTCTTTGAAAGACGTCCGCGCAGTGAACTCCATGACCGGGCGCCCAATCGGATTCGATTGGCGGGGCACGGAGGGTTCGGAGTCCGGAGAGGAGTCCGGCACCCTGGAGTCAAGGTCTTCGCAAAGGACAGGTATGGAGTTCGGCTCAATCGCCGTTGAGATTGTAGCCCCCGAGGTGGTGTCCAACCAACCGTCCTCAATCGGCGAAACCGGCTCCGGATTAAGGGTCGGAGCGGCATCGTGCAGCCTCCGAGGCACTGCTCGGGCGGTAGAGCTAGATCGCACCCATCGAGTCGGTCTGGCGCGCTTGGCGTGGCTCGAATCCGTTGAAGATCAAGTCTCCGCGACATCGGTCGATAGTTCAAGCTTCCAAATCTGACTGATGGCGGGGCGTAGCTTCGATCTGCTCGGATGGCCAAGTGAATTGGCCAGCGGTGCAAAACCGCCAATCGAAGATCTGTCCGAGGAGAAAAGTCTCACCCGGACCGCGTCCTTGTTGATGATCGGAAGGAGCCATCGGGCCTATAGGTGACGACACGAGGAACTCTCAATGAAAGCACCAATGTCGATGTCAAAACCGCGGATCTCGGTAGGGGGTCCCGAATCAAGCGCCTAGGCGGATGGTAACAGGAGACAAGGGACACGATGTTTTACCCGTGTTCGGGCCCTCTAGATGGAGGTAATACCCTACTCCTACTTGATTAATATTGATGATATGGGTAGTACAAGAGTAGATCTACCACGAGATCGAGAGGCTAAACCCTAGAAGCTAGCCTATGGTATGATTGTTGTTCGTCCCCACGGACTAAAACCCTTCGGTTTATATAGACACCGAATAGGGTTAGGGTTACACAGAGTCGGTTACAATGGTAGGAGATCTACATATCCGTATCGCCAAGCTTGCCCTCCACGCCAAGGAAAGTCCCATCCGGACACGGGACGAAGTCTTCAATCTTGTATCTTCATAGTCTAGGAGTCCGGCCAAAGATGATAGTTCAGCTATCCGGACACCCCCTAGTCCAGGACTCCCTCAGCCACCCTTGAGCCTGAGGGTTCCGACACCATCAACAACATTGGAACCAAGGCTCGGGAGGTGCCTGCATGGTGGCATGCAGATCTTTGTGAAGACCAGAGGCCTACAAGACTAGATGAGAACTAGAAGACAAAGGCCCCCGGCAAGACCCTTGCCGGGGACGCCCACAAGACCCCGGCAAGACCCTTGCCGGGGACATCTGCGGGGCCACCAGCAGGCCCGCACTTACCAAGGTTTCGCTGCCCCATGGCCATTCCGACGCAGCAGCCAGCCTACCAACTAGGCATGCACCTACGTGGCAGCATGCAGCTTCTAGGCCAACCAGGCAAGCACCTACGTGGTGGCATGCAGATCTTCGTGAAGACCCTGCCACCGCACTAGCGTAGCAGCCAGCCAGCGTGGCACTGCATGCCTCATCAGCTTGGACGCGCGTCGGAGCGAGGCGAGGCGGTGACAGACGAGACGAGCTTCCTTGCCATCCCCGATAAAGCAAGAGGACACGTCGGCAGCGCATTAAATGTGTTTTGTCCCATGATGTCAGGATAGACTTGTACACTGTAGATGATTTCCATCTCCTGTGTGCCACTGTGGCAGCCCCTTGGACATATAAAAGGAGGCCCGAGGCGTACTAAGGAAGGATTCAGAATTTTGGGCTAGGCATGCACCGTAGCTAGTTCACGATCTCAAGAACACCAAATATACACCAAAGCAGGACTAGGGTATTACGCATCATTTGCGGCCCGAACCTGGATAAAATCCCCCCGCGTTGATCTTCTAAACCCGCTCTTTCCACAGTCCCGCGCCCTGTCAACCGTAGTAGGGATTCCTTGTGATCCCATAGGTGTCGTTTCCCCGACATCTTTGGCGCACCAGGTAAGGGGCGCAAGCTGCGAGAAATCCGATTATGAAGTCAAGTCATCGACTCCTTCATTGCGACGGCTTGAGAGAAGAAGGCTACGTCGATCAGCCATGCTCTGGCGCTGTCAGCCAGGCGAGGCGATGCAGTCCGCAGCCGCAACAGCCGCCCCCGTGGCAACGGAAAAGCTAAGTCACGCGAAACCTTGAGCAATTCCTTCTTTAATATAAGGTTATCCTCCTCAAAAGACCTTTCCCCTTGTATGGAAAAATGTACGCGATGGAACCCTTCCGCTATTGGCAACGCCCTTGTTTTGTTTCGAGTCCGCTCAACAATTCAAGCGGCTGCTCTCAGAATGGCAGGGTGGCTTGCCCGGCAGCAAGCGCCCCCTGGCTGGCTGCTAAGGATCTGTCGTTCAAAGCGCCATAGCATTGGTTTATGTGCCGACAAACCTATCCAACTAGGCGTAGGGTGTGTGCATACAAGGAAAGATCGAACAGGAAGATAGCATGCTTCATTTTAAAGTACTACAGAGTTATATTACATCAAATATTGTCGCGGTTCTAACTTAAGATAAACTGTCTTGGGCGTGAACTTGCAGCGGGAAGGAGGAATGGGGTGGCTAGTCCTGGCGCTGGCCCTCCACCCTCTTGACCCCGTCGACACAGCTGATGATGGGTGAGGGAGTCCCAGATTAGGGGGTGTCCGGATAGCCGGACTACCATCATCAGCCGAACTATCATTTGCCGGACTATCATCATCGACCGGACTCCAAGACTATGAAGATACGAGATTGAAGACTTCCCCCCGTGTCCGGATGGGGCTTTCCTTGGCATGGAAGGCAAGCTTGGCGATACGGATATGTAGATCTCCTACCATTGTAACCGACTCTATGTAACCCTAGCCCTCTCCAGTGTCTATATAAACCGGATGGCTTTAGTCCGTAGGACAACAACCCTTACAATCATACCATAGGCTAGCTTCTAGGGTTTAGCCTCCTTGATCTCGTGGTAGATCCACTCTTGTAAACATCCACAATATCAATATCAATCAAGCAGGGCGTGGGGTTTTACCTCCATCAAGAGGGCCCGAACACAGGTAAACATCGTGTCCCTTGTCTCCTGTTACCATCCGCCTAGACGCACAGTTCGGGACCCCCTACCCGAGATGTGCCGGTTTTGACACCGACATTGGTGCTTTCATTGAGAGTTCCTCTGTGCCGTCACCGATAGGAAGGATGCCTCCTCCCGTCTTCAAGGACAGTATTTTCGCCAAAGGAGCCTTGGCCGCCAGCCAAACTATCCGGCTAGGTGGTTTTCTTATGACCGCCTGTCCGGCCATCGCTTCGACAACGACCTCTCAAGTCGTCAAAAGCAATTTTCACATCAGCTCGGAATTCGCCGAGCGGCTGGATCCAATAGAGCTCTCGTCCGTAAACGAGCTCTTGGATCGCATCGCCGCCCTGGGAGTCGCTACAGACTACGATCAGATTGGGCTTAAACCGATCCGAGAGAAATTAACTCTCCCAGTCACCCACCACGCTGCGGTGGTAGAGGAACAATGCGCGACGCTTCTCCTGTATTGAAAACTAGTCATGCCGGATCCCGAACCCCCATGCCGGATTCCCACGGAGGGGCGGGCTTCGATCAAACACTTGAACTTAAAGTCAAGCATCGGACTGCACTCGTTGGACAACGTCCGTAAATCCAAGCTTCAAAATTGGAAACTTCGGCCTTGAGCCTTGAGATGGGTAGGGTTCCGGACTTAGTTCCACCCACCCGCCCGGACATATGCGATCTAACTCTAATTCGCAATAGCCCGCCGAGACAAGACATCACTCGGGGCGATTCCTCCCGGTTATGGACAGGATAAAGGACTGCCGAGAGGAAAACGCAATCTCGGTCTTACGCAATAATTGCACGGACAAGGGAATCCTAAACGCCATAAGTCGCCATGACATTACACGCTTTGTTGACTTGGAGACCATCGTACAAAAGTATTGTGCGATGGAGAGCGCTGAAAAACCGAAAGTAAATTTTGGGATAATCCGCCCCGAATAAATCCCTAGTCCGGAACCAAAGGGTGCATCATTATCAAGCACCGGGCTGAATACCAAAAACAAAACCCCTAAAGGGTGCGGAACCGTCTTCGGAGGGCTGGCTAAACGGACCTGCAAAATTCATAGCACGAGGGCGCCACTCCAACTCATAGCCTTGAGCATGTTGGATACTACGGCAGGTGGCCAAAAGTGGCGAAGAGCTTCTAGCTTCGAATCCCAGCCCAAAGAACACCAAAGACGGTGTTAATAGTCTTGAGACTTTCGCATCCAATAACATGCAAACGACAACTCCATAACCTTGCGAAGTCTACCAAGTAGCAACAATAAATCCATGGGTGACACTATTACCTTCAATGCCGTGGCGAACCTAAATTCGAACTGCCGGGCACCGGCCGCATTGGTCCTCGGCCCGATAGTAGACGGCTTTCGCCTTACTAAGGTACTCATGGATGGCGGCAGCGGACTAAACCTCATCTATGAGGAAACCCTCCAAAAATGGAAATAGACTGGAACCGCATTGGCGAAGCAGCACAACCTTTAGAGGAATAATCCCCAGCCGGAAGCATGCTGCACAGAAAAATCACGCTGGGCGTAGTGTTCGCTCACCGGACAATTACAGGTCGAGGAGGTCACATTTCAAGTGGCTCCATTCAGCAGCGGATATCATGCTTTATTAGGACGAGAGGCATTCACAATTTTTCAAGCTATACCCCATTATGGGTACATGAAGCTTAAAATGCCCGTCCCCAGCGGAATTATCACTCTCTCTAGTGATCCGAACATAGCACTCCAGCAGAAAATAAGACAGCCGCACTAGCCCTCGAGGCACTATCCGAAGCCCTAGCGGCCGAGGAACTCACCGCGATCGCTCCACGGTGAACAGGGGCGATGTGATACTTGATAAAAGATCCAAGTCCACCTCTTTTAAACCAGCGGATGAAATAGTCAAATTCCAAGTCCACCCAGCGGACCCGGCAAAGACGGCCTCCATCGGGGCACAATTAAACCACGATGTAGGCGCCACACTACGAAATTTCTACAAGAAAATTGGGACATCTTTGCTGGCACCCTTGGACATCCCAGAATCCCACGTCACCGGCGAGCATAGCCTAAATATCCTAAAAGGATTCAAGCCACCAAACAGGCTCTTGACGATTTTCGAACCCAAAAGGCGAGGCAATGGGAGAAGAGCTAGCCAAACTATTGGAAGCCGGATTCATCGAGACATCAAGCACCGGATTGGCTAGCAAACTTGGTAATGGTACCAAGAAGGACAAATCCTGGCGCCTATGTGTCGATTTCAAAGACCTAAATAAGGCCTGCCCAAAGGACCCCTTCCCCTCCCGCATCGACCAAATCATCGATGCCACTGCGAAGGCACGATTCATTGTGCTTCACGGACACATACTCCGGCTATCATCAAATCAAGATGGCGAAGCGGATCAAGCATAGCTGCATTCATTACTCCATATGGACCATTCTGCTTCAACACGATGCCCTTCGGACTTAAAAAACGCCCGGCGCAACATATCGGCGCATGATTCGGACATGTCGGCTACCCAGATCGGCAAAAGCGAGAGGCATACGTGAGCGGCGTGGTCGTCAAAACTAAACACGTCGAAACCCTAGTAGACGACTTGAGGCTCACTTTTGACAACCTCAGAGCATATGACATCAAGCTGAATCCGGAAAAATGTGTTTTCGGCGTACCAGCTGGAAAGCTGCTGGGCTTCATCGTATCCGGTAGAGGAATTGAAGCAAATCCAGCCAAGATCCGAGCTCTGTCATAGCTAGATATCCCAAAAGACCTCAAGCAAATACAAAAATTGACCGGATGCGTAGCGGCTCTAAGCCGCTTTATCTCCCGCCTAGGAGAAAAGGCATTATCCCTCTATCGCCTCCTTAGGCGCATCGAACACCTCGAGTGGACGGATGCTGCCACCGCCGGACTCGAAGAAATAAAGGCCATATTGGCAACAAATCCGGTCTGGCTGCGCCCAACCCGGGCGAACCAATGTTGTTATACATCGCAGCTCGCATCAAGTTGTAAGCGCGGTACTCGTCGTCGAGCGAGAAAGCGAAGGGCATAAATTCCCTCTTCAAAAACTAGTATACTACGATCCTTTGTGTTAACCCCACGCAAGTCCGTTACCCACACTATCGGAAGATAGCATACGCGGTGTTCATGGCATCCGGAAGCTCCGACACTACTTTAAAGAGTGTTCGATAACGAAGTGGCCTCAAGTACCACTTAGCGACATTATAAACAACCCATGACGCGACGGGCAGGATTGCAAAATGGGCCATTGAGCTCTTACCATTTGATATATCTTACAAACCTCGTGAGCTATAAAGTCCCAAGTTTTGGCTGACTTTGTCGCTGAATGGACGGCCGAACTCCCTAAAGAATACTGGCGCATACTCCAATTGGATTATGCACTTTGATGGCTCTAAAATGTTGGCGGATTGGGGGCTGGCGTCGTATTGCGTCCCGACCGGAGACACAGTCAATATGTACTTCAGATAATGTACGGACTCCAACAACGCGGCGAATCTGAGGCCCTTTTACATGGTCTCCGGATGGCAATCTCCATGGGCATTCAACGCCTAGATGTGCGCGATTCAAACCTCGCAATATCCCAAATAAGCGGAGACTTTGACGCCAAAGATCCGAAAATGGCAGCATATCGTAGCGCTGTCCTAAAATGTCAGCCGGTTCGAGGGACTTGAATTCCATCACGTGGCAGGATAATAACCAAGCAGCCGACGTCTTGGCACGTATTGGCGCCAAACGCGACGCTGTCCCTCTAACATCTTCTGGAGCGGCTCTTCAAGCCATCCGTACTATGGGAAGAGGAGCGGAACTAACAAACCGGAACAAGCCGCACCAACGGCGATTCAGCCGATGACATAACACCTTCCGCCCATAACATAATGGCAGTAATTGCCCGTGGACAGAACCATTCCTCGCCTACTTGCTTAGGCAGGAGCTTCCGAAGACCAAAATGAGGCCCGCCGCATTGTCCGCGATCTAAAGCCTACAAGGTCTATGAGGAGAACTTTATAAGAAAAGCACAACGGAGTCCTTCAAAGGTGTATCTCCGAAGAGGAAGGCGAAACCTCTGGCTGAAATTCATGCGGACTAGGCGGACACCACGCCGCAGCTCGGGCACTTGTAGGAAAGGCATTCCGCAGGATTTTCTTGGCCGACGGCCCGAGCGGATCTCGGGACTTAGTCCAAAGATCGTCGGTTGTCAGCTCTTTCCTAATCGAGCCATATGCCACCCACCGCCCTCAAAACTATACCCATTACCTGGCCGTTCGCGGTGCAGGGGCTTGACATGGTTGGACCACTTAAAGGGGAACCCACAAGCAAAGGTACCTATTGGTCATGGTGGATAAATTCACCAAATGGATAGAGGCCAAGCCGTTAAAACGGCGAGTCCGGACTAGTGATAGACTTTATATCCGGGTAGTACACGTTATGGTGTCCCCACAGCATCATCACCGATAACGGCACGAACTTCACCGCCGATGAGGTTAAATCATGGTGCAAAATATGGGCATCAAGCTCGATTACGCTTCAGTCTATCATCCTCAAACCAGCGGTCAAGTGGAGCGAGCAAATGGTCTAATAATGGCGGCATCAAACCCGGACTAGTGCGGTCCCTTACGAAATCGACACGCCTTTGGGTAGAGGAGCTCGACTCCGTACTCACGGGGCTGCGGACAACGCCTAACCGTACTACGGATTCACACCATTTTTATGGTATCTGGCAGAAGCAGTTTTGCCTGCGACATCATTCATGACTCACCTCGAGTGCGCATATGCGAAGAAAGAGAAGCCGAGTTGGATCGGCAAGACAGCTTGGACACATTGGAGGAAGAGCGCGCGTCGCCAAGGCTCGTTCCGCATTCTATCAACAGCAGGCTCGAAGATATCAAAGCGAAATGCGGGCCAAGACTTACAACGTTGGCGAACTGGTTCTCGCTGCCGGACAAGAAAAGGACAAGCTCAAGCCCAAATGGGAAGGCCCCTTCATCATCGATCAAGTCCTGACCGGCGGGCGTACCGTCTCTGAAAATGCATCGGATAACCGACTCGAGCCAAACCCATGGAGCGCAGCCCGCCTCCGACGATTCTATGCCTAGCGCCGGACTAAGAGTTCGTCCCTTTCCCCGTCCAAAATTTTTTTACTTCAGCTGCCTTTTGTTTCTCTTTTCTTCTCAACCCTATTCATCCAAGCCTTAAAGGCCTACTTGCAACATTCACAAGAATTGATGTGCTATCCGCACTCATTATACACAGGGGCTTCTTTACGAAGCTTAATTATATGGGCTTCATGCCCAGCACATGTGTCAAGCCTCCACATGTACCTTTTATTCACCATTATATGCATCGATATGACTTAAGTTTTGGCCAAGCTGGGTTGCTGGCTCCTGTGCTTACCCCTCGTTCCGATTGTTCGGCTAGGAGGTAAAGGAGTACCTCTGCGATTATTCTTGCGGGTCAGCGGATGTGTACCTCGACTGGGTGAAGCCGAAGCTAAGCGTTCTTAAGGGAATATTCGGTCGGTGACTTAAAAGATGATTTTTATCCACTTATTTATCTGCCCCAGATGTTTTCTGCTTTTTTTCGCAGTCGGACATGCACTTTAGGGCATACCACCCCAATGAAAAGGAACCCTTAACGGAACTATTCTCCTGGAAGATGTTTCTTACTAACCATGTAATATAACATAACTAGTTGGGCACTTGTGCGATAAAGCACCGATGACCCCTCTACCGGTCTCCATGCATACCCGGTTGTTTCATAACCAAGAAGGTATTCGGACACACTCAGGACTCTAGGGTCCCGAGGTCGAAGCGAAAAGGTCGGCAAAGACAAACGATCTACAATCCGGCTAGAAGGCATTTTGTATGTCATTTTATAATACATTGTCGGATCGACCGATTGTATTCTTCCTCAATCCCGTCTAACAAGGTTGTCTAATTTACATCCTGTTGGGAAAATTTAGCGCCAACTCCACTTGGCGTATACTAAACTCACAGGATCTCCTTCCCATCGGGCCCCACAGTCCGACTTGACCATGTGGTTGGGATCCGCCTTCTTGTACCGCGTCTTTACCATAGCCCAGCCTCCACGGCACCTTGGCTGCAGGCGAAATCTTCCATAAATGGAAGCGCGCGCCTCCTGCAGCTTCTCCATAAGCTCCCAAGACCCTCGGGTATGGAGAAGGCTGGCCATAACGCTGGATGACGCCGCTCATAGCCTGCCGAACTTCGTTCGATCAGTTGCAACAATTCGGAAGTTGATCACCCGTTGTTATGGGCATCTCCTCCGCAGGGCGACCTGTGAGCATACCTGCAGACATATTCTGTCAAATTGACTTCCTCGCCGAACTCTTCTTTTCAAAGGAGTTCGCTCAAGCACTTACTATATATGCCACGATGAAGCCGCTGATTCTCCTTAACGGAGCCCGACAACTCGGCCCGAACGCCTTTCAGCTCTTCTCCAAGCTGGGCATGGGCATCCTGGAGCTTGTTCCTTTCATGTTGTACCTTATGCAGCACCCTCTCGCCGGCCTTTAATTGGCGCAGAAGTTCTTGCCTGTCCGGATCTTGTCCGGCAGCACCTGCAATGTCATTTTTTAGACTTGCGCAAAAGCCAAACGCTACTTATCTTTCTACCATAATGCGTTACCAGGAGAGGTCCTTGCGTTTCCTCATGCGCCAGAAAATGCGACCTCAAGTTGGGCCTTGCATTCTTGCAGCTCCTGAGTCAGTTGGGTATTCTTCCCGGTAAGATCCTACGTTTCATATGATCCTTAAATCAGTTTAATATAACTACTTTAAGTCTCGGGGGCTACTGGCATATATAACTATTAAATTCTCTTACCCGTATGTTTTTTACATACTGCTCCGTGGCTCTGGTAAAACTATCTTGAGCAGCACGAAGGTGCGCGTCCCCGTTTAAAGGCATTCAACGCCTCGGGGAGAAGCAGCGTCACGAAATACTGTCCGTGGCGCTGTGATTGAGGCACTCTCCACCTCGGACTTGGTGGCGGATAGTCTGTCGGCATCCTCTCGTGGAGCGTCCGGCTCGCGCCTTGCGCCGCCTCCCCTCGACCCGGTGCGGGAGCCCGGCTGGTAGAGGTTGGATTGACAACTTTCACGCCTCAGATCCGCGGGCGCTTTTTCCCTATAAAAGTCATGAGCATTCAAACGCTTCCTAGGAACGTTGCTCTAAATACTGAATTGTGAGCTATACCTTTGCGGCGACGTTTGATCCGTGCCGCGCTCCTCTTCCGCCTCTTGGTCGGAATGGCCCTTGTTGGTCAGCCACCGCTGAGCTCGGCTTCTTGCCCTAAGGGCCCCTGCACTGGCGCCATCATATCGGTGGTCGAAATAAGCAAGGAAGGAATAGCGGTGTCGGGGCTTGGCCGCAATTACACAGGAAGCGGATATAGTCCGGGATAGTCCGCCGTGATGGCGACTAAGGCATTATCCATGCTGAGCGGTGGAACACCCGTCGATTAGCTCCACCTTTATGTCCGGATCCTCTTCGAGGCGGATCCGGATCTCTCTGGATCCTCGGGCTGTGGGCGGACTCAGCATTCCCTCCACAATCCGGCGCAGTTCTGCATCGAAAGAAGAACACAATGTAAGAAACTTAAGTTTGAAAGGCACAGGTCGGACATGCTGAGTGTTAAACTACCCAAGGCTGGGATTGTTCATGGAAAACCCATTTAACGGGTTCGTCCGAAGAAATCCTCCTTCTCCCCCTTATACAGGCGGACAAGATCGTCACGGATCTTGGCCGATTCCGCCCTTTTGCGCCATGACGGGTGGCATCGTCCTCCCCATTGAAATCCCACATGGGGTGGCCCTGTATTGTAGTGGCTGCACCCCGCATAATGCATGTTGCCATGACTCAATCATGGTCAGCGGGCATGGGCGATAACCTTATTCGCCCATCGATAATGGGCGCTCTTGTCTTCCTCCGCCGGGGCTCGCGGACGCCAACTAAAGGCGTTTCTTGAGAGGAGCATTGCTGAACTCCGGGAGGCCGATCCGAACAGGGTCCGGCAGCAGAGCGTCTTCTATATAAAACCATTCCGAAGGCCAGTCTTCGGGCGCCTTCTTAGGGGTTCCGCATGGATATCCGGTCCCGGCAATGCGCCATATTTCGGCGCCGCCCACTTGATATATAGACCCCTCGTGAGAGCGGGGTACAAGGCAAAACAACCTCTTCCACAACGCGAAGTGGGGCTCGATGCCCAGGAAAAGCTCGCAAAGAGCTACGTAACCCGCAATATGCAGGATTGAGGCGGGCGTGAGGTGATGGAGCTGGAGTCCGTAGAACTCCGTGAGCCAGCGGAGGAATGGATGTACAGAAATCCGAGTCCCCTTATCGATAGGGGACAAAGCATACCCACTCCCCTTTGTTGGGATTAGGGGTAACCTCCGCTTGCTTCCCACCTTTGT
Source organism: Aegilops longissima (assembly GCA_021605205.1). Taxonomy (NCBI): domain Eukaryota; kingdom Viridiplantae; phylum Streptophyta; class Magnoliopsida; order Poales; family Poaceae; genus Aegilops; species Aegilops longissima. Next base: position 236,510,687 of record CM038678.1, on the reverse strand, counting down.
AGGTGGCGAGCTCGGCTCGAACCGGAACCATGAAGGCTGGAGGGAGATATCCCCCCATTTGGAGCTTCACCAGCTCGTTGCGAAACAGAGCATCTCCTCCAATCTCTCGGCAAAGGGCGGGGCGCGAGAAGAGGAGCCGCGTTGACGGTCCATGATGGAATGGATTCTTGGTCGAAAGCGCTCCGATGAGTATTTGCGAGAGGAAGATGGTGATTTGGATCTGGATTCTTGCCTCCCTTATAGGCAGATTGTTCGCACAACTAGGGGGTAAAACATAAAAGACACCCTGGCTTTTCACATTCGCACGACGCGTGGAAGAAGGCCATTATTGGGCGTGGAAGCCAAGATGCGCAACATTGATGAGGAAGCCGGACACTGTTCGGCGGTACATGGAACAAGGAGAACCCGCCTTGCAACGCCAAGACTACACGCATCTTTGGACTTATCGTCATTGAAGCCTGGTTAGGGGCTCTTGAGGAGTCCCGGATTAGGGGTGTCCGGATAGCGGACTACCATCATCGACCGAACTATCATTTGCCGGACTATCATCATCAACCGGACTCCAAGACTATGAAGATACGAGATTGAAGAGTTCCCCCCGTGTCCGGATGGGGCTTTCCTTGGCGTGGAAGGCAAGCTTGGCGATACGGATATGTAGATCTCCTACCATTGTAACCGACTCTATGTAACCCTAGCCCTCTCCGGTGTCTATATAAACCGGATGGCTTTAGTCCATAGGACAACAACCCTTACAATCATACCATAGGCTAGCTTCTAGGGTTTAGCCTCCTTGATCTCTTGGTAGATCCACTCTTGTAAACATCCACAATATCAATATCAATCAAGCAGGACGTAGGGTTTTACCTCCATCAAGAGGGCCCGAACCTGGGTAAACATCGTGTCCCTTGTCTCCTGTTACCATCCGCCTAGACGCACAGTTCAGGACCCCCTACCCGAGATCCGCCGGTTTTGACACCGACAATGGGCTTGATATGTTCTTCAAGCGCCGTGAGGTCCGTACCCTCCGGCAGGCTCTCCAGCACGTCGGCGAAGTCGACGATGGGGTTCCAGAACGGCACTTTGGTGAGCACCTTGGTCAAAGCACCTCGGGATAGCCTCCAGGACTCATTGGCCAGATAGACTGCTCGATTGGAGCGGAGCTGCTCCAGAGCATCGAGGACGCCCTCGAAGAACAGGGTCAGCCTGGCACTGGGGCTCACGTTCGGCTCCTAAGAGTACCTGACATCCGGCATGCCCATGACGGCCAGCTTCGTGGTGATCCTCCCGGCGACGTCGACGAGGCGGCTGATCCAGAGGTTTATGCTCTTCGCGTAATCCTTGTGCTCGGCAGTGTCATCCCTCCGCGGCCGCTTCTCATCCTCCAGGGCCTTGTTCAGGGTCTCCTCACGAGCCTTGGCCTCCGAAAGCTTCCCCTCCAAGCCGTCCAGCTTCAACTTCATATCGTTGATGTAGTCATTGGCCTTGGAGAGCAGCTTGGCCTTGGAGAGCAGCTTGGCCTTGTCGGAGATGGCGACCTGCGCATCCGCCAGAGTGCGGTTGGCCGTGTCCCTCTCCTCCGTTAGTGCTGAGACTTTATTCTTCAACTCCTACCGCTCCAGCTCCAGCTCCTTCACCTTGCTGGCATGGTCTAGGGCCTGAGCATCGAGTGCCTCCTTGTGCCTCTGCTCCACCTCCTAGGTCCGCTGCGCGACGATCTCCCCGATTTCTTCGTCCTTGCCATGGAGCGTGGCGGCAAGCGCCTGCTCATGGGCAGTGAGGTCTTCCTCCTGGCAGTTCAACAGAGCCTGCTGCTGTTGCTGGGCAGCGTCGTCCTTTGTAGCCTGCGCCTTCGCCAGCTCCTGGGCCTTCTCGATATCGGCCTGCTTCAGGATGAGCTCTCGCTTGTGCTCATCCGGCTCACCCTGGGCAGTCCTTAGTTCATCCCTGGCCTCCCCAAACCAGACCTGCATTTGAGCGAGATGCTCCTCAAAATCTGCCTCCGCCTTGCCCACCGCCGCCATCCTGGATTTCACCTTGTCTTGGCGGGCACGATGGAGCGCTTGGAGCTTCTGGAAGTTGGCGCCCATGGCTCGGAGAAGCTGTTCCTCCTGGGAACCGTCGCCGCCGGTGCTCGGTTCATCAACAACCTGGAGCCCGGCGGCGACGAGTACCCCGTCATCAAAGACCTCCCCCTCGGCAGGCGCTTTGGTGTCTGCCAACCCTGGGACGCGAACGAACAAGTCATTGCCCACCTTCAGGTACTTGGGCGGCGCAGGGGCTGCGAGGAGGAAGGTTGGTCGTTGGCCACTTCCTCCTCGGCAGGCTCCTCGGCGGCCTCCCCGGTAGGCCCCTTGCCGGGCCCCTCGGCAGCGGCCTTGCCAGGCTACCTAGAAGACCCCTTATCGGCCCCCCCGGTGGCAGACTTGGCGGCTTCCTCAGCCGCGATCCTAACGGCCTCGGCCTCGGTGTCCTTGGAGACCTCCCCGATGACGATGTCGATGTCCTCCTGGTCCATCGATGGAGAGTCTGGAAACCAAAAAGGAAGAACGAAACAAGGCCAAGATCAAGGTTCAGCAAAAAAAAAGGAGGGGGACAGGAGGCAGGCCGCTTACCCGTGCCAAGTTGAGAAGCGATTCCCTCCCCGCCAACAATCGTTGCCGGGACGGAGCCACCAGCACCCAAGTTCGCCTCCTCGTCCTCCATATGCGTGGGCTCGGCGGTGGTTGCCCTTGTCGGGGATGCCCCTTTGGGCGGCATGATCAATGGGGGCGGCATGTTGGGAGTGGCCCTCAGTGGCTCCTCATGCTGCTACTCTCCTCCTCCTACAAACCCGGCAAGATCAGCACCCAGGATTCATGCCCCAACGCCCATCGGTGGGGAGCGAGTGATGAACTTACGTTGGGGGCTGCATCAGGGGCTGCATCTAGGCTGATCTCCACCACCGCTGGTGTGCATGAAGTGCTCGCTGGGGGCATGACGCCCGCTGAGGCCTTGGCCCTCTTCGCCGCCCTCTAGGCCAGCGTCTCCATCTCCCTACAAAGATGAGATCATGTCAAGGGAGATAGCACGGGCTGAGAGTCAGAAATGATGAAGGGCGAGATGCTTACTCTTCCTCCTCCGCCGGCCTCTCTTCCTCTTCGTGCTGAAGGACCCAAGGTCGAAGTCGGCCTCTGGGTCACTGTCCGAAGGGGGAGGAGAAGGAGATTGGGCCCTGCGCTGCTTGGACGAGGAAGAAGCGGCGGCCGCTGCCTTCTTCTTTGCTGCCACGGCCCTCGTCTGGCGCACGGGCTGCGCCTGGGCCTATTGCTGTTGCGCGGTCCTGCCGGGCCGGACTGGCTCGCCAGAGCTAGCCCGCCGCAGGATGCGTCTCCTCCCCTGGGCCGGGGAGTCATATGCCTCGGTCTCCTCCTCGACCACGTCTTCAACCAGGGGAGCCCCAGCACCGGTGCTGCTGGCCTCCCTGGTAGACCCCGCCCACTCGGCGAGCTCTTTCTCCTTCGCGGCCATGTCGGCATCGTCCTCCATGGTGCCGATGTTGTCGGCCTCCTTGGCGAGTGCCGCCTCCTCCGCCCTGGCAGCAATGTATGCCAGCTCTTCCCGAGTGGTGTCTTCGACGAGCAGTGGCTCGTCGTGAATATACCTCTCTGACAGGTTTCCGAAGAACTCCTGCACCCGCTCTACTTCTGGCTTGACCCAGGTTGAGTCGAGGCCATGCACGTTGAAATCCTGCATCATGGTGATGATGTCGGTCTGGCGAGAGTTGTTGCTCAACGGGACCACCCCCGCTGGCAACCCAAACAGAGACCGGCCGGCCTTGACGGCCTTGCCGGCCTTCTCGGCCTTGCCGGTCCTCTTGACTCCGCCGGCCTCGTCCACCTTGAGCTGGAAGAGCCTCTGGCAAAGATGGGCGTGCTGCAGCACCGTGAAATTGTGCTTCAAGCCAGGGCGGAGCCTCATGATGTCGGCCGCGTTCCTGAAGTCCTAGGCTGGCCTCCCCTTATTGTGCAATGGGGCAATCCAGCGGCGGATGAAGTCGGCCCCAATCATCTCGAGGGTGAGCCCGGCTGAGGTGAGGCGGTTGATCCTGGTGGTGGCAACCGTGAGCTTCTTGTCATTGGCGTCGAGATCGCCCCAGTCCTTTCTGCGGACCGGCGGCGCCTTACGGACCCGGCAGAACTCCTGCGGATCTGCCTCCTCAATCCAGCACCACCGGCTCCTCCACTCTTCCCACCTCTCCTTCTGGGCACCCTCCGGGTATGTGCCCCTCTCCTGGGTCCTCGGGATCCAGGTGACGCACCCGGAGATGGCGCCCCCTGGTTGGATGCGAGGATAGAAGTAGTGGCGGAAGAGCATCGTGCTGGGGAGCACTCCGGCAAAGCCCTCGCAGAGATGGGCGAAGAAGGCCATGCACGCCACGACATTTGGTGTAAGGTCCAGAAGATGGAAGCCATAGGTGTGCATGATGTCATTGAAAAATCAGAGAAGGGGGGCAGAGCCCGCAGGAGAAGTAATCGACGAAGAAGGGGTACCTCGTTGGACCAGCCTTGGCGCAGGAGTCGGGGATGACGCGCGTGGCGGGATGACCCGATGTCTCCCTTCCCCACAGGGGCCTGAACATGTCCTTGGGGGTGAGCACGTCGACCGTCGACGGAAAGAAGGCGCGATGCGTCCTGAGCGCCACCAACTCGCTCTCTGGTGCCTCCTTCCGCACGGCATCCTTGGCCGCACCCTTGCCCTTGCTCGTCTTGGGCGCCATGGCGGCTGGGAAGGAGTGGGGAATCAAGGGCAATGGGGGCGTGGCGGCGGCGAGCAGAGGCGAAAGCTTTAGTTCGCGCTTGAGGAAGAAGAGGGGAATGGCGGTTCCGAGATTAGAAAGGGTGCAGAGGGTAAATGAGCAGTGCCCTGCAGCTTTCCCTTTTTATGGGGAAGGCGCGGGCCGCCTCTTTACCATTTACCACGACGTGACGCAAGCGTGCAGCAACCACTCCACGCACGACCTCCACGTCAGGCATTCAATGCGGATCATGGGGAAGCGCAACTGGCGATGAAGTTACTGCAGTAAAAACTCTACCACGCGTGCCCGCGCACCGTTCTGGGCCTGGCCCAACAATGCCCTGCGCTTATATGTGGCCCAGGCCAGGGGGCTCCTGTTGGTGTACAAAAGTAGGGGACTTCGGTACCCCTTTACTTGTGCACGGGCAGTTGTAGCCACACCTGCGGCCACGCTTGGCGGGGCAAAGGAAGCAGAGATACAAGACTACCATAACAACGCTCAAACCAGAGGCGCAAAGAGTGAAGGGGCAAGGTTGGTTTCCCCCGGCAAGAGCCTTGCCGGGGACGACCTATGCTGCCCCGGCAAGGGCCTTGCCAGGGCAACTTACCCAACACCAGCAAGACCGCCACCCTTGAGACTGAGGGTTCCGACACCATCAACAACATTGGAACCAAGGCTCGGGAGGCGCCTGCATGGTGGCATGCAGATCTTTGTGAAGACCATAGGCCTGCAAGACTAGATGAGAACCATAAGACGAAGGCCCCCGGCAAGACCCTTGCCGGGGACGCCCTCAAGACCCCAGCAAGACCCTTGCCGGGGCCCCAGCAAGACCCTTGCTGGGGACATCTGCGGGGCCACCACCAGGCCCGCACTTACCAAGGTTTTGCTACCCCATGGCCATTCTGACGCAGCAGCCAGCCTGCCAACTAGGCACGCACCTACATGGCAGCATGCATCTTCTAGGCCAACCAGGCAAGCACCTGCGTGGTGGCATGCATATCTTTGTGAAGACCCTACCATTGTACCAGCGCAGTAGCCAGCCAGCCAGCGTGGTGCTGCATGCCTTGTCATCTTGGACGCGCGTCAGAGCGAGGCGAGGCGGTGACAGATGAGACAAGCTTCCTTTCCGTCCCCGATAAAGCAAGAGGACACGTCGGCAGCGCATTAAATGTGTTTTGTCCCACGATGTCAGGATAGACTTGTACACTGTAGATGCTTTCCACCTCCTGTGTGCCACTGTGGCAGCCCCTTGGACATATAAAAGGAGGCCCGAGGCGTACTGAGGAAGGATTCAGACTTTTTGGGCTAGGCATGCACCGCAGCTAGTTCACGATCTCAAGAACACCAGATACACGAAAGCAGGACTAGGATATTACGCATCGTTTGCGGCCCGAACCTGTATAAAATCCCCCCGCGTTGATCTTCTAAACCCGCTCTTTCCACAACCCCGCGCCCTGTCAACCGTAGTAGGGATTCCCTGTGATCCCATAGGTGTTGTTTCCCCGACATGAGCCTACGAAGGAATTACTCACTCCCGGTGGAGAGCATCATGGAATTGGCGATGGAGAAGGGTTGGTGATGACGAAGAACAAAGATCCCCCTCTCCGGAGCCCCAAACGGACTCCAGATCTGCCCTCCCAAGGAAGAACAGGGCTTGGCGGCAATCCCGTCTCGTGGATCGCGATAATTCTTTCTCCCTGTTCTTTTCTCCGAAAATAGGATTTCATAGTGTTGGTTTCAGTGTTAGCGGGGCCACCAGGTGGGGACAACTCACCTGGGCCTGCCAGGAGAGGGGGTGCGCGCTGGTGGGTTGTGCCCACCCAGGTGCCCTTCTCTGGCAGGTCTTGGCTTCAGAAATTCTCTTTTATTGTATAAAAATTCCTCGCAAAGTTTCATTCATTCCGAGAACTTTTATTTCTGCACAAAAACAACACCATGGTAGTTCTGCTGAAAAGAACGTCAGTCCGGGGTTAGTTTCATTCAAATCATGCAAATTAGAGTCCAAAACAAGAGGAAAAGCGTTAGGAAAAGTAGATACGTTGGAGACGTATCAAGAGTTCCGTCAGCACGACGGTGTGGTGACGATGATGGTGATGTGATCCGCGCAGGGCTTCGCCTAAGAACTACGTGAATATGACTGGAAGAGTAAACCGTGGAGAGAGACACCGCACACGGCTTGGAACAATTGGTGAGTCTCCAAGAGGTACCCTGCCCACGTATATAAAGGAGGGAGATGAGGAGGCCGGCCACCAGGTGGCGCGCCATGAGGGGGGAGTCCTTGTAGGATTCGTCCCCCCTTTTTCCTTCTCATGGAGGGGGAAAGAGGAAGGAGAGGGAGAGGGGGAAAGGAAAAGGGGGTCGCGCCCCTTCCCCTTGTCCAATTCGGACAACCCATGGGGGGGCGCCACCACTTGTGGGCTCCCCTCTCTCCCCTATGGCTCATGTTGGCCCATTACTTCCCCGGGGGGTTCAGGTAACCCCTCGGTACTCCGATAAATATCCGAAACGTCTCAAAACCATTACGGTGTCCAAATACTATCGTCCAATATATCAATATTTACCTCTCGACTATTTCGAGACTCCTCGTCATGTCCGTGATCTCATCCGGGACTCCGAACAATCTTCGGTCACCAAAACACATAACTCATAATACAAATCGTCATCGAACGTTAAGCGTGCGGACCCTATGGGTTCAAGAACTATGTAGACATGACCGAGACACGTCTCTGATCAATAACCAATAGTGGAACCTGGATGCTCATATTGGTTCCTACATATTCTATGAAGATCTTTATCGATCAAAGCGCAATAACAACATACGTCATTCCCTTTGTCATTGGTATGGTACTTGCCCGAGATTCGATCGTTGATATCCTCATACCTAGTTCAATTTCGTTACCGTCAAGTCTCTTTACTAGTTCCATAATGCATCATCCTATAACTAACTCATTAGTCACATTGCTTGCAAGGCTTATAGTGATGTGCGTTACTGAGAGGACCCAGAGATACCTCTCCGATACACGGAGTGACAAATCCTAATCTTGATATATGCCAACCCAACAAACACCTTTGGAGACACCTGTAGAGCATCTTTATAATCACTCAGTTACGTTGTGACGTTTGATAGCACACAAGGTGTTCCTCCGGCATTCGGGAGTTGCATAATCTCATAGTCAGAGGAATATGTGTAAGTCATGAAGAAAGCAATAGCAATAAAACTTAATGATCATTATGCTAAGCTAACGGATGGGTCTTGTCCATCACATCATTCTCCTAATGATGTGATCCCGTTCATCAAATGATAACACATGTCTATGGTTATGAAACTTAACCATCTTTGATTAACGAGCTAGTCTAGTAGAGGCATACTATGGACACTTTGTTTTGTCTATGTATTCACACATGTATCAAGTTTCTGGTTAATACAATTCTAGCATGAATAATAAAGATTTATCATGATATAAGGAAATATAAATAACAACTTTATTATTGCCTCTAGGGCATATTTCCTTCACACTGCAGCATATGATCTACGAACTTGAGAACGATCAACCAAGGTCCATTCCTGATCCAATTCTTGCATGTAAAGGTGGTATTCCTTGCCTCCACGTCCCTAGAGAAAGAAACCGATTTTGAAAAGGTCATTCACATAATTACCCCCTTTGATAATCACAAAGCCGACCTCTTTAGAGGAAACACTGAATTTGAAGGACCAGTTTTGAAGACAAGAGACCATGAAACGAGATGCATGTCCACCAAAGCAGGATTGGAGGATGAGACTAACTGATTCATTATTGATACGGAGTTTGGATCTGCAGATCTCAGCCACCAGAAGGAATTCTCGATGAGGACCACCCTCCATGTGGTTAACTCGTACTCCAAACTACTTCCAGGTGTAGGCCTCAAAGGCAAGGCCGGGTTCGAACTTGAGATCTGACAGAGCCATGGGAACAGAGGGGTTGGCCAGCCATGCCGGAGTGGACACTGCCGGGAGATGGTGGCTGCCGCGGCCGAAGTGGCCAGCGGCGCAGGAGGGGCTAGGCGCAGGAGGGGCTAAGGAACCAACTAGTTAGAGCGAATGATTATTTTTGTGGAGGCCAGATTAGATCTAGGATGGACGGGGAGATAGACCTGAAGGAAATATTCCCTATAGGCAATAATAAATTTGTTATTTTATATTTTCTTATATCATGATAAATGTTTATTATTCATGCTAGAATGAAACTTGATACATGTCTGGATACATAGACAAAAACACCGTGTCCCTAGTAAGCCTCTACTAGACTAGCTCGTTAGTCAAATATGGTTAAGTTTCCTAACCATAGACATGTGTTGTCATTTGATGAACATGATCACATCATTAGGAGAATGATGTGATGGACATGACCCATCCATTAGCTTAGCATATTGATCGTTCAGTTTTATTGCTATTGCTTTCTTCATGCCATATACATATTCCTTTGACTATGAGATTATGCAACTCCCGGATACCAGAGGAATACCTTGTGTGTTATCAAACATCACAACATAACTGGGTGATTATAAAGATGCTCTACAGGTATCTCCTAAGGTGTTTGTTGGGTTGGCATAGATCGAGATTAGGATTTGTCTCTCCGAGTATCGGAGAGGTATCTCTGGGCCCTCTCGCTAATACACATCATAAGAAGCCTTGCAAGCAAAGTGACTAATGAGTTAGTTGCGGGATGATGTATTACGGAACGAGTAAAGAGACTTGTCGGTAATGAGATTGAACTAGGTATGAAGATACCGACGATCGAATCTCGGGAAAGTAACATACCGAAGACAAAGGGAATAACGCACATTATCATTATGGTTCGACCAATAAAGATCTTCGTAGAATATGTAGGATCCTATATGAGCATCTAGGTTCCGCTATTAGTTATTGACCAGAGAGGTGTCTCGGTCATGTCTACATAGTTCTCGAACCTGAAGGGTCCGCACGCTTAACGTTCGATGACGATTTTGTATTATATGAGTTATGTGATTTGGTGACTGAATGTTGTTCGGAGTCTCGGATGAGATCACTGACATGACGGAGTCTCGAAATGGTCGAGAGGTAAAGATTGATATATAGGACGATAGTATTCGGACATCAGAAGTGTTTCAGAGGGTACTGGGTACATATCAGGTCACCAGAAGGGGTCCCAGGCACCCCCGACAAAGATATGGGCCTAATGGGCAGAGAGGGGAAACACATCAGCCAGCAGGGGCTGCTGCGACCCCATATGGGCCGCACCAGAGGGGAAAGGAAAGAGGGGAAGAGAGAAGGAAGGGGAGGGATTCGGCCTCCCCCTTCGTTCCCTCCTCCCTCCTCTTTCCTTCCCCCTCCGGTGAAAAAGGAAAGGGGGGCGAATTGGGGAGGAACCTGATGTGGAGTATGCCTCGACCATCCCCATGGATGTCACACCGCCACCGCAATCACGGAGAGTACCTACGACAAGAGCTCGCGCACGCGCCGTCGAAATCGAGGTCAATCCTTTCCTCTTCATGTTTCGTTCGGATTCACACGAGAGTCAAAGTCTACCTCAAATGGAAACGTTGTGCATTCTTAGGTACTTCGAAGATGATCGCGAGGAAGCATGGAAGGAACACCAAGTCCACCCAAAGGTTCAGGCACGCACGAGGTCTCTCGGGGAGGGAGAAGAGAGGAGTGGTGCAGCCAAGGAAGACCGGAGGCCCCTGGACACTCCGGGTGCCTGGACGTGGACATCCCCGGGTGCCCGGTCCCCTAGCAGCCGGCCGGCCCTGATACGTCTCCAACGTATCTATAATTTTTGATTGCTCCATGCTACTTTATCTACTGTTTTGGACTATATTGGGCTTTATTTTCCAATTTTATATTACTTTTGGGACTAACCTATTAACCGGAGGCCCAGCCCAGATTTGCTGTTTTATGCCTATTTCAGTGTTTCGAGGAAAAGGAATATCAGACGGAGTCAAACCGGAACGAAAGAAACTGGAGAAGTTATTTTTGGAAGGAAACCCACCTGATGGACTTGGAACCCACGTAAGAAGATAAGGGAGGTGCTCACGAGGGTGGGGTGCCCCCCCCCCGCCCCCGCCTCGTGGGGCCCCCGTAGCTCCACCGACGTACTCCTTTCACCCATATATACATATGTATGATTGAGTTATCTTTGCAAGTCTCTTCGAATTATCCGTTTGGTTTGGCCAACTAGATTGGTAGTTCTTGCAATGGGAGAAGTGCTTAGCTTTGGGTTCAATCTTGCGGTGTCCTTACCCAATGACAGAAAGGGTTGCAAGGCACGTATTGTATTGTTGCCATCGAGGATAACAAGATGGGGTATTTATCATATTGCATGAATTTATTCCTCTACATCATGTCATCTTGCTTAAGGCGTTACTCTATTTTTAACTTAATACTCTAGATGCATGCTGGATAGCGGTCGATGAGTGGAGTAATAGTAGTAGATGCAGAATCGTTTCGATCTAATTGTCTCAGACGTGATGCCTATATACATGATCATACCTAGATAACTTCATAACTATGCTCAATTCTGTCAATTGCTCAACAGTAATTTGTTCACCCACCGTAGAATACTTATGCTCTTGAGAGAATCCGCTAGTGAAACCTATGGCCCCCGGGTCTATTCTCATCATATCAATCTCTATCACTATATTTACTTGCTTTGTTTTTACTTTGCTTTTACTTTTCACTTTGCATCTTTATACCAAAAACATTATCTCTATCAGATCTCACTCTCGTAAGTGACCGTGAAGGGATTGACAACCCCTAATCGCGTTGGTTGCGAGTAGCTATCGTTTTGTGCAGGTACGAGGGACTTGCGTGTGGCTCCTACTGGATTGATACCTTGGTTCTCAAAAACTGAGGGAAATACTTACGCTACTATGCTGCATCATCCTCTCCTCTTCGGGGAAAACCAACGCAAGCTCAAGACGTAGCAAGAAGGATTTCTGGCACCGTTGCCGGGGAGTCTACGCAAAAGTCAACATACCAAGTACCCATCACAATCCCTATCTCTCGCATTACATTATTTGCCATTTGCCTCTCATTTTCCTCTCTCCCACTTCACCCTTGCCGTTTTATTTGCCCTTCCTCCGTTCAATCTTGTGTTACCATGTGCCTTCTATTTGCTTGCATCTTTGCTTGCTAAAAGTCTATTGTTATGGATCCACTTAAAGTGTTCTATTTGGATCATCTTCGATCCTTATGCGCTCGTGCTGAAACCCCAACTAGCCTAGTTGATGGGAAATCTTTAGATGAGCATGCTCATTTTGCGCGTCACCGTTTGTCTGAAAAAGGGAGACTCTTACGGTATCATATAAATAGTCTGCTATGCTATGCTTTGAATCTTTGTGAAATGTGTGATTTTACTTGTTGCTCTAAGAGCCCTAATAAACACCTTCCCTACCTATGTGAGTTCAATGACAATGAAATCTTATCTTCTTATGCAAAGGGTGTTTATAGTTACTATGATATCGAACAAATTGAAGAATTTGTCGTTTTTAAGGGTGCTCATGAAGTTGCTTCTTTGATTGAAAAGTATGATTTTACTCTCAACAAATCTGAAAATTCCGTCATACTTAAATATTGCTATGAAAACCTTGCTCATAATGTCTATGTCCAAGAATTTATTGAAAGAATGACCGTTGCTTTGGAAGGAAATAATGATATGCATGAATCTATAGATAATGATGATTCCGATGAATTGATTGAAATATTCCTTGATGAACATGATGCTTGCTATTCTTGTGGCCATGATGCCAATATTTATGAAGATGAATTTGCTATAGTTCCTTATGTTAAACATGAGATCGTTGCTATTGCACCCATACTTAGTATTTCCTTCGATGAAAAGCCTGATTGCAACGATGTTACTATAAATTCTCTTGATGTCAATTGTGCTAATAATATGCAAAACCCTAAGCTTGGGGATGCTAGTTTTGCTATGTCTACTACTTGTTGCAATGATCATGATTGGGGTGATTCTTCTTATGATCTTGAAAATTTATTTAATCCCCATGATGAATATGAGATTGATAATATTGTTTGCAATAATATTGAAAGTGGGTTTGGAAGAGTTTCAACTTTGGATCCCACATATTTGGAGAATATTCAATCTTATGAAATTTTTGATAAAAGTGGGTTTGGAGAGGTCATGACTTTAGTTAATGTTAATCCCACTATTTCGAAAGAATGTCAACTTTGCATGCATGTGGATCGTGTTGAAAATATTTTATGTGATAGCTATTTTGTTGAATTTGCTTATGATCCCACATGTAATTATTATGAGAGAGGGAAATATGGTTATAGAAATTCTCATGATACTAAATTACCTCTCGATATGTTGAGATTGCTGTTGTCCCTTTCCGCTTCCTTGCATATGCTAGTTTTTACTTGCTACGATAATTTGTTTTCCTATAATATGCCTATGCATAGGAAGCATGTTAGACTTAAGTGTGTTTGTCACATGTTTTATGATGCTCTTGTTGTGCCTCAATTCTTGTCTTTCTTGTGAGCATCATTGAAATCTCAATGCCTAGCTAGGGGCGTTAAACGATAGCGCTTGTTGGGAGGCAACCCAATTTTATTTTTAGTTTTTTGGTTTTTGCTTCTGTTTAGGAATAAATAATCCATCTATCCTCTGTTTAGATGTGGTTTTATCTTTTAATTAGTGTTTGTGCCAAGTTGAACCTATTGGATCTTCTTGGGTGATAGTTATTCGATCTTGCTGTAATTTCCAGAATATTTGCGCTCAGTGCCCGAATTGTTAAAAATCACCAGAACGTGATAAAATACTGATTCAAATTGCTGCTGATCAATAAACAAATTTTCCAGGTCGTCTAATTTTGGTAGAATTGTTTGAGTTCCAGAAGTTTGTGTTAGTTACATATTACTACACACTGTTCTGTTTTTGACAGATTCTGTTTTGCGTGTGTTGTTTGCTTATTTTGATGAATCTATGGCTAGTAAAATAGTTTATAATCCATAGAGAAGTTGGAATACAGTAGGTTTAACACCAATATAAATAAAGAATGAGTTCATTACAGTACCTTAAAGTAGTCTTTTGTTTTCTTTCTCTAACGGAGCTCACGAGATTTCTATTGAGTTTTGTGTTGTGAAGTTTTCAAGTTTTGGGTGAATTCTTTTGATGGATTATGGAACAAGGAGTGGCAAGAGCCTAAGCTTGGGGATGCCCATGGCACCCCCAAGATAATTCAAGGACACCAAAAAGTCAAAGCTTTGGGATGCCCCGGAAGGCATCCCCTCTTTCGTCCACTTCCATCGGTAATTTACTTAGAGCTATATTTTTATTCACCACATGATAAGTGTTTTGCTTGGAGCGTCTTGTATTATTTGCATCTTTGCTTGTTAGTTTACCACAATCATCCTTGCTGTACACACGTTTTGAGAGAGCCATACATGAATTGAAATTTGATAGAATACTCTATGTGCTTCACTTATATCTTTTGAGCTTGATAGTTTGCTCATAGTGCTTCACTTATATCTTTTGAGCGTGATAATTTTTGCTCTAGTGCTTCACTTAGATCTTTTAGAGCACGGTGGTGGATTTGTTTTAAAGAAACTTGACCTCTCATGCTTCACTTAGATTATTTTGAGAGTTGTTAATAGCATGGTAATTTGCTTAATGTTAATATACTTGGTACTCAAGATATGTGAAACTTTCTTTTGAGTGCGTTGAATACTACGATAAGTTTGATGCTTGATAATTGTTTTGAGATATGAAGATGATGATATTAGAGTCATGCTAGTTGAGTAGTTGTGAATTTAAAGAATACTTGTGTTGAAGTTTGTGGTTCCCGTAGCATGCATGTATGGTGAACCGTTATGTGATGAACTCGGAGCATGATTTATTTATTGATTGTCTTCCTTATGAGTGGCGGTCGGGGACGAGCAATGGTCTTTTCCTACCAATCTATCCCCCTAGGAGCATGCGCGTAATACTTTGCTTTGATAACTTCTAGATTTTTGCAATAAGTATATGAGTTCTTTATGACTAATGTTGAGTCCATGGATTATACACACTTTTTCCCATCCTTCCACTATTGCTAGCCTCTCTAATACCGCGCACCTTTCGCCGGTATCATACACCCACCATATACCTTCCTCAAAACAGCCACCATACCTACCTATCATGGCATTTCCATAGCCATTCCGAGATATATTTCCATGCAACTTTCCACTATTCCGTTTATTATGACACGCTCCATCATTGTCATATTGCTAGCATGATCATGTAGTTGACATCGTATTTGTGGCAAAGCCACCGTTCATAATTCTTTCATACATGTCACTCATGTTTCATTGCATATCCCGTACACCACGGAGGCATTCATATAGAGTCATATTTTGTTCTAAGTATCGAGTTGTAATTGTTGAGTTGTAAGAAAAATAAAAGTGTGATGATCATCATTGTTAGAGCATTGTCCCAAGTGAGGAAAGGATGATGGAGACTATGATTCCCCCACAAGTCGGGATGAGACTCCGGACGAAAAAAAGAGGCCATAAAAAAAGAGAAAAGGCCCAAATAAAAAAATGAGATCCAGTAGGAAGCTACGCGCGAGTCCCTCGCACCTACACAAAACAAAAAAAATCCTCGCAACCAACGCGATAAGGGGTTGTCAATCCCTACACGGTCACTTACGAGAGTGAGATCTGATATATTTTTGGTATTTTTGTGATAGAGATGCAAAGTAAAATAAAAGCAAAATAAAAGGCAAAGGAAATAACTAAGTATTGGAAGATTAATATGATGAAGATAGACCCGGGGGCCATAGGTTTCACTAGTGGCTTCTCTCATGAGCATAAGTATTTTATGGTGGGTGAACAAATTACTATTGAGCAATTGATAGAATTGAGCATAGTTATGAGAATATCTAGGTATGATCATGTATATAGGCATCATGTCTGAGACAAGTGAACCGACTCCTGCCTGCTTCTACTACTATTACTCCACACATCGACCTCTATCCAGCATGCATCTAGAGTATTAAGTTCATAAGAACAGAGTAACGCCTTAAGCAAGATGACATGATGTAGAGGGATAAATTAATGCAATATGATAAAAACCCCATCTTGTTATCCTCGATGGCAACAATACAATACGTGCCTTGTTGTCCCTCATCCTTTGGGAAAGGACACCGCAAGATTGAACCCAAAGCTAAGCACTTCTCCCATTGCAAGAAAGATCAATCTAGTAGGCCAAACCAAACTGATAATTCGAAGAGACTTGCAAAGATAACCAATCATACATAAAAGAATTTAGATAAGATTCAAATATTGTTCATAGATAAACTTGATCATAAACCCATAATTCATCGATCTCAACAAACACACCGCAAAAGAAGATTACATCGAATAAATCTCCACGAGAGAGGGGGAGAACATTGTATTGAGATCCAAAAAGAGAGAATAAGCCATCTAGCTAATAACTATGGACCCGAAGGTCTGAGGTAAACTACTCACACTTCATCGGAGAGGCTATGGTGTTGATGTAGAAGCCCTCCATGATCGATGCCCCCTCCGGTGGAGCTCTGGAACAGGCTACAAGATGGGATCTCGTGGGTACAGAAGGTTGCGACGGTGGAATTAGGTTTTTGGCTCCGTATTTGATCGTTTGGGGGTACGCAGGTATATATAGGAGGAAGGAGTACGTCGGTGGAGCAACAGGGGGCCCACAAGGGTGGAGGGCGCGCCTTGGGGGGTAGGCGCGCCCCCTACCTCGTGGCCTCCTCCTTTATTTCTTGACGTAGGGTCCAAGTCTCCTGGATCTTGTTCGTTCTGAAAATCACGTTCCCGAAGGTTTCATTCCGTTTGGACTCCGTTTGATATTCCTTTTCTGAAACTCAAATAGGCAAAAAACAGTAATTCAGGCTGGGCCTCCGGTTAATAGGTTAGTCCCAAAAATAATATAAAGTGAATAATAAAGCCCAATAATGTCCAAAACAGTAGATAATATAGCATGGAGCAATCAAAAATTATAGATACATTGGAGGCGTATCAAGCATCCCCAAGCTTAATTCCTGCTCGTCATCGAGTAGGTAAATGATAAAAACAGAATTTTTGATGCGGAGTGCTACTTGGCATAATTTCAATGTGATTCTTCTTAATTGTGGTATGAATATTCAGATCCGAAAGATTCAAGACAAAAGTTTAATATTGACATAAAAATAATAATACTTTGTAGCGACCTAACCCAAAATCGGTCAAATCTCTGTGTCTGTACCATCCCAAGATCATGCTGGTACTCATAGTACATCGATGAAATAATCAAAGTTCAATCACACCTGAATTTTATTACACGATTCTCATATAGAGTCTTTATTACAAGAGAATAAATTCGGCTCAAGGCCAACTCATGAGAAATAAACTACTAATGCTGCGGAAGCGTAGAAGATAAAGCGAGTCCATCCGACTCCAAAGGGCAATCGCCAAGCGTGGAGCGTAGCCTCACTCCTGATCGGAATAAATCTTTGCAACATAAGACGTTGCAGCCGTGTAGGTCAGCTTTTTGAATAAGCTGGCAAGTCATGAAGAGAATAACAATAATAAAATTTCTAACACTATATGCATTTTGGCTGTGGGGCTCTAAGTTTCATCATTTTGCGAAAAGCCAATTTTCTCCTACTACAGTGGACTTGCTTGCAAAAATTACTACAAATTGTTGGTAGTTATTGAGATGGTTCCGCCAACCAAAATCTCATTCCCAAATTATTAAGTCATAAAACCCCTCAAATTAATTCATTAGTTTTAGTGTTGAGATTTCCGAATACTTCCAAGTTCCAGAGGCTCAAATTGTCCGTAACCCCGGGACACGGCTAATCGATTAGATCTTTAAACTCTGCAGAGGCTTGCGACTTTTCCATAAGAATCATTCCTCCTTTTAAGTCTTCGCACTTCATGGTGTTTGAAGACGGGATGAATGAAACAGGTCTTCCAAAGAGTTCTTCTGCTCTTGCCGTACCCATCCAATCCTACCGTTCTTCTACATCTCATAGTACCGTCCAGCCAGCGTCACTACTAGGGTTAACCCAGCGAGCCCATAATGGCTTGCGGCTGCAGTAAGCTTCGGTCATGGGGCATCCATCCGTCTCTTCGTGGCTGGGTGAAGCTTTCCGCAAGATGTCATGGCACTTCTCCATGCATCCCGCCAACCACTGGGTTCTCCAGGTGCCCGTCAACCGCCCCTCCACCCAGAGTGAATTTCAAGTCCATCTTGATCATTGTAGTTCATGGGGTTGTCATCATCATTGACTCTCACATCTTTCTTATGAATTTCACTCAACCAAAACCCGTCTCGAGCATAGCAAAGTAAACTACTTAGTCCGGGGTCATGGTAACAAGGGATTGGTTCATCCTACCACATGATACTACTCAAGATTAATAACTTCAAAATTTCAACTCTGCATGCATGGTGGGGTGGTGATAATTTCTAATGCACAAAAACATAGGTATAGAAAATAACATGATCAAAACTTGCCTTGCGATGATCCTCGTAAGCTAAAGATTCAGAGTAGCAAGCTTAGACTCGGAAACTCTACCGAGACAAACAATGATCACAATAAGCATATAGCATAGGATCACATAATACAATAGCATAACAATAGCAACATAACACATCAAAACAACCAAATCAAAACCCAAGGGAAAACTCAAAGAAAAACCAACTCAAGTTTCCTACTTCAACAACAACTAGAATAGTTTTATATAACAAAAATTTTCTCAACATAACCTAATCATGGTTTTATGTTAACTTAACAGAAAAGATTTCATTAAGCAACTAGGAGCAAAAAGAATTAATTTAAAATCTATTATGAAACTCCTATTAGGCCTAATTCAATTTCTATTAAGAAAAATAAAATAAAACTTTTATTTATTATAAGTAAAAGTTCATCCTATAAAGTGACAGAAACTATCCTAGAATAATCAATCACATGATAAAATAAATTTATTTACTACTTACAATAATAGGAAAAGCAGTAGCTAGTTAATAAATTAGGATTAACAAGATTCTGCTTAAAACTATTTTTTATTAATCCTAAAATACCCAAATTAATTCCTATGGTTAGGTAATGTCAAAATAAAGTTGGGACAAAAAGAATCATATAAAAATAATTTTCCTAGCTCATGTTATAACAGATTTACTATTCTGACTAAAACTAAATTAAAGCAATTTTAATAAATTTTAACATAGCAAATTATATTTTCTACAGAAACTATAGAAAATTTGAAACCCAACAAAAAAAAGAATCACCTAAAAATATTAAACAGAATAAAAGATATGAATTTTTCAAAACAGGAACTATTCTGTTAAAACAGAAAACAAAAATAAATGAAAAAGGGCCTAATGGGCCTAAACTACGCACTGAGCGTAATATAAACTAAACGGGCCTAGGGTTAAACGAGTCGGGCCGGCTAAAAATAAAACCCTAACTTAAAAACTAAACCGGACGAACCGGCCGGTTTTATTTAAAAGACGTACCCCTTCGGGGGGTTCTAATCTACACCGTAGATTACGAATCGGACGGCGGGTGGGATTCCGGTGGCTTACTGGAGCTCGGCGGCGGCGGCGGCGGCGGCGGCGAGTGCGTTGGCCTCTCCGGTCGTCGAGGAGGTCGGCGGAGAGCTCCGGCGGGTGCGGACGAGCTCGGGGAGGCGTTTGGTGGAGTCGGTGGAGGTCGAGAGGGGCTAGGGCGGCGACGGCGACGGAAATGGCGGCGGCGGTCGGCTCGGCTCCGACAATGCGTGAGAGAGAGAGAGAGGTTCCATGAGGGGCTAGGGGGAAATGGGGTGCGGGGCCGGTATTTATAGGGAGGGCCTCGGCGTTACAACGGGGCGATCGGGGAGATCGGATCCGGATCTCATGAGATCCGTGATCGGCGGCGGCGTTGCGCTGGTGGGCGGGAGGTTGAAGGAGGGTGGGGTCCGCTGGCAGTGGGGGAGGGGAGGCGCGGTGCGGTCGGGCGACCGCCCGGAGTGGTTTCGGCGAGGGTGGCCTGGCGGTCTTTGGCCAGCTCGGTGGCGCTGGTGGGCAGGCTGAGCTGCGCTTTGCCTTCTTGAGGGGTTTTTTTTAATTTTTTAATAAAACAAAACAGCGATAAAACATAAACTATAAATATTTTATATAGAACATATATATACCAAAATGATCAGGGGAATATTCCCTATCATTTGAACATTTTTCCAAAGGCAAAATCCAAACTTTATAAAAATCCATTTTTTCCAATATTCAAATAAAACCCAAATTTGAATTCAAAACTTTTGGCATTGTTTCCTCTGATATTTTTTTGGAGTGTCATGTTTACTCCTCTCATACTTTTGATCAAGTATTTATCAGGCATAGTTTTTGAAATGATTCCCACTTGTCAAAGTTTGAATTCAAATTCAAAACTCAAAATCTCTGAAACTCCAAATGGCATTCAAATTCAAACAGGATGCATAGATGCTTAGCTATAATTGTAAAACATTCCAAATAGGAAATTTGGGATGTTACATACTTCAAGCATACTAACTAAGCAATTATGTCTTCTCAAAATAACATGGCCAAAGAAAGTTATCCCTACAAAATCATATAGTTTGGCTATGCTCTATCTTCACCACACAAAATATTTAAATCATGCACAACCCCGATGACAAGCCAAGCAATTGTTTCATACTTTTGACATTCTCAAAACTTTTTCAATCTTCACGCAATACATGAGCATGAGCCATGGACATATCACTATATGTGGAATAGAATGGTGGTTGTGGAGAAGACAAAAAGGAGAAGATAGTCTCACATCAAATAGGCGTATCAACGGGCTATGGAGATTCCCATCAATAGATATCAATGTGAGTGAGTAGGGATTGCCATGCAACAGATGCACTAGAGCTATAAGTATATGAAAGCTTAACAAAAGAAACTAAGTGGGTGTGCATCCAACTCGCTTGCTCACGAAGACCTAGGGCATTTTGAGGAAGCCCATCATTGGAATATACAAGCCAAGTTCTATAATGAAAAATTCCCACTAGTATATGAAAGTGATGTCATAGGAGACTCTCTATCATGAAGATTATGGTGCTACTTTGAAGCACAAGTGTGGTAAAAGGATAGTAACATTGTCCCTTCTCTCTTTTTCTCTCATTTTTTTATTTGGGCATTTTCTCTTTTTTTATGGCCTCTTTTTTTAGTCCGGAGTCTCATCCCGACTTGTGGGGGAATCATAGTCTCCATCATCCTTTCCTCACTTGGGACAATGCTCTAAAAATTGATGATCATCACACTTTTATTTTCTTACAACTCGATACTTAGAACAAGATATGACTCTATGTGAATGCCTCCGGCGGTGTACCGGGATATGCAATGAATCAAGAGTGACATGTATGAAAGAATTATGAATGGTGGCTTTGCCACAAATACAATGTCAACTACATGATCATGCAAAGCAATATGACAATGATGGAGCGTGTCATAATAAACGGAACGGTGGAAAGTTGCATGGCAATATATCTCGGAATGGCTATGGAAATGCCATGATAGGTAGGTATGGTGGCTGTTTTTAGGAAGGTATATGGTGGGTGTAAGATACCGGCGAAAGGTGCGCGGTATTAGAGAGGCTAGCAATGGTGGAAGGAGGAAAAGTGCGTATAATCTATGGACTCAACATTTGTCATAAAGAACTCATATACTTATTGCAAAAATCTACAAGTTATCAAAGGAAAGTATTACGCGCATGCTCCTAGGGGGATAGATTGGTAGGAAAAGACCATCGCTCGTCCCCGACCGCCACTCATAAGGAAGACAATCAATAAATTAATTATGCTCCGACTTCATCACATAACGGTTCACCATACGTGCATGCTACGGGAATCACAAACTTTAACACAAGTATCTCTCGAATTCATAACTACTCAACTAGCATGACTCTAATATCACCATCTTCATATCTCAAAACAATTATCAAGCATCAAACTTCTCATAGTATTCAACACACTCATAAGAATTCTTACAAATCTTGTATGCCTAGCATATTAGGATTATTTAAGCAAATTACCATGCTATTTAAGACTCTCAAAATAATCTAAGTGAAGCATGAGAGATCAATAGTTTCTATAAAACAAATCCACCACCGTGCTCTAAAAGATATAAGTGAAGCACTAGAGCAAAAACTATGTAGCTCAAAAGATATAAGTGAAGCACATAGAGTATTCTAATAATTTCCGAATCATGTATGGCTCTCTCAAAAGGCGTGTATAGCAAGGATGATTGTGGTAAACTAAAAAGCAAAGACTCAAATCATACAAGACGCTCCAAGCAAAACACATATCATGTGGTGAATAAAAATATAGCTCCAAGTAAAGTTACCGATGGAAGTAGACGAAAGAGGGGATGCCTTCCGGGGCATCCCCAAGCTTTGGCTTTTAGGTGTCCTTAGATTATCTTGGGGGTGCCATGGGAATCCCCAAGCTTAGGCTCTTTCCACTCCTTGTTCCATAATCCATCAAATCTTTCACCCAAAACTTGAAAACTTCACAACACAAAACTCAACAGAAAATCTCGTGAGCTCCGTTAGCGAAATAAAACAAAAGACCAGTTTAAGGTACTGTAATGAACTCATTCTTTATTTATATTGGTGTTAAACCTACTGTATTACAACTTCTCTATGGTTTATAAACTATTTTACTATCCATAGATTCATCAAAATAAGCAAACAACACACGAAAAACAGAATCTGTCAAAAACAGAACAGTCTGTAGTAATCTGTAACTAACGCAAACTTCTGGAACTCCAAAAAAACAGCCAAAATAGGACGACCTAGGAAATTTGTTTATTGATCAGCAGCAATTGGAACCAGTATTTATCACGTTATGGTGATTTTTAACAATTGTTTTCGTGAACAGAAAGTTTCTGGAAATTACAGCAAGATCAAATAACTATCATCCAAGAAGATCCTATAGGTTTAACTTCGCACAAACACTAATTAAAACATAAAAAAAACATATAACCAGAGGCTAGATCAAATATTGTTTGCTAAACAGCAAGGATAAATATTGGGTTGTCTCCCAACAAACGCTTTTATTTAAAGCCTTTTTAGCTAGGCATTGAGATTTCAATGATGCTCACATAAAAGACAAGAATTGAAGCACAAAGAGAGCATCATAAAACATGTGACAAACACATCTAAGTATAACATAATTCCTATGCATAGGCATCTTATAGGCAAACAAATCAAGGCAAGCAAAAACTAGCATATGCAAGGAAGCGGAAAGAAACAATAGCAAACTCAACATAACGAGAGGTAATTTAGTAACACGAAAATTTCTATAACTATATTTTCCTCTCTCATAATAATTACATGTAGGATTATAAGAAAATTCAACAATATAACTATCACATAATATATTCTCAACACGATCCACATGCATGCGAAGTTGACACTCTTCCAAAATAGTGGGATTATCATTAACTAAAGTCATGACTTCTCCAAGCCCACTTTTATCAAAAATTTCATAAGATTGAATATTATCCAAATATGTGGGATCTAAAGTTGACACTCTTCCAAACCCACTTTCAATATTATTGCAAACACTATTATCAATCTTATATTCATCATGGGGCTTAAATAAATTTACAAGATCATAAGAAGAATCTCCCATATCATGATCATTGCAGCAAGTAGTGGACATAGCAAAACTAGCATCCCCAAGCTTAGGGTTTTGCATATTATTAGCATAATTTACATCAATAGAATTTATAATAAAATCATTGCAATCATGCTTTTTAATCAAAGATCTATCATGAATCACTTCATAAAGCACTTCATCACAATTTTCAGATTCACGGAATTCAAGCAAAGCCTTATAAAGATAATCTAGTGCATCCAAATCACTAGGAATTGGTTCATCATAATTGGATCTCTTAAAAAGATTGGCAAGCGGATGAGGATCCTTAGATATTAGCTTCTCTGTTTAGGAATAAATACTCAACTATTTCAACCAAACGAGCAAACGAGCCAAGTAAGACATCAAGGCAAACGAAAAGACGAACGGAAAAAGGGCGAATAAAACGGCAAGGGTGAAGTGGGGGAGAGGAAAACAAGAGGCAAATGGTGAATAATGTGTTGGAAATATGCCCTAGAGGAAATAATAAAATGGTTATTATTATATTTCTTTGTTCATGATAATAGTCTATTATTCATGCTATAATTGTGTTATCCGGAAATCGTAATACACGTGTGAATACATAGACTACAACGTGTCCCTAGTGAGCCTCTAGTTGGCTAGCTCGTTGATCAACAGATAGTCATGGTTTCCTGACTATGGACACTGGATGTCATTGATAACGGGATCACATCATTGGGAGAATGATGTGATGGACAAGACCCAATCCTAAGCATAGATCAAAGATCGTGTAGTTCGTTTAGCTAGACCTTTTCCAAATGTCAAGTATCATTTCCTTAGACCATGAGATTGTGCAACTCCCGGATACGGTAGGAGTGCTTTGGGTGTGCCAAACGTCACAACGTAATCGGGTGACTATAAAGGTACACTACGGTATCTCCGAAAGTGTCTCATTGGGTTGGCACGAATCGAGACTGGATTTGTCACACCGTATGACGGAGAGGTATCTCTGGGCCCACTCGGTAATGCATCATCATAATGAGCTCAATGTGACCAAGTGTCTGGTCACGGGATCATGCATTACGGTATGAGTAAAGTGACTTGCCGGTAACGAGATTAAACGAGGTATTGGGATACCGACGATCGAATCTCGGGCATGTAACGTACCGATTGACAAAGGGAATTGTATACGGGGTTGCTTGAATCCTCGACATTGTGGTTCATCCGATGAGATCATCGAGGAGCATGTGGGAGCCAACATGGGTATCCAGATCCTGCTGTTGGTTATTGACCGGAGAGGCGTCTCGGTCATGTCTGCATGTCTCCCGAACCCGTAGGGTCTACACACTTAAGGTTCGGTGACGCTAGGGTTGTAAGATATGAGTATGCAGTAACCGAAAGTTGTTCGAGTCCGGATGAGATCCCGGACGTCACGAGGAGTTCCGGAATGTCCGGAGGTAAAGAATTATATATAGGAAGTCAGGTTTGCCATCGAGAAAGTTTGGTGTCACGGTATTGTCTGGGACCACGGAAGGGTCCCGGGTCCGCCGGGTGGGGCCACCTATCCGGAGGGCCCCATGGGCTGAAGTGGGAGGAACCAGCCTGGTGGGCTGGTGCGCCCCTTGGCCCCCCGCGCCTAGGGTTGGGAAACCCTAGGGGTGGGGCGCCCACCACAGCTTGGGGAAGCCACCCCACAGGCGCCGCCCCTTGGAGATCCCATCTCCGGGGCCCCCCTAGGGGCCTATATAAGAGGGGGGGAGGGCAGCCACACCCATGCTATAGGCGCCTCCTCTCCCCTTGCTACACCTCTCCTCTCGCAGATGCTTGGCGAAGCCCGCCGAGATCGCTCTTGCATCCACCACCACGTCGTCTTCTGCTGGATCTTCATCAACCTCTCCTTCCCCCTTGCTGGATCAAGAAGGAGGAGACGTCTTCCCAACCGTACGTGTGTTGAACGCGGAGGTGCTGTCCGTTCAGCACTAGGATCATCGGTGATTTGGATCACGACGAGTATGACTCCCTCAACCCCGTTCTCTTGAACGCTTCCGCTCGCGATCTACAAGGGTATGTAGATGCACTCCTCTCTCTCATTGCTAGATGAACTCATAGATTGATCTTGGTGAAACCGTAGAAATTTTTTATTTTCTGCAACGTTCCCCAACAGTGGCATCATGAGCTAGGTCTATGCGTAGTTCTCTTTGCACGAGTAGAACACAATTTGTTGTGGGCGTAGATGTTGTCAACTTTATTGCCACTACTAGTCTTATTTTGCTTCAGCAGTATTGTGGGATGAAGCGGCCGGACCGACCTTACGTGCGATTACGTGAGACAGGTTCCACCGATCGACATGCACTAGTTGCATAAGGTGGCTAGCGGTGTCTGTCTCTCCCACTTTAGTTGGAGCGGATTCGATGAAAAGGGTCCTTATGAAGGGTAAATAGAAGTTGACAAATCACGTTGTGGCTTTTACGTAGGTAAGAAAGCGTTCTTGCTAGAACCCTATTGTAGCCACGTAAAACATGCAACAACAATTAGAGGACGTCTAACTTGTTTTTGCAGCATGTGATTGTGATGTGATATGGCCAAAAGTTGTGATGAATGATGAATGATATATATGTGATGTATGAGATCTTGTTCTTGTAATAAGAATCACGACTTGCATGTCGATGAGTATGACAACGGCAGAGCCATAGGAGTTGTCTTAATTATTGTATGACCTGCGTGTCATTGATTCAACGCCATGTAATTACTTTACTTTATTGCTAAACCGTTAGCCATAGTAGTAGAAGTAATAGTTGGCGAAACAACCCCATGGAACACGATGATGGAGATCATGGTGTCATGCCGGTGACGAAGATGATCATGGAGCCCGAAGATGGAGATCAAAGGAGCTATATGATATTGGCCATATCATGTCACTATTTGATTGCATGCGATGTTTATCACGTTTTGCATCTTGTTTACTTAGAACGACGGTAGTAAATAAGATGATCCCTCATAATAATTTCAAGAAAGTGTTCCCCCTAACTGTGCGTCGTTGCGAAAGTTCGTTGTTTCGAAGCTCCACGTGATGATCGGGTGTGATAGATTCTAACGTTCACATACAACGGGTGTAAGACAGATTTACACATGCATAAACACTTAGGTTAACTTGACGAGCCTAGCATGTACAGACATGGCCTTGGAACACAAGAGACCGAAAGGTCGAACATGAGTCGTATGGAAGATACGATCAACATGGAGATGTTCACCGATGATGACTAGTCCGTCTCACGTGATGATCGGACACGGCCTATTCGACTCGGATCATGTATCACTTAGATGACTAGAGGGGTGTCTAATCTGAGTGGGAGTTCATTAAATAATTTGATTAGATGAACTTAATTATCATGAACTTAGTCTAAAAACCTTTGCAAATATGTCTTGTAGATCAAATGGCCAACGCTCATGTCCACCTCAACTTCAACGCTTCCTAGAAAACCAAGCTGAAAGATGATGGCAGCAACTATCTGACTGGGTCCGGAACACGAGGATCATCCTCATAGCTGCAAAGAAAGATTATGTCCTAGAAGCACCGCTAGGTGAAGCTCCCATCGAGAGAACCAAGGCGTTATGAGCGCTTGGCAGTCTCGTCTTGATGATTACTCCCTCGTTCAGTGCGGCATGCTTTACAGTTTAGAACCAGGGCTCCAAAAGCGTTTTGAGCAACATGGAGCATATGAGATGTTCGAAGAGCTGAAAATGGTTTTCCAAGCTCATGCCCGGGTCGAGAGATATGAAGTCTCCGACAATTTATTCAGTTGTAAGATGGAGGAAAATAGTTCTGTCAGTGAGCACATACTCAAAATATGCAGGTTGCACAACCGCTTGACTCAGTGGGAGTTAATCTCCCAGATGACGCGGTTATTGACAGAATCCTCCAGTCGCTTCCACCGAGCTACAAGAGCTTTGTGATGAACTTCAATATGCAGGGGATGGAAAAGACCAATCCTGAGGTATATTCAATGTTGAAATCAGCAGAGGTAGAAATCAAGAAGGAACATCAAGTGTTGATGGTGAATAAAACCACTAAGTTCAAGAAAGGCAAGGGTAAGAAGAACTTCAAGAAGGACGGCAAGGGAGTTGCCGCCCGATAAGCCGATTGCGGGAAGAAGTCAAAGAATGGACCCAAGCCTGAAACTGAGTGCTTTTATTGCAAGGGAAGCGGACACTGGAAGCGGAACTGCCCCAAATACTTAGCGGACAAGAAGGTCGGTAACACTAAAGGTATATGTGATATACATGTAATTGATATGTACCTTACCAATACTCGTAGTAGCTCCTGGGTATTTGATACCGGTGCCATTGCTCATATTTGTATCTCAAAGCATGAGCTGCGGAATAAGCGGAGACTGGCGAAGGACGAGGTGACGATGCGCGTCGGGAATGGTTCCAAGGTCGATGTGATCGCCGTCGGCACGCTACCTCTACATTTACCTACGGGATTAGTTTTAAACCTCAATAATTGTTATTTAGTGCCAGCTTTGAGCATGAACATTGTATCTGGATCTCGTTTAATACGAGATGGCTACTCATTTAAATCTGAGAATAATGGTTGTTCTATTTATATGAGAGATATGTTTTATGGTCATGCCCCGATGGTCAATGGTTTATTCTTAATGAATCTCGAACGTGATGTTACACATATTCATAGTGTGAATACCAAAAGATGTAAAGTTGATAACGATAGTCCCACATACTTGTGGCACTGCCGCCTTGGTCACATTGGTGTCAAGCACATGAAGAAGCTCCATGCCGATGGACTTTTAGAGTCTCTCGATTATGAATCATTTGACACATGCGAACCATGCCTCATGGGCAAAACGACCAAGACTCCATTCTCCGGAACAATGGAGCGAGCAACCAACTTATTGGAAATCATACATCTTGATGTGTGCGGTCCAATGGCGTTGAGGCTCATGGAGGATATCGTTATGTTCTCACTCTCACCAAGACTTGAGTAGATATGGGTATGTCTACTTTATGAAACACAAGTCCGAGACCTTTGAAAAGTTCAAGGAATTTCAGAATGAGGTAGAGAATCAACGTGACCGAAAATAAAGTTCTTACGATCGATCGTGGAGGAGAATATTTAAGTCACGAATTAGGTACACACTTAAGGAAATGTGGAATCGTTTCACAACTCACGCCGCTGGAACACCTCAACAGAACGGTGTGTCCGAACGTCGAATCGCACTTTATTGGATATGGTGCGGTCTATGATGTCTCTTACCGATTTACCGCTATCATTTTGGGGATACGCCCTAGAGATAGCTACATTCACTTTAAATAGGGCACCGTCTAAATCCGTTGAGACGACACCGTATGAATTATGGTTTGGGAAGAAACCTAAGTTGTCATTTCTGAAAGTTTGGGGATGCGATGCTTATGTCAAGAAACTTCAACCTGAAAAGCTCGAACCCAAGTCGGAAAAATGCGTCTTCATAGGATAACCTAAGGAAACCATTGGGTATACCTTCTACCTCAGATCCGAAGGCAAGATCTTTGTTGCCAAGAATGGGTCCTTTCTGGAGAAAGAGTTTCTCTTGAGATAAGTAAGTGGGAGGAAAGTGGAACTTGATGAAGTACTACCTCTTGAACCGGTGAGTAGAGCAACTCAGAAGATGTTCTGTGGTGCCAGACCAACCAAGAGGAAGTTAATGATGATGATCAAGGTACTTGGATCAAGTTACTACTGAACTTCGTGGGTCCACGAGGACACGTTCCACACCAGTGGTATGGCAACCCTGTCACCGGAAATCATGTTGTTAGACAACGGTGAACCTTCGAACTATGAAGAAGCGATGGTGGGCCCAGATTCCAACAAATGGCTTGAAGCCATGCAATCCGAGATAGGATCCATGTATGAAAACGAAGTATGGACTTTGACGGACTTGCCCGATGATCGGCGAGCGATAGAAAACAAATGGATCTTTAAGAAGAAGATGGACGCAGATGGTAATGTTACCATCTATAAAGCTCGACTTGTCGTTAAGGGTTATCGACAAGTTCAAGGGGTTGACTACGATGAGACATTCTCTCCCGTAGCGAAGCTAAAGTCCGTCCGAATCATGTTAGCAATTGCCGCATACTATGATTATGAGATATGTCAAATGGAAGTCAAAACGGCATTCCTTAACGGCCATCTTAAGGAAGAACTGTATATGATGCAGCGGAAGGTTTTGTCGACCACGAGAATGCTAACAAGGTATGCAAGCTCCAGCGATCCATTTATGGGCTGGTGCAAGCATCTCGGAGTTGGAACATTCGCTTTGATGAGATGATCAAAGCGTTTGGGTTTATCTTGCACTTATGGAGAAGCCTGCGTTTACAAGAAAGTGAGTGGGAGCTCAGTAGCATTTCTCATATTATATGTAGATGACATGCTTTTGATGGGAAATGATATAGAACTTTTGGACAGCATTAAGGCCTACTTGAATAAGTGTTTTCAATGAAGGACCTTGGAGAAGCTGCTTACATATTAGGCATCAAGATCTATAGGGATAGATCAAGGCGCCTCATAGGTCTTTCACAAAGCACATACCTTGATAAGATATTGAAGAAGTTCAATATGGATCAGTCCAAGAAAGGGTTCTTGCTCAGTATTGCAAGGTGTGAGATTGAGCTCGACTCAATGCCCGACCACGGCAGAAGATAAAGAAGAGATGAGTGTCATCCCTATGCCTCAGCAATAGGATCTATTATGTATGCCATGCTGTGTACCGACTGATGTAAACCTTGCCGTAAGTTTGGTAGGAAGGTACCAAAGTAATCCCGCAAGGAACACCGGACAGCGGTCAAGAATATCTGAAGTACCGAAAAGGACAAAGGACATGTTTCTCGTCTATGGAGGTGACGAAGAGCTCGTCGTAAAGGGTTACATCGATGCTAGCTTCGACACGATCTGGATGACTCTAAGTCACAAACCGGATCGTGTTTATTTTGAATGGTGGGGCGATGGTAGTGCGATTTGCAAGCAAAGCGTCGTGGCGGGATCTACATGTGAAGCGGAGTACATGGCAGCCTCGGAGGCGGTGCATGAAGAAATCTGGGTGAAGGAGTTCATCACCGACCTAGAGTCATACCCAATGCGTCGGGGCCGATCGCACTCTTCGTGACAACACTGGATCTATTGCACTTGCCAAGGAGCCTGGTTTCACAAGAAGACCGAGCACATCAAGCGTCGCTTCAACTCCATTCATGAAAATGTTCAAGATGGAGACATAGATATTTGTAAAGTGCATACGGACCTAAATGTAGCAGATCCGTTGACTAAACCTCTCCCTAGAGCAAAACATGATCAACACCGAATTCCATGGGTGTTCGATTCATCACAATGTAACTAGATGATTGACTCTAGTGCAAGTGGGAGACTGTTGGAAATATGCCCTAGAGGCAATAATAAAATGGTTATTATTATATTTCTTTGTTCATGATAATAGTCTATTATTCATGCTATAATTGTGTTATCCGAAATCGTAATACACGTGTGAATACATAGACCACAACGTGTCCCTAGTGAGCCTCTAGTTGACTAGCTCGTTGATCAACAGATAGTCATGGTTTCTGACTATGGACATTGGATGTCATTGATAACGGATCACATCATTGGGAGAATGATGTGATGGACAAGACCCAATCCTAAGCATAGCTCAAAGATCGTGTAGTTCGTTTAGCTAGACCTTTTCCAAATGTCAAGTATCATTTCCTTAGACCATGAGATTGTGCAACTCCGGATACCGTAGGAGTGCTTTGGGTGTGCCAAGCGTCACAACGTAATCGGGTGACTATAAAGGTACACTACGGTATCTCCGAAAGTGTCATTGGGTTGGCACGAATCGAGATCGGATTTGTCACTCCGTATGACGGAGAGGTATCTCTGGGCCCACTCGGTAATGCATCATCATAATGAGCTCAATGTGACCAAGTGTCCGGTCACGGGATCATGCATTACTGATGCGAGTAAAGTGACTTGCCGAACGAGATTAAGCGAGGTATTTGGATACCGACGATCGAATCTCGGGCATATAACGTCCGATTGATAAAGGGAATTGTATACGGGTTGCTTGAATCCTCGACATCTGGTTCATCCGATGAGATCATCGAGGAGCATGTAGGAGCCAACATGGGTATCCATCCGCTGTTGGTTATTGACGGAGAGGCATCTCGGTCATGTCTACATGTCTCCGAACCCGTAGGGTCTACACACTAAGGTTCGGTGGCGCTAGGGTTGTAGAGATATGAGTATGCAGTAACACGAAAGTTGTTGAGTCCGGATGAGATCTCGGACGTCACGAGGAGTTCGGAATGGTCCGGAGGTAAAGAATTATATATAGGAAGTCAGGTTTGACCAGGGGAAAGTTTGAGGTCACGGTATTGTCTGGGACCACCGGAAGGGTCCTGGTCCACCGGTGGGGCCACCTATCCCGGAGGGCCCCACGGGCTGAAGTGGGAGGAACCAGCCCCTGGTGGGCTGGTGCGCCCCCATGGCCCCCTGCGCCTAGGGTTGGGAAACCCTAGGGGTGGGGCGCCCACCACTGGCTTGGGAAGCCACCCCTGCCGCCCCCTTGGAGATCACATCTCGGGGCGGCGCCCCCCTAGGGGCCTATATAAAGAGGGGGAGGGAGGCAGCCGCACCCATGCTATAGGCGCCTCCTCTCCCTTGCTACACCTCTCCCTCTCGCAGGGCGCTTGGCGAAGCCCTGCCGAGATCGCTGCATCCACCACCACGTCGTCGTGCTGCTGGATCTTCATAAACCTCTCCTTCCCCCTTGCTGGATCAAGAAGGAGGATACGTCTTCCCAACCGTACGTGTGTTGAACGCGGAGGTGCTGTCCGTTCAGCACTAGGATCATCGGTGATTTGGATCACGGCGAGTACGACTCCCTCAACCCCGTTCTCTTGAACGCTTCCGCTCGCGATCTACAAGGGTATGTAGATGCACTCCTCTCTCTCTTTGCTAGATGAACTCATAGATTGATCTTGGTGAAACCGTAGAAAAATTTTATTTTCTGCAACGTTCCCCAACATAATGTAATGCGGGAGATAAGGGTTTGTGATGGGTACTTGGTATGTTGACTTTTGCGCAGACCTCCCCGGCAACGGCGCCAGAAATCCTTCTTGCTACCTCTTGAGCACTGCGTTGGTTTTCCCTTGAAGAGGAAAGGGTGATGCAGCGAAGTAGCGTAAGTATTTCCCTCGGTTTACGAGAACCAAGGTATCAATCCAAGAGGAAGCTACGCATGAGTCCTCGCACCTACACAAAACAAATAAATCCTTGCAACCAACGCGATAAGGGGTTGTCAATCCCTACACGGTCACTTACGAGAGTGAGATCTGATAGATATGATAGGATATTTTTTTTGGTATTTTTGTGATAGAGATGCAAAGTAAAATAAAAGCAAAATAAAAAGCAAAGGAAATAACTAAATATTGGAAGATTAATATGATGAAGATAGACCTGGGGGCCATAGGTTTCACTGGTGGCTTCTCTCATGAGCATAAGTATTTTACGGTGGGTGAACAAATTACTGTTGAGCAATTGACAGAATTGAGCATAGTTATGAGAATGTCTAGGTATGATCATGTATATAGGCATCACGTCCGAGACAAGTAGACCGACTCCTGCCTGCATCTACTACTATTACTCCACACATCAACCGCTATCCAGCATGCATCTAGAGTATTAAGTTCATAAGAATGGAGTAACGCCTTAAGCAAGATGACATGATGTAGAGGGATAATTCATGCAATATGATAAAAACCCCATATTGTTATCCTCGATGGCAACAATACAATACGTGCCTTGCTGCCCCTACTGTCACTGGGAAAGGACACCGCAAGATTGAACCCAAAACTAAGCACTTCTCCCATTGCAAGAAAGATCAATCTAGTAGGCCAAACCAAACTGATAATTCGAAGAGACTTGCAAAGATAACCAATCATACATAAAAGAATTCAGAGAAGATTCAAATATTGTTCATAGATAAACTTGATCATAAACCCACAATTCATCGGTCTCAACAAACACACCGCAAAAGAAGATTACATCGAATAGATCTCCACGAGAGAGGGGGAGAACATTGTATTGAGATCCAAAAAGAGAGAAGAAGCCATCTAGCTCATAACTATGGACCCGAAGGTCTGAGGTAAACTACTCACACTTCATCGGAGAGGATATGGTGTTGATGTAGAAGCCCTCCGTGATCGATGCCCCCTCTGGCGGAGCTCCGGAACAGGCCCCAAGATGGGATCTCGTGGGTACAGAAGGTTGCGGCGGTGGAATTAGGCTTTTGGCTCCGTATATGATCGTTTGAAGTGCGTGAGGTATATATAGGAGGAAGGATGTACGGTGGAGCAACAGGGGCCCACGAGGGTGGAGGCGCATACAGGGGGTAGGCACGCCCCCTACCTCGTGGCCTCCTCCTTTATTTCTTGATGTATGGTCCAAGTCTCCTGGATCTTGTTCGTTCTGAAAATCACGTTCCCGAAGGTTTCATTCCATTTGGACTTCGTTTGATATTCCTTTTCTGCGAAACTTTGAAATAGGCAAAAACAACAATTCTGGGCTGGGCCTCCGGTTAATAGGTTAGTCCCAAAAATAATATAAAAGTGAATAATAAAGCCCAATAATGTCCAAAACAGTAGATAATATAGCATGGAGCAATAAAAAATTATAGATACGTTGGAGACGTATCAGTCCCATATATGATGATGCGCCGATCCGCGATGACTTCGTCCTTCCTATGGACAAGCCGATGGCCATGGTGGAATATGATGCACCCCCCACATGGTTCCATCAAGATGAAGATGATGACCACCATTTGGTCTTTGCCACCTCACCTACACCACTTGAGTGGAATGAACAAGGTAATATAGGTGAAGGTGATGC
This sequence comes from Aegilops longissima, assembly GCA_021605205.1. NCBI lineage: Eukaryota > Viridiplantae > Streptophyta > Magnoliopsida > Poales > Poaceae > Aegilops > Aegilops longissima. The sequence goes on along the minus strand of CM038678.1, from coordinate 236,476,361 downwards.
TCTAGTCCCACTAGTGGACATTCTCGACATTGATTGCTTGCATGATGTTGATCCACCTATTGTCATGCTTCATGCTAGTTCGACTTCCCCATGCGATGATTTACCCATTTATGATGAGTTTGATGATTGCCATGTGGAGTCCGTTAATTGTGATGCCATGTTACATAGGATTTCTTGTGACAATTCTCTAGGCCACATCATGTTTGACAATCCGCTTGACTTGTCATATGCTATGCATGAGATCAATCATATGTCCTATTTGCAATCTCATCGTAGTGACTATGCATATGCCTTTAAAATAAACCCAATTTGCACTTATGGCATAGATGACAAGCCCTTGGTTATTGGCATTTGTTTCTATTGTCATGATATTGATATGCTCCCTTTGCATCATTTATCTCATATGCCATGCCATGACCACCTAGCTTCGGATATGCATTGTTTTGGATGTTCTCCATTTTCTCCATATGATGTTTCCACTATTGCTCATGAGGACACCCCCATAGTTTCCTCATACATTTAGGAGATTTTGATCCATCCTATCCATTGCATGATCCCAATACTTGTGTGCACCATATGCTCCCCATGAATGAAAATGCTATTGATGTGCCATATAATGCTAAATTCGCATCTCAATCATGTTATACATAATATTCTCTCATGATGGATGACATGTTCATATGCCATGTTTCCAACTTCTTTGAGCGATGCTTATCTTGTGCTAACTCTCACGAGCACATACACATCATGATGGATGATGTGTACATTTACCACACACACAATTTCTTTGGTTTATGTCTCTTTTGTGTAGGTACTCATGAATACATGTCAACTTCACAATCCCATGAGTTGACAACACGAGCTCTAGAGAGCAATGAGATCCCATGGATGGTCTTTCCCACCACTCCCTTCACGCAAAGACTTCGCGCATTTCTTCTACATGGCCCTCCCATGGTTATGGGTTATTGTCCATTACATATTATATGCCCATCTTGCCATGTTCACTTTGCATGATATGCGTATTCATATGCCTGTACCATGCATTTGTGACCCATGCTTTGCACTACACATGATGATTGATTCTACTACTTGTATGAGTATTTGCAAGCTTGGTGGAGATATTGCTTGTTCTTGCCATGTTCCATTTATGCCACATTCCTACGGTGATACTATGATCTTGCTTTGTGCTCGTGCTCGCGATATGTCATGTGCATTTCCTATATCTATTATTTTCTCACATGACATGATTGCCATGATCTCCTCTAGTGTGTTGCATCTTCGCTCCACTAGTTTGCACGACTTGATTTCTATGCTTTCTCATGTTGCATCAATTCTTGGATTACTTGCTCCTATCACATGTTTGGTTGCAACAATGTCATTACTTCACATATTCCATGTCCCATTGCTTGTCACATGATTGACTTGATTGCCTCGCACATGTTGCACAATTGCTATCTCATTTGTGTTGAGTGCCACACTATCTTCACCACACCATATGCACATTATGCTTGGATTGTCTTGCACTTGCCCCATGTGTTTAGACATTTCATTTCATTTGGTGTTGTGCATGGCTCTTATGCCTACCAGAGACCGTTCATTGAGAGTCTTATGCATGCTTGCTATGACATTGAGGTAGATGCTTATTCTCTTGTTACACATATTTGCATTACTACCTCACACTTACATGCTTGCCCCATGATATGTTTGCTTGTGCTCGATTGATATGCTTACATGCCATGTCACAATCCTTTGTCACACAATATGCTTTGCATGATGATGGCACTTGTTTGGTGAATCACCTCTTGAATTCTTGGTTTTGCACTAACGCTAACCACATTTGTTTTTCCAAGTGTTTGTTATACTTGATCCTTTTGAAGGAATCACAAGACGGCGTGACACTGGAGAGTGCCCATTTCGAGCTTCAACATGATAAGTGCTTGGTGGTTGTCCACGTATACAAGGCGACGCCCTCTCTTTACCATGGTGATGAAGATCACGATCCGTGGATGGATCTCTCCCAAGGGGGGGAGATGATGTGGAGCATCCCTCGACCATCCCCATGGACGTCACACCACCACCACAAGCACAGAGAGGACCTACGATGAGAGCTCGCGTACGCGCCGTCGAAACCGAGGTCAATTCTTTCCTCTTCGGGCTTCGGTCGGATTCACACGAGAGTCGGAGTCTACCTCAAATGGAAACGTTGTGCATTCTTAGGTACTTCAGAGATGATCGCGAGGTAGCATGGAAGGAACACCAAGTCCACCCGAAGGTTCAGGCACACACGAGGTCTCTCGGGGAGGGAGAAGAGAGGACTGGTCCAGCCAAAGGAGACCGGAGGCCCCTGGACACTCCGGGTGCCCGGACATGGACATCCCCGGGTGCCCGCTCCCCTAGCAGTCGGTCGGCCCCCCTTCCTGGACGCCCCGGGTGCCCGGCCCCGCCGTTGGGCGCTACAGCCATCGCCCCGGGTGCCCGGCCCCTGCTTTGCTGGGAGCTGCTGCCTCCGCCCGGGTACCCGGGCTTGGAACCCCCGGGTGCCCGGCCCCCCTTCCAGCCGGCCCTCGGCCCAGTCTGGGTGCCCAGCCCTTGCTACCCCGGGTGCCCAGCCTCACCTGTGCGCGCGCCTCTGTCCGGTCTGGGTACCCGCGCCACTTTACCCCGGGTGCCCGGATCCCTCCGAATGCCTGCGTGCATATTTGGGTTTTGACCCTTGTATCCCCCTCTCCCTCACAATTCGTCCCTGGGCTATATAAGCTCTTCCCCTAGCTCATTAGAGAGGATAGCAAAGTATATGTGAGATATTGAGAGAGCTTTGCTCATCTTCCTCCTCTTGGAGATCATGACCTCCTAAGGGAGAAGATCCTCTTGTGGATATCAAGGCCTCCTCTTGGAGAAGGATCCCCATCATAGGATTATCAATACCTCTTTCCTCATAGGATCGGGATGAACTAGTTACCTCTTGTATCTTCTTGTGTTGGATTTGGACCTTTGTATCTCTCTTTGTGTGATTGGATCTAGCACATGTGTGATTGGATCTAGTCAATTTGAGTGTTTCCCCTCTCTTGTGTTCTTCGTGTTCTTCGCATTCTTGGGGATTTCCCCTCCAATTCGTGAAAGATCTCCATCCAGGGTTCCACCCCAAAACAGAACCCCAAGTAGGATTCGGCCTACTTGGGGCGCCCCATGGTTGTTGATACGTCTCCAACGTATCTATAATTTATGAAGTATTCATGCTATTATATTATCCATCTTGGATGTTTAATGGGCTTTACTATGCACTTTTATATTATTTTTGGGACTAACCTATTAAACCAAAGCCCGAAGCGGTTTACATTTTTCCCTTGTTTGATGTTTAGCAGAAAAGGAATATCAAGCGAGTCCAAACGGAATGAAACCTTCGGAGAATTATTTTTGGAACGGAAGCAACCCAGAAGACTTGGAGTGTACGTAAGGGAAGCAACGAGGAAGGCACGAGGCAGGGGGGCGCGCCCACCCCCCTGGGCGCACCCTCCACCCTCATGGGCCCCTCGTGGCTCCCCTTACCGACTTCTTTCGCCTATATATATCCATATACCCTAAAAACATCGGGGAACAGAATAGATCGGGAGTTCCGCCGCCGCAAGCCTCTATAACCACCAAAAAACAATCGGGACCCTGTTCCGGCACCCTGCCGGAGGTGGGGATCCCTCACCGGTGGCCATCTTCATCATCCCGGCGCTCTCCATGACGAGGAGGGAGTAGTTCACCCTCGGGGCTGAGGGTATGTACCAGTAGCTATGTGTTTGATCTCTCTCTCTCTCGTGTTCTTGAGGTGATACGATCTTGATGTATCGCGAGCTTTGCTATTATAGTTGGATCTTATGATGTTTCTCCCCCTCTACTCTCTTGTAATGGATTGAGTTTTCCCTTTGAAGTTATCTTATCAGATTGAGTCTTTAAGGATTTGAGAACACTTGATGTATGTCTTGCATGTGCTTATCTGTGGTGACAATGGGATATCACGTGATCCACTTGATGTATGTTTTGGTGATCAGCTTGCGAGTTACATGAACTTATGCATAAGGGTTGGCACACGTTTTCATCTTGACTCTCTGGTAGAAACTTTGGGGCACTCTTTGAGGTTCTATGTGTTGGTTGAATAGATGAATCTGAGATTGTGTGATGCATATCGTATAATCATACCCACAGATACTTGAGGTGATATTGGAGTATCTAGGTGACATTAGGGTTTTGGTTGATTTGTGTCTTAAGGTGTTATTCTAGTGCAAACTCTATGATAGATCGAACGGAAAGAATAGCTTCATGTTATTTTACTACGGACTCTTGAATGGATCGATCCGAAAGGATAACTTTGAGGTGCTTTCGTACCCTATCATAATCTCTTCGTTTGTTCTCCGCTATTAGTGACTTTGGAGTGACTCTTTGTTGCATATTGAGGAATAGTTATATGATCCAATTATGTTATTATTGTTGAGAGAACTTGCACTAGTGAAAGTATGAACCCTAGGCCTTGTTTCCTAGCATTGCAATACCGTTTACGCTCACTTTTATCATTACTTACCTTGTTGTTTTTATATTTTCATATTACAAAAACCTATATCTACTATCCATATTGCACTTGTATCACCATCTCTTTGCCGAACTAGTGCACCTATACAATTTACCATTGTATTGGGTGTGTTGGGGACACAAGAGACTCTTTGTTATTTGGTTGCAGGGTTGTTTGAGAGAGACCATATTCATCCTACGCCTCCCACGGATTGATAAACCTTAGGTCATCCACTTGAGGGAAATTTGCTACTGTCCTACAAACCTCTGCACTTGGAGGCCCAACAACGTCTACAAGAAGAAGGTTGTGTAGTAGACATCAGCTGCTCCCTCTCCCTCCTACCTATATATATGAGGGGGGGGGGGGCGCCTAGAACACACAACAACATCTGTTAGCCGTGTGCGGCACCTCCCTCCACAGATTACACCCTCGCTCGGTCATATTCTCATAGTGCTTAGGCGAAGCCCTACGCGAATCACTTCACCATCACCGTCACCACGCCATCGTGCTGACGGAACTCATCTACTTCCTCGACACTTTGCTGGATCAAGAGTTTGAGGGACGTCATCGAGCTGAACGTGTGCAGAACTCAGAGGTGACGTACGTTCGGTGCTTGATCGGTCGAAACAAGAAGAAGTTTGACTACATCAACCGCGTTGTCAAACGCTTCCGTTTTCGGTCTATGAGGGTACGTAGACATACTCTCCCCCTCTCGTTGCTATGCATCTCCTAGATAGATCTTGCGTGAGCATAGGAATTTTTTTGAAATTGCATGCTTCGTTCCCCAACAAGACCGTTCCGCTTCGAGAATGCTGACTCGACATGATCGGTCTACATAGGTTGTGGAGGAGTCTTGGCATATTTTCTTAAAAAGGAGTCTTGTCATATTGATACAAGTAATCCACAATGTATTTGGGATGCCTTGGGAGGGGTGCATGAGAGATAAAGAGTTGGAGGAAATTTGATTGGTTCGGTTAAAAAACAATTAAAAACCTTGCGAGCTTGGTTAGAGAATGTTTGGGCAAATTCACTTTGTTGGGGACCTAGAAAGGGTGAAAAAGGAGTTGATGTCTAGAATTTCAGAATTGCCATCATAGGAGGAGGTGCCGGAGAAGCAGAGATCAAGGTATCAATGGCTTGCTGAAGGTGATCCTAATACTTATATTTTTCCAGGCCAAGGCGAAGGAGCGATTGTGCACTAGTGAAATTAAATCGTTGAAGAGAGCAGATGGCTGAGTTGTAAAGTTACAACCTGAATTGGAGATGGGGGCGGTCTGTTTTTTATCAGGGACTTTCTACAAAATGAGATGGAACCAACCTGGAGCCGGTAACTAAGTGGGTTGATCAGAAGGTCAATGATGCAATGAAAAACAAACGGTGTGCCCTAATGACTAATGATGAAATTGAGCAAGCTTTGATGATGCTCCCAGATATATCACTAGGCCCCGATGGATTCACAATCAATTTTTACATCCATCATTGGAATGTACTAATATATAATATGTGTGTTTGGAAGTGAGGAATTTATTTGAAGAGGGACAAATGCCTGAGATGGTCAATTCCATGGTGTTAGTGCTTATAGTGGAGTTTATATCAAAGCTTACGGTCTTACGTGCATGCTAGCTTTATGTCGACATCAAAATAGAGAGCTACGATACTGGTCTTATGAGGCCATGCTAGATCCTTGATCAGAGGCCAAGCGTTATGGTATGGTCAAACTGCTAACTCTTTAATTGTGGAGGCCCTTGTTGTCAGGGATGGAATCAAGCTCGCTTGTGATCTAGGTCTTGGCAACATCACGGTAGAAATTGATGCGAGTGAGGTAGTAAAGTTGTGGAGGGGTCGGGATCAGGGTTGAAACTAAAATTGCATCGATTCTCAACGAGATTGAAGAGCTCACCAACAACTTGAATTTGTTTCCAAGTGAACTTCATTGGACACGAGGCTAATGAAGGGGCACATCTTTGTGCCAAGCAGGCTTCTGCTAGTAGAAGATACCTTTGGATCAATTTTATACCTAGTTTCTAGATGTTTATCTGCAAAATGATTCTAAGCCCACTGATTAATTAATGAAATCTCTTGATTAAAAAAAGGGACCATCTTCGCTGGAAAACGTTCATTGGGGGTTGGCATTTGCGAACGTTTTCCATGGCATTTTTTTAGGGGAAAGCCACTTGGTGCACTTTATTAAAATCAATTCAAAGTTACATCGTCCATAATCTCTGAAAGTAAAAAAGCCGGGAGGATTACCATCCCAAATAAAAGTAGAATTTTGATTGAAACTATGTCCAGCAAGGTTGTGCGCCAATCTATTAGCCCCCCTAGGGCAATGAGAAAAGGATACCGCACCAATACAATATGCTTTTTGAAAACAACCAGCCAAAATAGCAGTATAGCAGCTCCAAATCTCGATCACGCCATTGCATACTTGAATAACTTCCAGCTAGTCAGATTCAACAATGACTTGTTGACAGCCAAGTCCTTCAACGAACTCTAGTTCTCACTGAATAGCCATTCCTTTCGCTGTTGTTGCATCAAGGATATGATGCAACAGTCAGGATGCTCCTGCAAGAGCCTCTTTGTGGCTGTTTCAAAGAATTGCTGCCGCTGTAACCGTTCCATCTTCAAAAAGCGGCATCAACATTTAGTTTATAAGAATTGACAGGAGGTTTCACCCACACAACTTTATCCGATTTTTGAACGTTCTTGCCCTGAACAAATTCTCGTGGCTGCCATCATATATACCATGCCCCGAACACCAAAGACTCTCGGAATCCCAACCTACTAAGAACAGACGACTGTCTCGCCGACTGCGTGAGTAATTCTTCAAGGATCACACTACCTGACATGTCAATATGAATGACTTTGCCTATCGTGTCATGTAACCGGAGTTTCTTCCATACTTCTTTTGCTCTTTCACGTGCAAACATCAGATGCCACATATCTTCCGGCCCTTGCTTGCATAGTGGGCATTGAGGTTGTACCTTGATGTGTCCGTTTGCTAAGGTCGACATCCCCGGGACAATACCATGTAAAGCACGCCATGCAATAAATTTCACGTTGCTTGGAATTTGTAACTTTCACAAAATATCCCATACCAAGTTTGCATTCCTAGCTCCTTGGCCATCACCCTGCCTAGTTAGAGCACCAAATTGATGTTCCCATTCAACATAGTAAGCTGATCGGACCGAGAATGGGAACGACTTTGTATACCGCTATGCCACAAAATCTCCAGTCATGTTCGTGCTCAAGGGGATTTTTAAAATTCTTTCCGCATCCACCCAAATAAAATTATCTCTAGTCAGAGCCTCATCCACAGTCATGTATAGGAATCAATTAAATCATCTACATTTTGTAGAAGTCTTTGTCCTTTTACAGTTATTACTTTCCTATTCAGACTGCTAGGCATCCAATGGTCCTCCCATATGTTGATATTTGCTCCAGTACCAACTCTTCATATGTGTCCTCTCGAAGCCCAGCTATTATGCTCCGCCAAGTAAAAGAGGATCCCTTTTTCGGACCCGCTTTCAGTAAATTTCCATCGGGTAATACTTAGCTCTGAGAATAGTTGCACACAAAAAATTTGGTTTTGTGATCAACCTCCAACTTTGCTTTGCTAACATAACGAGACTCTAAACCCCATGCCTCCATTCTTTTTTGGTACACACATTTTCCACCACGTCCACCAATGCATTCTCTTTTATTTTAATGTATCTCCCCACCAAAAGCTAGACATTTCATTTGTTATGAGATTACAAATTTTCTTGGAAATATTAAAAATTGCCATAACAAAAACAGGGAGAGACTGGATAACAACTTTCAATAAAATTTCTTTGACACCCATCGAAAGGAATTCTTCTCGCCAGACCTTCGGTCGCTTTATTGCTCTCCCAAGAAGATGAATAAAACTGTCACTTAGCATGTCAATTCTTCATGGAGAAAACATTTTCTTTTGGAAAACTGCCATCATTTGATCTTGATCAAACAGCTGCGAGGCGTTCGCTGTGAGTTTCTTCCCAGAAAACCTTTGCCGGCTAGCATTATACTCCCTCCGTCCCAAAATAAGTGTCTCAACTGACACTTATTTTGGGACGGAGGGAGTACTACTACCGAGGAAAGAAAAGCATCTGCGTCGCCTTCCTCCCAAAACCCAAATCGAACTCGCGGCCATCTCTCGCCTTCCCAAACCAACAGACTCTGTACGGTCTTCTCGCTCTCGCGCCCCTCCCACAGTTTGTAGCGTGGCTGGCAGCAGCAGGGTGCCTCGCCGGCAGCTCTAATCTTGGCACTGAGCCGTGCCTCCAACGTGTTTGAGTGAATGCGCAGGTGGACGCGCTTGCTTTCTTCCACGCACTAGATCTTGTGAAATTTCCGTCTCCACCTGATTTTGAGATTCGCCGCTGACCATGGCTGACGCCTCCGCCGGCGGCGGTTCCCTGGACGACTACCCAACCATCGACCCAACCTCTTTCGACGTGGTCCTCTGCGGCACCGGCCTCCCGGAGTCCATCCTCGCCGCTGCCTGCGCGGCCGCCGGGAAGACCGTCCTCCACGTCGACCCCGACGCCTTCTACGGCTCCTTCTACTCCTCCATCCCGCTCCCTTCCGTCCCCTCCTTCCTCTCCGCCGACTCCTCCACCCCCTGCCCGTCCTCAACCACAGCCTCCTCCTCCGCCACCGCTGCATACACTGCCGTCGATCTCAAGCGCCGCAGTCTGTACTCGGAGGTTGAGACCTCGGGGACGGTTCCCGAACCGTCCAGGCGCTTCACGGTCGACCTGGTGGGTCCCAGGCTTCTGTACTGCGCCGACGAGGCCGTGGACCTTCTTCTGAGGTCAGGGGGAAGCCACCATGTGGAGTTCAAGAGCGTGGAAGGGGGCAGCCTCATCTACTGGGATGGTGCGCTCTGCCCGGTGCCAGACTCTAGGCAGGCCATCTTCATGGACAGCACACATCGGTCTAAGGAGAAGCTTAATCTTAGGGATAATCTGAAGGAGAAGACCCTCTTGTTCAGATTCTTCAAGCTTGTCCAGTCACACATTGCCGCATCGTCTCCTGGCGATAAGGATGGGGAGGGCGAAGCCTCTGGTAAGATATCCGAGGAGGACTTGGACCTCCCCTTCATCGAATTCCTCAAGAAACAGCAGCTTCAACCCAAGATTAGAGCGTAAGAGCATGCTCAAGTGTTATAGTGTACTCTATTTTTTAGCAATTTGACTGATTTAGGCTTTTGTGTCTTGTTTCTAGGGTTGTGCTATATGCAATTGCCATGGCAGATTATGATCAAGATGCTGCAGACTCATGCGAGAAATTGCTAACAACGAGAGATGGAATCAAGACGCTAGCTCTTTATTCCTCGTCCATTGGGAGGTCACTTTGCTCACTCGATCCTTTTTTGGTACTCTTTTGAGAAGACATATCTTCTATGATGTATATACCTTTGTTGGGTAATCTGTTTAGTCTGGTGTAGCTTAAGAGATGTCTAACATGTGGTGATTTTATATGTGACTTGCTGTGGTCTAAATTTTCTATATGTGCTCATTTTATCTTTAACAGGTTTGCTAATGCCCAAGGTGCTTTCATTTATCCTATGTATGGGCATGGCGAGCTACCGCAAGCTTTCTGTCGCTTTGCTGCTGTTAAGGGTGCCCTATATGTAAGATGTTATTCTCAGCTATGTTATTTTTCTTTTTGATGAATCTTACATATACTACTGGAACATGATGATAGTGATGATGTGGTAGGCCAAGGGTTTAACACCTCTCTGCTGGAATGACCTGCCCTTTTAAACCAGAACACGGCCAATTATATTGTCTTTTTTGTGACTCTTTTAATACTTAGACTCTGGTATATCTCTCTTCTGTCAATCAGGTGTTGAGGATGCCAGTCACAGCCCTTCTTGTGGACCAGGTATGATAAAATTTAAGCTCTATGCTGGACGTGTTCGTGCCAATGTCTGTCTGTCTGATATAGTCAATTGTACAATATAATCTTTCCTTTTTGTTGCTCAGTATTTATATATTTTCATTATAGATTTTACTGTCATCTTCAAATGTGTACCAACAAATTGCAAATCGGCATAGGATTCTATGACACCCACTTGATCCAGCAAAGATAGAGTAGAGAGAGTTGGCAAAATTACCTGCTGCTGCTGCTTCAAGAGGGAAAAGATGCAGTGTTATCATAATTAGATTCTCCTGTACTATCAAAGTCTGGAAAAAGATAAAACAATCTGCAAAATTCATTTTTTTGCATCTTTAGATGGTGAAATTTTGTTGGCAACCACCATGGTTATGCATCTCAGTCCTGAGCTCAACAAGAACAGTTCTGCCAAAGTGTTTGTCCAATCTGCAAAGCAGTCAGGGAGAGCCTGATTTCAAGTACATGCAAGGGATATTTTTTTCCTCTCAGGATAAGAATGCTACTGACTCATTTTATATATTTGAACACATTAGGTCGATTCCCAGAATCAGTAGATCAGCGATCATTTTCAATGTTTATTTGCCTCTGAGTGATGTTGCATGCTTTAGTTAGGGATCTGCACGATCAATTTTGTAATCTGTGAATAGCACCCAACAATCAACATTCTCTTGATCAGGAAAAGAAGCGTTATATAGGCACCAGATTGGCTTCTGGTCAGGATATTTTGTGCCAGCAGTTGATACTAGGTCCCTCATACAAAATTCCTTCATTGGACATGCCATCTGATGCTTCAGACTCAAACTTGACGAGAAAAGTTGCCAGGGGAGTATGCATAATCAGCAGCTCCATAAAAGAGGCTTCATCAAATGTTCTGGTTGTTTTCCCCCCAAAATGTGAGGACAGTTATTTCTCCTCTGTTAATGTTTGTATTGCTTGAATAAGTGATTTGCTTCTCATTTGTTTCCTTCATTTTAGCATTACAAGAGCAGCAAGCTACAGCTGTTCGGGCGCTTCAGCTGAGCAGCAATGTAGCAGTATGCCCTCCTGGAATGTAAGTTACGTATGCAGTGTTAGTGTTTACTTTTCTGCATCTGACATAGGAACAACTGCATTTGAAATTGTCACCATATAGGCAGGCAACTTTGCTTACAAGCTGATCTCCACCTTGCAGGTTCATGGTATATCTGTCTACTCCCTGTACCGATGCCTTTACGGGAAAGCAGTACATAAACAAGGCTATGGAGGTTCTTTTCAGTACTCAGACTTCAGATGATTCAGAAGGCCATTTGGAGACAACCAGCAAAAACATCGAGGATACAAAGCCAGTGCTAATCTGGAGTTGTGTGTATGTTCAAGAGATCACACAGGTGCATTTATTTGATCATTTTCAATGCTAGTAAAAATATGTGCTGTTAAGATGTCATATACTGTATGTATTTGTATTAAGACATCCATTGTCCTGTCTTCCACTATCAGGGAACATCTGGTACTGTATTGTCATGCCCCATGCCTGATGAAAACCTGGACTACAGAGATATATTGGAATCAACGAAACAGGTATTGCGTTCATTATGTGTTGGTAAATTTTGTTCTCATTTCTGTACTTGCAGGAGATACAGGCCAGGATTCTGGCTCATCATGGAAGCTTCAGAACTGAATTGTACATGTCAATAGCGAGTGCTTCATTACGGTGTTTGCATTGAAGAAAGAGTAACTATAGTATACCTATATAGTGCTGGAGTGAATTCGTCTAGTTCTTGTTAATTTCGTTGTGTCTGATGTACGTTTGGAGATTAGTTCTTCATTTACTTGATAATGTCTCTAGCTCTGTCGAGCATAATGAGATGTGAACACAGAAAAGGCACATGCAACTATCTGCCCTTCATCTTATAAATTCCTTTCATTGTTTTTCTTGCAGTTATTCACAGATACTTATCCTGATGAAGAATTCCTGCCTAGAAACGCAGCTCCTAAATATGCCGATGATGACTCTGATCTTGCAGAGTAGAAACATGTTTGCAGAGGTAATAACATCCCTGCATGTGGAACTTGTACTGTTTTCTCATTTTATTGTTACATGTGAAGATATCAAAATCATTGCACATGGAGCTGTACATTTACTCATAGTTATCTCAGTGTGCTTGAAAATGTTATAACATTTACACATCGGACTTTGCACTGTTTGCTCATAACCTCATTACATTTTGAAATGTGAACAACTGTGAATTTGCACGATCAAAACTTTTGAAACAGTTTTCTCCAGACCTGCTTGGATCCTGAATGAGAAAAGATGGGTTAACAAAAGAAATGCCAGGGAAGCTCCACTATCAATTTTTTTTATAGAACACCAAAATATGTTGCTGTTGAAGCATCTATTTAAATATTGGTCACATTCTCTCCGGAAAGTACATATGGTGCCAAATAACCCAAAATATCGAATAACAAAGAGTTAAATATATCTCAATTTCGTTAGGACAATGTATGGTGATAGATGATGTGACATGGCTTTCGTTTTGAAGTTCACGTGCTCTGGTAATTCCCAGTTTGGCTTGGTCAAGGTGCACCATTGGTTACAATGTTCTTGTGAACACTATCATACTGGCTCACCTCACAAAAAAATAATCTTGTCCTGAGTAGGTTGTTATTTTCTGCAGGGTTAGTTTTTTTCTGGACAAAAATTCCACAGAAGATACATGAAGGCATTTTAGATACATCGCACCAACATGGATGATCTGCTCAGTGAGCGAGACCACAGACAACGTTGATGGTTGTATGGCTTGTTGCAGTACCTGTAGTTGTTACTGCACAAGCTACATGTGGCGCCTTTCATTTGTTGCACTGGTTCTTGCTACATGTGGCGCCTTTCATTTGTTGCACTGGTTCTTGCTACATGTGGCGCCTTTCATTTGTTGCACTGGTTCTTTGTACGAGTGAAACAGAGTAATAAAATTGAGTTTAAACTACTGGTCTGATGCATCCACGGAGTCTGTTACCATAACTATCCTTGGAGTCGAAACAAGGATAACTTCGAGGGCACCGGCCTTGTGTTGTGCGGGTGATGAGCGGGTGATGAGCTTGCTGTCGATGTATCATCAGCGCATGTCGATCACTGCAATTGGTGCTGGGATCTTGTGGAGTGCATGCCTCTTCACCTTTGCTGGAAAGTCCTGGGTCTGCTCCTCCCATAGCAGTCACGACTTATGCTGTCTGGCGGAGGTGGAGGGCGGCATGTTGGTGGAGCGGGGCCTCCCCTTGGTATGTGTTTGTGTGTTGGTGTCTGTTGCAGCGTTTGACATGTTGTCGACACGGGAGTGGGGTTTGGCCTTGTTGAGTTTTGATGTTTGGAGTGGGCTTGACCCTTGATAGATGTATTGGGTTTTGCTTGGTTTTCTGTAATTAACTAGGCAACAATCTTCTTAATTAATAGAACTGGTAAAGCTTTTGCCCGTGTTTAAATATTTCGAAAGATCGCCCAACGGAACATTATAAAAGGCTGTACACCATAGGACATTGATCTCGTACCCTGCATAAATATCAACATAATGAAACAGTGAGATTTTGTTAGAAGAACATAAACACTATGTATTTAATAAGTTTGCTTCAAAACCAAACACGTTCCACACCCGTTTCATCTGGTTTTCATGGTGCATTATAGAGTATGCCATCTACCATCAAGTCCACATGGTATTTTGGTTTGGTATCTATAATCATCTAATTCCCTATGCTTCCTAATTTGGAGCCCTCTCGTTCAGTTGAGGTGTTCAATTTTGGATTTCGTTTGTTTTGACAAGGTCAACTATTTCTCAACGAGCTTTCTCATTCAGTTGAGGTACTATTCAATTTTTGATTTGATCCATGATCTTGGTTGGTCAACGATTTTTCAAATTAATCGGCAAAACCTACCTATAACAACACATTGGTCCTGTGCGCCCTCTCACCATCTAAACAAAGAAGCGCCGACATGTGACATTGTAGAATAGAAACAATATCAGTACATGTGGTCATCAAAGCAAAAAACCTTCCTCGCATAAGTATAGGTTGATTAGCAGATAACAAAAAATAAAGTTAAATACATTGGAGGTGCCTCAACTTGTCATGTACGGCCAATTTAGTGCCTAAAGTTGCAAAATACATAAAATTGATGCTTAAACTTGTCTGGTTGTGCAAATACGGTGGCTCCATCCATATCTAGACATACGTCTAGCCTGTGTTGCATGCCAACGCGGCAGTGGCCCACTTGTAAGTGGCTGACAGCGGGGAATGCGCTAGGTGGCCGGCGCATGAGGATTTTTTTAGAAAACTCCCTCATGTTTTATTTGATCACGTATGAAAACATGAAAAATTAGAGAAAAAATTGTGTGAGGCAGGATTGATCGTGAGACCTCGTGATAGCAGATTGTAGTGCACTCCCAGGTTGTCTACGAGGACATACTCTACTCATCTAAAATTAACAAGGTCGAACTATATATGTTGCATTGCTATGCGAAAGGTAGCATTGGAGCAGGGACACATTGTGTCGCTTGTTTTGAAGTTCAAAGAAATGGACTTTTACAGCTAAAAAAATTCTGAATTTTTTTGCGCATGCACACATAGAAGTGTAATATAATTTTTTGAAGTTGTACTAACTCTGTACTAAACTAGCTTCAATTAATATGGATCCGATGGAGTAATAATAAATTAAAACGGCCATAAACTTAAAGAAAGTTTTAGTGCATTTGGAAAAAGTTCATCACGTTTTTGGAAAATGTTTCATTTGTATTAAAAATTTGTAACGTGCTTTTTAAAAATGTCCATCTTTCATTATAAAATTCACAATGTGTATTAAAATTTATTCTGTAACATGTTAAATAATTGCATTAAAAGTTCAACAAAATAATTTTTAATGCATGTTGAATAGTTTACAAATACTATGTTGTCAATTTGTTAATAATTGGTTATTTTAGAAATACAATGAAGATGAACAATGATTGTGTGTGTGCTTGTTGTCCAGAATGAACATACATAAATTTATAAAACAATTTCTAATATAGGTTCAACTATTTAAAGCCCCAGAAATTTTGAAAAAGTTCATGCCTACCTCTTCAAAGTACACAATAATGAAACAAAAAAGATTTAAAATATAGAATAATTGCATGTTGTATTTTTGTATGCGAAAAATTATGTGTCATGAAACAAAGCAAGAACTTGGACAAAATAAAACTGATAGATAATGCATTAGGAAAATTGCAGAGCGATACATGAAAAGTGTCTATATAGCTTTCTAGCTTAGAGCAACTCTAGCAGACCCCACATCCCACCGGCCCGCAAAACGCGTTTGCAGTTCACACAAAATGGCCTTTGCGGGCCGGCGCGGACGGCCATAGATGCAGACCCCTCAAACGGACCCGTAGAATATGCTTTTTTACGGGTCGGCTTTGCGGGGTCTGCTCTTTGCGCCGCTGCATCCCGCATCTCATCGGCCCGCAAATATCAAATCCAACATAATACAACAATCGAAAGCAAAATTAAATTATTCAAATCAAACATAATACAATAATCATCCACATTACAAATAATTATTCAAATCACATACAAAACTTGTCATGAATACAAATACAAATGAATACAAAAATGAGTCACTGTCCAGCCCTTTGCTAATGGTGCTCAATGAGATCCTCCTGAAGTTGAAAGTGTGTGTTTGCATTTTCAATCTTCTTGTATGTCTGAAGAAAAGCTCTAATGCGGTTAGGGTCTCTAGTTGGTTTGACACGGCTACCCACATTGTCGTAGAAGAATTCCAAGTTCATTCCTCTCTCGTCTTCAAGAATCATATTGTGCAGGATAACACAACATGTCATGATATTTTTCAAGGTTTTCTTATCCCAAAAACGAGCAGGACCGCGGACAATGGCAAACCTAGATTGCAAAACACCGAATGCTCTTTCAATGTCTTTTCGGGCTGCCTCTTGCACCCTTGCAAATTCACATTGTTTTTTAGTTTTGGGTTCTTTGATGCTTTTGGCAAATGTGCACCAAGGAGGGTATATACCATGTGACGCCCGGATAATTAAGCTACAGTAATTCCTTGCTAATGATGCCATGTCACCACGGTTACTGTTGTTAACCTCACGTTAGTTCAAAACGGATTCAAAATTCAAGTTCAAATTAATAATAACAATAAAAGTTTCAAAAAAATAAAACAAAAATGTTCGGTGGTTGCCGAATATTACAAAGGTAATTATGATGTAACAAACCCATTTTTATAAAGTGCCTAAGTAATTTAAAATGATTTAAAACAGAAAAGAAAATAAATAAGAAAGAAAATACAAAAGAGAAAACAAACAAAAAAAAGAAGAAGAAAAGGAAAAGGACCCCCCGGGCCAGCCGACCCAACAGGCCGGCCCATTCGGCCACACAGACCGGCCCACCCCACAACCCCCTGGCCTATATGGCCTCACACCTGAAACCCTAGCCCCCAAGCACCACTCCCCCGTCGCCCCCCACGCGCTCCCCCACGTTCCCCTTCTTGCTCCTAGCTCCTTCCCCCCCTCCCCCACGAACGGATCTGGATCGGGGGGCAACCGACGCCCCCGACCCCCCCGCTGCCGTCGCGCACCATGGTGCCTCCGCCCTCGTCGCCGAACCCCGACGCCGCCCGGTTCTGCCCCGCCGTCGCCGAGAGCCGCCCCATCCCCGTCGCCACGCCGGACGCCCCGACCTCGCCGACGGACGCCGCTCGCCGGAGCCGCTCCACGTCGCCTCGCCTCCTCATCGGCTCCGTCAAGCCTCGCCAGACGTCCTCATCCGCTCCGTCGTCGGACCACCCCAACCTTCCCCGAGCCCGCTGCCCGTGCCCTACTCCCCCCCTGTGAGCTCCCCCTCTCCTCGTCCGTCGCCGCGGTCACCGCTTTCTGCGCCGCCCACAGCCATCGCCTCAGACGCGCTCGCCCGCGTGCTCACCATGCCTCGTCTCGCCTGCGTGCCGTCGCGCCGAGCCGCACCATGATGCTTCTCCTTCGGGCCTTCCAGACTTTTCAGTAGCCCACCACCACACCCCTCTTTGCCTCCGACGCGACCACCACAGCCCCCCCTTGCACGGTCCCGCGCTCGCATCAGCCGCTCACCGTGCCTACCTCCGGCCGCCGGCGCCCGTTGCCGCACCACCCTGCTCCGGCCCGTCGTGGCCGGTGCTCCCCTTCCCTGGTGGGATCTGGTGTGCGGGCACCCCTTCGCCCGCACCCGTTAGCCCACACCCACTAAGGCCCCTAGGGCCAATGACATGTGGGGCCTATCCCCTGAAACGTTAAAAAAAGGAAATAAATTAATAAATAAAATAAATAATAATTAAAATGTTAATTAAATTAATTAATTAAAGGATTAATTAACTTAATTAATTCAAATTAGATTAACCTAATCATTTAGTTAAAGCTAATTAACCCTGATTAATTACTATGAGACTGACATGCGGGACCCACACGTCAGTTGACCAGTCAACGCCTCATTGATCACTGGCGGCAACATGCACTGCTTTCAGATAATTTTGAATTTACATAATTAAATAAATCCTAAAAATGAATTAAATCTTTTAAAATTAATATAAAATAAACCGTAGCTCGGATGGAAAAACTTTGTACATGAAAGTTACTCGAGCGGCGAGGCGAATCCGGATCGCAGCCGTTCGTCCACCACCACACATCCCTAGCATAGCAAACACACAACTTTCCCCCCGGTTCATCATCCGAAACACGGAACACCGGGATACTTTCCTGATGTTTCCCCCTTCACCGGTATCACCTCATACCGCGTTAGAACACGTCTAGCTCGCTTGTTGTCTGTTATGCACTTGCTTGCTATGTATTTACTGTTTCTCCCCTCTTCTCTCGGTAGACCCCATGGCGATCTTGATGCCCTGTGGTGCGACTCGTCACCGACGACCCCTCCTTCTTGTCGAGCAACCAGGCAAGCCCCCCCCTTGATCACGGATATCGCCTATTCTACTCTATCTGCTTGCATTAGAGTAGTGTAGCATATTCTTGCTTTCCTTTATACCTATCTGATGCATAGCTTTGTCCTTGCTACTCTCTTTGTTACCTTTACGCAATCCTACATGCTTAGTATAGGATGCTAGTATTCCATCTGTGGCCCTACATTCTTGTCCGTCTGTTTGTGCTATACTATCGGGCCGTGATCACTCGGGAGGTGATCACGGGTATATCTATACATGATACATGTGGTGACTAAAGGCAGGTCGGCTCGTAGGAGTACCCATGAGTGGATCTTTGTGGCGGAGCTGACAGGCAGGTTGAGACCATCTAGGAGAGAGGGGGGCCTGGCCCAGTTCGGCGTTCACGAATACTTAACACGCTTAACGAGATCTTGGTATTTGATCTGAGTTGGGTCGTTGACCTTATACGCACTAACCGCCATGTGGGACAAGATATGGGCAACCGGCGTCGTGGTATCGGCCGGCACTTCGTGGCGTCGACAAGCGGCGGCGCGCGCCGGATTGGTGGAACGCACGCTAGGCTAGGTCGCTTCGGCGCGTTATAGCGTGCGGGTGTGCTAAGGCGATGGGCCCGGACCCTGTCGCTTAGGTTTAGACCGGCGTCTTGACCTCTGTTGTGCCTAGGTGGGGCTGCAGCGTGTTGTTCTTCAGCGGCGGGCATGACCCGAAAAGTGTGTCCGGCCAAATGGGATCGAGCGTGTCGGGTAATGTGGTGCACCCCTACAGGGAAGTTAATCTATTCGAATAGCCATGATCTTTGGTAACAGGACGACTTGGAGTTGTACCTTGACCTTATGACAACTAGAACCGGATACTTAATAAAGCACACCCTTCCAAGTGCCAGATACAACCCGGTGGTCACTCTCTATCAGGGTTACGAGGAGGGATCGGCGGGTAGGATTATGCTATGCGATGCTACTTGGAGGACTTGATCTACTCTACGCTACATCTTTGCAAAGGCGGAGGCTGCGAAGCGTAGTCTTGACGGATTAGCTATCCCTCTTATTCGGCATTCTGCAGATTCAGTCCTTGATATGGCCCTTTACATATATCCATACATATGTAGTGTAGCTCCTTGCTTGCAGTACTTTGGATGAGTACTCACGGTTGCCTTGTTCCCCTTTTTCCCTTTCTTTGCCGGTTCTGCGACGGACAATGGAGCCAGGGGCGAGCGCCACCGTCGATGGCGACCACTACTTGGGGCGCCTACTACTACGTGCAGCCAGCAGACGGCGACCGGGAGTAGTTAGGAGGATCCTGGCGGGAGGCCTGCGCCTCTTCGATCTGTATCGGTTTGTGCTAGCCATCTTATGGCGGGCTTGTTTAACTTATGTCCGTACTCATATATTGTTGTTTCCGCTGACTCGTCTATGATTGAGCACTTGTATTCGAGCCCTCGAGGCCCCGGCTTGTATTATGATGCTTGTATGACTTATTTATGTTTTAGATTTGTGTTGTGATATCTTCCGTGAGTCCACGATCTTGATCGTACACATTTGCGTGCATGATTAGTGTACGATTGAATCGAGGCGTCTGAAGTTGGTATCGAGCCATTGCTGTAGGAATCCCCTTTCCAACTCCTTGGCGAAGTCGAGTCTAGGCGTTGCAAAACTTTTACTAACATGGCTGTGTGTCTTACGGGCTGCGTCGCCATTGGGTGGTATTAGGATCTTTTACTCCTCGTCTATACTCGGGACTCGATCTCTCTTCTATTCGGGTTAAATGATTTTGCTAAAATCTAACATTAGGATCTCGTTGTCACTTTCACCCGGAGAGCCCTTATTATTGATGATCGTGTCTTTGCACCGAAGACCCGAAGATACTCTCATTTGTTAACCCGAGAACTTGTGTTCATCGCGTTTGCAATCCCCTTCCACCGTCAACCCTTATGGATAACTACTTGTAGTTGTTATTCTTACATTCATCCCAGTTGGTCTTGTTATTACAAGATACCCGAAACACTAAATCGTTGTTTGATAATCCTTTGAGCTTCTTGCCTCATTGTTCATTGACACTGAATACCCCTCTTGTTAATTCTCGCACTTGTTGAGTATCCGCTCATCCCCAGCTTGTTCATGTGTTACACAAAAGTCTTGAAATACCATTCGATCTTCCAAAATCCTCCGCAACCTATTGCTCTGGAATTTCTTGTTTGCTTTCATTATGATTAATCCCATAAGTATAGTAATCTTATTGGCATCCTTTGTCACCATCATTTTTGAGTCCATTGATTTCAATACGTTGTGAATGTTCACAATCATCGATCGAATCCTAGGATTATCTTTCCGTCCCACGCGTCATTTTGAACATGAGCTGGTTCTCGACCTAACTATCGTAAATCGATTGTGCCTCTGGTATATTCAATTGATCCATCCTTGATCAAAGCGCACCTTCGATCCTTTGTTTTAAATCATAATTCCTTTGCATTTAAGCTTTGAATTATTCAGATGATACCATAACTTGTTGCATTTGCATTCCCTCCTCTTACGGTTGAGTATCGATACTCACATCAGATCCTTTGTGGACCATCAAGTCCTTTGTTGGATTATTATCCGACAGTGTCCTTCACATTTGATCACTTTGTGAGTTCTTCCCCTGATACATAATGCCTTTGTTAAGTTGTATCCTACGTTTGGCCAACCATACTCTGCTTTCGGGCTTGTGTTATTTACTCTTGAAACTTGTGGTATATGTTTCTAATAAGCCACTATGGGTTGAACATGTGCCTTCTCTAGACCGTGTGAACCCGAAAGTTTTCATGAGTCATACTCTTCTGGTGCTTCGCCAGATAAAATTTCAATCTTTAACGTAATCGAGCGAGAAGTGGATGAAAGGTTATGCATTGGAGAAGTGGGAGTCGACCATGAACTTTGTGTTCATGCCCATGGACCGATGTACATCTTCTCATCGAAGCTTCTTTTAAAATTAATTATTCCTTGATATAAGTTCATCTTATATCCGGTGCAACCTTTACAATCGACCATGTTCTCCTTTAAATACCATTTTCGATGCAAGTGTAAGCACTTGTCTTACGTGGATCAATACCCGGTACAACCTCTACTTTGATGCGTAGTCGAGTATTACCCCTGGTATCTCGAGATTATCTTGGGCTGCATAACTTCCTATGAGTTCTTCATCAAGTACTACATTCTCATTGATTACAATTTTTCATGGGCTCTGAGTTATTAAACACTCAAAGACACCGATAACTAAACCGAGTCTGCACTACGGTTCAACGACACTTGATAATCTTCTTTATGTATGAGTTTGTAACCGATCACGCCATTCCTAGCCTGTTTGGCTATATCCTTGTCATGCTGATTTTAATTGTGCTACCTGGTCCTTATCCCAGGAGCACAAATTTCGACGATGAGCTAAGCTTATGTCGATCTTCCTCGTCATATCATTTCACCTTGAACAACAAGCTTGGTTTAGAGTTTGTGTCGTACCCGTGGTTCCAATAAACTTGCGCTTCATCATTCCTTTGACTTGAGGTCATCGTTGTTCGATTACATCTTCATGAAACCTCTCGACAAATGTGTCGTAATCATCATCTACATTCGAGCTCTTACGGGATATCAATCGAATTCGTGATGAGAAATACCATCCTTGCCCCTCGATGATTGTGTTATCATCGATTTACATTCTTGCCTTCCCCAACACAAACTTGTTCATGTTTTGTGTTATACCTTGAGTTCCTTGCTATCCAGCCTTTGTTCTTCTTTATCTTGGAGTATTACCATCTTTTATGTCAAGAATGTTACGAGATTTGTTCCACCTCTTGAGAGTTCTTGGTATAGTGATACTTCTCACCATCACCATTCTTTCATGGTCCTCGTGTTGATTCCAACCGGGTACCAACAAGTGAACAGTGCTGTTTGGATCCTGCACTTCTAGCAACCCTATTGCTTTGAAGTTAATGGTCGGCCGTTCATTCTTAGTCTATTGATTATTGAATCACCATTCCGACATTGGTCGTGCAACCCAACCCATATTCGGGTGCACCTTTCAACCAATGTTTAAATTGTGTATGTTTTTCCTTGAGCATACATCATTATACCATTTGATCTGACAAATGTTATTTCCTTGTTCACATAATTGTGGAAATCCATCTTTTGGAAATCTCTATGAGTTGTTCTTTGAGCATCAGCCACCTCCTCATCCTCTCCTTAGTTTAATGATGAACTCTTGTTTGAACTCACTCCCATAGTTCATTTCCGAGAATCATGCAATGTCATTTCGCGATTTGTGTTGCACCTTTTCTTCTCGGGCATCCACGAGTGCGAGGTATCTTGACACCAATCGGGTCTGAATCTCGATCGATATGATGGTTGGAACATGTTTCCAAGAGTTATAACAATGGTCTTTATTAGTGTTTAGCACACTGGCGGAGGCCCTATTATTATAGATTCCTTTTCAAAAGGTTATCCATTCTTCCATGAGGAAATTGTAAGACTTATCCTATAAGTTGTTTCCGATGAATCCTTTGTGTATCCAGTCGACCTTTTGCTTGAAGACCATGTCAATGCTATCCTAAAGCATGTCTATGGTACTCGATTTTCAACAGAACATTTGAAGCCCAATGATAAATGTTTCCTGCTCAATTATCAAACACCGCTGTATGGGTAATGTAATGAAAATTCCTTCCCCTACCTAAAGAGTTTTCTACATTATATACTGTCTTGGATATCATACTCTGCTTGTCCTTGGGAAGGATATACCCCTGAAATATGTGTTTAAACACATTTTTCCTTTCCATTGTTTTGTTTAAACTGATAATCGTATTTTCCTTCCATTGGTTGGTTTAACGTTTCTTGTGACCTATATGATCTAAGTAGTAATATTCTCCTGCTTATGTAAACACCTCGGTGTACAACTCTGTCAGCAAGACCCTGTTACCATTATTGATGACATTTCGGTAACCATCGGTGGACGAGAACTTTGCCTATTGGTCCACCTCGTTCAACGAGCAGGAAAATGGTTTTCTTCGTCCCTCGCCCTTGGTATCGACGTTGTTGCCACATAATCGACAGGCTACCCTCTGACATGCCTTTCTTGCATGACCATGTAAGATGTCAACGTCCTTTCTCGTTTAACCCACTTGGTGGGCCCATAACCTGAGCCCACATGATCGAAACCTGACTCTCCTATACACCCCTATTTCCAAAGTTATTCCTCACGCTTGGCCGTATGTAATTCACGAGCCACCTTCCGTGTGATCCTCAATTCGGTATTAAACACAATACTTATTCCCGATTGCTTTGAGCCCCTTTCACGCCCTGTTTCAGGCATCGAACGGTTGCCTGCTTGCTCGAAACTTCCCATGAGACCTCATTACTTGCTCTCGACATTTTCTTAAGTATCAATTCGAGAGTTACTTTCCGCCACCTTCCCCGATGTTATCTACCAGATAAGCAACATCAGAAGCGACCGTTCTTTGAATACTCCTTATCCTTTCATAAATGCGATGGAGTTCACGAAGAAAGGATGCCTACTTCATCATGATGACCTAAACTAGAGAATGAAGACATCAACGTAATGGATTGACCTCTTCAAGAAAAGCAACCAAGACCGAGGAGATTCGTTAGAATTACCTAACTAGACCCTTTCCCCCTTACTCCGGTCCTAAATCTGGGACAAGATTTCTTGTAGTGGAGGAGAATTGTGGCCTTGGATAATTAAGCTATAGTAATTCCTGCTAATGATGCCACGTCACCACGGTTCTCGTTGTTAACCTCACGTTAGTTCAAAACAGATTCACAATTCAAGTTCAAATTAATGATAACAATAAAAGTTTCAAAAAATAAAACAAAAATGTTAAATGGTTGCCCAATATTACAAAGGTAATTATGGTGCAACAAACCCATTTTATAAAGTGCCTAAGTAATTTAAAATGATTTAAAACAGAAAAGAAAATAAATAAAAGAAAGAAAATACAAAGAAAACAAACAAAAAAAGAAGAAGAAAAGGAAAAGGACCCCCAGCCACCGACCCAACAGTCCGCCCATTCGCCACAGACCGCCCACCCCACAACCCCCGCCTATATGGCCTCACACCAAAACCCTAGCCCCCACGCACCACCCCCCGCCGCCTCCCACGCTCCCCCACGTTCCCTCTTGCTCCTCGCTCCTGCCCCCACGAACAGATCTGGATCGGGGCAACCAACACCGACCCCATTGCCGTCGCGCACCATGGCGCCTCCGCCTCGTCGCGAACCCCGACGCCGTCCGGTTTCGCCTCGCCGCCGCCGAGCCGCCCCATCCCCGTCGCCACGCCGGACGCCCGACCTCGCCGACGGACGCCGCTCGCCGGAGCCGCTCCACGTCGCCTCGCCTCCTCATCGGCTCCGTCAAGCCTCGCCGGACGTCCTCATCCGCTCCGTCGTCGGACCACCCCAACCTTCCCCGAGCCCGCTGCCTGCCCTACTCCCTCTCCTGAGCTCCCCTCTCCTCGTCCATCGCCCGCGGTCACCGCTTTCTGCGCGCCCACAGCCATCGCCTGACGCTGCGCCGCCCGTGCTCACCGCGGCCTCGTCTTCCCCGGCGTGCGATCGCGCGAGCCGCACCATGATGCTTCTCCTTCCGTGGCGGCTTCACTTTGCCGTGGCCCGCACCATCGCAGCCCCCTGCTGCCTCCGACGCGACCACCACAGCCCCCCCTTGCATGGTCCCCCGCTCGCATCAGCCGCTCACCGTGCCTACCTCCGGCCGCCGGCACCCGTTGCCGCACCACCCTGCTCCGGCCCGTCGTGGCCGTTTCTCCCCTTCGTTGGTGGGATCTGGTGTGCGGGAACCCCTTCGCCCGCACCCGTTAGCCCACACCCACTAAGGCCCCTAGGGCCAATGACATGTGGGGCCTATCCCCTGAAACGTTAAAAAAGGAAATAAATTAATAAATAGAATAAATAACAATTAAAATGTTAATTAAATTAATTAATTAAAGGATTAATTAACTTAATCAATTCAAATTAGATTAACCTAATCATTTAGTTATAGCTAATTAACCCTAATTAATTACTATGAGACTGACATGCGGGACCCACACGTCAGTTGACCAGTCAACGCCTCTGTTGACTCACGGCGTCATCTTGGCGTCGGCATGCCTTGCTACGGATAATGTTGAATTTAAATAATTAAATAAATCCTAAAATGAAATAAATCTTTTAAAATTAATATAAAATAAACCGTAGCTCGGATGGAAAAACTTTGTACATGAAATTACTCAGAACGACGAGACGAATCCGGATACGCAGCCCGTTCGTCCACCACACATTCCTAGCATAGAAAACACACAACTTTCCCCCTCCAGTTCATCTGTCCGAAAACACGGAACACTGGGGATACTTTCCGGATGTTTCCCCTTCACCGGTATCACCTCATACCGCGTTAGAACACGTCTAGCTCGCTTGTTGTCTGTTATGCACTTGCTTGCTATGTATTTACTGTTTCTTCCCCTCTTCTCTCCGTAGACCCCATGACGATCTTTGATGCCCCTGTGGTCGACTCGTCACCGACGACCCTCCTTCTTGTCTCGAGCAACCGGCAAGCAAGCCCCCGATCACGGATATCGCCTATTCTACTCTATCTGCTTGCATTAGAGTAGTGTAGCATGTTCTTGCTTTCGTTATACCTATCCCGATGCATAGCCTGTCCTTGCTACTCTTTGTTGTTACCTTTACGCAATCCTACATGCTTAGTATAGGATGCTAGTATTCCATCTGTGGCCCTACATTCTTGTCCGTCTGCATGTGCTATACTATCGGGCCGTGATCACTCGTGAGGTGATCACGGTATATACTATACTTATACATGATACATGTGGTGACTAAAGACGGTCGGCTCGTAGGAGTACCATGAGTGGATCTTTATGGCGGGCGACAGGCAGGTTGAGACCACCTAGGAGAGAGGTGGGCCTGGCCCTGTTCGGCGTTCGCGGATACTTAATACGCTTAACGAGATCTTGGTATTTGATCTGAGTTGGGTCGTTGACCTTATACGCACTAACCGCCACGTGGGACAAGATATGGGCAACCGGCGTCGTGGTTTCAGCCGAAGCACTTCGTGACGTCGAAGAATCGAAGCGGCGCGCCAGATTGGATCGAACGCACTTTGCTAGGCTAGGTCGCTTCGGCCGCGTTCATAACGTGCGGGTGTGCTAAGGCGATGGGCCCAAACCCACATGCCCTTAGGTTTAGACCGGCGTCTTGACCTCTCTGTTGTGCCTAGGTGGGGCTGCAACGTGTTGATCTTCCGCGGCGGGCATGACCCGAAAAAGTGTGTCCGCCAAATGGGATCGATCGTGTCGGAAATGTGGTGCACCCTGCAGGAAGTCAATCTATTGAATAGCCGTGATCTTGATGCAGGGGCGACTTGGAGTTGTACCTTGACCTTATGACAACTAGAATCGGATACTTAATAAAACACACCCTTCCAAGTGCGGATACAACCTCGATGGTCGCTCTCTATCGAGTTACGAGGAGGATCGACGGGTAGGATTATGCTATGCGATGCTACTTGGAGGACTTGATCTACTCTACGCTACATGTTGCAAGGCGGAGGCTGCGAAGCGTAGTCTTCGACGTGATTAGCTATCCCCTCTTATTCGGCATCCTGCAGTTCGGTCCACCGATATGGCCCTTTACACATATATCCATGCATATGTAGTGTAGCTCCTTGCTTGCGAGTACTTTGGATGAGTACTCACGGTTGCCTTGTTCCCCTTTTCCCCTTTCTTTACCCGTTGTGCGACGCACGATGGAGCCCAGAGCGACGCCACCGTCGATGGCGACCACTACACTGGAGGCGCCTACTACTATGTGCAGCCCGCGGACGACGACCAGGAGTAGTTAGGAGGATCTCAAGCAGGAGGCCTGCGCCTCTTTTGATCTGTATCCCAGTTTGTGCTAGCCATCTTATGGCAGATTTGTTTAACTTATGTCTGTACTCAGATATTGTTGCTTCCGCTGACTCGTCTATGATCGAGCACTTGTATTCGAGCCCTCGAGGCCCCTGGCTTGTATTATGATGCTTGTATGACTTATTTATGTTTTAGAGTTGTGTTGTGACATCTTCACGTGAGTCCCTGATCTTGATCATACACATTTGCGTGCATGATTAGTGTACGATTGAATCGGGGGCGTCACATACCATCTGCAAGATAGTACCTCTTTGTGTATTCATGCGCACTGATAGTGTGGTTGCAAGCAGGAGCATCACCACTAGCAAGCCTAGCAAACAAACTAGACCGTTGCAACACATTGATATGTTAGAAATATGCCCTAGAGGCAATAATAAATTGGTTATTATTATATTTCCTTATTCATGATAACTGTCTATTGTTCATGCTATAATTGTGTTATCCGGAAATCATAATATATGTGTGAATACATAGACCTAAACATGTCCCTAGTGAGCCTCTAGTTGACTAGCTCGTTGATCAATAGATGGTTACAGTTTCCTAACCATGGACATAGGATGTCATTGATAACGGGATCACATCATTAGGATAATGATGTGATGGACAAGACCCAATCCTAAGCATAGCACAAGATCATGTAGTTCGTCTGCTAAAGCTTTTCTAATGTCAAGTATCTTTTCCTTAGACCATGAGATTGTGCAACTCCCGGATACCGTAAGGGTACTTTGTGTGTGCCAAACGTCACAACGTAACTGAGTGGCTATAAAGGTACACTACGGGTATCCCCGAAAGTATCTGTTGGGTTGGCACGAATCGAGACTGGGATTTGTCACTCCGTATGACGGAGAGGTATCTCTGGGCCCACTCGGTAATACATCATCGTAATGAGCTCAATGTGACTAAGGGGTTGGTCACGGGATGATGTGTTACAGAACAAGTAAAGAGACTTGCCGTAACGAGATTGAACAAGGTATCGGTATACCGACGATCGAATCTCGGGCAAGTGCTATATCGATAGACAAAGGGAATCGTATACGGGATTGATTGAATCCTTGACATCGTGGTTCATCCCGTGCTTGGCGAAGCCCTGCTGGAGTGCCACGCTCCTCCACCACCACCACGCCGTCGTGCTGCTGCTGGACGGAGTCTTCCCCAACCTCTCCCTCTCTCCTTGCTGGATCAAGGCGCGGGAGACGTCACCGGGCTGCACGTGTGTTGAACGCGGAGGCACCGTTGTTCGGTGCTTAGATCGAATTCGGCCGCGATCTGAATCGCTTCGTGTACGACTCCACTGACCGCGTTCTTGCAACGCTTGCGCATCGCGATCTTCAAAGGTATGAAGATGCACTCCCCTCTCGTTTCTAGTAAGCTCCATAGATTGATCTTGGTGATGCATAGAATTTTTTTAATTTCTGCAACGATCCCCAACATGATATCATTGAGAGTGCCCGACATACCAATGCCAAATCCATAAATCCTCGGATGTTACGGCCTCTAGCACAATTGTTGCATCACGAGACTTGCCACAATACATTCCTTGCCATGCCTTGGGGCAATTTTTCCAAGTCCAATGCATACAATCAATGCTACCTAGCATGCCAGGACAACCTCTCCTCTCATTAGATGCCATCAATTTCTTTGTGTCATATTCGTTGGGTGCCCGAAGATACTCAGGACCAAAGACACGGATGATCACCTTTGCAAATCTACGCACATATTCAATTATAGTATCTTCACCAATGCGAAGGTACTCATCGGCATAGTCAGCCGGAACACCATATGCAATCACCCGCATTGCCGAGGAGATTTTTTGATATGCACTAAATCCCTTTAAGCCCGCAACATTTCTTCTTTGAGTAAAATACCGGCAATTTGCCTCGCAAGCTTGAACAATTTTGACAAAGAGGGATCAGCGCATTCGGTACCTTCTCCGAAAGAGGTGCGGTGGATATGTAGGATTCTCCGTGAAGTAGTCTTGCATCAACACCTCGTTCCCAAGATGACGATTCCAAGGAATGCAAAAGACGCCCGACGGTCGATCCTCGCCTCCTCTTCGCTTCTCATCTTCGTGCTCCTTCACGGCAAGTGCCATGACCAATGTCTGTTGCCGAAAGTTCGCAAGCATGGTCTCAACATCCGAGTCGTCTGAGTCGGACGAATCGGAGAGCAAGAACTTCTCGCACGGGCTCAACTCCATCTACATGCGTACCGGCGCGTCAATTAACTATACCGCTCGCAAAATCACAAAAATACGCACTAACCGGTGGCGGACGCGGCGGGTGATCCCGGGTGGCGACGAGGACGGCTCTTCTCGCCGGATCCGCGGGGGGGGGGAGGAGGGTCGGTGCGTCGTCTCCGTGCGGGAGGGTGTGGGGCGGCCCCGCGGACCGATTCCGCCCGCAGATTTGGCCGGAATCGCCGGCGGCGGGCGAAAGCAAGGGCGGTCGGCGGCGGAAGGTGGGGGGAAGGCGCGCGGGTTGAAATGTCCCTCCCGCCAACTGCTTCTACGTGATGCACGAGGCACATGACATGAGGAGAAATCCGCGTATTCCCGGGTTGGGGTCGGGATTTTGCCGCGCCCCTCAAAATTTTTTGCGGGCCGGGGCGGGATGCGGGGTCTGGCCGGGCAGGTTTTTCCGCCCCTACCTACATTTTGGCGGTTATTTTGCGGGTCGAGGGTGGATGCGGGGTCTGCTAGAGTTGCTCTAAGTGTTGTACACATGGCATATTTCAGCCGGTTGACCAGATCATGCTGTAGTTATCCTAGCTAGGTTCAAAACCCCTTCCCGTTGATGTTTTTTCATGTTAGTTATCGCTACCGTATGTTGTATTTGATGTCTTTTTTACGTGATTAAATAAAATATGAGGGGGTTTCTGCAAAATAAGTCCTCACGAGTGGAGCACCCAGCATGTTCCGCGCTCTTAGCCACTGACAGGTAGGCCACAGCCA
Source organism: Aegilops longissima (assembly GCA_021605205.1). Taxonomy (NCBI): domain Eukaryota; kingdom Viridiplantae; phylum Streptophyta; class Magnoliopsida; order Poales; family Poaceae; genus Aegilops; species Aegilops longissima. The sequence continues at coordinate 236,446,037 of CM038678.1, read as the reverse complement.
CACAGACATGCCACAAGACTAGACGTACGTCTGCATACGGACGGAGGTACTGCATTTGCACAACTAGACAAGTTCAAGCACCAATTTCGTGTATTTTACAACTTTACGCACTAAATTGACCATGCAGAACAAGTTGGGGCACCTATAGTATATTTAGCTCACTAAAACACCACATTAAAAAGAAAGAAAACACACTTCAGCATGTTCCCCACGCGTTAAACCAAATTTTGTGACCAGAAATTTGAAATGAAATCCTCATTCGAGGCTATCTCTCAAGCTGGATCGATCTATAGGCGGTCCCATTTTTATAGTCGCTTCTAAATACTTCATCACCGTAAAATAACAGTCTGGATCTTTTGCACCAGGATGCTTATTTTGTTTTGTTTGTTCCGTTATATCCATGATAGTGAAACCTAATCCTTTTCTCGATCATATGGATTTTTTTTTGAAATAGCAGCATGGATGCAGAAGCCAGGATCTTCGTCCTTTTTGAAATACAGAATAAATCCGAGTAGATAAGCACAAATCATACCTACAGCTAATTGTTTTTATTTATTTGATGAGAAGACTGTCCTATTTAGAATTGCAGTTGCTTGATACTCGATCGTGTATTATAATTCCATTGCTTGATACTCGATCGTGTAGCAGTTAGCTAGTCAGAATCGTATATACAGTTAACTAGCATTGCCCGTGTCACGGAATTAGACCCATCGATCTCAAGTTCCCACCCTTGCGCATCGAGAGCTCAAGTCAAGTGCAGCTGGGAGAGGAGTGCCAATGGAGGGGACGCCTCAGCTGGAGACCGGCGGCGGCGAGTACACGCAGGACGGCACGACGGACCTCTGCGGCAACCCGGTCATCGGATCCAACCGAGGAGGATGGAAAGCATGCTCCTTCTTAAGCTCCGCGTGCCTAACCTTCATTTCGTTGCACGGAAGGTCGTAAGAGCATCTCCAACAGCCGCGCTAAAAGACGCGCGTGCGCGGTAAATTGTGCTTTTAGCGCGCGTGGGATGTTTTCGCGCGCTCCAGCGGTGGCGGGAAACTAGCGCGCGCTGGAATCGTTTGCACGCGCGCGAGAAAAGGCGGCAGCTCGCGCGCTAGATTTGGCGCACCGCGTCCGGCGCGCCTATAAATTGCAGCGCCTCTGCCGCTCTCTCTCGCTCGCTCTAGCGCTTTCTTTCCTCGCCGCCAACACGACACCACCGCGCCATCATGCCGCCTCGCCGCCGGGGAGGTTCGGGCTTCCGCGGCGTCCGTCCGGCACCTACTCGGCCTCGATCCGGTTGGGCGGCGGCGTGCGCCTCGGCCTCGGAACCTTCGACATCACCCAGAACGGTGCCCGCGCGTACGACGTTGCGGCGTGGCGCCTCCGGCGGTCCCGTTGGGACATGAACTTCACCAACGTGGCGACGCTAGAGCGGGCACAGGAGTTGGCTCCTTTCCCGCGGCTTATCACCGACGAAGATCGGCGCAAAAACCGAAGGCGGGAGCGCTGTCTCAGCCTGGCCGAGATGGACGAGGAAGCCATGACGCTGTGGAGGCAACGCTTCCCGCAAGATATCATCAACGAGGAGCAGTTCTTCGCCGAGAGGAGGGCGGAGAGGAAGGAGAAGAGGAAGGAGCGAGCCGCCTATCGCGAGGACAAGCGAACGCGGAAGGCGGTCGCTAAATACAACATGGCGCTAGGAGATGCGTCGTCCCGGGACTCCCGCGACGATCGGTTCCTTGACGCCTATGCTCAAACGTCTGAGGAGGACATCACCGAGACAGAGTCCGAGTCGGAGAGTGACGAGTAGTAGTTCTATGTGAGACTATGTACTGTAGGAGAAGACTAGAACTATGTACGCTTATTAGTTGTATCATAGAACTATGTACTATGACTATGTATTATAGGAGAAGACTTGATAAACTATGTACAAAATATAGCGCGCTTGCTGGAGCAGCTCGGGCGCGCTTTATTTTGCGGCGGCCGCTGGAGCCAGCACGTCGCCGCGTGCAAAACCTGTCTTACCCGGCGCTGTATTCTGACTTTTAGCGCGCCGCGCGTTATGCGTCTGTTGGAGATGCTCTAAGGAAGAAGAAGCCCGATATCCCTGGCCTGCAACGCCGAAGAAGCCATGGATGACCAAGTGACCTGCAGTGTACGAGGTGTTCGAGCGGATGGCGCACTATGGAATCGCGTCCAACCTGGTGCTGTACCTGACGAGGGAGCTGCACCAGGGCACGGTGCGCTCCGCCAACAACGTCACCAACTGGCCGACACTAGCCTCATCATGCCCGTCCTCGGCGCCTACATCGCCGACGTCCACCTCGGACGCTACCGCACCTTCATGGCCGCCTCTGCCATCTACCTTCTCGTAAGTCCTTCCCTTCCTTCATACCTCCGTTCGTGTCACCGGCAAAAGCTCTCCCTGAAAATGGAAAAGAAAAACTTGGCCAACGGATGATTGCGCAGGGAATGTGCCTGCTGACCATGGCCGTGTCGCTGCCGCCGCTGAACTTGTGTTTTGATTTTCGGTTTGAGCTTTTTTTCGCCCTAGGCCGAGATGGCCGAATTTCGGCCATTTTCAAAAATTTCGGCTGAAATTTGACAAATTTTGACTGCAGTTTGACTTAAATTTAACCAAAATTTGCCAAATTTGAGCAATTTCGGCCTAAGTATACTTTTCGCCCCAGGCCGAGATGGCCGAAATTCGGCCGAAATCCACTTTTTTCGGCCGAAAATCAAAACAGGCTGAAGCCGCTGGCGTGCGGCACCGGCACGGCGGACCCGACCTGCGAGCGCAAGGCGTCGAGCCTGCAGCTGGGTGTGTTCTTTCTGGCCCTGTACACCCTCGCCGTCGGCGCAGGCGGCACCAAGCCCAACATCTCCACCATCGGCGCCGACCAGTTCGACAAGCACGAGCCGAGGGAGCGCCGGCAGAAACTCTCCTTCTTCAACTGGTGGATGTTCAGCATCTTCCTAGGCACGCTCTTCGCCAACACCGTCCTCGTCTACATCCAGGACAAGATCGGCTGGACCGTCGGCTACACGCTCCCCACCATCGGCCTCGCCGTCTTCATCGCCGTGTTCACCGCCGGAACGCCCCTGTACCGCCACAAGCCGACCTCACCAGAGAGCTCCCTCGCCAAGATGGTCGGGTTCATCATCGCCGCCGTCCGCAAGTGCCGCGTCACGGCGCCCGCGGACCCGCGCGACCTGCACGAGCTCGACCCGGACCAATACGACAGGAAAAAGACGTCCCCGCTGCCCCACACGCCGACTTTCAGTGTGCTGAGCAAAGCGGCGGTGAGGACCGGGGCCGGGAGCACGTCGCGGTGGTCGCTGAGCACGGTGACGCAGGTGGAGGAGACAAAGAAGATGCTCAAGATGCTTCCCGTGCTGTTCATCATGTTCGTGCCGAGCGCGATGCTGGCCCAGATCAACACGCTGTTCGTGAAGCAGGGCACGACGCTGGAGCGGCGCGTCGGCAGCTTCGACATCCCGCCGGCGAGCCTGCAGGGGTTCGTGACAGTCTCCATGCTCGTCTCCGTCGTGATCTACGACCGCCTCTTAGTGCCCTGCATGCGGTGCCTGACAAAGAACCCGCGGGGCATCTCGCTGCTCCAGCGGATGGGCGTCGGGCTCGTCCTCCACATCGCGATCATGGTGATCGCGTCGGCGACCGAGCGGCGCCGCCTGGCCGTGGCACGCGAGAACGGCGTGCTCAACAGCAGGGGCACGATGGTCCGGCTCTCCATCTTCGTGCTGCTCCCGCAGTTCATGCTCATGGGCGTCGCCGACGCCTTCCTGGAGGTGGCCAAGATCGAGTTCTTCTATGACCAGGCGCCCGAGGGGATGAAGAGCCTCGGCACGTCCTACGCCATGACCAGCCTCGGCGTCGGCAACTTCCTCAGCAGCTTCCTGCTGTCGACGGTGTCGCGCGTCACGGGCGGAGCGGAAGAGGACATGGAGGCTGGATCCAGAACAACCTCAACGCCTCGCGGCTGGACCTCTACTACGCCTTCTTTGCCGTGCTTAACTGTGCTAACCTCCTCGTCTTCTTCGCCGTGTGCCGGATGTACGTGTACAACACCGACAGCGCTGACGGTGGCAAGGAGAAGCAGGGGAGGCCAGGAATCGTGAAGGAGCAAATGGTAGTACTCCCTCCGTTCTAAAATAGATAACTAAATTTTGTACTAACTTTAGTACAAAGTTAGTACAAAGTTGAGTCATCTATTTTAAAACGGAGGGAGTAATACACAGTAGTATATCTCCTGGGAATTAGCACATACCTAGACCCAAAATAACATTTAAAACGTTCAATTTCAGATTTCACATTAAACAAATCAGTTGCTAACATGTGTCTTTTGTCAACATAACGAGTCCATCAAACACTTATTTTTTGAGTGTAAGTTTACTCATGTAGTCTGGACCATAGTTTAAGTAGCTTCAAATCTATATCCCCCATGTAGTGCGTGTAACATTTCGGCAATTGGTTGCGGGGTATCGATAAACAATTTTCTGCACATCTACTCGTGGGAGCGGCTGCCTTATGTTGGGCACTATGGCTTACCAGAAATGATGTGATTTTTAACGATAAATGTGTTTCATCTCCTGTGCAGGTTATCCATGCGTGTACGCGATGGCTTCGTACGTGGTCTATCCTGCAGAGGCCGGAGGACAGAGACCTTTTTATGATGACGTCTATACGGCTGGAGCATACAGCCAGGGAGGTTTTCTCCCAATATGGATGGCGGTGTAATCTCCGGATAGGAGTTGCCCACCCTAGGCTGGACTGATTTACTTTTGGTACAAAACGATATTTATTTTTAGGTTTGTTGGATATGTTGGCAGTGTGCATCGCGCTATGCAGAGGCCGGGCATTCTTCAATGCTGTTGTATCACCTCGATATATCAATTGAACGAAATGTTCTTTATCGGAAAAAAACAAATCAGTTGCACAAAAGTAAATACAGTTGCACCAAAATAAATGTGCAATTGCACAACAATTACAACAAATAAAATGTGCAAATGTGCAAAAAACAAAAGAGCAATGTTATTCGTGCGAATGGATATTACAAAAAGTTTTACACACTAGTACAATCGGAAAGTAGTTAGAGCAAGTACAATAAGCTTATATAAGCGGGCTATAAGAGTTAAAATATTATATTTCCGCTGACATGGAGAGGAGAGAGAAGAGGCGCCAGCTACAGAATAAGAGACAACTGTAACACATGCTCCTAGATACTATGTGAGAGTGAGACGTGACTGATGACCCACAAGTATAGGGGATCTATCGTAGTCCTTTCGATAAGTAAGAGTGTCGAACCCAATGAGGAGCAGAAGGAAATGACAAGCGGTTTTCAGCAAGGTATTATCTGCATGTACTGAAATAAGTGGTAACAGATAGTTTTGTGATAAGATAATTTGTAACGAGCAACAAGTTACAAAAGTAAATAAAGTGCAACAAGGTGGCCCAATCCTTTTTGTAGCAAAGGAGGACAAACTCTTATATAAGGAAAAGCGCTCCTGAGGACACATGGGAATATCGTCAAGCTAGTTTTCATCACGTTCATATGATTCGCGTTTGGTACTTTGATAATTTGATATGTGGGTGGACCGGTGCTTGGGTGATGTTCTTACTTGAACAAGCATCCCACTTATGATTAACCTCTATTGCAAGCATCCGCAAATACAAAAAAGTATTAAGGTAAACCTAACCATAGCATGAAACATATGGATCCAAATCAGCCCCTTACGAAGCACAACGCATAAACTAGGGTTTAAGCTTCTGTCACTCTAGCAACCCATCATCTACTTATTACTTCCCAATGCCTTCCTCTAGGCCTAAATAATGGTGAAGTGTTATGTAGTCGACGTTGTAGGACCTTGAAGTATGTCTAGAGGGGGGTGATTAGACTACTTGACCAATAAAAATCTAACCTTTTCTCAATTTTAAACTTTGGCAGATTTTAGTTATTTTAGAACAAGTCAAGCAATCTTCACACAATTCAAGCAAGCATGCAAAGAGTATATAGGCAGCGAAAAATAAAGCATGCAACTTGCAAGAATATAAAGGGAAGGGTTTGGAGGATTCAAACGCAATTGGAGACACGTATGTTTTTGTCGTGGTTCCGATAGGTGGTGCTATCGTACATCCACGTTGATGGAGACTTCAACCCACGTAGGGTAACGGTTGCGCGAGTCCACGGAGGGATCCACCCACGAAGGGTCCATGAAGAAGCAATCTTGTCTATCCCACCATGGCCGTCGCCCACGAAGGACTTGCCTCACTAGCGGTAGATCTTCACGAAGTAGGCGATCTCCTTGCCCTTACAAACTCCTTGGTTCAACTCCACAATCTTGTCGGAGGCTCCCAAGTGACACCTAGCCAATCTAGGAGACACCACTCTCCAAGAAGTAACAAATGGTGTGTTGATGATGAACTCCTTGCTCTTGTGCTTCAAATGATAGTCTCCCCAACACTCAACTCTCTCTCACAGGATTGGATTTGGTGGAAAGAAGATTTGAGTGGAAAGCAACTTGGGGAAGGCTAGAGATCAAGATTCATATGGTTGGAATGGAATATTTTGGACTCAACACATGAGTAGGTGGTTCTCTCTCAGAACTGGTAAGTTGGAAGTGTAGGTTTGTTCTGATGGATCTCTCCATGAATGAAGAGGAGGTGGAGGGGTATATATAGCCTCCACACAAAATCTAACCGTTACACACGATTTACCAAACTCGGTGGGACCGAATCATCAAACTCGGTCAGACCGATTTAGTAAACCTAGTGACCGTTAGGATTTTCGGTGGGACTGACATGCATCTCGGTAGGACCGATATGGTTAGGGTTAGAGCATAACGTAATCTCGGTGAGACCGATTACACAAACTCGGTGAGACCGAATTTGGTAATTAGCTAACCGAGAGTTGGTCGTAAACTCGGTGGGACCGATTTGCTCTTTCGGTGAGACCGAAAAGTTACAAAAGGAAACAGAGAGTTTACATTGTAATCTCGGTGGGACCGATCGCTCACTTCGGTTAGACCGAACGTTACTGAAGGGAAACGAGAGATTACAATCCCATCTCGGTGAGACCGAGATCCCTATCGGTGAAACCGATTTGCCTAGGGTTTGTGGCAGTGGCTATGACATCTGAACTCGGTGGCGCCAGATAGAAAGAATCGGTAAGGCCGAGTTTGACTTTGGGTTTAGGTCATATGTGGATGTGATAAAGTAGTGGAGGGTTTTGGAGCATATCACTAAGCACATGAAGCAAAAGGCTCATTAAGCAACACCTCATCCCTTCTTGATAGTATTGGCTTTTCCTATAGACTCAATGTGATCTTGGATCACTAAAATATAAAATGTAGAGTATTGAGCTTTTGAGCTTGAGCCAATCCTTTGTCCTTAATATTTTGAGGGATCCACTTTCATCATCCATGCATGCCATTCATTGAGATTTCCTGAAATATTCATCTTGGAATAGTATTAGCTCAATGAGCTATATGTTGTTATGAATTACCAAAACCACCTGGGGATAGTTGCACTTTCAGACGTTCACATAACACCACTAGAGGCTATACAACATACATCTCATCAAAATATCGAACGAATACCAAATTCACATGACTACTAATAGCAAGACTTCTCCCATGTCCTCAGGAACAAACGTAACTACTCACAAAGCATATTCATGTTCATAATCAGAGGGGTAATAATATGCATAAAGGATCTGAACATATGATCTTTCACCAAGTAAACCAACTAGCATCAACTACAAGGAGTAATCAACACTACTAGCAACCTACTAGTACCAATCCCGGACTTGGAGACAAGAATTGGATACAAGAGATGAACTAGGGTTTTGAGAGGAGATGGTGCTGGTGAAGATGTTGATGGAGATTGCCCTCTCCCGATGAGAGGAGCATTGGTGATGACGATGGCGATGATTTCCCCCTCCCGGAGGGAAGTGTCTCCGGCAGAACAGCTCTGCCGGAGCCCTAGATTGGTTCCGCCTCGTGGCGGCGGAGTCTCGTCCCGAAAGGTTGCTTATGATTTTTTCCTCATCGAAAGACCTCATATAGCAGAAGATGGGCATTGGAGAGCCAACAGGGGGCCCACGAGGTAGGGGGGTGCGCCCAAGGGGGTAGGGCGCGCCCCACCCTCGTGGACGGGTGGGCCCCCTCCGTGAACTTCTTCGCTGGATATTTTTATTATTTCCAAAATGACTTTCGTGGAGTTTCGGGACTTTTGGAGTTGTGCGAAATAGGTCTCTAATATTTGCTCCTTTTCCATTATAATTCCAAATTGCCGGCATTCTCCTCCTTATGTAAACCTTGTAAAACAAGAGAGAAAAGCCATAAGTATTGTGACATAATGCATAATAACAACCCATAAAGCAATAAATATCGATATAAAAGCATGATGCAAAATGGACGTATCAACTCCCCCAAGCTTAGACCTCGCTTGTCCTCAAGCGAAAGCCGATAACTATAAATATGTCCCCATGTTTAGAGGTAGAGGTGTCGATAAAATAAAAATACGGACATGAAGGCATCATGATTATTCTCATAACAACAATATATATAGATATTGTCATATGATTTCTCATGCTCAAGTAATGATCCATTCTCATGCAGAGTACGAAGCATAAACTTTATTGAGAACCAACAAACTATAATCTCAGTCATTGAAGCAATTGAAATTTATCATAGCATCATAAAGAGTCTATGTCAGAGCTTAAAAGCAAGTCCACATACTCAACTATCATCTAGTCTTTCATAATTGCTAACACTCACGCAATACTTGTGGTTACAGAGTTTTAATCAGACACAGAGAAAGATAGGGGCTTATAGTTTCGCCCCACAACCTTTTACCTCAAGGGTAATGTCAACAATAATAAGTCATGCTCCCCTACATCCAATTAGGTACATATATCAGGATCGTTCCAACATACTGTGCTTGCCAAAGGATAAAATGAAAAAGGAAAGGTGAAGATCACCTTGACTCTTGTATAAGGTAGAAGATAATAATAAAAGGTAGGCCCTTCGCAGAGGGAAGCAGAGGTTGCCATGCGCTTTTATGGTTGGATGCACAAAATCTTAATGCGGAAGAACGTCACTTTATATTGCCACTTGTGACATGAACCTTTATTATGGAGTCTGTCGCTTTTATTTCTTCCACATCACAAGATCGTATAAAGATTATTTCTCCCACACCAATCAATCATACATATTTAGTGCAATTTTTATTGCTTTGCACCGACGAGAACTTACTTGAAGGATCTTACTCAATCCATAGGTAGATATGGTGGACTCTTATGGCAAAACTGGTTTAAGGGTTTGGAAGCACAAGTAGTATCTCTACTTGGTGCTGAGAATTTGGCTAGCATGAGGGGGAAAGGCAAGCTCAACATGTTGGATGATCCATGACAACATACTTTATCTCAGACATAAGAAAACATAACCCATTACGTTGTCTTCCTTGTCCAACATCAACTCTTTAGCATGTCATATTTTAATGAGTGCTCCCAATCATAAAAGATGTCAATAATAGTATATTTATATGTGAACCCCTCTTTCCTTATTACTTCCTATTAATTGCAACGATGACCAAAGCTATGTCTGCCAACTCCCAACAACTTTTAATCATCATACTCTTTCTATGTGAAGTCATCACTCTCGATAAGATCAATATGAACTCTTTGTTTTCTTTTATTCTTTTTCTCTTTTCTTTTATTCACTCAAGATCATGGCAAAATAATCAAGCCCTTGACTCAACACTAATCTTTATTATATATAGCTCACGGACTCGATTACATAGAGAGATCATAAGGCAAAACTCAAAACTAGATCATGCCATAAACTTTATTCTACTAGATCAAGATACTACTGATAGGATCGAACTAAGAAAAACGGTAAAGATAGGAGTTGTGATGGTGATACGATACCGGGGCATCTCCCCCAAGCTTGGCAGTTGCCAAGGGGAGTGCCCATACCCATGTGATTATGTCTCCTTTGTTGGTGAATAAGGTGGAGGTGTCGTTGACTTAGTTGATGGCATAGACTTCTCCCTTAATTTGTGCTTGAGGACGGCATTTTGATCCATCAGATCATCAATCTCCCACTCCCGGGTTAATATCTTTTTGCATAGGTCCTGCTTATTTTCCTGCAAGAGACGAAAAGGGATAAACTCGAACTTGGGTTTCTTTACCCTATCAGGGAGACTTGACTTTTTGAACTCCACGTGCATGTCCCCAGGTTGAGGTAATGGGGCTTCGTCTTCATCTGAGCTCGTCTCCTCCTTCCCCTTGGGTTCATAGTCCTCTTCTTCCTCTGTAGTCCAGCCATCGTGCTCCACATCTCCATAGACCTTAGGATTTGCTAAGTAATCATCTACATAGCTTTCTCCCTCCGAATCCTGGGAAGACATGTTGATCTAATCTGCAGTAGGACAGCTTGAAACAAGAACAAAGGATATTTGCGTGATACGGGAGTCAAAACCTTCGGGAAATTATATAATGAATTTTTACCGACCAAAATACGTATCGTCCAAGAAAACAGAGTCCGGAAGGCACACGAGGTGCTCACGAGGTAGGGGGTGCGCCCAGGGGGGTAGGGCACGCCCTCCACCCTCGTGTCCTTCCCGGACTAATACTTATTTTTCTATTTTTCTAAATATTCCAAAACGGAGAAATATTGCCTTAAAAATTGTTTTGGAGTCGGTTTACTTACCGTACCACATACCTATTCCTTTTCGGAGTCTGAAACCTTCTGGAAAGTGTCCCTTATGTATTCCTCCAGGGTTATGGTTTCAATAATATTGGTTTCAACATTTATGGGATTACCTGAGATATAATGTTTAATTCTTTGACCGTTCACCACCTTCGGATTTGTGCCTTCAAAGTTGTTGATTTTTATGGCACAGGAACGATAGACCTCCTCGATAACATAGGGGCCTTCCCACTTAGAGAGAAGTTTTCCTGCAAAAAATCATAAACGAGAGTTGTATAGCAATACATAATCACCTATATTAAACTCACGCTTTTGTATCCTTTTGTCATGCCATCTTTTAGCTTTTTCTTTAAACAACTTGGCATTTTCATAAGCTTGGGTTCTCCATTCATCAAGTGAGCTAATATCAAATAACCTCTTCTCACCGGCAAGTTTGAAATCATAGTTGAGCTCTTTAATAGCCCAATATGCCTTATGTTCTAGTTCGAGAGGTAAGTGACATGCTTTTCCATAAACCATTTTATACGGAGACATACCCATAGGATTTTTATATGCAGTTCTATAGGCCCATAATGCATCATCAAGTTTCTTAGACCAATTCTTTCTAGACCTATTAACCGTCTTTTGCAAAATTAATTTGAGCTCTCTATTGCTCAATTCCACTTGACCACTAGACTGTGGGTGATAAGGAGATGCAATTCTATGATTAACATCATATTTAGCAAGCACTTTACGGAAAGCACCATGAATAAAATGTGAACCACCATCAGTCATTAAATATCTAGGGACTCCAAACCTCGGAAAAATAACTTCTTTAAGCATTTTAATAGAGGTGTTATGATCAGCACTACTAGTTGGAATAGCTTCTACCCACTTAGTAGCGTAATCAACATCAACTAAAATATGTGTATATCCATTAGAGGCAGGAAAAGGTCCCATATAATCAAAGCCCCAAACATCAAATGGTTCAATAACAAGTGAATAATTCATAGGCATTTCTTGACATCTACTAATATTACCAATTCTTTGACATTGATCACAAGATATGACAAACTTACGGGCATCCTTGAAGAGAGTAGGCCAATAAAAACCGGATTGCAATACCTTATGCGCAGTTCTATCTCCAGCGAGGTGTCCTCCATAAGCTTCGGAGTAACACTTGCGTAGGATCTGTTCTTGTTCATGCTCAGGTACACAACGTCTAATACCACCATCTACTCCTTCTTTATAAAGATGTGGGTCATCCCAAAAGTAATGTCTCAAATCATAGAAAAACTTTTCTTTTGCTGATATGTGAAACTAGGCGGTATGAATTTAGCAACAATGTAATTAGCATAATCAGCATACCATGGATTACTACGAGAAGTACTTATAAAATTTAATTGTTCATCAGGAAAGCTATCATCAATAGGTAGTGGGTCATCAAGAACATTTTCCAACCTAGACAAGTTGTCTGCAACGGGGTTCTCAGCTCCTTTTCTATCAACAATATGCAAATCAAATTCTTGTAGCAAGAGAACCCGCCTAATAAGTCTAGGTTTAGCATCTTTCTTTTCCATTAGATATTTAATAGCAGCATGATCAGTGTGAATAGTTACTTTAGAATCAACAATATAAGGTCTGAACTTATCACAAGCAAATACAACTGCTAAGAATTCTTTTGCAGTAGTAGCATAATTTCTTTGAGCATTGTCTAGGGTCTTACTAGCATAATGGATAACATTTTATTTCTTATCAATTCTTTGCCCTAGAACAACACCTAAAGCATAATCACTAGCATCACACATAATTTCAAAGGGTAAATTCCAATCTAGTGGCTGGACAATAGGTGCAGAGACCAATGCTTTCTTAAGTATTTCAAATGCTTCTACACAATCATCGTCAAAGACAAATGGTATATCTTTTTGTAATAAATTAGTTAGAGGCCGAGAAATTTTGAGAAGTCCTTAATGAACCTCCTATAAAATCCGGCGTGACCAAGGAAAACTTCTTATACCTTTGATGTCCTTGGGATATGGCATCTTTTCAATAGCATCAACCTTGGCTTTATCAACTTCAATGCCTCTTTCAGAAACTTTATGCCCCAAGACAATACCTTCATTAACCATAAAGTGGCACTTTTCCCAATTCAAGACAAGATTAGTTTCTTCACATCTCTGCAAAACTCGATCAAGATTGCTCAAGCAATCATCAAAAGAGGATCCATAGACGGAAAAGTCGTCCATGAAAACCTCACAAATCTTTTCACAAAAGTCAGAGAATATAGCCATCATGCATCTTTGAAAGGTAGCAGGTGCATTACATAAGCCAAAAGGCATACGTCTATAAGCAAAAGTACCAAAAGGGCACGTAAAAGTAGTCTTTGATTGATCTTTAGCCGACACAGGTATTTGAGAGGAACCAGAATAACCATCTAGAAAGCAGTAGTGTGTATGTTTGCATAATCTTTCTAGCATTTGATCAATAAAAGGTAAGGGGTAATGATCTTTCTTAGTAGCCTTATTTAATTTGTGGAAATCAATTACCATCCTATAACCTATACTAATTCTTTGTGGAATCAATTCATCTTTATCATTAGGAACAACAAAAATACCTCCCTTCTTAGGGACACAATGAAAAGGACTTACCCACTGACTATCAGCAACGGGATAAATTATACCTGCCTCTAGAAGCTTTAGTATTTATTTTCTTACCACTTCTTTCATTTTAGGATTCAGACGTCGTTGAGGATCACGAACTGGTTTGGTATCTTCTTCCAAATTTATTTTATGTTGACATAGAGTGGGACTAATGCCCTTAAGATCATCAAGAGTATATCCAATAGCAGCACGGTGCTTCTTCAGAGTTTTCAATAATCTTTCTTCTTCATGTTCTGAAAGGTTAGCACTAATAATAACAGGATATATCTTCTTTTCATCAAGATAAGCATATTTAAGATTATCAAGCAACGGTTTAAGCTCAAACACGGGATCACCCTTGGGTGGAGGAGGATCCCCTAGGATTTCAACAGGCAAATTGTGTTTCAGAATAGGTTCCTGTTTAAAGAATACTTCATCTATTTCCCTTCTTTCATTCATGAACATATCATTTTCATGGTCTAGCAAATATTGTTCTAAAGGATCACTAGGAGGTATGGCAATAGAAGCGAGACCAATAATTTCATTCTTACTAGGCAATTCTTCTTCACGGTGTTGTCTACTAAATTTAGAGAAATTAAACTCATGAATCATATCATCCAAGACAATAGTAACAACATTCTTTTCGCAGTCTATCTTAGCATTAACAGTGTTCAAGAAGGGTCTACCAAATATAATGGGACAAAAGCTATCTTGTGGGGAACTGAGAACAATAAAATCAGCAGGATATTTAGTTTTCCCACACAGGACTTCAACATCTCTAACAATTTCCACTGCTGATATAGTATCCCTATTGGCAAGTTTAATTGTAACATCAATACCTTCTATCTCAGCGGGTGCAATATCATGCATAATTTCTTTGTACAAGTCATAAGGTATAACACTAGCACTAGCACCCATATCACATAAGCCATGATAACAATGATCTCCTATTTTAACAGAAATAACAGGCACGCCTACCACAGGTCTATGTTTATCCTTAGCACAAGGTTTGCCAATTCTAGCGGTTTCACCACAGAATTGAATAACATGCCCATCAATATTATCAACCAAGAGATCTTTAACAATTGCAATATTAGGTTCAACTTTAACTTGCTCAGGAGGTGTATAAGTTCTAATATTGCTTTTACGAACCACAGTTGAAGCTTTAGCATGATCCTTTATTCTAACCGGGAAAGGTGGTTTCTCAACATAAGTAGGAACAATAGGATCATTGTAAGTGACAGTCTTTTCTTCAACTTTAATAGGTGCAACTACTTTTACTTCTATGGGAGGATGATATTTAAACCACTTCTCCTTAGGGAGATCAATGTAAGTAGCAAAAGATTCACAGAAAGAAGCTACTATCACAGAGTCAAGTCCATATTTAGTGCTAAACTTACGGAAAACATCGGTATCCATAAAAGACTTAACACAATCAAACTTAGGCGTCATACCTGACTCCTTACCTTCTTGAGATCCCAATCTTCAGAGTTGCGTTTAATACTATCCAATAAATTCCATTTGAATTCAATAGTCTTCATCATAAAAGAGCCAGCACAAGAAGTATCGAGCATGGTTTGATTATTATGAGAAAGCCGAGCATAAAAACTTTGAAGAATTATTTCTCTTGGGAGCTCATGATTGGGGCATGAATATAACATTTATTTAAGCCTTCCCCAAGATTGAGCGATGCTTTCTCCTTCGCGAGGCCAAAAATTATATATATAATTGCGATCACGATGAACAAGATGCATAGGATAATACTTTTGATGAAATTCCAATTTCATTCGCTTATAGTTCCATGATCCCGTATCATCACATAGCCTATACCATGTCGATGCATCTCCCTTCAAAGATAAAGGGACGACCTTCTTCTTAACAACATCATCGGGTATACCTGCAAGCTTAAATAATCCACAAACTTCATCCACATAGAGTATATGTTCATCAGGATGCTTTGTTCCATCTCCTGTAAAAGCATTAGCTAGCATTTTTCCATCATACCCAAGGAACTTCAAAAGGAATATTTTCATTTTCAGTAGGTTCATGAGGTTGAGGAGCAACTCTTTGCTCTCTTGGTTGGGGTGAAGATACCCTAACAAGCCCCTCGAGGATTACTTTCCATAGTAACAAGTGACTGTAAATTTCAGCACACTATATAAAATTTTCCTTACCAAATTCCACCTACCAAAGGCGCTTCACTCCCGACAACGGCGCCTTTAAAAGAGTCTTGATGACCCTCAAGTATAGGGGATCTATCGTAGTCCTTTCGATAAGTAAGAGTTACGAACCCAACGAGGAGCAGAAGGAAATGATAAGCGGTTTCAGCAAGGTATTCTCTGCAAGTACTGAAATAAGTGGTAACAGATAGTTTTGTGATAAGATAATTTGTAACGAGCAACAAGTAACAAAAGTAAATAAATTGCAGCAAGGTGGCCCAATCCTTTTTGTAGCAAAGGACAAGCCTGGACAAACTCTTATATAAGGAAAAGCGCTCCCGAGGACACACGAGAATATCGTCAAGCTAGTTTTCATCACGTTCATATGATTCGCGTTCGGTACTTTGATAATTTGATATGTGGGTGGACCGGTGCTTGGGTGCTATTCTTACTTGAACAAGCATCCCACTTATGATTAACCTATATTGCAAGCATCCGCAACTACAACAAAAGTATTAAGGTAAACCTATGTTGGGGAACGTAGTAATTTCAAAAATTTTCCTACGAACACGCAAGACCATGGTGATGGCATAGCAACGAGAGGGGAGAGTGTCCGTCCACGTACCCTCGTAGACAAGCGGAAGCGTTTATAACAACGCGGTTGATGTAGTCGTACGTCTTCACGATCCGACCGATCCAAGCACCGAACGACGGCACCTCCGAGTTCTGCACACGCTCAGCTCGATGACGATCCCCTGACTCGATCCAGAAAGTGTCGGGATAAGTTCCACAAGACGACGGCGTGGTGACGATGTTGATGCTCCACCGACGAGGGCTTCGCCTAAGCTCCACGACGATATGACTTCTCCGGCGCAGGCTTCGCCTAAGCTCTCTGACGATATGACCGAAGTGGAATATGGTGGAAGGGGCACCGACACGGCTAAGGAACGATCCGTAGATCAACTTGTGTGTCCTAGGGTGCCCCCTGCCCCAGATATAAAGGAGCCAAGGGGAGGGGCTGGCCGGCCAAGAGGGGCGCGCCGGAGTCCTACTCCTCCGGGAGTAGGATTCCCCCAATCCTAGTTGGATTAGGATTCCTGGGGGGAAAGAGAGAGGGGGGCGGCCCACCTTTCCTAGTCCTAATAGGACTAGGGAAGGGGGGCGACCACCTAGGGCTGGCCCTTTCTCCTTTCCTCCAAGGCCCACTATGGCCCATGTAGTCCCGGGGGTTCCGGTAACCTCCCTGCATCTCAGAATTTCGATTTCACTCGGAACACTTCCGATGTCCAAATGTAGGCTTCCAATATATCAATCTTTATGTCTCGACCATTTCGAGACTCCTCGTCATGTCCGTGATCACATCCGGACTCAACAACCTTCGTGCATCAATACTTATAAACTCATAATGAACTCATCATCGAACGTTAAGCGTGCAAGGACCCTACGGGTTCAAGAACTATGTAGACATGACCTAGAACCATTCTCGGTCAATAACCAATAGCGGAACCTGGATGCCCATATTGATTCCTACATATTCTACGAAGATCTTTATCGGTCAAACCGCATAACGACATACGTTGTTCCCTTTGTCATCGGTATGTTACTTACCCGAGATTCGATCGTCGGTATCCAATACCTATTTCAATCTCGTTACCGGTAAGTCTCTTTACTCGTTCCGTAATACATCATCTCACAACTAACTCATTAGTTGTAATGCTTGCAAGGCTTGAGTGATGTGTATCACCGAGAAGGCCTAGAGATACCTCTCCGACAATCGGAGTGACAAAACCTAATCTCAAATACGCCAACCCAACAAGTACCTTTGGAGACACCTGTAGTACTCCTTTATAATCACCCGATTACGCTTGTGACGCTTGGTAGTACCCAAAGTGTTCCTCCGTAAACGGAGTTGCATAATCTCATAGTTACGTAAACATGTATGGGTCATGAAGAAAGCATTAGCAACACGATCAAGTGCTAAGCTAACGGAATGGGTCATGTCAATCACATCATTCTCCTAATGAGGTGATCCCATTAATCAAATGACAACACATGTCTATGGTTAGGAAACACAACCATCTTTGATTAATGAGCTAGTCTAGTAGAGGCATACTAGTGACTATCTGTTTTGTCTATGTATTCACACATGTATTATGTTTCCGGTTAATACAATTCTAGCATGAATAATAAACATTTATCATGGTATAAGGAAATAAATAATAACTTTATTATTGCCTCTAGGGCATATTTCCTTCAGCCTCCCACTTGCACTAGAGTCAATAATCTAGATTACATAGTAATGATTCTAACACCCATGGAGTCTTGGTGCTGACCATGTTTTGCTCGTGGAAGAGGCTTAGTCAACGGGTCTGCAACATTCAGATCCGTATGTATTTTGCAAATCTCTATGTCTCCCACTTGGACTTGGTCCCGAATGGAATTGAAGCGCCTCTTGATATGCTTGGTCCTCTTGTGAAATCTGGATTCCTTTGCCAAGGCAATTGCACCAAGATTGTCACGAAGATCTTCATCGGTCCCGATGCACTAGGTATGACACCTAGATCGGAAATGAACTCTTTCATCCGACTCCTTCATTTGCTGCTTCCAAGCAGCTATGTACTCCGCTTCACATGTAGATCCCGCCACGACGCTTTGTTTAGAACTGCACCAACCGACAGCTCCACCGCTTAATAAAAACACGATCCGGTTTGCGATTTAGAATCGTCCGGATCAGTGTCAAAGCTTGCATCGACGTAACCATTTACGACTAGCTCTTTGTCACCTCCATATACGAGAAACATATCCTTAGTCCTTTTCGTGTATTTCAGATGTTCTTGACCGCTGTCCAATGATCCACTCTGGATTACTTTGGTACCTTCCCGCCAAGCTTACAGCTAAGCATACGTCGGTCTGGTACACAGCATTGCATACATGATAGAGCCTATGGCTGAAGCATAGGAACATCTTTCATTTTCTCTATCTTCTGCTTGTGGTCGGGCATTGAGTCCGACTCAATCTTACACCTTGTAATACAGTAAAAACCTTTCTTTGCTCGATCCATTTTGAACTTTTTCAAAACTTTATCAAGGTATGTGCTTTGTGAAAGTCCAATCAAGCGCCTTGATCTATCTCTATAGATCTTGATGCCCAATATGTAAGCAGCTTCACCGAGGTCTTTCATTGAAAAACTTTTATTCAAGTATCCTTTATGCTATCCAGAAATTCTATATCATTTCCAATCAATAATATGTCGTCCACATATAATATTAGAAATGCTACAGAGCTCCCACTCACTTTCTTGTAAATACAAAGCTTCTCCAAAAGTCTGTATAAACCCATATGCTTTGATCACACTATCAAAGCGCTTATTCCAACTCCGAGAGGCTTGCACTGCACCATAAATTGATCGCTGGAGCTTGCACACTTTGTTAGTACCCTTTGGATCGACAAAACCTTCTGGTTGCATCATATACAACTCTTCTTCTAGAAATCCATTCAAGAATGCAGTTTTACATCCATTTGCCAAATTTCATAATCATAAAATGCGGCAATTGCTAACATGATTCGAGACAGACTTAAGCATCGCTCTCGGTGAGAAAGTCTCATCGTAGTCAACCCCTTGAACTTGTCGAAAACCTTTCGCAACAAGTCGAGCTTTGTAGACAGTTATATTACCATCAGCGTCGGTCTTCTTCTTAAAGATCCATTTATTTTCAATGGCTTGCCGATCATCGGCAAGTCAACCAAAGTCCATACTTTGTTCTCATACATGGATCCCATCTCAGATTTCATGGCTTCCAGCCATTTTATGAATCTGGGCTCACCATCGCTTCTTCATAGTTTGTAGGTTCGCCATGGTCAAGTAACATGACTTCCGAATAAGATTACCGTACCACTCGTGCGATTTTACTCTGGTTGACCTCTGACGGTTCAAGAGTAACTTGATCTGAAGCTTCATGATCATCATCATTAGTTTCCTCACTAATTGGTGTAGTTGTCACAGAACCATTTCTTGTGATGAACTACTTTCCAATAAGGGAGCAGATACTGATTATCTCATCAAGTTCTACTTTCCTCCCACTCACTTCTTTCGAGAGAAACTCCTTCTCTAGAAAGGATCCGAATTTAGCAACGAAAATCTTGCCTTCAGATCTGTGATAGAAGGTGTACCCAACAGTCTCCTTTGGGTATCCTATGAAGACACATTTTTCCGATTTGGGTTCGAGCTTATCTGGTTGAAGTTTCTTTACATAAGCATCGCAGCCCCAAACTTTAAGAAACGACAACTTTGGTTTCTTGCCAAACCACAGTTCATAAGGCATCGCCTCAACGGATTTTGACGGTGTCCTATTTAACGTGAATGCGCCGCCTCTAAAGCATAACCCCAAAGCGATAGCGGTAAATCGAAATAGACATCATAGATCGCACCATATCTAGTAAAGTACGACACGACGCTCGACACACCATTTCTCTGTGGTGTTCCGGTGGCGGAGTTGCTAAACTATTCCACATTGTTTCAAATGTAAACCAAACTCAGAACTCAAATATTCTCCTCCACGATCAGATCGTAGAAACTTTATTTTCTTGTTACGATGATTTTCCACTTCACTCTGAAATTCTTTGAACTTTTCAAATGTTTCAGATTTGTGTTTCATTAAGTAGATATACCCATATCTGCTCAAATCATCTGTGAAGGTGAGAAAATAACGATACCCGCCAAGGCCTCAACATTCATTGGACCACAAACATCGGATGTATGATTTCCAACAAATCAGTTGCTCGCTCCATAGTTCCGGAGAACGGCGTTTTGGTCATCTTGCCTATGAGGCACGGTTCGCAAGTACCAAGTGATTCATAATCAAGTGATTCCGAAAGTCCATCGTATGGAGTTTCTTCATGCGTTTACAATCGATATGACCTAAACGGCAAGGCCACAAATAAGTTGCACTATCATTATCAACTCTGCATCTTTTGGCTTCGACATATGAATATGTGTATCACTACTGTCGAGATTCAACAAGAATAGACCATTCTTCAAGGGTGCATGACCATAAAAGATATTACTCATATAAATAGAACAACCATTATTCTCTCGATTTAAATGAATAACCGCCTCGCATCAAACAAGATCCAGATATAATGTTCATGCTCAACGCCGCACCAAATAACAATTATTTAGGTCTAAAACTAATCCCAAGGTAGATGTAGAGGTAGCGTGCCGATCGCGATCACATTGACTTTGGAACCATTTCCCACGCCAAGATCGTCACCTCGCCCTTTGCGGTGCTCGTCTATTCCGTAGTCCCTGCTTCGAGTTGCAAATATTAGCAATGTAACCAAGATCAAATACCAGTGCTACTACGAGCTCTAGTAAGGTACACATCAATAACATGTATATCACATATACCTTTGTTCACCTTGCCATCCTTCTTATCCGCCAAATACTTGGGGCAGTTCCGCTTCGATGTCCAAATCCGCTTGCAGTAAAACACTCGCCAGGCTTAGGTCCAGACTTGGGTTTCTTCTCTTGATCAGAACTTTCTTGCTGTTCTTTTGAAGTTTCCTTCTTCTTCCCTTTGCCCTTTTCTTGAAACTAGTGGTCTTGTTGACCATCAACACTTGATGCTCTTTCTTGATTTCTACCTCCGCTGCTTTTAGCATTGCGAAGAGCTCAGAATTGTTTTGGTCATCCCTTGCATATTATAGTTCATCACGAAGCTCTTGTAGCTTGGTGGTAGTGATTGGAGAATTCATCAATGACACTATCATCCGGAAGATTAACTCCCAGCTGAATTAAGTGATTATTATACCCGCACATTTTGAGTATGTGCTCACCGACGTAACTATTCTCCTCCATCTTGCAGCTATAGAACTTATTGGAGACTTCATATCTCTCAATCCGGCATTTGCTTGAAATATTAACTTCAACTCCTGGAACATCTCATATGCTCCATGACGCTCAAAACGCCGTTGAAGACCCGGTTCTAAGCCGTAAAGCATGGCACATCGAACTATTGAGTAGTCATCACTTTGCTTTGCCAGACGCTCACAACTTCGCTCAGCTCCCGCAAAGAGCTGTCACCCAGCGGTGCTTCCAGACGTAATTTTTCGTGCAGCAATGAGGATAATCCTCAAGTTACGGACCCAGTCCGTAATTGCTACCATCATCTTTCAACTTTGCTTTCTCAAGGAACGCATTAAAATTCAACGGAACAACAAAGACGAGCCATCTATCTACAGTAAACATAGACAAGCAAAATACTATCAGGTACTAAGCTCATGATAAATTTAAGTTTATTTAATCATATTAAAAACTCCCACTTAGACAGACATCTCTCTAGTTATCTAAGTGATCACGTGATCCAAATCAACTAAACCATGTCCGATCATCACGTGAGATGGAGTAGTTTCAATGGTGAACATCACTATGTTGATCATATCTACTATATGATTCACACTCGACCTTTCGGTCTCCGTGTTCCGAGGCCATATCTGTTATATGCTAGGCTCGTCAAGTTTAACCTGAGTATTCCGCGCGTGCAACTGTTTTGCACCCGTTGTAGATGGACGTAGAACTTATCACACCCGATCATCACGTGGTGTCCGGGTACTACTGAACTTTGGCAACGGTGCATACTCGGGAGAACACTTCTTGATAATTTTAGTGAGAGATCATCTTATAATGCTACCGTCAATCAAAGCAAGATAAGATGCATAAAGGATAAACATCACATGCAATCAATATAAGTGATATGATATGGTCATCATCATCTTGTGCTTGTGATCTCCATCGCCAAGCACCGCCATGATCACCATCGCCACCGGCGCGACACCTTGATCTCCATCGTAGCATCGTTGTCGTCTCGCCAACTATTGCTTCTACGACTATCGCTACTCCTTAGTGATAAAGTAAAGCAATTACATGGCGCTTGCATTTCATACAATAAAGCGACAACCATATGGCTCCTGCCATTGCCGATAACTCGTTACAAAACATGATCATCTCATACAATAAAATATAGCATCACGCCTTGACCATATCACATCACAACATGCCCTGCAAAAACAAGTTAGACGCCCTCTACTTTGTTGTTGCAAGTTTTACGTGGCTGCTACGGGCTGAGCAAGAACCGTTCTTACCTCGCATCAAAACCACAATGATAGTTTGTCAAATAGACTCCGTTTTAACCTTCTCAAGGACCGGGCGTACTCATACTCGGTTCAACTAAAGTGAGAGAGACAGACACCGCCGTCACCTTTAAGCAACGAGTGCTCGCGGCGGTGAAACCAGTCTCACGTAAGCGTCACGCGTAATGTCGGTCCGGCCGCTTCATCTCACAATACCGCCAACCAAAGTATGACATGCTGGTAAGCAGTATGACTTATATCGCCCACAACTCACTTGTGTTCTACTCGTGCATATGACATCAACGCATAAAACCAGGCTCGATACCATCATTGGGGAACGAGTAATTTCAAAAATTTCCTACGAACACGCAAGACCATGGTGATGGCATAGCAACGAGAGGGAGAGTGTCCGCCCACGCACTGTGAGACCGAAAGCGGAAGCGCTATAACAACGCTGTTGATGTAGTCGTGCGCCTTCACGATCCGACCGATCCAAGCACCGAACGTCGGCACCTCCGAGTTCTCGCACACGCTCAGCTCGATGACGATCCCGGACTCGATCCAGCAAAGTGTCGGGATAAGTTCCACAAGACGACGGCAGGTACGATGTTGATGCTCCACCGACGCAGGGCTTTGCCTAAGCTCCGCGACGATATGACTTCCCGGCGCAGGCTTCGCCTAAGCTCTCTGACGATATGACCGAAGTGGAATATGGTGGAAGGGGCACCGCTTACGGCTAAGGAACGATCCGTAGATCAACTTGTGTGTCCTAGGGTGCCCCCGCCTCGTATATAAAGGAGCCAAGGGGAGGGACTGGCCGCCAAGAGGGGCGCGCCAGGAGTCCTACTCCTCCGGGAGTAGGATCCCCCCAATCCTAGTTGGATTAGGATTCCTGGGAAAGAGAGAGAGGGGGCGGCCCACCTTTCCTAGTCCTAATAGGACTAGGGAAGGGGGCGCGACCACCTAGGGCTGGCCCTTTCTCCTTTCCTCCAAGGCCCACTATGGCCCATGTAGTCCCGGGGGTTTCAGTAACCTCCGGTACTCAGAAATTCGATTTCACTCGGAACACTTCCAATGTCCAAATGTAGGCTTCCAATATATCAATCTTTATGTCTCGACCATTTCGAGACTCCTCGTCATGTCCGTGATCACATCCGGGACTCGAACAACCTTCGTGCATCAATACTTATAAACTCATAATGAACTCACATCGAACGTTAAGCGTGCGGACCCTACGGGTTCGAGAACTATGTAGACATGACCTAGAACTATTCTCGGTCAATAACCAATAGCGGAACCTGGATGCCCATATTGATTCCTACATATTCTACGAAGATCTTTATCGGTCAAACCGCATAACGACATCGTTGTTCCCTTTGTCATCGGTATGTTACTTACCCGAGATTCGATCGTCGGTATCCAATACCTATTTCAATCTCGTTACGGTAAGTCTCTTTACTCGTTCCGTAATACATCATCTCACAACTAACTCATTAGTTGTAATGCTTGCAAGGCTTGAGTGATGTGTATCACCGAGAAGGCCTAGAGATACCTCTCCACAATCGGAGTGACAAAACCTAATCTCAAATACGCCAACCCAACAAGTACCTTTGGAGACACCTGTAGTACTCCTTTATAATCACCCGATTACGCCAGACGTTTGGTAGTACCAAAGTGTTCCTCCGTAAACGGAGTTGCATAATCTCATAGTTACGTAAACATGTATGGGTCATGAAGAAAGCATTAGCAACATACTAAACGATCAAGTGCTAAGCTAACGGAATGGGTCATGTCAATCACATCATTCTCCTAATGAGGTGATCCCATTAATCAAATGACAACACATGTCTATGGTTAGGAAACACAACCATCTTTGATTAATGAGCTAGTCTAGTAGAGGCATACTAGTGACTATCTGTTTTGTCTATGTATTCACACATGTATTATGTTTCCGGTTAATACAATTCTAGCATGAATAATAAACATTTATCATGGTATAAGGAAATAAATAATAACTTTATTATTGCCTCTAGGGCATATTTCCTTCAACCTAACCATAGCATGAAACATATGGATCCAAATCAGCCCCTTACGAAGCAACGCATAAACTAGGGTTTAAGCTTCTGTCACTCTAGCAACCCATCATCTACTTATTACTTCCCAATGTCTTCCTCTAGGCCCAAATAATGGTGAAGTGTTATGTAGTCGACGTTCACATAACACCACTATAGGCTAGACAACATACATCTCATCAAAATATCGAACGAATACCAAATTCACATGACTACTAATAGGAAGACTTCTCCCATGTCCTCAGGAACAAACGTAACTACTCACAAAGCATATTCATGTTCATAATCAGAGGGGTAATAATATGCATCAAGGATCTGAACATATGATATTTCACCAAGTAAACCAACTAGCATCAACTACAAGGAGTAATCAACACTACTAGCAACCTACTAGTACCAATCCCGGACTTGGAGACAAGAATTGGATACAAGAGATGAACTAGGGTTTTGAGAGGAGATGGTGCTGGTGAAGATGTTGATGGAGATTGCCCGCTCCCGACGAGAGGAGCGTTGGTGATGACGATGGCGATGATTTCCCCCTCCGGAGAAAGTGTCCCCGCAGAACAGCTCTGCCGGAGCCCTAGATTGTTCCATGAAGGTTCCGCCTCGTGGCGGCGAGTCTCGTCGAAAGGTTGCTTATGATTTTTCCTCATCGAAAGACCTCATATAGCGTAAGATGGGC
The DNA here is from genome assembly GCA_021605205.1 of Aegilops longissima. Taxonomy (NCBI): domain Eukaryota; kingdom Viridiplantae; phylum Streptophyta; class Magnoliopsida; order Poales; family Poaceae; genus Aegilops; species Aegilops longissima. Next base: position 236,420,656 of record CM038678.1, on the reverse strand, counting down.
ATCGGAGAGCCAACAGGGGCCCACGAGGTAGGGGCGCGCCCGGGGGTTGGCGCGCCCCACCCTCGTGGACAGGTGGGCCCCCTCCGTGAACTTCTTCCACTGGATATTTTTATTATTACCAAAAATGACTTTCGTGGAGTTTCAGGACTTTTGGAGTTGTGCGAAATAGGTCTCTAATATTTGCTCCTTTTCCACCCGAATTCCAAATTGCCGGCATTCTCCTCCGTATGTAAACCTTGTAAAATAAGAGAGAAAAGCCATAAGTATTGTGACATAATGCATAATAACAGCCCATAAAGCAATAAATATCGATATAAAAGCATGATGCAAAATGGACGTATCAGTGACTCATGCATTAATAAAGTAGCACATCTTTATATCTAACTATTGTACGTGTCGGCTATAACCTTGACTATAGATGACATTGTGACATTATATAGCCATCAACTGGTTGTCCTATTAACCATGCTCTTAGCTAAAATCATGGGGCGGTTACCCAACCTTCACCCGGAGCGTTCCTTTTTCCGCCCTACCTCATTTCTCTTAGGTTTTGCCCGCCAGTCCACCTCCCTCCTCTATCGATTTTTGTTTCATTCCCCATCGATTTCCCATGTCCCACCTTCTCCCCAGTTCTCCTGTTCCATCTGAAGTGCACCAGTGGACATAGCGAGCAAAAGAATTCTAGGGTTCCCCTAGCCCCGCCACCATGCCCGTTCGACCACTACCAGCCATCCGCACTCAGGCGCCACCCATACAAGCTTCACAACCTCCTATACGTGCTACAGATCGCCAACCCGTCTGCACACAACCTCTGATGTGCCATTGATGCTAGAGCTACACAACCCTGCATGTGGCACCGTACCTTTTATCCAAATGTAGCAATAGACGGTATATGTTCACAAAGTTAGGCCATGCCGCCCGTGGTAGGGTGAGATTGAACATACCGAGTGTTCCCTGAAGTCATCCAAAATGGTGAGATAGAACTTCGTTTCCGACTAGCCGCGACCACACTTGCCCGATTTGTGCTCGCACTGTGGACACATGAATGAAAACCCTCAAATCAGCTAGAAGAAAAATGAATACACGACAATTTCCACCGGTTGATTAACAGCGAGGGACGGACTGCGATAAGAGATGAGTGAATATTTGCTAAATTGATTACCTTCTCCATGAGAAAATCCCCGGCCCAATCCCGCAGAAAACCCAAATCGACCAGAGTCTAGAATGTTGGTGCAAGTCAGTGCAGATAGGCGGCGGCAAGCGGTAGGGGCAAAATTCTGTGCCGTTTGGAGCGTGACCTCGGCCTACCAACGATAGCCGTCGAGCTTAGGGTGGCCGCCGCGATAGAAGTTGATGTGGTGCAGAGTTGCGGAGGAGTCCGAGGCCAGTGGGTGGGGACGAAGTGGGCAGGGGGGCAAGGGTTTTCTTTTTTCCTTTTGCATGTGTGGGTGAACACACACGGTTCGTAGAGGCGACGAAGATGAATCGTGTGAGATAGTAAATCACCGAGATTGAAGGGGAATCCAAATTTCATTCCTAGTTTATCATTCAGTTTTTTCTACGATCAACATACCCCCTCCAATGCAACATGTTCAAATTTGGCATTTTTCTGGGCTCATTTACCATATTTACGTGATTATTTGTCTTTTCTAGGCATTAATGCACATTATTCAAATTCAAACAATCGGTGCACGAAAAGGTGCACGAGAACGGTCTAGGAAACCATGATCATGCTATTTAGTAATTTTTCATGCCTTTTACAAGGAATGGGCAGAGATTTCAAGGAAATGTGTAGCAATACTCATAAACGCGTCGTTTATTGGCTCTTCAACTATAGAAAAAATTAAATACATGCTTGAAAAACATGACAGCTGGCATGGTGCCATGATATGGCTTCATCGTGCCCTGGTAGAAATTTGAGAAGTTTTGGCTTATGTCATCATGCATGCCCTTCATAAATCAAACCATCACCGAGTAAGTTTCATGGTTTCGAGGGGGAAATCACCAAGATTGAAGGGGAATCCGAATTTCCATCCTAGTATGTCATTCAATTTTTTTTTCAACGATCAACATACCCCCTCCAATGCAACGTGTTCAAATTTGGCATTTTTCCGGGCTCATTACCATATTTAGGGGATTATGTGCATTCTCTAGGCATTAATGCACATAATTCAAATTCGAACAATTGGTGCATGAAAAGGTGCACAAGAACAGCCTGGAAAACCATGCTCGTGCTATTTAGTAAATTCTCATGCCTTTTACAAGGAATGGGCAGAGATTTCAAGGGAATGTGTGGCAATAGTCAACGACAAACGTGTCGTTTATTAGTTTTTCAACTACTGAAAAATGAAATACATGGTTGGAAAACATGATGCCCAGCGTGGTGCATGGTATGGCCTCACGTTGCCCTAGTAAAAATTTGAGAAGGTTTGGCTTATGTCGTCATGCATGCCTTTCATTAATCAAACCATCACTGAGGAAGTTTCATGGTTTCGAGGGGGAAATCACCAAGATTGAAGGGGAATCCAAATTTCCTTCGTCCTTTGTCCATGAGTTTTTTCTACAATGAACATACACCCTACAAATCATCGTGTTAAAATTTGGCACTTTTCCGAGTTCATTTACCATATTTAGGGGATTATGTGCATTTTCTAGGCATTAATGCACATAATTCAAATTCAAACAATCGGTGCATGAAAAGGTGCACAAGAACGGTATGGAAAACCATGCTCATGCTATTTAGTAAATTCTCATGCCTTTTACAAGGAATGGGCCGAGATTTCATGGGAATGTGTGTCAATAGTCAATCACAAATGCGTCGTTTATTGGTTTTTCAACTATAGAAAATTGAAATACATGCTTGAAAAACATGATGCCTGGCATGGTGCCATGGTATGGCCTCACCATGCCCTGGTAAAAAATTGAGAAGGTTTGGCTTATGTCATCATGCTCGCCCTTCATAAATCGAACCATCACCGAGGAAGTTCCATGGTTTCGAGAGGGAATCACCAAGATTGAAGGGGAATCCAAATTTCCTGCGTTCTATGTCCTGAATTTTTTCTACGATGAGTATACACCCTACAAATCACCGTGTTCAAATTTGGCACTTTTCCGGGCTCATTTACCATATTTAGGGGATTATGTGCATTTTCTATGCATTTAGCGCATATAAATCTAATCCAGCTACAGTTGCACGGTTGTGATGAGAGGGACGTGGATTGCCGTTCGATCGCGTCGCATCCTACGGTGCACACGCACGATCCGCATGGCTGGGGTTCCGACCAATCGTAATGCCACACACAATAGGCTCAGCTCACACTGTTTCCGAAGGCGACGAAGATGAACCGTGTGCGATAATGAATGAGCAAGATTATAAGGGAAGCCAAATTTCCTCTGTCGTTTGTCGTCGAGCTCTTAAAAACCACCGCACTGTTCGGCTGTCCGGCCACGCCGACCCAGACCTCTCTCCAAGCATCGTTCATGGCACCGTGGTGCACAGTAACTAGTAAGGAAGCGATGGCATCCCGCCGCGCCGAGTTCCTCACCGCCCGCGACCGCACACATGGTAAGGAAGCGATAGCATCCCGTCGTGCCGAGTTCATCGCCACCCACGGCCGCACAAGTACGTGGGTGGACTTTGATACTGCCATGGCCGAATGGGCGGTGGATCTAGAGGCGACCAAAGCTGCATATAAGGAGCAGAAAAGGCAGAAAGCAGTCAAGAAAAGAGAGTCCTGCCGCCGTGAGAAAGAAGAGGCTGCACGCCGTGCTGAGTAGAGCTCGGCGAAGATCGAAGCACGGCGGGTTGCCGCTGACAAGGCCGGGAAGGAGAACGACGACGTCTGGCCAGCATGCCCCGATGCCAGCATGTGAGAAGTAGTTAGTGCGTGTGTCTCCCGTAAGTTTGTATGATTAATTACGAGCATCTACCAGTTCTACATATGTACTAGTTTTAGAGCAAATTACCAGTAGTACTTTAAGTTGGTACTATCTATTATTAACGTACAATGTCGGTAAGCGCGTCCTTTGAGGGCTTTGAGCGTTGATTAGCATGTGTTCACTGGAGTTTTGTAGCCGCAACCCGGCCCTAAATACTCCCAAAAGGTCCGCCCGCAGCCACCGGAAGCCACGGAGACTAGAGCTGGCCGCAGCTGGTTTTTAGTCCCACCTCACCGTTGGAGTTGGCCGCACATCAGCTTAAATAGCTGCCCTGGCGGATGGCAGCAAGCTTCTCTCTTGTTGCATAGGATCAATTCTGGCTATGCGAGCAAGGAAGGTTGACACTTGATTGCATTTCATAAACCGATGATTGTTCATCGGGTATCACCTTTGCCTCATTCATGTACATTGAATAATCCTGCTACAATGAAAGAGATTTTTGAATTAGGTGCGGCTGGAGATGCTGATAGATATACACAAAACACATGGTTTCTATGGCATACCCGTGTGCGTTTTTTTGCGTTAAGGATCCATAAGTCAGTTACCTGTGCGATGTTTCCTAATAAAGCAAGCGTACCATTGACCAAAAAAAAATCAACTACACGTGTACATTTTTTTAGAGACGGGATCTACCAATTTTCTCTTTTCTCGCACACAAGTATTTTACGTGCTTCGTCTGTGTTGTGTGTTTCCCCCACCCAAGTTTCAAATTTCGCAGCGAGATTTTCATTAGGCGCGCGATTTCAGAATTTATTCCTCCCACCACATCCCCAGCCATCAAATTTCCGCAGTATCCCCCCCACGCCGCTGCCCCCCTCCCGGCAGCTCAAACTGTCGCCGCCGCAACCACAGCTTCAACCACATCTACGTTCTGCCCGAGCATCGTCGATCCAGTCAGGTAACCCACTGATCTCTATCATGGCCCCGACCTGATTCTTTAAATGGCGCCTGCGAAACATCCTCATGCCTCTAAATCCCCCACCTTACATCTAGAGCATCGCCACGCAAGCCCAACCACATATCACGTGGAGGTCGAGGAGCTGATGGCGGTCGATGGCGCGATGGCCGTTGTGCGTGTTGACCCAGAGGAACACCTCGCCTCTGCCGCCACCGACTTGGTGCAGGCTCTGGCCTAGATGAAGTTCCCCAATGACTACCCCCCAGGACTTACCAAGTATGCTCTAAACATCTCAATCTTACCAATACCACTTGCAATGGCTATGTTTTGTACGGTTGATGTTTTAAGCATGTTCATGCCTTGTCTATAACAGTACTGCACACTGTGTGATGTTCAAGTATTAACTGTCCATCTCAACTTCACCAATACCAGCAACAAACTTACAATACATGACTCAGGATGCTGTTAATCTTTTTTTAATTAAACAATTGTATCCATTTTTTAATCTATCACTTTGCTACCATGCTACTCTCTGTGATGAAGATATCACTAGAGATGCTGCCCATTGGCTATTTTTGGTGGATGCAACAGGGCGCGACCACCCCCAAGGCGTGCCAAGATGCCTTGTGGGGTCCACAGGACCCCACTCACTTAGAGCCCACTTTATCTCCTACCTCCAGAAAATCATGGTTCTGCTATCTCTTGTGTTCTTGCTCCCAAACTTGAGATTTTTTATCTCTTTGCTTGGAGCTTCGTTTCCAAAACTGTTTCGAGGGATTGCTCCTTAGTATGTGGCTCCTCCATTGCTTCAACTACTTTTTGCTTTAGTGGATTATAATTTGCATAATTAGCTGCTCTTGGTGCTGAAGGAAATATGCCCTAAAGGCAATAATAAAGTTGTTATTTATATTTCCTTATACCATGATAAATGTTTATTATTCATGCTAGAATTGTATTAACCGGAAATTTAGTACATGTGTGAATATATAGACAAACAGAGCGTCACTAGTATGCCTCTACTTGACTAGCTCGTTGAATCAAAGATGGTTAAGTTTCCTAGCCATGGACATGAGTTGTCATTTGATTAACGGGATCACCTCATTAGAGAATGATGTGATTGACTTGACCCATTCCGTTAGCTTAGCATTTGATCGTTTAGTATATTGCTATTGCTTTCTTCATGACTTATACATGTTTCTATGACTATGAGATTATGCAACTCCTGAATACCGGAGGAACACTTTGTCTGCTACCAAACGCCACAACATAACTGGGTGATTATAAAGGTGCTCTACAGGTGTCTCCGATGGTACTTGTTGAGTTGGCATAGATCGAGATTAGGATTTGTCACTCCATTTGTCGGAGAGGTATCTCTGGGCCCTCTCGGTAATGCACATCACTATAAGCCTTGCAAGCAATGCAACTAATGAGTTAGTAGTGGGATGATGTATTACGGAGCGAGTAAAGAGACTTGCCGGTAACGAGATTGAACTAGGTATTGGGATACCGACGATCGAATCTCGGGCAAGTAACATACCGATGACAAAGGGAACAACGTATGTTGTTAAGCGGTTTGACCGATAAAGATCTGCGCAGAATATGTAGGAACCAATATGGGCATCCAGGTTCCGCTATTGGTTATTGACCGGAGATGAGTCTCGGTCATGTCTACATAGTTCTCGAACCCGTAGGGTCCGCACGCTTAACGTTCGGTGACGACCGATAATATGAGTTTATGTGTTTTGATGAACCGAAGGTAATTTGGAGTCCCGGCTATGATCACGGACATGACGAGGAGTCTCGAAATGGTTGAGACATAAAGATCGATATATTGGATGACTATGTTTGGACTTCGAAGGGTTCGAGTAAGTTCGGACAAATGCGAGTACCGGGGAGGGGGTTACGGAACCCCCGGGGGAGTGTAATGGGCCTATTGGGCCTTAGTGGAGAAGAGGAGGGTGAGGGAGTCCTGGATTAGGGGGTCCTCGGACAGCCGGACTATATACTTTGGCCGGACGGTTGGACTATGAAGATACAAGATTGAAGACTTCGTCCCATGTCCGGGTGGGACTCTGCTTTGCGTGGAAGGCAAGCTTGGCAATTCGGATATGTAGATCTCCTCCCTTGTAACCGACTCTGTGTAACCCTAGCCCCTTCCGGTATCTATATAAACCAGAGGGTTTTAGTCCGTAGGACAACAACAATCACAATCATAGACTAGCTTCTAGGGTTTAGCCTCTACGATCTCGTGGTAGATCAACTCTTGTAATACTCATATCATCAAGATCAATCAAGCGAGGAAGTAGGGTATTACCTCCATCGAGAGGGCCCAACCTGGGTAAACTTTGTGTCCCCGCCTCCTGTTACCATCCGCCTTAGACGCACAGTCGGGACCCCCTACCGAGATCCGCGGTTTTGACACCGACATTGGTGCTTTCATTGAGAGTTCCACTGTGCCGTCACGGTAAAGGCTTGATGGCTCCTTCGATCATCGGCAACGATGCGATCCAGGGTGAGGGTTTTCTCCCCGGACAGATCTTCGTATTTGGCGGCTTCGTACTACGGGCCAACTCGCTTGGCCATCTAGAGTAGATCGAGAGCTACGCCCCTGGCTGTCAGGCCAGGTTTGGAAACTTAAACTATACCGCCAACATCTGCGGAGACTTGATCTTTGACGGATTCTAGCCCATGTCAGGTGACAGTCACGACGAGCATGACTTAGCTCTGCTGTCGGACGGTGTTCGGGAGATCACACTTGTGGCTACTCCGGCCCTCAATCCGGAGCAGATTGCGCCATCCGAGGACGGGTGGATGGACCCCGCCACGGAAGCCGCACACTCAGCGGCGATAGAGCTGAATACTGACTTCACCTCCTACGAGACCTGTGTTGCCGGACCCTTGGATTCGTCCCCGGCCACGGGCTCCGAACCGTATGCATTCGTGCCTATCGAATCTGATTGGGCGCCGATCATGGAGTTTTCCTCCGTGGATATCTTTCAAAGACTCGCCTCAGGCGACGAGCTGAATTTATTAAGGTCTCTCTCTTGTCAGAGGCCCTTGGCGAACTATGTCCGCTCGAGTGGAAGCGGACGACGAAGAAATTCGTTCCCCACCCACCACCCACTTAATAGCCACTGTCGACGACTTAACCGACATGCTCAATTTCGGCTCCGAAGACATCGAAGGTATGGACGACGATGCAAGAGAAGAACAGGAACCACCGCCCACAGGGCGCTGGAATGCCAACTCATCATATGATATATACATGGTGGACACCCCCAAAGAAAGCGATGGCAATAAGGAAACGGAGGATAATCCCCTCGAGAAGCAATCTAAGCACCGGCGTCATCGGCGCCGCTCTAAGCCCCGCCATAGCAAAAGCAGCGATACCGGCACAAGAGACAATAATGCTGCAGATAGTGTCAAAGACAAAGACAATCCCCTCCAGCCAGGCTTTGAGCGGGAGGATGGGCAAGCTAGCCCTAAGGAACAGGCAGCAGACGGAGAATTAGAGGATGACAATTACATGCCTCTCTCCAAAGACGAGGTGAGCCTCAGCGACGAAGAATTTATCGTGCCTGAGGATCCCGTCGAACAGGAGCGCTTCAAGCGCCGGCTTATAGCCACTGCAAAAAGCCTAAAGAAAAAGCAACAACAGCTTCAAGCTGACCAAGATCTGCTAGCGGATAGATGGACCGAGGTCCTGGCAGCCGAGGAATACGAACTCGAGCGCCCAACCAAAAGTTACCCAAAGCGCAGGTTGCTACCCCAACTCGAGGAGGAAGCATTAAAGCCTATGCTTCCAGCATATGATATGGCTGACCGACCACTTCGTGGCCGAGACAAAGCGGCATATCAGGCCGAAGTCCAGCCCACACCCCGTCGCGAGTTAAACAAAAATACCAAGGCCCGGGGTAACACGCAGGACCTGCGAGACGTATTGGAAAACAAAGCAGGACATGCAAGATCGATCTACGGATCACAGGGGCGCGCTCCAACGCGTGGCGACGACCGTCACGCCGGATATACTAAAAGCAAATCCGGCAGGGCCGAATATAGCGATAAGACTCGTATGAACTGCGTCATGACATAGCCCGACATGCAGGCGCCAAGACACCCCTATGCTTCACCGACGAAGTAATGGATCATGAATTCCTAGAAGGTTTTAAACTCGTGAACATTGAATCATATGATGATACAACAGACCCCGCGGTATGGATTAAAGATTTCCTCCTCCACATCCACATGGCCCGCGGTGACGATCTACATGCCATCAAGTACCTCCCACTAAAACTCAATGGGCCGGCTCGGCATTGGCTGAATAGCCTGCCGGTAAACTCCATTGGCAGTTGGGAGAATTTGGAAGACGCATTCCTTGACAACTTCTTGGGCACTTATGTGTGACCACCGGATGCCGATTGATAACCCACAAGTATAGGGATCGCAACAGTTTTTGAGGGTAGAGTATTCAACCCAAATTTATTGATCCGACACAAGGGGAGCCAAAGAATATTCTCAAGTATTAGCAGCTGAGTTGTCAATTCAACCACACCTGGAAACTTAGTATCTGCAGCAAAGTGTTTAGTAGCAAAGTAATATGATAGTGGAGGTAACGGTAACAAAAGAGTAGTGCGAGCAATAGTAAATATTTTTGGTATTTTGTAGTGATTGTAATAGTAGCAGCGGGAAAGTAAATAAGCGAGAACCAGTATATGGCAAACTCAGAGGCACCGGATCGTGATGGATAATTATGCGGATGCGGTTCATCATGTAACATCATAACATAGGGTGACACAGAACTAGCTCCAATTCATCAATGTAATGTAGGCATGTATTCCAGATATAGTCATACGTGCTTATGGAAAAGAACTTGCATGACATCTTTTGTCCTACCCTCCCGTGGCAGCGGGGTCCTAATGGAAACTAAGGGATATTAAGGCCTCCTTTTAATAGAGAACCGAACAAAGCATTAGCACATAGTGAATACATGAACTCCTCAAACTATGGTCATCATCGGGAGTGGTCCCGATTATTGTCACTTGGGGTTGCGGATCATAACACATAGTAGGTGACTATAGACTTGCAAGGTAGGATCAAGAACACACATATATTCATGAAAACATAATAGGTTCAGATCTGAAATCATGGCACTCGGGCCCTAGTGACAAGCATTAAGCATAGCAAAGTCATAGCAACATCAATCTCAGAACATAATGGATACTAGGGATCAAACCCTAACAAAACTAACTCGATTACATGATAAATCTCATCCAACCCATCACTGTCCAGCAAGCCTACGATGGAATTACTCACGCACGGCGGTGAGCATCATGAAATTGGTGATGGAGGATGGTTGATGATGACGACATCGACGAATCACCCTCTCCGGAGCCCCGAACGGACTCCAGATCAGCCCTCCCGAGAGGTTTTAGGGCTTGGCGGTGGCTCCGCATCGTAAAACACGATGATTTCTTCTCCCTTATTTTTTTCTCTCCAAAAGCAAATATATAGAGTTGGAGTTGGCATCGGAGGGTGTCCAGGGGGCCCACGAGGTAGGGGCGCGCCTAGGGGGGCGCCCACCCTTGTGAACAGGGTGTGGGCCCCCTGGTCTTCATCTTTGGTGAGGATTTTTTATTATTTTTTATAAGACATCCCGTGGAGTTTCGGTCATTCCGAGAACTTTTGTTTTCGCACATAAAACAACATCATGGCAATTCTCATGAAAACAACGCCGGTCCGGTTAGTTCCATTCAAATCATACAAATTAGAGTCCAAAACAAGGGCACACGTGTTTGGAAAAGTAGATACGACGGAGACGTATCAACTCCCCCAAGCTTAAACCCTTGCTTGTCCTCAAGCAATTCAGTTGACAAACTGAAAGAAAGAAAGAAAAACTTTTACAAACTCTGTTTGCTCTTGTTGGTGTAAATATGTAAAGCCAGCATTCAAGTTTTCAGCAAAGATCATAACTAACCAAATTTGCAATAATTCTCAGGTCTCACAATCACTCATATCAACAGCATAATCAACTAGCGAGCCATAATAATAAATCTCGGATGACAACACTTTCTCAAAACAATCATAATATGATATAACAAGATGGTATCTCGCTAGCCCTTTCTGAGACCGCAAAACATAAATGAAGAGCACCTTTAAAGATCAAGGACTGACTAGACATTGTAATTCATGGTAAAAGAGATCCAATCATAGTCATACCCAATATAAATTAACAATGATGAATGCAAATGATAGCTGTGCTCTCCAGCTAGTGCTTTTTAATAAGAGGGTGATGACTCAACGTAAAAGTAAATGGATAGGCCCTTCGTAGAGGGAAGCAGGGATTTGTAGAGGTGCCAGAGCTCGGTTTTGAAATAGAGATAAATTATATTTTGAGCGGTATACTTTCATTGTCAACGTAGCAACTAAGAGATGGCGATATCTTCCATGCTAAACACATTATAGGCGGTTCCCAAACAGAATGGTAAAGTTTACACTCCCCCTCCACCAACAAGCATCAATCCATGACTTTCTCGAAACAACGAGTGTCTCCAACATACATCAGGTCCCAGGGGGAGTTTTGTTTGCAATTAATTTTGATTTAGTTTGCATAAGGCATGGGACTGGGCATCCCTGTGACCAGCCATTTTCTCGTGAGTGAGGAGCGGAGTCCACTCCTCTTGAGAATAACCCGCCTAACACGAAAGATAAGGACAACCTTGGTTGATACATGAGCTATTCGAGCATACAAAACAATATGTTTATTTGAAGGTTTAGAGTTTGGCACATACAAATTTACTTGGAACGGCAGGTAGATACCGCATATAGGAAGGTATAGTGGACTCATCTGGAATAACTTAGGGGTTTAAGGGATTGGATGCACAAGCAGATTCCCGCTTAGTACAGTGAAGGCTAGCAAAAGACCGGAAGCGACCAACTAGAGAGCGACAACAGCCATGTACATGCATTAAAGTTAATAAACATTGGATGCAAGTATGAGTAGGATATAATCCACCATGAACATAAATATCGTGAAGGCTATGTTGATTTGTTTCAACTATATGCGTGAACATGCGCCAAGTCAAGTCACTTAAATCATTCAAAGGAGGATACCACCCTATCATACCACATCACAATCATCTCAATAGCATGTTGGCACACAAGGTAAACCATTATAACTCATAGCTAATCAAGCATGGCACAAGCACTATGATCTCTAATTGTCATTGCAAACATGTTTATTCATAATAAGCTGAATCAGGAACGATGAACTCATCATATTTACAAAAACAAAAGAGGTCGAGTTCATACCAGTTTTTCTCATCTCAGTCAGTCCATCATATATGTCATCATAATTGCCTTTCACTTGCACGACCGAGTGGTGTGAATAATAATAATAGTGCACGTGCATTGGACTAAGCTGGAATCCGCGAGCATTCAATAAACAGGAGAACACAAGGCAATATAGGCTCTAGGTTAAATCAACAATAATGCAAATAAGAGCCACTAAAACAATTTAATCATGGTCTTCTCCTATCGACCCCCAAAGAAAAGAAAAGGAAATAAAACTATTTACACGGGAAAGCTCCCAACAAGCAAAAGAAGAACGGGAAATATTTTTGGGGTTTCTTTTTAATTACTACTACTACAGCAGAAAAGTAATCTACTACTACTTTTTTTGTTTTTCTTAAGGTTTAACAAACACACAAGAAGAAAGCAGGAAAAAGAAAATAAACTAGCATGGATATTACAGTGAATGAGTATGAGCACCGACATCTAGCAATGTGTGTGTGTGAACATAAATGTAATGTCGGTGAGAAATAGGTACTCCCCCAAGCTTAGGCTTTTGGCCTAAGTTGGTCTATTGCCAGGGATAGCCTGGCGGATACCCGTAAGTGTAGCTGGGGTCGTACTGCGACAAAGAATAGTTAGGATCATACTGTGATGCAGCGGTTATCGCCTGCTGCGCTGCAGCGTGGAGTCGGGCTGCCTCCGCTCTCCTCTCGTACTCATCTGCCTCTTCTCTGGTAATAACATATCTTCTTTTTGTCTGTGAATCAAAGAAGGCAGGAGCAGGGAGAGTAATACGGAAAACACGTCGTTTAGCAAAGATTAGTCGATATAAGAGGTGATTCTGGCCTCTTGTGACACCCTCGATTCAATCGTACACTAATCATGCACGCAAATGTGTACGATCAAGATCAAGGACTCACGGGAAGATATCACAACACAACGCTACAAATAAAATAAGTCATACAAGCATCATAATACAAGCCAGGGCCTCGAGGGCTCGAATACAAGTGCTCGATCATAGACGAAGTCAGCGGAAGCAACAATATCTCGAGCACGGACATAAGTTAAACAAGGTGCCATAAGATGGCTAGCACAAACCGGGATACAGACGAAGAGGAGCAGCCTCCCGCCTCGATCCTCCTAGGTCACTCCTCGTCGCCGCCGGGCTGCTCGTAGTAGTAGGCGCCCGAGTAGTAGTCGTCATAGGCGGTGGCGTCTGCCCCAGGCTCCATCGTCTCTGTTGCAGACAATCGAGTAGCGGTAGGGGGAAAAGGGGAACAAGGCAACCGTGAGTACTCATCCAAAGTACTGCAAGCAAGGAGCTACACTACATATGCAACATTATCAAGGTAAGGCCAGATATGTGAACTGGCTGCGAAATGCGTAATAGAGAGAAGGCCTAGTCCTATCAAGACTAGCATCTTCCGAAAGCACCACCTTGCAGCAAACAAGAGGGGGGGTAGAGTAACATAACTTAAAGTAGCAGAGTGTTATAAACCTCGGCGAGATCCTTTCTCGACTCCTGCGAGAAAGAAATCCCAGAGCCATACTATCCAGCTTATTATCACAATCCAATTCTCATCGCAATCCATTGCTCATATCCATGTCTCATCTCAAGTAACCAGTTCTAGTTGTATCGATCGATACAACTCCAAGTGTCCGCTATCGTAGGACCGCCATCGATAGATGTTTTCTTCCCTGCAGGGTGCACCAACTTACCCACCACGCCGCTAACTCCGCCGACACACTTTCTGTGGTCATGCCCGCCTCGCCAAACAATACGCCGCAACCCGACCTAGGCTTAATAGAGAGGCCAAGACGCGGACTAAACCTATGCCCCGTGGGTCATGGGCCATCTCCCAGAACTCCTCAAGACGCTATGAGGGCGGCGGTGAGCGACCTAGCTACCTTCCCGTAAGGGCAGGAGCTACCAGTCCAACCAGCCGCGCCACGCCGCCGCCGCCGACGCCTATTAAGCTTCGCTGATGTATACGACGCAGAACGCCCATACTTAGCCCACGTGATGGTTAGTGCTATCGTGCCGAGGCCCTCGGATCAAATATCCAAATCGTAGTGGATTAGGAACGCGGTAACAAGCAGAGACTCACGAAGATGTGACCCGCTGTTCTGCCTCGAGGACTTGCGGCAAGGGCTAGGAATGCCCGCCACGCCTCGTAATTATCTCGCGGGCACCCTCCGTGTCAACCCGCTCCACATCACTCGCAAATAAGCACGCTGGTACCCCGTGGTCGACCCGCCTTTCCAAGTAACAAAGGGTAAAAGTCCAAGTAACCGTGAGTCCAAACATCAAGGGAAATCACGAGGAATCACCCCGTGAATTCCACTCAATGTAGTCAACAAGGTGAACATAAGAGGATTCACCCTCGAGGTCCACACTTGAGGGGTTGCACGACGAGTCGTGACGGAAGTGGTTAAAGAGGATATCACCCTCGATGACCACAACCGGATAGCTATACTACAGGTTAATATCGGAAGTGTCAGAGAGGTTTCACCCTCAGACTCGATAGTAACCTAGTAGTGTCGAGCAACTAAGGGGAAGTGATGTGCGTTGTCGGGCCTGGTCTTCGATCCGCTGATCGGGTCTTCAATGATGAAGCAGGGTAACAAGGACAAGGTGGGGGTCACCGATGGGTCTCTAACCAACCTATACTAAGCAGTTTAGGATAAGCGGTAGGTAACAATAGCAGGTTACAATAAACAAAGCTATGCAATGTAATAGGAGCAAACAATAACAAGAATAAAATCTAATGCAAGCATGAGAGAATGGAATGGGCGATATCGGGATGATCAAAGGGGGCTTGCCTGGTTGCTCCGCAAGAGAGAGGGTCGCTCGGTGACGAGTTGAGCACGTGCACATCAAGATCGGTCTCGGGGTCACCGGAGAGAAGAGGGGAAGAAACAGTAAATACCAGTAAAATGAAGCATATCGATGCATGACATGACAAGAAGCGAAGCTAGGCGTGCCCTAACGTGGTAAGAAGGGTACCGGTTAGGGGAAAGCATCCGAAGTTATCCTGTTCCGGACGCCTGCCAGATGATGAACCGGAGAGGAAAGTTTGCAGGTTCGATAGGTTAGGATGTGTGGTGGACGAACGGCCGCGATCCGGATTCGCCTCTCGCTGCTCGAGCAACTTTCATGTTGAAATTATTTTAATCCGGATTACGGATTAAAAGATATGATTTATAAAGGGTTTTATTAATTTCGGAATTTTAATTAATTATTTAAATAATTTCGAATGGCATTTATGACATCAAGATGAGGTCATGCCGACGCTATCACCAACAGGTTGACTAAGTCAACCCTAACAGTGGGTCCCGCATGTCATTCACTAATGACTAATTAATTTAATTAGTCTAATCAAAGTTTAATTAACCTTAGTTAATTAAGTTAATTAATGATTAGTGTTAATTAATTCAGAATTAATTAGTTTAATTAATTACCCAATTAATTTAACTAATGATTAGGTTTAACTAATCCGTAATTAATTAGTTTAATTAATTACTCAATTAATTAATTAATTAATTAGTTAGTTAATTAATTTATATTCATTTCATTTTGTTTTAGTTCTGCTTTTTAATAAAACATTCTTTTGTTTTAATTGGGGGGTGGGGCCCCACGCTGCTATTCTATCGGGCATGCGGGTGTGGGCGACGCGGCGACGCCTTAATGGGCACGAACCAGGCCTGTCTGGGCGCGACCTGTGGAATCGGCGCCGAGGTTCGGGGCCGGCCGCCGAGGCCACTTGCCACGCCCGGCCGGCCGGGGCAGCGAGCCGGCGAGGAGAGGCGCTGAGCGGGGGTGGTGGCTCGGGCCGAGCCGAGCGACGTCTTGGGGGGAGAAACGAGGCTCGGTCGGGGAGGCGGAGAGGGCGCCGAACGGGCGAACGGGGGGGGGCTCGGGGCCCAAGACGGGTCGCCGACGAGGTCGCCGTCGGGGAGAAGGGAGAGGAGAGGGGGCACGGTGGCCGGGCGGGTCGGGCCTCGAGCGGCCGGATCCGGTCGGGGAGGAAGGAGAGGATCGGGGGCGCCGGGCGCAACCACAAGGGGGGGGCGCAGCCAGACGGGCCGGCCTGGGGCCACAATGACGAGAGGGAGGGAGCCGAGGGGAACCTGAGGGGGGAGGTCAAGCGGCCGGTCGCCGACCGGGGGGGGGAGAGAGAGGGCGAGAGGAAGCCTCACAGGGGGGGACTCGGCTGGCCGGCTCGACGGGGTCGGGAGTCCGTCGTGGGGGTCGGGGAGGCGCGTGCCCGGCGATGGGGGAGAGGGCCGCTGCACAAGTGAGGCCAAGGGCTCGGGGCGACGGAGGGGAGGAGGGGAGGGTCCCAGCGGCGGGAGGAGGGGAGGCCTGGCGGGGGCCGGCATGGGGCGGCTGCGAGGCGGGGTTGGTGCGGGCGGGTGGTTGGTCTCTGCCCGATCCGACGGGGGAGAGAGGCGAGGGCGGTGGGGCGGGGTGGGCGTGGCTAGGGTTAGCCGCAGGGGTGGGGAGGGTTATGCGGCCGGGGTTGCTGGGCCGGTGGGCCGGCCCAGGGGGGGAAGGGGGGGATGGGCCAAGGGCCAAGTGGGGAGGGGGGCCGGCTGGCTGGGCCAGGGGGGGTTATCCCCCTCTCAGTTTTATTTAGTTTTTCTCTTTTTATTATTTTCAATTTTCTGTTTTGGTTTATTTAAAATGCTCTGGCATTTGTAAAAAAAATTATTGCACCCCACTAATATTAGGTTAGTTATTTTAGAAAACCCCGGAACATTTTAGAACTTATTTTCGGAACTCTTTATCGTTTGTTTTAGTTTTAAATTTTGTTTTAGGACGGGTCCGAATTAACGAGAGGTTATTTAACCAACCGGACGACATCTTGTAGCATAACCACCCGGCCACAATTCTCCTCTGATTACAAGAAATCTCGCCCCGAGATTTAAGAGGGGAGCAAGGGGGAAAGGTCTGGATACGATAATCTAACGGATCTTTTCGAAGAAGTTAATCCCTTTCGTTGATGTCTTCAATCCTTTATTCCGATGCATCATGATAAACTGGTCATCATTTCTTCGGGAACTCCATCGTACTTACAAACGATAAGGGGCAGCTCACTACGACACAATGCTTTTAAGGGAAACAATCTGGGGCTAACCCATGAATTAGTAAAAGATTATCTCTCGAGTTGAACATAAGAAATACCTCGAGAGTAAGGTACGAAGGTACCATAATAGGCTCCAAGCGGATAGATAGTTGCTCGAAGCCTGAACCAGAGTGAGAAAGGGGTTCAGAGTAGCGAGATTAAGTATCGCGTCTGTTACTAGGATTGATCAACAGGCAAGTGGCCCATGAATTACATACAAGGGCAAGCGTGGGGAATAACTTCGGCAACAGGGGTGTACAGGAGAGTCAGGTTTCGATCCTGTGCAACTGTGGGTTATGGGCCCACCATGTGGTTAAAAATAGGAAGGTCGGTGACATCTTGCACGATCATGTAAGCAAGGCATGTCCGAGGAGAGTCTCGAGGGTCATGTCGGCAACAACATAGGTACTAAGGGCGAGGGACGAAGAGAACCACTTTCCCGCCGTTGAACGAGGCGGACCAATAGGCAAGGTTCTCGCCCATCGGTGGTTACCTAATGTCATCAACAAATAGTAATAGGGTCTTACTTTCGAGTGGTATAACGAGGTGCTTACCTAAGCAGGAGGCTATCACTGCTTAGATTATATATATCCCAAGAAAGGTTCAAACAACCAATGGAAAGTAAAATATGATTATCATATTGAACAGAACAATGGAAAGGAAAATGTGTTTAAACACATATTTCAGGGATATACCCTTACCAAGGATAAGCGGAGCATGATATCCATGACAGGATATAATTTAGAAAACCCTTTAGGTAAGGGGAAGAAATTTCATGACATTACCCATACAACGGTGTTCGGATAATTTGAGCAAGAAACATTTAGCATTGGGCTTCCAATGTTCTTGTTGAAAATCAGAGTACCACGTACATGTTTCGAGATAGCATTGACATGGTCTTCAGTGAAGATCGACTTTGGAATCAATGGCGATTCATCAGAATAACTGGTTGAAACAAGATACAATTTCCTCACGGATGAACGGATAACCTTGCTGAAAAGTAAACTATAATGATAGGTCCTCCAGCCGGGGGGGGGGGGGTGCTAGGCATGACATCATGATACCGGGTCATCAAAGGATCAACATCATAACTCTTGGAAAGTTGTCCCAACCATCATAGCTGACCGAGTTTCAGATCCGATTGTGTCAGGATACCTCAGACTTAGGATACCTGAGAAGAAAAAGTGTAACGCAAATTGACGAGGGGACCATGTAAGATTCTCGGGGAAATGAACTATGATGTGATTTCCGTTAACAAGAGTCCATCATTAACCCAAGGAGAGAACAAGGAGGTGTCTGGTGAACTCAATGGCAATTCACCGAGATTCCCAAAAGATAGACTCCCACATTAAAGTGAACAAGGAGATAACATTTGTCGGAACAAATGATACTAGGAAATATGCTCGAGGAAAACATACTCAAGTAAACATTGGTTGAAAGGTGCGCCCGATGGGTTGGGTTGCACGACCAATGTCAGAATGGTGACACAATAATCGATAGGCTAAGAATTTCACTTCAAAGCAAGAGGCTTGCTAGAAGGGCAGAATCCAACAGCACCGTTCACTTGTTGGTACACCGGTTGGAAGTAACACGGGGACCAGGAAAGAATGGTGATGGTGAGAAGCACCTCAATACCAAGAATTTCTTAAGAGGTGGAGCAGTCCTCACAACATCCTTGATATTAGCAGATGGTAATACTCCAAGGTAAAGAAGAACAAATGCTGGATAGCAAGGAACTCAAAGTATAACACCAAACATGAACAAGCTCGTGTTGGTGGGAAGGCAATAAGGTGGTCGATGATAATACAAGTCATCGAGGACAAGGATGGTATTTCTCATCATGAATTCAATTGATATCCTGGATGAGCTCAGAATGCTGAAGATCACGACACCTTTGTCGCGAGAATTCATGATGATGTAATCGATCGGCAACGACATCAAGTCTAAGTAATGATGAAGTGGGAGGTTAATGGAACCAAAGGTTCGACACCAACTCGAAACCAAGCTTGTTGTTCAAGGCGAAATGATATGTCAATGAGGATCGACGTAAGGTTAGTTCATCGTCGAAAATTGCGCTCCGAGAAGAAGGACCGGGTAGCACAGTTAAAATCATCACGACAACGATATAGCCAAACAGGCTAGGAATGGTGTGATCGGGTACAAACTCGTACTTATAGAAGCTTACGAAGAGTTGTTGAACCGTCGTATGGACTCGGTTCAGCTTATTGGTGGCTTTGAGTGTTTGATAACTCAGGGACCGTGAGAAATTGGAAACAGTGGGAAGGTAGTACTTGACGAAGAACTCATAAGAGGTTATGCAGTTCTATGATAATCTCGAGATACCAGGGGTAATACTCGATGACATATCAAAGTAGAGGTTGGACGGGGGGTTATTGCTCTACAGAGGACAAGTGCTAAAACTTGCACCAGAAATGGTATTTAAAAGAGAACATGGTCGGAACCACGATTGCAAAAGGCCAGATCCCTGATATAAGATGAACTTATATCAAAGGAATAATTAATTTAAGAGAAGCTTTAATGATAAGATCTACATCGTGTCCATGGGCATGAACACAAGTTCAAGGTCGACTCCCACTTCTCCAATGCATAACCCTTCATTCGCTTCTCACGCTCGATGAAGTTGCAAAGTGTTGAAAATTTTATCCGCGAAGCACCGTAAGAGTATGATTCATGAAAACTTTCGGTTCACACGGTTTAGTGAAGGCATATGTTCTACCCATAGGGGCTTCTTGGAATCATATACCAGAATCTTTAGTAATAATTAACTCAAGCTCGATGGCAGAGCATGGTTGAGAAAACAGAGGATACAATTTACCAAAGGCATTATGTATCAGAGGAAAGGCTCACAAGGTTATTGGATGTGAAGGGCGTCGTCAGATAAAATCCAACAAAGGATCTGGTGGTCCACAAGAGATCTGACGTGAGCATCAGTATTCAACTAGAGGAAGAAGAATGCAAGGAGATCAAATTATAGAAACAACTGACTAACTCAATTGTCAAATGCAAAGGAATTATGATTCCCAAATCAAGGGATCAGAAGCAATGCTCTGATTAGGGATGGGTAAGTTGAACAGCCATAGGGTACAATCAATCGACAATTGGTTTGGTCGAGAACCAATTCCAACTAAAAGAATGGCAGCTCACCAAGAAGGTAATTTATAAGGATCAATGATGATTGCGGTATTCAAGAAACATATCGAGTCAACAGACTCAAAATGATAATGACAAGGCATGTCAATATGACTACGAGACTTATGGGATTAACCATAATGCAAGCCAGCAAGAATTTCAAGAGCCAAGGCTCCAGAGGATTTTCGGAAGACCGAATAGTAATTTGAAGACTTTTGTGTAACACAAGAACAACTGGGTTGAGCGGATACTCGACGAAAAGTAGGATTCATTTGAAGGGGTATTCATGTGGCAAAGAACTGCTAGGCGAGAGGCACAAAGTATTCTCGGAACAATAGAGAAACTTCGGGGTATCTTGTAATAACAAGATCACTGGGGGGCGATCGTATGAATGGCAAGTGTAAGTAGTAATCCACACGGATTTATCGGTGGTCAGGAATAGCATAAGTGATGAGCACAAGGTCTCGAGAGAACTTCAGAGGGTATCTTCGGAACCTTCTGATTAGCAGCCGATCATCTGAATTGAGGGGCTCTCCGGGAGAAAGTACTTGCGAGAACCTAACGTTAGTGTTGTTTTTAACAAATTCATTTAACCCGAATAGAAGAGAGTTCAGAATCCCAGAGTAAAGATCGAGGAGTAAAAGATCCTAATTCCACCCAATGGCGACGTATGCCCATAAGACACACAACCATGTTAGTAAAAGTTTTGCAATGTCTAGAATCGACTTCGGCCAAGGAGTTGGAAAGGATTCCTACAGCAATGGCTCGATACCAACTTCAGACACCCTCGATTCAATCGTACACTAATCATGCACGCAAATGTATACGATCAAGATCAAGGACTCACGGAAGATATCACAACACAACGCTACAAATAAAATAAGTCATACAAGCATCATAATACAAGCCAGGGCCTCGAGGGCTCGAATACAAGTGCTCGATCATAGACGAGTCAGCGGAAGCAACAATATCCGAGCACGTATATAAGTTAAACAAGGTGCCATAAGATGGCTAGCACAAACCGATATCAGATCGAAGAGGAGCAGGCCTCCGCCTGGATCCTCCTAGGTCACTCTCGGTCGCCGCCGGCTGCTGCTCGTAGTAGTAGGCGCCCGAGTAGTAGTCGCCATAGGCGGTGGCGTCGCCCTGGCTCCATCGTCTGTTGCAGCAATCGAGTAGCGGTAGGGGAAAAGGGGAAACAAGGCAACCGTGAGTACTCATCCAAAGTACTCGCAAGCAAGGAGCTACACTACATATGCAACATTATCAAGGTAAGGCCGATATGTGAACCGGGCTGCAGAAATGCCGTAATAGAGAGAAGGCCTAGTCCTATCAAGACTAGCATCTTCCGAAAGCACCACCTTGCAGCAAACAAGAGGGGGGGTAGAGTAACATAACTTAAAGTAGCAGAGTGTTATAAACCTCGCCAGAGATCCTTTCTCGACTCCCGCGAGAAAGAAATCCCAGAGCCATACTATCCAGCTTATTATCACAATCCAATTCTCATCGCAATCCATTGCTCATATCCATGTCTCATCTCAAGTAACCAGTTCTAGTTGTATCGACGAGATACAACTCCAAGTGTCCGCTATCAGGGGACCGCTATCGATAGATGTTTTCTTCCCTGCAGGTGCACCAACTTACCCACCACGCCGCTTAACTCCGCCGGACACACTTTCTGTGGTCATGCCCGCCTCGCCAAACAATACGCCGCAACCCGACCTAGGCTTAATAGAGAGGCCAAGACGCGGACTAAACCTATGCCCCCTGGGGTCATGGGCCATCTCCCCGAACTCCTCA
Source organism: Aegilops longissima (assembly GCA_021605205.1). NCBI lineage: Eukaryota > Viridiplantae > Streptophyta > Magnoliopsida > Poales > Poaceae > Aegilops > Aegilops longissima. Next base: position 236,398,450 of record CM038678.1, on the reverse strand, counting down.
AGACGCTAAGCGAGGGCGGCCGGTGAGCGACCTAGCTACCTTCCTGTATGGGCGAGAGCTACCAGTCCAACCAAGGCCGCCACGCTCGGGCCGACGCGCTATTAAGCTTCGGCTGATGTATACGACGCAGAACGCCCATACTTAGCCCACGTGATGGTTAGTGCTATCAGGCCAGAGGCCCCTTGTAACACCCTGGATGTAAACTTCCCCTTTTTGGGCAATATATCAATTTAACCTCATCCAATTCTTGTGGGTTCTTGTCATGCTTGGCCTCTTTGGTTTGGTTATGTTGGGTTTTTCTTTTTCTTTGTTTTGTTTTTGCCTTATTGCATTTGTGCCTCTTGTCATCTTGCATTTTCCCTTCTTGTCATGTGATTGTGGTGTTCTCTTGCATGTCATGTGGTTGTGGTTTTCCCTTGCATGTCATGTGGTTGCTTATGCCATCCTCACTTGCATTACCATCTCCTCCTTCCCTCTACTTCTTTCTCTTTCAAATGCCATATAATTCCCTCCTTCAATTAATGTTCATCTTCTCCTAATAATCTTGCTTGTTGCACTAAACCTCTCTGCCTAAAATCCCTCATTTGAAGTTGTTATGGTTAGGTTCAATGGCACAAGTTTGGAAATATTTCCAAACTTGCATTATTTTTCTACCTTTAAAAATGTCCATTTCAATTTATTTAAATTGTGGTGAATTCCAGGAGTGTGGGGATATTTTCCTTTCACTCAAAATCTTTTCCTTTCTCCCTGTACTTTCTTTTCTCTCCCTTTTTATTTTTAAAAAGGAAAAGAGATAAGAGAGAGCAAGCAGAAGATCGCAGCCCAAAGAGCCCTCTCCACTGGCCACGGCCTCCCCGAGCCGCCCAGCTTCCTCACCTCAGCAGCCTGGAAAGGAAGGCGCGCCAGCCCGACGCTTTCCTCTCCTGCCTTCCAAGCACCCACGCCGCATCTACCCCTCACTGGATTCCTTCCACGTGGCAGGCGTCGGCCCGCTCGCTGGCGACCGCCTGCGGCGCCACCCACCTTTCCCTCTCCTCTCGCAGCGCCATGGGGACCCCGAGCTCGAGAGCACGAGCACGATCCCGCCGCCTCTAGCCCCTTCTTATCCCTCCGCCAAATCGAGCCCTAGGGTTTCCCTCTCCCCTCTCGCCGCCGCCGCCAGTAAGCAATCCACCCAAGATCGCCGCCCGCTGCTCGTTCGAGCGATCTGGGAGCGTGGCCTCGCCGCCGGCGGCGCTCTCCGCCACCTCGACCAGGGCGGCCCTTGTCCATCTCCTTCCTCGTCGCCGCTCACGACCACGACGCGTCCACGGAGTCCCGAGCGCCAAGTTCACCGACGCCACTGCCTCTGCCTTCCTCTCGGTCGAGTTCCCAGCGAGGTTCAGAGGTCGAGCCTGCCGCCAGCCGCCCGCCTCCATCGCCGATTCCGTGTCCTAGGGTAGGAGGTATAAACCCCTTCCTCCCCGCTCCTTCTTGTCGCCGCTGGTTCTCCGTGAGCGAGGTCCGACTCGTGTCTTTGTCGCGCCTCGGCTTGCTCCGGCGCGGCTCGTGAGGTTTTGGCTTCAGAGTCGCTTTGGCGCTGCGTGTGCAGCTAGCCCCGCTGGGCTTGCCCGTCAGTTCCCTGTGGTGCTCCCCTGTGCGCCCGGCCTGACGAGGGCACGGAGTCCCAGAGCCGCCGTTGCCTCGCCGGCATCTGTCGTCCTCCTCTGCTTTTAGATCAGGCTGGGAGTTGTGTCAAGTTTGCGCCACCCCTGCTCCTACCAGATCTCCTTCCTAGCCGAGCTGGTCGACTCCCGCTCCACCACATGGCGACTGGTTCGAACCTCAGCGCCTCCCCCTTTTTGTTTTCTGCTTTTCGCTCCCCTCCAAGGCGCCTCCGCAAAGATCAGCAGATAAGGGCCGAGGCCCCGCCTCTATCAAGAGTCACCAGACCAGCCTGGGCAGTAGCAGTGCGGGATTCCACCGGGAGACCCGGGTTCAATCCCCCCTGGGGCCCTTTTTCTTCCCCCCTTTTAAACCTGTTAACCTCTGCCCCTATGACAGTGGGCCTACCCTGTCAGCCTCCCCATATGCATATTCTATTTCTTTTCCCCCATGTTTCCATTTTCAGCTTTGAGTCCTTTTCTGTTTTAGGCAAGTCCAAATCTGGACATTTCCAAATCTGGAAATTGCCATTTCTGTCATTTTCCTTTTTAGGCAGGTTCTAACTTATTGTTTTTGTGATGATTTTTCTACTGCAACCCTAACATATTATATATGTTTTTGGGGTAGAAAAATCCCACCATCTCAGTGGTGTCATTGGTTTTTGCATTTGGGCAAGTTTATGTTCATGTCTTTTTGCATCATCATTATGTGTTGTTTTATAATGGGCATATTTAATTGAATTGTGCTATGAGGTAGGTTGCACACATGCATGGTTTTGTTCATCATGTTGTTATCGTAGGTTTCTCCCAATCTTGTGTTGCCCGTCTTGTCCAATCCGTGCATCCGTTTCCGGTGATCTCTATATCGATTTCTAACGAAATCATCTCATCTTTCCGATGGCATACTTGGTTTGCCAAGATGATGCCTAGTTTTCCATTTACCTTCCGGAGTGCTCTTACGCTTTGCATATCACATCTTGCATTTCATGTCATGTTGCATCATGTTGATTGTGCATTGCACCGTGATTTATTGTGGTTCCTTGTTTTGTTGTTGCTTTGGGTAGAGCCGGGAGACGAGAACGCTTACGAGGAACCTGTTGAGAACGCCGAGGATCAAGCTTTCGACAACTCGAGAACATTGCGTGCAAGATGATCATACCTCAAATCACTTCTATCTTTGCTATGCTAGTTGCTCGCTCTTTTGCTATGCCTATGCTGCGATGCCTACCACTTGCTATGTCATGCCACCCATATTGCCATGTCAGCCTCTAACCACCCTTTTCCTAGCAAACCGCTGATTGGCTATGTTACCGCTTCGCCAGCCCCTCTTATAGCGTTGTTAGTTGCGTGTGAAGCTGAAGTTTGTTCCTTGTTGAACATGGAGATGTTGTTCCTTATTGGAACATGTTTTACTTGTTGGGGATATCACAATATATATATCTGCTATATGTTTAACACATCTATATACTTGGTAAAGGGTGGAAGGCTCGCCTTATGCCCGTGTTTTGTTCCACTCTTGCCACCCTAGTTTCCGTCATACCGGTGTTATGTTCCTTGATTTTGCGCTCCTTACACGGTTGGGTGATTTATGGGACCCCTTGACAGCTTCGCTTTGAATAAGACTCGTCCAAAGAAGTCCCGACATTGGTTTTACCATTTGCCACCTAAGCCTTTTCCCCGGGTTTCATGAGCCCGAGGGTCATCTTTATTTTAACCCCCGGACAGTGCTCCTTCGAAAGTGTCGGGTTCGAACCGAGCAGCTTCTGCTGGGCCACCACGGGAAACTCGAGGCTTGGTTTTACTCGTAGCTTGACTTATCCGGTTGAGCTCCAGCTTAGTGGTTCCGATGTTTCTATCAAGATGGGCGATTATAGATTTCGCTAAACCAATTGTCCTTGGTGACTTGGATATTGATCTTATTCTCGAATGGATCGCTTTCTCAAAGACAAAGCTCACTTGATTGTGCTGCTGTGGAAATTCAATTGACTCATTCTTCTAATGATGTGATCATCTATGCCTCTCGTGATGAAACCATTCGGTTGTTTTCTCTCAATGAGAAGGGCGAATTGAATGCCATCTCTCGATTCCAATGCTTGTGAGTACCAAGATGTCTTTCCGTAAGAGCTTCCGGTATGCCTCCTCATCGGCCACCGAGTTCAAGTATCGATCTTGAGCCCGCATGAACCCGCTTGCAAGCCGCCCATACAAGCTTGGACCTGATGAGCTGAGGGAATTGAAGAAGCAGCTCGATGAACAAGAGCGTCTGGGTTTGATCGCACCGAGTTCATCTCCTTGGGGTTGTGGTGTTCTTTTGTCCGGAAGAAGGATGGCTCCGACCGACTTTGTGTCGACATCGTCCATTGAATAAGAAGACAATCAAGAACAAGTATCCACTTCCCAACATCAATGAGCTTTTCGAGCAACTCAAAGGTGCTACAGTTGTTCTCTAAGCTTGACCTTCAGATGGGGTATCATCGATTCGATTCGTGAACAAGATATTCCCAAGACAAAGATTCGAACAAGCTTTGGTTCTTATGAATATACTGTCATGTCTTTCGCCTCGCAATGCTCCTCCGACTTTCTCTCGGATGATGAACTTCATATTCAATCCTTACACCAATGAATTCGCCTTGGTCTATCTTGATGATATTTTGGTCTTCCCAAGAATAAGAAGGATCATGCCAAACATTTGCGATTGGTACTAGACAAGCTCGTGGAGTATCAATTCTATGCTAAGTTCTCCAAATGTGAATTCGGCTTGATGAAGTGCTTTATCTTGGTCATATCATCTCCGCCAAGGGCATCATTGTTGATCCCGAGAAGGTGTCCGCACTTGTGAATTGGGAACCTCCTCGTATGTCAAGCAGCTCCGCAGCTTTCTTGGTCTTGCAAGCTATTGTCAAGATTCGTTGAGAACTTCTCCAAGATTGCAAAGCCTCTTTCCAACCTTCTCCGTAAGCGTGAAGTATGTCCGGTCTCCCGAGTGTGACGTTGCTTTCAAGACTCTCAAAGAGAAACTCGTCACAGCTCCTGTTCTGACTCCTCCTGATGAATCCAAGCCATATGAAGTTTTCTGTGATGCTTCTCTTCAAGGTCTCGGTGCTGTGTTAATGCAAGAGAAGAGAGTTGTGGCTTATACCTCTCGCCAGTTGAAGCCCAACGAGAAGAACTACCCCACTCACGATCTTGAGTTGGCGGCGCTTGTCCATGCTTTGATTACTTGGAGACATCTCTTGTTGGGAAGGAAAGTGGACATTTTCACCGATCACAAGAGCCTCAAGTACATCTTCACTCAGCCTAACCTCAACCTCAGTGCACTGATGGGTCGAAATGATTCAAGAGTACAACCCAAGTATTGAGTACACTCGCAAAGCTAATGTCATTGCAGACGCTTTGAGCAGAAAGCTTATCGCAATGCCTAATCCTCAAGCCTTTCACCGGATCTCGTGAATCTTTCCGCAAGCTGAATCTTCAAGTTGTTCCTCAAGGCTTTCTTGCCAACCTCATAGTCTCTCCTACTTTGGAAGATCAGATTCGTGAGGCTCAACTTCGGATACCATGGTGAAGAAAGTGAAACGTGGTATCGACAAGGGCATTTCCAAGTACAAGTGCTTCCATGTTGATGACAAAGACACTCTGTTCTTTGAGGACCGGATTGTGGTTCCTAAGGGTGATCTGAGAAAAGTCATTATGAACGAGGCTCACAATTCGCTTCTATCCATTCATCCCGAAGTACGAAGATGTACCATGACCTCAAGCAGTCATATTGGTGGACTCGAATGAAGCGAGAAATTGCTCAATTCGTGAATGAGTGTGATGTCCGCAGAAGAGTGAAAGGTAACACCAAAGACCAGCTGGTCTCCTTCAACCTCTTGCTATTCCTGAATGGAAGTTTGATCATATTGAAATGGACTTCGTGGATCGGCTTTCCAAAGTCCAAGCGTGGAATGATGCTATCTTCGTTGTCATTGACAAGCTTACTAAAGTGGCTCATTTTCTTCCTATCAAAGAATCCATCATCGCAGCTCGCCATGGCGAGCTATACACCTCCGTGATTGTCTCCTTGCACGGCATTCCACAAGTGATCTCTTCTGACCGTGGCAGCATCTTTACCTCCAAGTTTTGGGAGTCTTTTCGTAAGGCCATGGGCACCAACATTCGCTTCAAAGACAGCTTTCCATCCTCAAACTAGTGGCCAAGTCGAGCGAGTTAATCAAATTCTTGAAGATATGCTCGTGGCTTGTGTCATTTCTTTCGGTATGAAGTGGAAGATTGTCTTCCTTATGCCGAAGTTCTCTTACAACAACAGCTTCCAAGCGAGTTCGGCAAGGCCCCATTCGAAATTTCTATGGCGTAAAGTGCCGCACTCTCTCAATTGGTCTCGAGACAGTGAACGCCAACTTCTTGGCAATGACTTGATCACGTATGTAAGAGATGTGCAAGGTCATTCGTGAGAATCTCAAAGCCGCAATCGCGCCTGTAAGAGCTATTATGATGATAAGCACCGTGATGTGACTTTTGAAATCGGAGATCATGTCTACCTCCGCTCTCCAATGAAAGGTACTCGCCGCCGGTATCAAAGGGAAGCTTGCCCCTAGATACGTGGGTCCTTTCAAGATCATTGGGAAAAGAGGCGATCTCGCCTATCAACTTGAGCTTCCTTCCAACTTTGCAAACGTGCACGATGTGTTTCACGTGTCACAGCTTCGCAAGTGCTTCAAGACTCTGAACACACTATCAACTTCAAGAGATTGACATTCAGGAAGATCTCTCTTATCATGAGCACCCGCTGCTATTCTTGAAGAAACCGAGCGCAAGACTCGCAACAAGTCAATCAAATTCCTGAAAGTGAAGTGGTCACACCATTCCGACCGAGAAGCTACCCGAACGTGAGGATCACCTCCGCTCGAGTATCCGGAGTTCTTTTCAGTCCTAGATCTCGGACGAGATCCTCTTGTAGTGGTGGAGTGTTGTAACACCTCGATGTAAACTTCCCTTTTGGGCAATATATCAATTTAACCTCATCCAATTCTTGTGGGTTCTTGTCATGCTTGGCCTCTTTGGTTTGGTTATGTTGGGTTTTTCTTTTCTTTGTTTTGTTTTTGCCTTATTGCATTTGTGCCTCTTGTCATCTTGCATTTTCCTTCTTGTCATGTGATTGTGGTGTTCTCTTGCATGTCATGTGGTTGTGGTTTTCCTTGCATGTCATGTGGTTGCTTATGCCATCCTCACTTGCATTACCATCTCCTCCTTCCTCTACTTCTTTCTCTTTCAAATGCCATATAATTCCCTCCTTCAATTAATGTTCATCTTCTCCTAATAATCTTGCTTGTTGCACTAAACCTCTCTGCCCTAAAATCCCTCATTTGAAGTTGTTATGGTTAGGTTCAATGGCACAAGTTTGAAATATTTCCAAACTTGCATTATTTTTCTACCTTTAAAATGTCCATTTCAATTTATTTAAATTGTGGTGAATTCCAGAGTGTGGGGATATTTTCCTTTCACTCAAAATCTTTTCCTTTCTCCCTCAGATTTCTTTTCTCTCCTTTTTATTTTTAAAAGGAAAGAGATAAGAGAGAGCAAAGAGCAGCAGCAGCCCAGCAGTCCCTCTCCACTGGCCACGGCCTCCCGAGCCGCCCAGCTTCCTCACCTCAGCCCTGTAGAAGGCGCGCCAGCCAAGACGCTTTCCTCTCCCTCGCCTTCACAGACCCACGCCAGATCTACCCCTCATTGGATTCCTTCCACGCAGCAGCTGGCCCCGCCTGGCAGCGACCGCCTGGCGCCACCCACCTTTCCCTCTCCTCTCGCAGCGCCATGGGGACCCCGAGCTCGGAGAGCACGAGCACGATCCCGCCGCCCTAGCCCCTTCTTATCCCCTCCGCACAAATCGAGCCCTAGGGTTTCCCTCTCCTCTCGCCGCCGCCAGTAAGCAATCCACCCAAGATCGCCGCCCGCTGCTCCCGAGCGATCTGGGAGCGTGGCCTCGCCGCCCGCGCGCTCTCCGCCACCTCGACCCGGGCGGCCCTTGTCCATCTCCTTCCTCGTCGCCGCTCACGACCACGACGCCGCTCACGGAGTCCCGGAGCGCCAAGTTCACCGACGCCACTGCCTCTGTCTTCCTCTCGGCCGAGTTCCCATGAGGTTCAGAGGTCGAGCTCAGAGCCACAGCCCGCCTCCATCGCCGATTCCGTGTCCTAGGGTAGGGAGGTATAAACCCCCTTCCTCCCTGCTCCTTCTTGTCGCCGTTGGTTCTCCGTAGCGTAGGTGTGTCTTTGTCGCGCCCGGCTTGCTCCGGCGTGCTCGTAGGTTTTGGCTTCAGAGTCGCTTTGGCTGCGTGTGTGCAGCTAGCCCCGCCGGCTTGCCCCTGTCAGTTCCTGGTGCTCCCCCTGCGCCCTGGCTCAGCACGAGGGCACGGAGTCCCCAGAGCCGCCTGCCTCGCCGGCATCTCGTGCGCCTCCTCTGCTTTTAGATCAGGCTGGGAGTTGTGTCAAGTTTGCGCCACCCTGCTCCTACCAGATCTCCTTCCCTAGCCGAGCTGGTCGACTCCCCGCTCCACCACCGCGGCGACCTGGGTTCGAACCCCAGGCGCGCCTCCCCCCTTTTGTTTTCTGTTTTTCGCTCCCCTCCAGTGCGCCTCCTCTGCAGCATCAGCAGATAAGGGCCGAGGCCCTGCCTCTATCAAGAGTCAGCCACCACCAGCCCAGGGTAGCAGTGGGGATTCCACCGGGAGACCCGGTTCAATTCCCCAGGGCCCTTTTTTCTTCCCCTTTAAACCTGTTAACCTCTGCCTCTATGACAAGGGCCTACCTCACACCTCCCCATATGCATATTCTATTTCTTTTCCCCATGTTTCCATTTTCAGCTTTGAGTCCTTTTCTGTTTTAGGCAAGTCCAAATCTGACATTTCCAAATCTGAAATTGCCATTTCGTCATTTTCCTTTTAGGCAGGTTCTAACTTATTGTTTTTGTGATGATTTTTCATCTGCAACCCTAACATATTATATATGTTTTGGGGTAGAAAATCCCACCATCTCAGTGGTGTCATTGGTTTTGCATTTGGGCAAGTTTATGTTCATGTCTTTTTGCATCATCATTATGTGTTGTTTTATAATGGGCATATTTAATTGAATTGTGCTATGAGGTAGGTTGCACACATGCATGGTTTTGTTCATCATGTTGTTATCGTAGGTTTCTCCCAATCTTGTGTTGCCCGTCTTGTCCAATCCGTGCATCCGTTTCCGGTGATCTCTATATCGATTTCTAACGAAATCATCTCATCTTTCCGATGGCATACTTGGTTTGCCAAGATGATGCCTAGTTTTCCATTTACCTTCCGGAGTGCTCTTACGCTTTGCATATCACATCTTGCATTTCATGTCATGTTGCATCATGTTGATTGTGCATTGCACCGTGATTTATTGTGGTTCCTTGTTTTGTTGTTGCTTTGGGTAGAGCCGGGAGACGAGAACGCTTACGAGGAACCCGTTGAGAACGCCGAGGATCAAGCTTTCGACAACTCTGAGAACATTGCAGGCAAGATGATCATACCCTCGAAATCACTTCTATCTTTGCTATGCTAGTTGCTCGCTCTTTTGCTATGCCTATGCTGCGATGCCTACCACTTGCTATGTCATGCCACCCATATTGCCATGTCAGCCCCTAACCACCCTTTTCCTAGCAAACCGTTGATTGGCTATGTTACCGCTTCGCTCAGCCCCTCTTATAGCGTTGTTAGTTGCAGGTGAAGCTGAAGTTTGTTCCTTGTTGGAACATGGAGATGTTGTTCCTTATTGGAACATGTTTTACTTGTTGGGGATATCACAATATATATATCTGCTATATGTTTAACACATCTATATACTTGGTAAAGGGTGGAAGGCTCGGCCTTATGCCTGGTGTTTTGTTCCACTCTTGCCACCCTAGTTTCCGCCATACCGTGTTATGTTCCTTGATTTTATGCTCCTTACACGGTTGGGTGATTTATGGGACCCCTTGACAGTTCGCTTTGAATAAGACTCGCCCAAAGAAGCCCAACATTGGTTTTACCATTTGCCACCTAAGCCTTTTCCCCGGTTTTCGCGAGCCCGAGGGTCATCTTTATTTTAACCCCGGACCAAAGGTGCTCTTCGAGTGTTGGTCCGAACCGAGCAGATCATGGGCCACCACGGGAAACTCGAGGCTTGGTTTTACTCGTAGCTTGACTTATCCGGATGTGCCACGAGAACGAGATATGTGCAGCTCCTATCGGGATTTGTCGGCACAATCGGGCGGCTTTGCTGGTCTTGTTTTATTGCTGTCGAAATGTCTTGTAGTCCGGGATTCGAGATTGATCGGTCTTCCCGTAGAAGGATTAATCCTTCGCTGACCGTGAGAGCTTATAATGGGCTAAGTTGGGACACCCCGCAGGTAATATCTTTTGAAAGCCGTGCCATGCGTTATGAGGCGATGGGAATTTGTTAATGTCCGGTTGTAGATAACACAAAGTTGACCTCATTTAAAATACACATCAACCGCAGGTGTTACCGTGATGGTCTCTTCTCGCGGAGTCCGGAGGTGAACACGGTGTTGGAGTTATGTCCGACGTAAGTAGTTCAGATCACTTCTTGATCAATACTAGTTTCACGACCGTGCTTTGCCTCTCTTCTCGCTCTCTTTGCGATGTAGCCACCATATATGCTAGTCGCTGCGCAGCTCCACTTTACTACTATGTCCTTCCTATTAGCTTAAATAGTCTTGATCTCGGGTGTGAGATTGCTGAGTCCCCGTGGCTCATGATACTTCCAAACAGTTGCAGTCCGACGATGCCAAGTCAGATGATTCCACCGAGCTCAAGTGGGAGTTCGACGAGGAACGTGGTCGTTACTATGTGTCGCTTCCAGATGATCAGAGTGGTGCCCAGCTTGGGACGATTCGGGATCTGTGTTAGCATGTGGGGTATCTTCTTTATTTTGGTTCCGTAGTCGGACCTTGAGTGTACTCAATGATGTATGTTTAATTATGTAATCGTGACGTGGCGATTGTAAGCCAACTATGTATCTTTCCTTAACTATTACATGGGTTGTGTGAAGATTACCTCACTTGCGACATTGCTTTCAATGCGGTTATGCCTCTAAGTCGTGCCTCGACACGTGGGAGATATAGCCGCATCGGGGGCGTGACACCCCTCGGATCAAATATCCAAATCGTAGTGGATTAGGAACGCGCGGTAACAAGCAGAGACTCACGAAAGATGTGACCTCGTTGCCCCGTCTCGAGGACTTGCGGCAAGGGCTAGGAATGCCCGGCCACGCCTCGTAATTATCTCGCGGGCACCCTCCAGGTCAACCCGTCTCCACATCACTCGCAAAATAAGCACGCTGGTACCCTCGTGGTCGACCCGCCTTTCCAAGTAACAAGGTAAAAGTCCAAGTAACCGTGAGTCCAAACATCAAGGGGAAATCACGAGGAATCACCCCCGGTGAATTCCACTCAATGTAGTCATCAAGGTGAACATAAGAGGATTCACCCTCGAGGTCCACACTTGAGGGGTTGCACGACAGAGTCGTATCGGAAGTGGTTAAAGAGGATATCACCTCGATGACCACAACCGGATAGCTATACTACATGTGGTTAATATCGGCGTCTTTGTAGAGGTTTCACCCTCGGTACTCGATAGTAACCTAGTAGTGTCGAGCAACTAAGGGAAGTGATGTGCGTTGTCGGGCCTGGTCTTCGATCCCGCTGATCGGGTCTTCAATGATGAAGCAGGGTAACAAGGACAAGGTGGGGTCACTGATGGGTCTCTAACCAACCTATACTAAGCAGCTTTAGGATAAGGGTAGGTAACAATAGCAGTTACAATAAACAAAGCTATGCAATGTAATAGGAGCAAACAATAACAAGAATAAAATCTAATGCAAGCATGAGAGAATGGAATGGGCGATATCGGGATGATCAAAGGGGGCTTGCCTGGTTGCTCGGGCAAGAGAGAGGGGTCGCCGGTGACGTAGTTGAGCACAGCACATCAAAGATCGGTCTCGGTTCACCGAGAGAAGAGGGGAAGAAACAGAATACCTGTGTAAATGTACATATCGATGCATGACATGACAAGAAGCGAAGCTAGGCGTGCCCTAACGTGGTAAGAAGGGTAATGGTTAGGGGGAAAGCATCCGGAAGTTATCCGGCTCCGGACGCCTGCATGTGATGAACCGGAGAGGAAAGTTTGCAGGTTCGATAGGTTAGGATGTGTGGTGGACGAACGGGCTGCGATCCGGATTCGCTCTGCTTACGAGCAACTTTCATGTTGAAATTATTTTAATCCGGATTACGGATTAAAAGATATGATTTATAAAGGGTTTTATTAATTTCTGGAATTTTAATTAATTATTTAAATAATTTCGAAATGGCATTTATGACATCAGCATGAGGTCATGCTGACGTCATCAGCCAACAGGGTTGACTAAGTCAACCCTAACAGGTGGGTCCCGCATGTCATTCACTAATGACTAATTAATTTAATTAGTCTAATCAAAGTTTAATTAACCTTAGTTAATTAAGTTAATTAATGATTAGTGTTAATTAATTCAGAATTAATTAGTTTAATTAATTACCCAATTAATTTAACTAATGATTAGGGTTTAACTAATCCAGAATTAATTAGTTTAATTAATTACTCAATTAATTAATTAATTAATTAGTTAGTTAATTAATTTATATTCATTTCATTTTGTTTTTAGTTCTGTTTTTAATAAAAACATTCTTTTGTTTTAATTGGGGGGGGTGGGGCCCCCACGCTGCTATTCTATCGGCATGCGGGTGTGGGCGACGCGGCGACGCCTTAATGGGCACGAACCAGTCCGCTTGGGCGCGACCTGTGGGAATCGGGCGCCGAGGTTCAGGCAGCAGTCGAGGCCACACGGCTGCCGGCCGGCGGGCGAGCGACGCCCAGGAGAGGCGCCGAGCGGGGGTGGCTGGCCGAGCCGAGCGACGCGGCTTGTGAGGAGGAACGAGGCTCTCATCGGGAAGCGAGAGGCGCCTGAACGGGGCGAAACGGGGGGGGGGCTCGGGCGCCCTTGCGGGTCGCCGACGAGGTCGCCGGGGGAGAAGGAGAGGGAGAGGGGCACGCGGTGGTGGGCGGGTCGGCCTCGAGCGGCCGGATCCGGCCGGGGGGGAAGGAGAGGATCGTGGGGGCCAAGCGCAACCACAAGTGGGGGGGCGAGCCACACGGGCCTGGCTGGGGGCCACAACGACGAGAGGGAGGGAGCCGAGGGGAACCGGAGGGGGGGCTGCCAGGCGGGCGGGCGGCCGGCCGACGGGAGGGGGGAAGAGAGGGGCGAGAGGAAGCCTCACAGGTGGGGGGACTCGGCCAAGGGCTCGACGGGGTCGGGGAGTCCGTCGTGGAGGGGGTCGGGGAGCGTGCCCGGCGACGGGAGAGGCGAGGCCGAGCCGCCATGTGAGGCCGTGGGCTGGGGGCGACGGAGGGGAGGAGGGAGTGGTCCCAGCGCGGCGGAGGAGGAGGGAGGCCTGGGCGGCGGGCCAAGTGGGGGGGTCATGGCGAGGCGGGGTTGCGCGGGGTGGTCTGGTCTCGCCTGATCCGATCAGTGGGGAGAGGAGAGGCGAGGGGGTGGGGGGCGGCGGGCGGGCTAGGGTTAGCCTTGAGGTGGGGAGGTTATGCGGGTTGGGGTTCTTTGGGCCGTGGGAAGGGGGGGAATGGGCCAAGGCCAAGTGGGGAGGGGGCCACTGGTCGGGCCAGGGGTTATCCCTCTCGCTTTTATTTAGTTTTTCTTTTATTATTTTCAATTTTCTGTTTTGGTTTATTTAAATGCTCGCATTTGTAAAAAAAATTATTGCACCCTCACTAATATTAGGTTAGTTATTTTAGAAAACCCCGAACATTTTAGAACTTATTTTCTAACTCTTTATCGCTTGTTTTAGTTTTAAATTTTGTTTTAGGACGGTCCGAATTAACGAGAGGTTATTTAACCGAACCGACGACATCAGTAGCATAACCACCCAAGGCCACACCTCTCGACAAAATGATGTGAAGCCATAGAGTTATAATCTAAATATGCAGGAGGCAACTCCGTATCACCCTCACGAATGTCTATCTCAAGAAAATTAGCTAGTCGTGTTGCATAAATTCCTCCAAAGAAATCTCCATTATGTCTATTATGATGCAACCTACGAGCTACAATGGCTCCTATATGATAAGATTGGTCTCCTAACACAAAGACTCCACGAGAATGCTAAGGTCGGGGACACACATGTGACATGCTTCATCCTTAGCATTTATGCATCTACCGATGAAGAGAGCAAAATAATGTATAGCAGAAAGTGAATGCTCCCAATGGTAGCTTATGCTATATCTCTAGATTCCCCACAGTTATACTAGCAAGAAAGCTTCTAAATTCAGATCTAGGGGATCCCTAACACTACCCTAAGATGGAAGTTTGCAAGCAAAAGTGAAATCCTCTAAGTCCATGGTATAAGATTTGTCATACAGATCAAACATGAATGAAGGAGAATTACGCCAAGATGAATATCAAACCTCCTCACAAATGAACTTGTGAGATCATTATACTAGGGGCATTTGTTAGCCTCAAAATCCTCAAGACCGCATTGTGCAAATATGCTTTAAATTCTTCTTTAATTCTCAAGACGGTCCATAAAATTTTCCGACGGCCATTCGCAAGGCCGCACTAGAGCGTCTCTTGGTGGATCCTCGTCAGCATCACGCATAGCAAACCTGGGTCCTTGCTTCTTAGAAGAACCACCTTGGAACATCTTCCTAAGCATATTGTTTTTCTCTGAAAAATTTCTGAAATTTTTAGTAACTTCAAACAAAAGTGAACCAAGTTCAATAAAACTGATAGCAACTACTCCTACAAGTGCCTAGAGCCTATATCAAGCATTAGAACTACTTGGAACCATATAAATTTGACATGCAAGCTCAAGAACATGGTCACCTATGCAGCACAAATATGCAAAGAATAAAGCACTAGAACAAAAACTAATTGGGCCAATGGAGGAGTCACATACCAAGGAACAATCTCCCAAGCATTTTTATGAGAGGTGCTTTGAGCAAGGAGATCAAAATCACAGCAAAAGTGGCTGAACTCGTGCTTGAGTTGGTTTTTCGGGTTTGTGTGAGGCAGAGGAAGAAGATGGGTGCAGGATAAGTGGAGGAGGCCACCGTGGCCCACGAGGCAGGGGCGCGCCTCTACCCTCGTGGCTGTGGCAGCCCCCCAGCAGTAATTTTTGCACAAGAATCCTCAAATATTCCTAAAAATCATATTAAATTGGCATGGCATTCGGAGGACTTTTATTTTCGGATATTTTATATTGCATGGATAAGCCAGAAATGATGAAAAATGCTATTTTTACTTTATTTCTACTAAATAATGAAGGTATAGAAGAGGTATGTAGGTTGTGCTTCTAGTTTCATCCATCTCATGCTCATCAAAAGGAATCCACTAACAAGGTTGATCAAGTCTTGTTAACAAACTCATTCCGATAATCATGGAACCGAGAAATTTCAATAACACTAGGTTACCTTCAACGGGATATGCACATCCCCAATAATAAGTATATCATATTTCTTTTTGACAATGGAAGGGGAAATTCAAAACCTCCAAATATAATCGATGGAATTTTTCCAATAGAGTTGATACTATGAACTTGAGGTTGTTTCTCGAAAGTGTACCGTATGCTCATTACCATTAACATGAAAAGTGACATTGCCTTTGTTGCAATCAATAACAGCCCCTGCAGTGTTAAGGAAAGGTCTTCCAAGAATAATAGACATACTATCATCCTCGGAATATCAAGAATAACAAAGTCCGTTAAAATAGTAACGCTTTGCAACCACAACAGCACATCCTCACAAATACCGATGTATAGCAGCTTGATTTATCAGCCATTTGCAAAGATATTTCAGTAGGTGTCAACTTATTCAAGTCAAGTCTACGATATAGAGAGAGAGGCATCACACTAACACCAGCTCCAAGATCACATAAAGCAGTTTTAATATATTTCTTTTAATGGAGCATGGTATAGTAGGTACTCCTGGATCTCCAAGTTTCTTTGGTATTCCACCCTTAAAAGTATAATTAGCTAGCATGGTGAAAATTTCAGCTTCGGGTATCTTTCTTTTATTAGTAATGATATCCTTCATATATTTAGCATAAGGATTAGTTTTGAGCACATCAGTCGATCGCATACGTAAAAAGATAGGTCTAATCATTTCAGCAAAGCGCTCAAAATCCTCATCATCCTTTTTCTTGGATGGTTTGGGAGGAAAAGGCATGGGTTTCTGAACCCATGGTTCTCTTTCTTTACCATGTTTCCTAGCAACAAAGTCTCTTTTATCATAACGTTGATTCTTTGATTGTGGGTTATCAAGATCAACAGCAGGTTCAATTTCTACATCATTATCATTACTAGGTTGAGCATCATCATGAACATCATCATTAATATTTTCACTAGGTTCATGTTCATTACCGATTGTGTTTCAAAGATCGCATAGAGATATCATTTGGATTATCGTGGTTCAAAGATTAGGTTCACTAGAAGTTTGCACAGTTCTATCATTTTTCTTTTTCTTCTTTTAGAAGAACTAGGTGCATCAATATTATTTCTCCGAGAATCTTGCTCGATTCTCTTAGGGTGGCCTTCGTGATACAAAGGTTTCGAAGTCATTCTACCAGTTCTAGTAGCCACTCTAACAGCATAATCATTTTTCTTACTATTAATTTCATCAAGCACTTCTTTTTGAGCTTTAAGTACTTGTTCTACTTGAGTGGTAACCATAGAAGCATGTTTGCTAACAAGTTTAAGTTCACATCTAATATTAGCCATATAATCACCCAAGCGTCTAATCATATAAGCCTTTTCTTTTAATTGTCTACCAAAATAAGCATTGAAGTCGTCTTGCTTAAACATAAAGTTATCAAACTCATCCAAGCACTGACTAGCAATTTTAGTAGGAGGGACTTCAGCTTTATCATATCTATAGAGAGAATTTACCTTTACTACCTGTGTCGGGATATGGGGATCAGGAGGTTCTTCAAAGGAATAAAGAATTGAGATCATATACTTCTTCAACAAAGTGTAAATTAAGACCATGTATTTCTTCAATAGGAGGTAAATTCTTAACATCTTCAGCTTTAATACCCTTTTCTTTCATAGATTTCTTTGCCTCTTGCATATATTCGGGACTGAGAAATAGAACACCTCTCTTCTTCGGAGTTGGTTTAAGAATAGGCTCAATAATTGGAGCAGGAGCTGGCTCAGAGGTGCCCAATTATTTTCATTTGTCAACATATTATTTAATAGAATTTCAGCTTCATCCGGTGTTCTTTCCTTGAAAAGAGAACCAACACAACTATACAGGTAATCTCTGGAAGCATCGGTTAGTCCATTATAAAAGATATCAAGTATTTCAGGTTTCTTAAGAGGATGATCAGCAAAGCATTTAGTAGCTTGAGAAGCTCCCCAAGCTTATGGGGACTCTCTTCTTTAATTTGCACAAAGTTGTATATTTCCCTCAAAGCAGCTTGTTTCTTATGAGCAGGAAATATTTAGCAGAGAAGTAATAAATCATATCCTGGGGACTACGCACACAACCAGGATCAAGAGAATTAAACCATATCTTAGCATCACCCTTTAACGAGAACGGAAATATTTTAAGTATATAAAAGTAGCACGATCTCTCATCATTTGTGAACAGGGCGTCTATATCATTTAATTTAGTAAGATGTGCCACGACAGTTTCAGATTCATAGCCATAAAAAGGATTAGATTCAACCAAAGTAATTATATCAGGATCAACAGAGAGTTCATAATCCTTATCGGAACACGATAGGTGAAGTAGCAAACGCAGGTCAGGTTTCATTTTATCTCCGAAAGTGATTCTTTGTTCCATTTAACTAATAACCTCTTGAGCTCATATCTATCTTTGCAAGCTAAAATAGCGCGTAAGATTCCATATCAAAACATAACCCTCGTGAATAACATGCATATTTTCATCATCACTTTCATCATCGTATTCAGATTCAATAATTTCTTTCTCTAGCCCTAGCAATTTGTTCATCAAGAAATTCACTAAGGGCACAGAGTATCGCATAGAAGCAGTTTCATCATAAGTATCATGCATAGCAGAAGTGGCATCATCAATAACATGCACATATCGTAACGAATAGCGTAAGCAGGTTTAGGTGTCGCAAGCTTACTCATAATGTAAGGTGAATCAAGTGCAGAGCTAGATGGAAGTTCCTTACCTCCCTCGTAGTTGAGGGATAAAATTTTGTTTTCTCGTCTTTCAAGTTCTTCATAGTGTCCAGCAGATATAAATCCCAAGTGACTCAAATAATAGAGCTATGCTCCCCGGCAACAGCGCCAGAAAAAGGTCTTGATAACCCACAAGTATAGGGGATCACAATAGTTTTCGAGGGTAGAGTATTCAACCCAAATTTATTGATTCGACACAAGGGGAGCCAAAGAATATTCTCAATTATTAGCAGCTGATTTGTCAATTCAACCACACCTGGAAACTTAGTATCTGCAGCAAAGTGTTTAGTAGCAAAGTAATATGATAGTGGAGGTAACGGTAACAAAAGAGTAGTGTGAGCAATAGTAAACATTTTTGGTATTTTGTAGTGATTGTAACAGTAGCAGCGGGAAAGTAAATAAGCGAGAAACAGGATATGGAAAACTCAGAGGCACCGGATCGTGATGGATAATTATGCCGGATGCGGTTCATCATGTAACGACCATAACATAGGGTGACACAGTAACTAGCTCCAATTCATCAATGTAATGTAGGCATGTATTCGTATATAGTCATACGTGCTTATGGAAAAGAACTTGCATGACATCTTTTGTCCTACCCTCCCGTGGCAGCGGGTCCTAATGGAAACTAAGGGATATTAAGGCCTCCTTTAATAGAGATCCGAACAAAGCATTAGCACATAGTGAATACATGAACTCCTCAAACTATGGTCATCACCGGAGTGGTCCCGATTATTGTCACTTGGGTTGCGGATCATAACACATAGTAGGTGACTATAGACTTGCAAGATAGGATCAAGAACACACATATATTCATGAAAACATAATAGGTTCAGATCTGAAATCATGGCACTCGGGCCCTAGTGACAAGCATTAAGCATAGCAAAGTCATAGCAACATCAATCTCGTAACATAATGGATACTAGGATCAAACCCTAACAAAACTAACTCGATTACATGATAAATCTCATCCAACACATCACCGCCCAGCAAGCCTATGATGGAATTACTCACGCACGGCGGTGAGCATCATGAAATTGGTGATGGAGGATGGTTGATGATGACGACAATGACGAATCACCTCTCCCGAGCCCCGAACGGACTCCAGATCAGCCCTCCCGAGAGGTTTTAGGGCTTGGCGGCGGCTCCATATCGTAAAACGCGATGATTTCTTCTCCCTTATTTTTCTCTCCGAAAGAAAATATGTAGAGTTGGAGTTGGCGTCGGAGGGTGTCCAGGGGGCCCATGAGGTAGGGGGCGCGCCCTAGGGGGGGGGCACCCTCGTGGACAGGGTGTGGGCCCCTGGTCTTCATCTTTGGCGAGGATTTTTTATTATTTTTTATAAGACATCCCGTGGAGTTTCAGGTCATTCCGAGAACTTTTGTTTTCTGCACACAAAACAACATCTTGGCAATTCTGCTGAAAACAGCGTCGATCAGGGTTAGTTCCATTCAAATCATACAAGTTAGAGTCCAAAACAAGGGCAAAAGTGTTTGGAAAAGTAGATATGACGGAGACGTATCACCGATGACTTGAGTCACATAACCCAACAGCCGGGGGAATCAGCTAGGAAATTCTGGACTCAGTTCCTAACTAAAAAGAACCAAATTGTCGACTGTCCGGATGCCGAGGCCTTAGCGGCATTTAAGCATAACATCCAAGACGAGTGGCTCGCCCGACACCTTGGCCAAGAGAAGCCGAAGTCCATGGCAGCCCTCACGACACTCATGACCCGCTTTTGTGCGGGCGAGGACAGCTGGCTGGCTCACAGCAATAACACATCAAGAAACCCTGTCAATTCAGATGCCAAAGATAGCAATGACATGCTATGTCGTAACAGACACACGCGCTGCAACAACGGCGACAACGCCGAAGACACGACAGTTAATGCCGGATTCAGTGGCTGTAAATCCGATCAGCGAAAAAAGCCGTTCAAAAGAAGCAATCCGGGCCCGTCTAGTTTGGACCGCATACTCGATCGCTCGTGTCAAATTCACGGCACCCCTGATAAACCAGCCAACCACACCAACAGAGATTGCTGGGTGTTCAAACATGCCGACAAGTTGAATGCCGAAAACAAGGAAAAGGGGCTGCATAGTGATAACGAGGAGGAGCCCCGCCACGAACGAGGAGGACGTAAGAAATTTCCTCCCAAGTGAAAACGGTGAACATGATATACGCAGCCCATACTCCCAAGCGGAACGGAAGCGGCGCACTAAGGACGCCTATGCGATGGAGCCGCCGCCCAAAGTTCAACCCACGGTCTTCTTGTCCGATCACTTTCGATCGCAGGACCACCCCACCAAGATCCGCATGGCGGTTCTCGCGATTGGTCCTTGACCCCATCATCGACGGATTTCACCTCACCGAGTCCTTATGGATGGTGGCAGCAGCCTGAACCTACTCTATCAGGATAAAGTGTGCAAAATGGGTATATACCCCTCAAGGATCAAACCCACAAAAACCACCTTTAAAGGTGTCATACCAGGTGTAGAGGCCTGTTGCAAGGGCTCAATCACACTGGAAGTGGTCTTCGGATCTCCGGACAACTTCCGAAGCGAAGATTTAATCTTCGATATCGCCCCCTTCCGCAGTGGCTATCACGCACTGCTCGGACGAACCGCATTCGCCAGATTCAATGCGGTACCGCATTATGCATACTTCAAACTCGAAATGCCAGGACCTCGCGGGGTTATAACAGTTAATGGAAATACAGAACGCTTGCTCCGTAAGGAGGAACACACCGCTGCCCTTGCAGTAGAAGTGCAAAGCAGCCTTCTGAGGCAAACCGCCAATTCGGCGAAAAAGCCCCCGGACACCTTCAAGCGAGTCCGAGTACCCGCAACAGATCACCAGCACGCTCGAGCTCGCTTAGCAATTCGCCTCCGACCGAAGTCCCGATAAGCGGCGAAATTTGCGCCGCACGTACATAATTACGCACTCAAGATGCCATGGGCATAGGCGGAGGCACGGCTATGGCACGGCCCACAATGCGGCTCGACCGCCTGTAACCCGTGATACCTTTAACATTTTCTTCCTTTCAAGCCCCTATTCTCCAAGGCCCTCTCCGATCGTCGATTATCGGACCCACACGGAAGGAAACACCAAGGAAGCAAGAAGCTTTGACGCATAAGGAATCCCTGTGTGGTCTCGATAACGATCGCTATACCTGTTTTCCATACCCGCACGCAGCTTGCCCTTGGATAGGACATGTCAAATAGTCCTATTTTTACTTATTGCACTACCTGTATGCATACGCTTTGACGATCATTTAAATAACAATGTACAACATTAGCTCATTATTGCATTCCTTCATCTTTTTTTCCCATTCGCTTATTTACGACAAATTGCACCCGTACATTCTGATACGTCCAGTGCGCCAGGGGCTTCAGTGTACCCCATAACACGGCATGGAAAGTCCGAACATTTTCAACAGTGCGGCACCCCGAACTTATAACATTATATGCATCAGCTCCGAATCATGTCTTGGGTCAATAGTTGGGTTTGCCCGGCTCCCATGTTTTGGTACCTTAGGTTACGCTATATCGGCTAAGGTAGCACTGGGAGAACTACTGCGATTGTGTCCCGGTTCTTCCGGACGAGCACCTCAGTAGAGAAAGTCGAAAACTGACTGTCATGATGCGGCGGGAGCTGGTCGCTGTTCGAGAGGTCTCAAATCCTTAAAGATTTTTTCCGCTTCGGGCGAGGAGTCGGCCTTGTCCGATTTAGGCCCAAGTTCGGCCTTCCGAATAATAGGGGCTTCGCCAAAATTTAAAATTGTAGACTTCTATGGCTAAGTGAAAGTGATAAAGCTTTATAGTTCGATTGCCTGGTTTGTTGTGCTGAACACCTCCTTCGAAGGACCCAAAACTGGGATAAAGAGTGATCAAGTTTATCCCGAACACCTCAGTACTAGTTACATGGGGGCAGAAGCCGATGACTGGCCAACTCTTAGATTTTATAAACGGCCGCACAGAAGGTAATATTTTAAATTAACAAGCGTTACATAGCGCACATGAACTCGTTTCATATTACAGGATCACATGAGTACATTCATCCAAATATTACATCCTTAGCACATTACTCTGCCACAAGTCGAGCACCCTTCAGGACACTGTCATAATACTTTTTGGGGTGGCGATGCTCCTTGCCCTTCGGCGGCCTCTCCTTCGCCAGCTTTTCGGCGTCCATCTTCGCCTAGTGCACTTTCGCCTGGGCAAAGGCCCTGTGCGCACCTTCAATGCGTATGCATCTTTATGACTTCAAACCGTGGGCAGGCATTCACAAGCCGCTTACCAGCCGAAGTAGCTGCCAGCAGGGCTCGCCAGCCACATCCGGACTATGAGACCCTTCATGGCCAGTTCGGCCGCTTTGTGAAGCTCGACCATTGCTTCAACTGGTCGCTTAAGGGTATCGGATGTTCGGTCCCAAAGATAATCGAGACCGTAACAACTTCTCCGTCGAGCTCCCTTCCTCGGCTCGGTAGAACTCTGCGGCATCCGATACGCTGCGGGGTAGATCTGCGAACGCTCGTGGAGAGCTCCGAATTCGGGTAAGTAAAAGAAAAGTTTCCTTCACATGCTTGCTTTTCATAATGAATGCCTTACCCGCCGCTATCTTCTTGACCGCCTGAATTTCTTGGAGGGCCTTTTTGGCTTCGGCATTGGCATTTTGTGCGTTCTCGAGGGCCTTTGCAAGCTCAGACCCTTGCGTCTTAGAGTCACGCTCCAAGGACTCGTATTTCTTGACAAAATCCTGGAGCTCTTGCTGAACCTTGCCGACTCGGGCCTCTTGCTTCTCGCGCTCGGTGCGCTCCTTGGCCGCTTTGTCTTCGGCCTCGGACAACGCCTTCTTCAGGGCCGCCACTTCGGTCGTGGCCCTTAGCAAAATGCATGACGATCCTTTGTCATTCTCACCTTCTTTTGGCTGCAGGCTGTATCATTGACAATCAGGGGAGTTTGCTCCCGAACTCCTAGGGCTCGTCGTGTAGACACAGTTTTCCATAGAAAACAGAGCCTCTCTGCCATCAAGGTCCTTGCCAACGGTGATCTCCTGGTTAATCGGATAATTGAGTCCGAGAAACAGAGAGTATGAACCAAGGCTGTTTACCCACCTCCAAGGCCCCAACAAGCTGGTATCCTGCTCATAGACGTAACAACCACTGTCCGGATACTCACGTATTTCATGGTGCTTGCATGGGGTTTTTGCAATATAACTTTTCTGGATCATGTGTCCGAATGATCACCAGTCTTTTGCCGTCCTATGATCGAGCGAGGAACTAGTTGTACTTCCCTGTTTTTGGCAAAGGTGGTGTGATTACAAAGGCAGAATCAGAGGGACACCGTGCATCATATCAAAAGGACGTACATTGTTAATGTAAGATCAGCATTGTTTAGAGTATGAGTAGGATAATGCAAGAAACAACATTGGTATGTCCCTGTTGGAACTGGGAGGAAAATACAGGGAAATGTATACTGAATTCAAAAATATAGAAGTGCCATGCATGGTTATACTCATGTTATCTCATAATCGATTCTTCACAGGAAACTACCATGCCATGCATGTTATGTAATCATGTTCTGTCCTCACAAACAAATTCTTCAAGGAAACTAACATACCATGTATTGTTATATACTCATGTTCTGTGGGCAAATTTTTTGTGAGCATATTATTCTAACTATTGATTGCTGAAGGCCGAACATAGGTATGTACACATGGTAAGCATTACAGGATTTCACTACTTCAAAATATAGAGTTCTCCATATGCACATTTACTTCCCTAATGTATGGTTAGATGAAATCAACAGTGTGATGCATGTTTCTACATCATGAAAATGAGAAACTAACATGGCCATTGATACACACTCATATTTAGTAGTATATAGATTACTATAAAATAAGGAGAATATCAATATCTTAATAACAATTTGATTATTCAGGGTACAAATTGGCTGTAATGACATGGTCACAATCGCTTGAATTAACTCATTCCAAATATAGCTGATTGACAGCATCTCTAATACATTGCTATAGTTCTACTCAAATTCTGCTCAAACAGGGATATGTCAATCATCACAAAAAGTTCAAACAGTGTCATGGCGTCATCATTAACTGAAGGAAATATGCCCTAGAGGCAATAATAAAGTTATTATTTATTTCCTTATATCATGATAAATGTTTATTATTCATGCTAGAATTGTATTAACCGGAAACATAATACATGTGTGAATATATAGACAAACAGTATGTCACTAGTATGCCTCTACTTGACTAGCTTGTTAATCAAAGATGGTTATGTTTCCTAACCATGAACAAGGAGTTGTTATTTGATTAACAAGGTCACATCATTAGTTGAATGATCTGATTGACATGACCCATTCCGTTAGCTTAACACTTGATCGCTTAGTATGTTAATGCTTTCTTCATGACCCATACATGTTCCTATAACTATGAGATTATGCAACTCCGCTTACCGGAGGAACACTTTGGTACTACCAAACGCCACAACGAATCGGGTGATTATAAAGGAGTACTACAGGTGTCTCCAAAGGTACTTGTTGGGTTGGCGATTTCGAGATTAGGTTTTGTCACTCCGATTGTCGGAGAGGTATCTCCGTGCCTTCTCGGTAATGCACATCACCTAAGCCTTGCAAGCATTACAACTAATGAGTTAGTTGTGAGATGATGTATTACGGAACGAGTAAAGAGACTTACCGTAACGAGATTGAACTAGGTATTGATACCGACGATCGAATCTCGGGTAAGTAACATACCGATGACAAAAGGAACAACGATGTCGTTATGCGGTTTGACCGATAAAGATCTTCAGAGAATATGTAGGAACCAATATGGGCATCCAGGTTCCGCTATTGGTTATTGACCGAGAATGGTTCTAGGTCATGTCTACATAGTTCTCGAACCCGTAGGGTCCGCACGCTTAACGCTTCGATGACAGCTCATAATGAGTTTATAAGTATTGATGCACCAAGGTTGTTCGAGTCCCGGATGTGATCACGGACATGACGAGGAGTCTCAAATGGTCGAGACATAAAGATTGATATATTGGAAGCCTATGTTTGACTTCGAAGTGTTCCGGTGAAATCGGATTTTACCGAGTACCGGAGGTTACCGAACCCCGGGAAGTCTATGGGCCTTAATGGGCCATGGGAGAAGAGGAAGGGCAGGCCAAGGTGGGCTGCGCCCCCTCCCCTCTAGTCCGAATAGGACAGGGAAGGGGGCGCGCCTTCCTCTTCCCTCCTCCAATCCTAGTCCAACTAGGAGAAGGGGGGGAGTCCTACTCCTGGGAGTAGGACTCTCCTTGCGCGCCTCCTAGGGCCGCCACCTCCCCTTGTCTCCTTTATATACGGGGCAGGGGGCACCCCAAGACACACAAGTTGATCTACGGATCTTTCCTTAGCTGTGTGCGGTGCCCCTTCCACCATATTCCACTTCGTCATATCGTCATGAGCTTAGGCGAAGCCCTGCGCCGGAGAAGTCATATCGTCGCGAGCTTAGGCGAAGCCCTGCGCCGGTGGAGCATCAACATCGCCACCACGCCGTCTTCGACGGAACTCATCCCCGACACTTTGCTGGATCGGAGTCCGGGATCGCCATCGAGCTGAACGTGTGCGTAACTCGGAGGTGCCGTACGTTCGGTGCTTGGATCGGTCGGATCGTGGAGACGTACGACTACATCAACCGCGTTGTTATAACGCTTCCGCTTTCGGTCTACGAGGGTACGTGGACGACACTCTCCCTCTCGCTGCTATGCCATCACCATGGTCTTGCGTGATCGTGAGGAAAATTTTTGAAATTACTACGCTCCCCAACAAAGGGCATCCGAGCCTGGTTTTATGCGTTGATGTCATGTGCACGAGTAGAACACAAGTGAGTTGTGGGCGATATAAGTCATACTGCCTACCAGCATGTCATACTTTGGTTCAGCGGTATTGTGAGATGAAGCGCCCGGACCGACATTACGCCAGACGCTTACGCGAGACTGGTTTCACCGCCCGAGCACTCGCTTGCTTAAAGGTGACCGGCGGTGTCTGTCTCTCTCACTTTAGTTGAACCGAGTATGACTACGCCCGGTCCTTGAGAAGGTTAAACGGAGTCTATTTGACAAACTATCGCTGTGGTTTTGATGCGTAGGTAAGAACGGTTCTTGCTCAGCCCGTAGCAGCCACGTAAAACTTGCAACAACAAAGTAGAGGACGCCTAACTTGTTTTTGCAGGCATGTTGTGATGTGATATGGTCAAGACGTGATGCTATATTTTATTGTATGAGATGATCATGTTTTGTAACCGAAGTTATCGGCAATCGGCAGAGCCATATGGTTGTCGCTTATTGTATGAAATGCAAAGCCATGTAATTGCTTTACTTTATCACTAAGGAGTAGCGATAGTCGAGAAGCAATAGTTGGCGAGACGACAACGATGCTACGATGGAGATCAAGGTGTCGCTACCGGTGACGATGGTGATCATGACGGTGCTTGAGATGGAGATCACAAGCACAAGATGATGATGACCATATCATATCACTTATATTGATTGCATGTGATGTTTATCCTTTATGCATCTTATCTTGCTTTGATTGACGGTAGCATTATAAGATGATCTCTCACTAAAATTATCAAGAAGTGTTCTCCCGAGTATGCACCGCTGCCAAAGTTCGTAGTACCCGACACCACGTGATGATCGGGTGTGATAAGTTCTACGCCCATCTACAACGGGTGCAAAACAGTTATGCACGCGAATACTCAAAGTTAAACTTGACGAGCCTAGCATATAACAGATATGGCCTCGAACACGGAGACCGAAAGGTCGAGCGTGAATCATATAGTAGATATGATCAACATAGTGATGTTCACCATTGAAACTACTCCATCTCACGTGATGATCGGACATGGTTTAGTTGATTTGGATCACGTAATCACTTAGATGACTAGAGAGATGTCATCTAAGTGGGAGTTCTTAAGTAATATGATTAATTGAACTTTAATTTATCATGAACTTAGTCCCGTAGTATTTTGCAAATTATGTTGTAGATCAATAGCTCGCGTTGTTGCTTCCCTATGTTTTTATATGTGTTCCTAGAGAAAATTGTATTGAAAGATGTTAGTAGCAATGATGCGGATTGGATCCGTGATCTGAGGTTTATCCTCATTGCTGCGCAGAAGAATTATGTCCTTAATGCACCGCTAGGTGATGACCTATTGCAGGAGCAGATGCGACGTTATGAACGCTATTAGCTCAATATGAGCGATACGACGTTATGAACGCTTTGGCTAGCTCAATATGATGACTACTTGATAGTTTAGTGCACCATGCTTAACGGCTTAGAATCGGGACTTCAAAGACGTTTTGAACGCCATGGACCATATGAGATGTTCCAGAATTGAAGTTAATATTTTAGCAAATACCGAGTTGAGAGATATGAAGTCTCCAACAAGTTCTATAGCTAAAAGATGGAGGAGAATCGCTCAACTAGTGAGCATGTGCTCAGATTGTCCGAGTACTTCAATCACTTGAATCAAGTGGGAGTTAATCTTCCAGATAAGATAGTGATTGACAGAATTTTCTAGTCACCATCACTAAATTAGTAGAACTTCGTGATGAACTATAGTATGCAAGGGATGACGAAAAGATTCTCGAGCTCTTCGCGATGCTAAAATCGCGAAGGTAGAAATCAAGAAAAACATCAAGTGTTGATGGTTGACAAGACCATTAGTCTCAAGGAAAATGGCAAAGGGAAGAAGGGAACTTCAAAAGGAACGGCAAGCAAGTTGTTGCTCGAGTGAAGAAGCCCAAGTCTAGACCTAAGCCTGAGATTGAGTACTTTTGCTGCAATG
The DNA here is from genome assembly GCA_021605205.1 of Aegilops longissima. Taxonomy (NCBI): domain Eukaryota; kingdom Viridiplantae; phylum Streptophyta; class Magnoliopsida; order Poales; family Poaceae; genus Aegilops; species Aegilops longissima. The sequence continues at coordinate 236,370,689 of CM038678.1, read as the reverse complement.
GAACTGGTCACCGGAAGCGGAACTACCCTGAATATTTGGTGGATAAGAAGGATGGCAAAGTGAACAAGGTTATATTTGATATACAGGTTATTGATGTGTACCTTACTAGTGTTTATAGTAGCCCCGAGTATTTGATACTGCTCGTTGCTAAGATTAGTAACTCAAACAGAGTTACGAATAAACAGAGACTAGTTGAAGGGAAGTGACGATGAGTGTTGGAAGTAGTTCCAAGATTGATATGATCATCATCGCACACCCCTATACTTTCGGGATTAGTGTGGAACCTAAATAAGTGTTATTTGGTGTTGAGCATAAATATGATTTGATCATGTTTATTGCAATACGGTTATTCATTTAATTAAGAGAATAAATTGTTGTTCTGCTTACATGAATAAAACCTTATATGGTTACACACCCAATGAAAATGGTTCATTGGATCTCGATCATAGTGATACACATATTCATAATATTGAAACCAAAAGATGCAAAGTTAATAATGATAGTGCAACTTATTTGTGGTACTCGCCGCTTAGGTCATATTGGTGTAAAGCGCATGAAGAAACTCCATGCTGATGGGATTTTGGAATCACTTGATTATGAATCACTTGATGCTTATGTAACCATGCCTTATGGGCAAGATGACTAAAGACTCGCTTCTCCGGAACAATGGAGCGAGCAAATGACTTATTGGAAATAATACATACCGATGTATGCGGTCCGATGAGTGTTAAAGCTCACGGCAAGTATCGTTATTTTCTGACCTTCACAAGATGATTTGAGCAGATATGAGTATATCTACTTAATGAAGCACAAGTCCAAACATTTGAAAAGTTCAAATAATTTCAGAGTGAAGTGGAGAATCATCGTAATAAGAAAATAAAGTTTCTACGATCTGATCGTGGAGGAGAATATTTGAGTTACGAGTTTGGCCTTCATATAAAACAATGTGGAATAGTTTCACAGCTCACGCCACATGGAACACCATAACGTAATGGTGTGTCCGAACGTCATAACCGTATTTTATTTTGATATGGTGCGATCAATGATGTCTCTTACCGATTTACCAATATCGCTTTGGGGTTATGCATTAGAGACAGCTGCATTCACGCTTAATAGGGCACCATCTAAACCGCTGAGATGACACCGTATGAACTATGGTTTAGCAAAGAACCTAAGCTGTCGTTTCTTAAAGTTTGAGTTGTGATGCTTATGTGAAAAAGTTTTCACCGATAAGCTCGAACCCAAATCGGAGAAGTGCGTCTTCATAGAATACCCAAAGGTAACTATTGGGTACACCTTCTATCACAGATCCGAAGGCAAGTTTTTCGTTGTTAAGATGGATCCTTTCTAGAGAAGAAGTTTCTCTCGAAAGAAGTGAGTGGGAGGAAAGTAGAACTTGATGAGGTAATTGTACCTTCTCCCTTATTGGAAAGTAGTTCATCACGTAAATCAGTTCCAGTGATTCCTACACCAATTAGTGAGGAAGTTAATGATGATGATCATGAAACTTCAGATCAAGTTGCTATCAAACCTCGTGGGTCTTCCAGAATAAGATCCGCACTGAGTGGTACGGTAATCGTGTTCGGAAATCATGTTACTAGACCATGATGAACCTACAAACTATGAGGAAGCGATGATGAGCCCAGATTCCGCGAAATGGCTTGAGGCCATGAAATCTGAGATGGGATCCATGTATGAGAACAAAGTATGGACTTTGATGGAGTTGCTCGATGATCGGCAAGCCATGTTATATAAATGGATCTTCAAGAGGAAGACAGATGCTGATAGTAGTGTTACTATCTACAAAGCTCGACTTGTCGCAAAGGTTTTCGACAAGTTCAAGGTGTTGACTACAATGAGATTTTCTCAATCAGTAGCGATTCTTAAGTCTGTCCAATCATGTTAGCAATTGCCACATTTTATGAAATCTGGCAAATGGATGTCAAAAATACATTCTTTAATGGATTTATTAAAGAAGAGTTGTATATGATGCAACCAGAAGTTTTTGTCAATCCTAAAGGAGCTAACAAATGTGCAAGCTCCAAATGATCCATCAATGGACTGGTGCAAGCATCTCGAGTTGGAATATACGCTTTGATGTGTTGATCAAAGCATATGATTTTATACAGACTTTTGGAAAGGCCTGTATTTACAAGAAAGTGAGTGGGAGCACTACAACATTTCGATAAGTATATGTGAATGACATATTGTTGATCGGAAATAATGTAGAATTATTCGCAAAGCATAAAGGAGTGTTTGAAAGGAGTTTTTCAAAGAAGGACCTCGGTGAAGCTGCTTACATATTGAGCATCAAGATCTATAGAGATAGATCAAGACGCTTGATAAGTTTTTTCAATAAATATATACCTTGTCAAGATTTTGAAGTAGTTCAAAATGGAACAGTAAAGAAAAGTTCTTGCCTGTGTTGCAAAGGTGTGAAATTGAGTAAGACTCAAATCCCACCACGGCAGTAAAATAGAAAAGAGAATGAAAGTCATTCCCTATGCCTCACCATAGGTTCTATAAAGTATGCTATGCTATGTACCGACCTATTGTATACCTTGCTCTGAATTTGGCAAGGAGTACAATGGTGATCTAGGAATAGATCATCGGACATTGGTCAAGAACATCCTTAGTGAGGACTAAGGAAATATTTCTCGATTATGGAGGTGATAAAAGGCCCGTCAGAAAGAGTTACATCGATGCAAGCATTTTACACTAATCCAGATGACTCTAAGTCTCAATCTGGATACATATTGAAAGTGGGAGCAATTAGCTAGAGTAGCTCCGCAAGAGCATTGTAGACATAGAATATTTGCAAAATAGATACGGCTCTAAATGTGATGACCCGCTGACTAAGCTTCTCTCACGAGCAAAACATGATCATACCTTAGTACTCTTTGGGTGTTAATCACATAGCGATGTGAACTAGATTATTGACTCTAGTAAACCCTTTGGGTGTTGGTCACATGACAATGTGAACTATGGGTGTTAATCACATACGATGTGAATATTAGTGTTGAATCACATGATGATGTGAACTAGATTATTGACTCTAGTGCAAGTGGGAGATCAAGGAAATATGCCCTAGAGGCAATAATAAAGTTATTATTTATTTCCTTATATCATGATAAATGTTTATTATTCATGCTAGAATTGTATTAACCGGAAACATAATACATGTGTGAATATATAGACAAACAAAGATGTCACTAGTATGCCTCTACTTGACTAGCTTGTTAATCAAAGATGGTTATGTTTCCTAACCATGAACAAGGAGTTGTTATTTGATTAACAAGGTCACATCATTAGTTGAATGATCTGATTGACATGACCCATTCCGTTAGCTTAACACTTGATCGCTTAGTATGTTAATGCTTTCTTCATGACCCATACATGTTCCTATAACTATGAGATTATGCAACTCCGCTTACCGGAGGAACACTTTGGTACTACCAAACGTCACAACGAATCGGGTGATTATAAAGGAGTACTACAGGTGTCTCCAAAGGTACTTGTTGGGTTGGCGATTTCGAGATTAGGTTTTGTCACTCCGATTGTCGGAGAGGTATCTCCAGCCTTCTCGGTAATGCACATCACCTAAGCCTTGCAAGCATTACAACTAATGAGTTAGTTGTGAGATGATGTATTACGGAACGAGTAAAGAGACTTACCGTAACGAGATTGAACTAGGTATTGATACCGACGATCGAATCTCGGGTAAGTAACATACCGATGACAAAAGGAACAACGATGTCGTTATGCGGTTTGACCGATAAAGATCTTCGAGAATATGTAGGAACCAATATGGGCATCCAACTTCCGCTATTGGTTATTGACCGAGAATGGTTCTAGGTCATGTCTACATAGTTCTCGAACCCGTAGGGTCCGCACGCTTAACGCTTCGATGATGCTTCATAATGAGTTTATAAGTATTGATGCACCAAGGTTGTTCGAGTCCCGATGTGATCACGGACATGACGAGGAGTCTCAAATGGTCGAGACATAAAGATTGATATATTGGAAGCCTATGTTTGGACTTCGAAGTGTTCCGGTGAAATCGGATTTTACCGAGTACCGGAGGTTACCGAACCCCGGAAGTCTATGGGCCTTAATGGGCCATGGGAGAAGAGGAAGGGCAGGCCAAGGTGGGCTGCGCCCCCTCCCCTCTAGTCCGAATAGGACAAGGAAGGGGGGCGGCCCTTCCCTCTTCCCTCCTCCAATCCTAGTCCAACTAGGAGAGGGGGAGTCCTACTCCTGGGAGTAGGACTCTCCTTGCGCGCCTCCTCTAGGGCCGCCACCTCCCCTTGTCTCCTTTATATACGGGGCAGGGGGCACCCCAAGACACACAAGTTGATCTACGGATCTTTCCTTAGCCGTGTGCGGTGCCCCTTCCACCATATTCCACTTCGGTCATATCGTCATGAGCTTAGGCGAAGCCCTGCGCCGAGAAGTCATATCGTCGCGGAGCTTAGGCGAAGCCCCGCGCCGGTGGAGCATCAACATCGCTACCACGCCGTCGTGTTGACGGAACTCATCCCCGACACTTTGCTGGATCGGAGTCCGGGATCGCCATCGAGCTGAACGTGCGTAACTCGGAGGTGCCGTCGCTCGGTGCTTGGATCGGTCGGATCGTGGAGACGTACGACTACATCAACCGCGTTGTTATAACGCTTCCGCTTTCGGTCTACGAGGGTACGTGGACGGACACTCCCCCCTCTCGTTGCTGTGCCATCACCATGGTCTTGCGTGATCGTAGGAAAATTGTTGAAATTACTACGTTCCCCAACATTAACATCAGGCGGAAACAACTTACACGCACCATCCCAGCAATACGTGGTGCCATCTGCTTTGTTGATTGCGTAGATGATGCCATTGTGTTCAATAGCATCATAGAAGTGTGTATCAGCTTTGACGACGATCCACTGCAAGCTGAGCTGTCTCCAACTAAAGAAGGCATCGGCGGAAAGATAGGCGAGTCCCTTGTCGAACAACGCAATTAGCTTGAAGTCTGCGTAATCCGCATGCCGTGTGGGCACGTGGCAGATTACAATCTTCTGGAAAATAAGGTGCGTCCAACTAACGACGTAATCTAGATGACTTGGACCACGAAGGTAAAACTCTATATCATCCAACGGAGGAAGGATAATCTCATGGGAGGTCTGGAAGTTCACGAGTACCAACTTTTCCCCGTCTTCTCTGACGGCAGCCATCCAGTGGGAGTTCATGCCGACCCAGTAAATTCCTGCAAGAAGCTTCGGGCGATGGTGATCGGATCAAAGTCGAGGGAAATGATGTACGGCGACCCACTACATACCTACAAAGAAGTTTCGGCTAATGGAGGTCGGATTGAAGTCGAGGGGCATCATGTACGCCTCCGTATCATGGTGAGCAAATCTCGCAAGACCAGATAGCAGCAAGCAGGGTGTCGAAAAGCTTAGGCCTCGCTGAGGGAGTCCTGGACTAAGGGGTCCTCGGGCGTCCGGCCTGTTAGCCATGGGCCAGACTGATGGGCTGTGAAGATACGAAGAACGAGGACTGCACCCATGTTCGGATAGGACTCACCTTGGCGTGGAAGGCAAGCTTGGCGATCAAACATGTAGATTCCCTTCTTTTTAACCGACCTTGTGTAACCCTAGATCCTCCTGGTGTCTATATAAACCGGGGGACTTAGTCCGGAGGAGGGAGATATTCATTACCATAGTCGTACAGGCTAGACTTCTAGGGCTTAGCCATTACGATCTCGTGGTAGATCAACTCTTGTAATACTCATATTCATCAAGACCAATCAAGCAGGAAGTAGGGTATTACCTCCATAGAGAGGGCCCGAACCTGGGTAAACATTGTGTCCCCTGTCTCTTATTACCACCGACCTTAGACGCACAGTTCGGGACCCCCTACCCGAGATCCGCCGGTTTTGACACCGACATTGGTGCTTTCATTGAGATTTCCACTGTGTCGTCCCTTAAAGGTTTGATGGCCCCTTCAATCATCAGCAACGATGCTGTCCAAGGCGAAACCTTCCTCTCTGGACAGATCTTCGTGTTCGGCGGCTTCGCACTGCGGGCCAACTTGCTTGGCCATATGGAGCAGATCGATAGCTACGCCCCTGGCCATTAGGTCAGATTTGGGAGCTTGAACTATGTCGCATACATCCGTGGAGATTTGATCTTTGCCGGATTTGAGACCATGGTGACCGCTCCTTGTCACCTCGATGAACACGACCCAAATCTGTCATCGGACCGCATCCAGGAGATTGCTCCTGTAATTGCTCTGGCCTTATATCCGGAGCATATTGCGCCATCCAAGGACGGGAGGCTCAACCCCACCATGGAGGCCACATATTCCACGGTGTTGGAGCCGAACATAGACCTAAAGTCACACGACACCTTTGTCATCGGAACTCCGGACTCGTCTCTGGTTATAAATTCTGAGCCATGTGCATCCGCGAACGCCGAACTTGACCGCTTATCGATCTTTGAGTTTAGCGCCGCAGACGTCTTCCAACTCTCGCCCTTCGGCGATGTGCTAAACTCATTAAAGAATCTGTCCTTGGCGGGGGACTCACAGCTGAATTATGTCTGTTCGAACTAGGAGCTGATGATGGGGAATTTTGCTTCCCACCCGCCACCCACTTCATAGCCACTGTCGAGGACTTAACCGACATGCTTGATTATGGCTCCAAAGACATCGTCAGTACAGACGACGATGCCGACGAGGAGCAGGGCCAAAACCCGCCATTCACTGGACGACCACTTCTTCCTACGACATATACACGGTGAATACGCCTAAAAAAACTAACAACGATGACAAAGAGGATCCAGTTAAGAACAAACCTCCTGAGACACAGCCCAGACGCCGGCGTCAGCGGCGCCGCTCTAAGTCATGTCGTACAAAAGACAACAACACCGGCACCGGAGAAAACGATACTCCGGACGATGCCAAAAACAATGAAGACCCTGTTGGGGCAATCTCCGAACAGAATGAACGGGAAGACAGGCAAGTTAGCCCTGATGAATAGGCCATACACAAAGACTCGGAGGACAGTAATTATCTTCCGCTCTCCAAGGAAGAGGAGAGCCTGAGGAACCTCTCGAGCAGGAGCACTTTAAACGCCGGCTAATAGCCACTGCAAGGAGCCTGAAAAAGAAGCAGCTGCAACTTCAAGCGGACCAAGATCTGCTCAATGATAGATGGACCAAAGTCCTGGCCGCCGAAGAATATGGCCTTAGTGGCCCAGCCAAAAATTACCCGAAGCGCAAATTGCTACCTCAGTTCGATGACGGGGCGCTGGAGCCCGTACCATCATCGCACAACGCGGCCGACCGACCGCCACGCGGTCAGGATAAAGCGACAACTCAAGCTGAACACCAGACCGCCCCACCTCACCGTAAAGGCAAGAATAAAACAGCTCGGGGTTGTACATACGACCTTCGGCAGGACTTGGACAGTAGAGCAGGGCACACAAGATCGAACTACGGATCGCCAGGACGTGCCTCGACACGCGACGACGGCTACCTATTCGGACGTGACAAACCTAGCCACGCCTGAGCCGAAAACCGCAAACGGACTCCATCAGAGGTACGTCGCAGTGTGGCCCAATACAGAGGTGCCGCACACCCTCTTTGCTTCACAGACGAAGTAATGGAGCATGAATTCCCAAACGGGTTCAAACCCATGAATACCGAATCATACGACGGGACAACGGATCCCGCGGTATGGATCGAGGACTTCCTCCTCCATATCCACATGGCCCGTGGAGATGACCTTCATGCCATCAAATACCTACCACTAAAACTCAAAGGACCAGCTCAAGATCGGTTAAACAATCGCTGAAAATTCTATTGGCAGTGGGAAGATTTGGAAGACGCGCGACAACTTCCAAGGAACATATGTCCGCCACCGGATGCCGATGACTTAGGTCACATTGTCCAAAGAGCCCGAGAGTCAGCCAGAAGCTCGACTAGGTTCTTAGTTAAAAGAACCAAATCATCGACTGTCCGGACGCGGAAGCCCTTGCGGCCTTCAAACACAAAGTCCGGGATGAATGGCTTGCCTGCCACCTCGGTCAAGAAAGACCTAAATCCATGACAGCCCTTACCGCTCTAATGACCCGCTTTTGCACGGGAGAAGACAGCTGGCTCGCTCGTAGAAGCAATAGCACCAGCGACCCGGGCACTTACAAAATCCGAGACGGCAATGGCAAGCCACGACGCAGCAAACACAAACATCGCAATGATAATGAAAGAACACGTGACACAACACTCAACGCCGGATTCAGCAGTCCCAAACCCGGTCAACGGAAAAAACCATTCAAGGCGAACAGAGACGGACGATCCAACCTAGACAGGATATTGGATCGACCCTGCCAAATTCACGGCCACCCCGATAAACCAGCTAATCATACCAATAGAAGTTGTTGGGTCTTCAAGCAGGCCGACAAGCTCAACGCCGAACATAAGGGGAGGATGCCGCCCGGCGATAGGGACAATGAAGAGACTCACCAACCAAATACCGGGTCAGAGTAATTCCCAAGTAAAAAACAGGAACATGGTATAGCGACACACAACTCTATAAGGGAGCAGGAGAAGCACCAACTCCAGACTGAAGATTATACTGCGGCAACTTCAGTACAAAACGGTCTTATTAAACCACATACCTTGTTTTCCATTAAGCCACCGGTCTCCATTCAACATGATCGACCAATTCTGGGGCGGAAATAGCAGTTCGGCTTCCGCCTCCCACCTCATATACCCGCGAAATTTGTATCGCGCATACATCACTACACACTTAAGATACCATGGGCATCGGCGGAAGCACAATACGGACAAGCCTGCAAGCATTCCCGTAACATTTTTTCTCTAAATTACTCTTTCTTTCTTCATTATCTCTTAAAAACAGGTGACACAAAGGACAAATATCTAACTGACTCTATCGGAGTTCGGTTCCGTACACTCACCTAAGGGGCTACTTCCGTTAAGGACTCCCCTCGCCGAGGACAGGCGGCGCAGACATGCGACAGGAGGTCCAAAATAACTTTTTGTAGATCGCACTCTTTATATCGAGCCTGTAATATGCCTTTTTTCCTCCGCCTTCGACCCCGGGCATGTCAAATAGCCGGGGTTGTGGTCTTTTTATCTATAAAGTAACCACTGACATATCACTCAGGTCCCAGTAAACATAATCCACATACATCATTCATTTCTTTTTCACAAATGAATTTGGCGCCTATGGTTGTTTCACAGACATACCTCGACATAACCTGCCATGGGCTTGGCATGGGAACAAATGAGTTGCCGACAAAGTCCGAACAGCTTTATAGCGTACTTCAGCGTCGCGAGTTTGGCCTTATATGCATCAGCTCCGAATCATGTCTTGGGTCAATGGTTGGGTTGCCCGGCTCCTATGCTTGCTACCTTACGTTCCGCTCTATCGGCTAGGGTAGTAAAGGGAGAACTACTGCGATTGTGCTTCTGATTCATCTAGTCAAGCACCTCAGTAGAGAAAGCCGAAAACCGACTGTCATGATGCTGCGAGAGCTGGTCAACCACTCGATGACTTAACGGAATCTTTCATAATTTCGTCCGTATTATACGAAGGACCTTTTTCTTCAGGTCATATATGTAACGCACCATATTGGAATAAGCCGTACACATACCAGGGGCTATATCATAGTCCCCCCTATAAAACTCCTATGGCTAAGTGAAAGTGTTAACGCCCTATAGTCCAATTGCCTCATTCACCGCATTGACACCTCCTTCACGGACCAAGACGTTGGGTCAAGAGTGCTCAGATGCTTTGCCGAACACCCCTGTATTTCCTACGAGGGGGCTGAAGCCGACAACTGGAAAACTTTCAGATCATATACAAACGGCCGCATAGGAGGAACAAAAGCCTCTTAGGCAAAACTAAAATATATACTGATTATAAAAATTGTCTTTTACAATTTGGATACACTTCACTCAAATATTATGTCTTTCGAACATTGACCCTCTATTAAGTGGGCAGCCTCTAAGACGTCCTCAAAATAATGCTCTGGTGCATGACGGTCCTTGCCCTTGGGTGGACCCTTCGCTGCAACATCGATGGCCTTCATCTTCCCCCAGTATGTCTTGACACGGGCAAAGCACATCCGTGCACCTTCAATGCACGCCGACCGCTTAACAACATCGATATGTGGCACCGCATCAGCAAGCCGCTGCACCAAGCCGAAGTAGCTCTTCGGAATAGGCTCAGTCGGCCACAGCTGGATTATGACGTTCTTCATGGCAGCGCCGGATATCCTATGAAGCTCGGCCTATTGGGACATCTGTTCATTCAGCAGCAAAGGGCGTTTTGATGCACCAAACTGTGACCAGAACAGCTTCTCCATTGCATATCCCTCTTGCGCTTGGTAAAACTGCACCGCATCAGAAGAGCTCTTCGGCAAGTCCAAAAACACGTCTGGAGAGCTTCACACTTGGTTAAGCTGAGCATAATTCGGGTCGCCGAACTTAGTCTGTAATAAAAAGGGCTTACCAGCCGCAATCTCCCCAGCTTGCCGGATCTCTGCATGGGCCGCTCTAGATTCGTACCGCGCTTCTTTCGCCTCTTGCAAGGCCTTATCAAGATCAACCGTCTTGGCTTTATTCTCATTCTCGAGGAACTCACAGCGTCCAGCGGCATTTTTCCGTTCGAGCACCATCGTGGATATTTTCTCCTTGTCTTGGCACCGAGCAGCCTGTTCGGCCTTTAACTCGGCCGATACCTTTTCGGCAACCGCATTACTAAATCGGGCCTGCTCCTTGGCCCGAGCCAACTCCGCACGAAGAATCTCAACGACGGCGGCACCATCTGCAGCCATGCATATACCAATATGCAGTTTTCAGCGTCATGCTTATATTATAAACACATATGTGTAATGGCTGCTCCGAATACATACCTTGCGACTCGTCAAGACGCCTATTGATTAACGCAATATCATCCCCTGCCACATCAAGCTTCCGCTGCAGCTCGGCAACTTCTGTAGTCCGGGCAGTCGTCAGGGGCGACACAGCGTGTGTTCCAATTAAACAGATTATTCCCTGAGCATATCTTTTTGATCCTCTGATCGCCTCCCATGGGAAGCCAACCCGAGTCTCAGGGGCTACTGCCTATACACAGGTGCATGTTGCAAGTAAAAAATATTACATCACAAACCTCGAAGCCTCTTAGTAGGCTCATGAAGGATTCATTCAATCCACTCTTCACGGACAGAATCCTCTCAACCACCATACCCATCAAGGTACGCTGTTCCTCCAAGACAGATGCTTTTCGCAGCATATCCTTCAACATATCCGGCGCCGCTGGGTCTCCGGAAGCCGATGTAGGAGCACGACCATCCTTTGAAGGAACTTGTTCACTCGTCTCCGGAAGCACCGCTGGTTGAAAACTGGATAGTCCGGGGCCTTCATTGTTGGCCCCCGAATCCCGGATTATCGGAGGCTCGCCTTCGGGTACTTCCTCCTTCATCCGTCGTGCCACTTGTTGATCAAGAAAAACCCTCCGAGACGACACTTCGGAGTCGTCCGCCTTATCAGGCGAGGAGGCCGGGGGAGGCGTCTCGCTTTCCATCATCTCTGGGAGAAGATCTCCCAAGAAGAGGATCGCTCAGGGACACTCTGCGCCGAACTGTTAAGACACACGTGAATATTATGTGTCACTCCGTTAACAGGAAAGGAATGAGATGGACTAAAGCACCCTGGATTTACTTACGATTTGGTCGAAGGCCTGTCCTCATGACAAAGCTGTTCAACGACGTCGCCTTCCAATCCTGAGCCGCCCGACGATGGCATCTTGCCCCTCTTGGGAGTCGGTTCCTCCCAGCCTTCGGAGGCGGCTCTTTTCTTCCAGTATGGAGAAGGGATGCTTGCTTCTCCTTCGCCTTTGTCTTCGGGCGAAGAAATGTCGATTTCCCCAGACTCGGTGTCTAATTTACCTCCAGAACGAAGGCCATCCCGGGTCTTCCCACTCCCCACCTTGCCCTCCTCCACCGGCGCCTGATAGAATGCCGGTGCCAGCATCCTTGTTAGCATGGGGTCCGCTGAGTCTTTGGGAAGAGGGGCCAGACACCTAATCCGTTCCGCTTTCTTTATCCAGCCCTGGAAAGAGATGGTCTGCACAGTGTCTTACCATAGGATACCTGATTACGAGGTGTTCGGCAGATGGGTACTTACCGGGGTGTCTGGATGATCGCAGTCAAGGCCGATGTCTTCGGTAGTATCCGGCCACTGCTTTCGTTTCCTGAAGAATAATTTCCACATCCCTTTGTGCGTGGTGCTGAAGAAGTGTTGAAGTGTCCGTGGCCCTTCGGGATTAAACTCCCACATGTAGAGGGGTCGCCTCTGGCACGGAAAGGTCCGACAAACTAGCATTACTTGAATAACGTTGAAAAGATCAATGTCCCTCTCAAGGAGGCTCTTGATGCAGCTTTGAAGAGTCTGTACCTCATCAATTGATCCCCAGTCCAACCCCTTATTAATCCACGACGCGAGCTGGATCGGAGGGCTGGGTCGAAACGCAGGCAGAACCGCCCACTTGGAACCACGGGGCTCGGTGATATAGAATCACTCCCGCTGCCATAAGTCGGAGGATTCTGTGAAGGATCCTTTTAGCCAAAGATAGTTATTAAGCTTGTTCACTGTGGCACCACCGCACTCTGCCTGCTTCCCCTCTATCACCTGCGGCTTCACATTGAAGGTCTTGAGCCAAAAGCCAAAGTGTGGGGGAATCCGAAGGAAGGCCTCACACGTGACGATGAACACCGAGATGAGAAGGACAGAGTTCGGGGGCAGATCGTGAAAATCCAGCCCGTAATAGAACATGAGCCCATGGACGAAGGGATTAAGGGCGAATCCTAACCCTCGGAGGAAGTGGGAGACAAACACGACCCTCTCATCGGATCTGGGGGTAGGGATAACCTGCCCTTCAGCAGGGAGCCGATGGAGGATTTCCACGGTCAGATATCTTGCCGCCCTAAGCTTCGCAATATCCTCTTCTGTAATAGAAGAAGCCACCCACCGGCCTTGGAGGCTGGATACGGACATGACTGAGGATTGTGGCAATCGAAACTTGGGAGTTAGAACTCGAGGTAGCGAAGGCTGAGGAAGAAGCAAGCGTGGAAGAGAGAGACGGGTCTGCACCCCTTTATAAAAGTTGTATCGAACGCCTCCTCCTGGGCCTTAAAACTTTCCTATTCCCAAGGAGTTGTACCCAAGAGACGGTTGGGTTACCCACGTTCGCGTTGATAAGAATCCCTTAATAAGGGGACACGATCTCAGCTTGGATAAGACGTGCCAATAAAGCCGCGCCTCGAAACCCGGGGCTAACAAACGGGTTTAAATTAATATCCCGACAGCGACGTAGCATGATGCTATGAACAGTTGTTGGTGGATTGGATTTATAAATTATTATGCCCTCTGTGAAAGTATACAAAACTTATGTTACAGGTCCGGACACGTTCAATATGTCCGAAGACTATCTTGGAGTTTGGAAGGAGGAACCCGCCTTGCAATGCCGAAGACAGATCTACGCGCCGGATACCTTGTCATTGAAGCCAGGTTCAGGAGCTATTGAGGGAGTCCTGGACTAAGGGGTCCTCGGGCGTCCGGCCTGTTAGCCATGGGCCGGACTGATGGGCTGTGAAGATACGAAGACAAAGGACTGCACCCGTGTCCGGATAGGACTAACCTTGGCGTGGAAGGCAAGCTTGGCGATCAAACATGTCAATTCCCTTCTTTGTAACCGACCTTGTGTAACCCTAGATCCTCCCGGTGTCTATATAAACCGGAGGACTTAGTCCGTAGGAGGGAGATATTTATTACCATAGTCATACAGGGTAGACTTCTAGGGTTTAGCCATTACGATCTCGTGGTAGATCAACTCTTGTAATACTCATATTCATCAAGATCAATCAAGCATGAAGTAGGGTATTACCTCCATAGAGAGGGCCTGCACCTGGGTAAACATTGTGTCCCCTGTCTCCTGTTACCATCGACCTTAGACGCACAGTTCGGGACCCCCTACCTGAGATCCTCCGGTTTTGACACCGACACTTGCTTCGACGATGGCCGTGTGCATGCCCCTCAAGCATGAAGCCAGCCGCAGGGCGCTCAACATATCCATACACGAACAACAGAGGTGGAGGACGTCACTGGGGAGATTGCTCCAATCGCGGCTCATATGGATGCTGCGCGGTTCACATTCGGCCATGGTGGAGTTTGGAAGGTGGGGTTTTGGGGGGATTGATTTACGGGGGAGAAGGTTTTGGTGCTGGAGCGGCTAGCGAGGGAATAGTGGTACTGGGGGAGGCAAGTGAGGCGAGGGTATGCGGGGGCACAGTGAGATGATGAAGAGTGACCTCAGGATCTCCAGCGAGATGGAGATGGAAAGTGCTAGGGGAGAGGGAGACAAGGTGAGGCATGCTATACAACAAGGTGACAAGGATCTGACAAAGGCACAAGGTGAGGCTGACTTTGGTAACCCGGACACGCCGCTGGACTGGTGTCACCTCGGTAGCAGGTCTTGTCACTTCACCGTGAGGACCGGATGAATAGTCGTATTTTGACCATCAAGTGTACCACAGTTGTACTACTACTACTAGTAGGAGTAGTAGGAACATGAGTAGTACTCCGTGCTAGCATGCCTCAGGTTCACTTCATCCTCCAAGTATCATCCATATTGCAGCGTAACCAAATTCTCGTGCATGCGAAGCGCGAAGAAGGAATTTTCTTTTTTGAGGATAACCGCATATTCCTTAACTAGAGAATGTTGTGTCTCCCACGCATGCGCCAATATCCATATGAACCAGCTACGACACATTTTTTTATCCGTTTGCATAGGTCCCACCTGTCAGGAGGGGTGCAAAAATAAAAAGGTATCATAAAATGTCTCGCCATGGTGATTCGAAAGAGTGACCTCAACTAGCTAGTGGCACATGTAGTGCTGGAAGGATGGGCACATACAGGACAGGCCCCACCTCGGCCTACCAGCGTAGCCTTTTGTTTAGTCTACCTAGCCGCCTAATCAACTGCCTCCGTGCCACTTCTCCCATTTACTTCCATCGGGAACCGATTTTCCTCGGCTTCTTCACTACTCCTTGATCTTCCTTTGCATCCAAACCACACTGCATTCACATTGTTTTAACCTCTTCACATCCTCCTGAGTAATTCAAGCCCCTATAAATAATCATCTTCTTGATCGGACTAGCCATCTAATCCTAATTCTCCAAACCATAGCCCTCCGGTCCAGCGGTTCCAAATGGCAAAAGAGATCGAGATGCAGGTTTTTAGCGTCCAACATGTCCTCGTCGAAGGCTCGTTGAGCAGAGTTGCCATAGTCACCGACCACCCAAGGGTTGTTTGGAAGTGGATCAACAATGTATCCAACTCCCTCCAAAAGGTGGAGATGAATGTCATCGGTCTTGACGCAGAGTACACGGAGCGTGCCACTGGGAAGATCCAACGCGCCACCGTCCTTCAGATGTGCCTCGAAGATGATGTTTAGGTGTACCACATCATACACGCGCCCTCCATACCAGGTGAGCTTCATGATTTCTTGTCTCGGGAGGACATATACTTCTGTGGGGCAGCCATCACAGGGGACAAACAGAAGTTGGAGCCGTACAACCTTGATTTAAAAAGCATCGCTGACCTACAAACCAAAATAAAAATTCCTGTAGAAGATTGTGATAAACCGACACCATCCCTATTCGATGTACCAAATTTTGTGCTCGGAACAAATCTTCAGAAGGGTGATGAGACGCTGGCATTAAGGTCGTCCGGATGGGAGAATTATCTGTTGACGTACGAGCGGATAAAATATGCTGCCCTCGATGCCCGTGTGAGTTTCGAGATACCTGCAAGGTCCAGAGAGCTTGTTGCGAAGCCATCTCCCACAGAAAATGAGAAGAAGAAGAAGAAGAAGAAGAAGAAGAAGAAGAAGAAGAAGAAGAAGAAGAAGAAGAAGAATCTCCTGTAAAAAAATATTCCCTCTCTATGTATATTGATATAGATGGACTATTTCGATGGTGTGCATGTCTTTGGAACAAGTAGTAGCATGGGTCCGCTTGACTATAAGGAACTATTTCTGCACCAGCAGCAGGGCATTATGGATGGATGAACTATTTCCTCTCTTGTAAAAAAAAATATTCCCTCTCTATGTATATTGATATAGATGGACTATTTCGATGGTGTGCATGTCTTTGGAACAAGTAGTAGCATGGGCCCGCTTGACTATAAGGAACTATTTACCCCCCTAGCTTTCTCTACTACTCCTTCCAGTGATTGGTATGGAATGCATGTGTCCGTAGACATGACAGCTTGTCCATGGAAGTTCAAATACGGCGACCATCACGTTTCATCCACTGCCACTCACGATTCCCACGATGCTGCTCCAACCCACGGCACCACGTCCCCCGACGTGCGCGTCACCCCTCTCGGCCGCACCGCCCCTTTGCCTTTGTGTGCATGACATGTGGGCCAACTGAAATGCAGCGAGCATCAAGTTTCTACCACGGTCACATGCGATTCCCATGACGCCGCTCGAACCCATGACACCACACGTCCCCCGACCTGCGGCTCATCCCTCTCGGCCCCACTGCCCCTCTGCCTTCGGGAGCATTACGTGTGGACTAGCCACCTATCGGGTCCACATGTTATTGACTCAAAGGCAGGTGTCGTAAGGCGCTGAAGCTCAGACACGAGGGCCCCGAGAGGTAAATGTAACTCCTGCGCCAGGCCTTGTGGTGCTACCGCTGCACGAACTCATGGCAAACTCGAGATTTGTTTCTTTACTATAGATGCACGCAACGATTTAATGGACATTGTAATCTCAACATGTGATGGGGAGCTCTAAATTTTAATTTGAAACTTATAAAACAAAAAAATTCCAAACAAATAAACTGGGAGAGAGGGGGTATACCGTTGTATGTTTCACATACGAAACAAATCCCCTGGTTTGTCACCACGAAGATGCGGTTAGAAAGGAGCACAACGTCTTCGTACTCGTACGACAACAAATCAGCCGCAGACAGCATCGTCCACCTTTGACCGCCATGTGCAAGGTTCGTGCTATGTTCTTCAATCTCACCGTGGTTCCATCGTACCAATTCAGGCGGTGGCCTGTTGCATGGCTGATCCCAATGTTGGACAAAAGTTCTAAGGGAACGGTTTCACCGTTGTAAATATTGTGCAAATTTATGTTCGTACCCTCCCGTACATATGCAAGCCAATCTCCACTTGCACCGAGCCTGACCTGTGAAACAGAGGGAAGGGGGACAACTAGGAAATGGACACGGAAGTAGTCTTTAGAATGCATTTATTACATGATCAAACTCATCTTACCTGCTCATCGAACAAAATCTGAGTGCCCCTCAACGTTGGCATCTCAAGGGGCGTCAACTTGCAACTATGGCCACGCCGTGCTGGAGAGACCCCCAAGGAAACATCCTCGTGCGTTGCACATAACATCAAGATGCATTTGTATGAGTAGTTTATCTTGTGAGAGAAAAGGATGAACGAGGGAAGGCCTTATTTGCAAATGTGGAGAGGGGTGTAGGTTTCTTTTTGCAAAATTGCCACAGTGCTCTTCCTATCCATCAGATATAAATCGGACGGCCTATAAAAAAGCAGAGTGATGATGGTGAGCCTGCCATCCTGCAATATGGGCCATCCGATCTATATCTAACGGATAGGAAGGAAACTATGACAATTTACCCGCACTCCTCTCCACATTTGCAGATAAGGCCTTCCTTCGTTCATCCTTTTCTCCCACAAGATCTTGATGTTCCGTGCAACGCACGTGCATCTTGCTAGTATAAGAGGGGTGTGGGTATTTTTTGCAAAAATTGCCATAGTTTCCTTCCTATCCGTCAGATATAAATTGGACGGCCTATACTGCAGGATGGCAGACACACCATCATCAACAACTCTGTTTTTTATAAGAGTAGAGTAGAGATAGAGATAGAGACTACTACTACCAATGTGTTGGCCCGTGCGTTGCAATGGATCCAAAGTAGTAGAATAATACTTGTTCACGGGCTTGAAATGTAAACACTCTAGTTTTGATATACATATATCAGTAAAAGTAAATCATGCTTCACTCAAAATATATTCCTCGGGCTGTTTTGATGGTTTGAAGATAACAGGTTTTAAAAAATTTGGAGCTGTTTTTTTACATTTTGTAGCGTGGCACGGCATCAGGTGCACCTAATCGTCTGGAAAAAAATTGAGTTTGGGTCGGTGCCACACCCTGTGGCAAGATGCCCGTGTGGCCTTCTTCTATAACTAGCAAGATGCCCGTGCATTGCAGGGAACATCAAGATGCATTTTTTTACAAAACACCTATTGTGATTGACCCTTGCAGGAGTAATCCCATGTGTAAAAACTAATGATATCTCGAGAATTTTATCGGAAAAATGGTATCTTTGGAACAAGATTTCTCTACTACTGCTCCTTGCAGTGAGCGGTATGCAATGCATGTGTCAGCAGACATGACAGCTTGTCCATGGAAGTTGAACCACGTCGACCATCACGTTTCTTGTTTCTACCACTGCCACACCCACACGCGATTCCTATGATGCCGCTCCAACCCACGGCATGACGTCCCCTGACGTGCGCCTCATCCCTCTCGGCCCCACCGCTCCTCTGCCTTTGTGTGCATGACATGCAAGGCTAGCTGAACTGCGGCGACTATCAACTTTCTACCACAGCCACACCCGATTGGATGTGGTTTGCCTGATCCGATCTGTACTCCCGCACCATCAAATTTTCATCCAGCGGCTGTGACACATTTCGTCCTGGGCATCAATCCTCAGTTGGAGTACTTCTGTACTACAGGTAGTACCTGCCGGTGTGGCCATCTACGCCTTGTAATGCCTCGACAACCATTTGTGGCACCCTCGCCACGGCCACGCCACCACCGGCCGGTTCATCTCGAACAAGTGAATCGCGAAGCACGCCACCACCATGAGAATGACATGTGGGCCAGCCGCATTTAAGGTCCGCATGTCATTGACTCATAGGCCAGTGCACTAAGCCACTGAAGCTCGGTCCAGTGGGCCCCAAGAGGGAAATGTAACTCCTGCGGCAGGCCTTGTGGTGCTCCCGCAGTATGAGCTCATGCCAAACCCGGATGAGATTTGGTAACCAACTAGTAAGCTACACGTGCATTTCACACATGAGATTTGGTAACCAAATCTCTACTCTCAATATCTATATCTATATCTATATCTATATCTATACTCTTATAAAAATAGAGTTGGTGATGATGGTGTGCCTACCATCCTGCAATATAGGTCGTCCGATTTATATCTGACGTATAGGAAGGAAACTATGGCAATTTTGCAAAAAGATGCCCACACCCCTCTCCACATTTGCAAATAAGGCCTTCTCTTGTTCATCCTTTTCTCCCACAACATAAACTACTCATACAAATGCATCTTGATTTTCCGTGCAATGCAAGGGCATCTTGCTAGTTATGAATAAATAACACTATCAACGAGCCCCGAAACACCAAATTTCTTGGCTTCCGTGCTACAGCTAGATCTTCCCTCGCTTCTTTTTCCAACCAACCCGGTAGGCGAGTGCGGTTTGCCAATGGTCGGTTTGCTCATTGGCGGTCCCACATGAAAGTGAAAATGCTAGGCAACACGCCTTCCCTAGCTATGATGCGTGCCGGACGGGCCGTGGGGTACTCCTGATTCCCGGGCATGTGGGGGTGCGACGCGAACGCGGCAGGCCTTTTCCTTTTACCGGCAACGTGCCCGTGCGTTGCGACGGATCCAAAGTAGTAGAATAGTAGTACTTGTTCACAAACTTGAAAGATATCACTCTTGTTTTGATATACTGCTAATATATTACTTTCACTCAAAATATATTTCTCAGGCTGTTTTGATGAGGTGAGGGAGGGATGTGGTTGCTTACAATATAATAAGGTATTTTCTGCAAATTGGAGCAGAGAAGTGGGATATTGTTGCAAAAATGCCACAACTTACCTCATAGCCGTTAGATGCAGATCTAATGGTCAGAAATGAAGGACGGCAGACACACCACCATCACCAACTGAGTCTTTTATAGGAGTAGGAGTAGAGAAAAATGTATAAATTGTAACATTTAGTTCTGCTCCCTGGCACGATCAATATATAGAAATAACGATTGCAAACGCTAGGGCGGGGCTATTTCCGCCAGATAAGTAGGGTACATAGTAGCTAGGTTGGCGCATCGTCGGTTTGGTCACATGTGGTCCGACATGTTCTAGTGTTTCTAGCAAGATGCCCGTGCGTTGCACGAAGTTGATGGAAAAGGTAAGCACAACTTATAAATTGACGGATGGAGTACTAGTTACAGTGATGCATACAATTAAGCAAAGGGATCGCACATGTTGGTATTGACTAGAACGAGAATGCAATAGCACAATAAGAATTAAGGCCACGATGATGCGATCGCAGTGGTGGTTACAGGAGGCAAGAAGAAAGATGCATCCATCAACGTACGACCTCCTCCTCCTCAACTTAGTGCGTCGGCCCACTGACCGGCGGCTAAGGAGCGGCGGCTTTTATGGCGAGGTCAAGGTGCTTCTCAGCAGAAGCATCCAAGGCCTCTAGCCGGTTGAGGAAGGCCAACACCATAGCATCCTCAATGGCCTTGTAGATACCAATGTACATGTGGATGTGTAGGTCAACGAATTCTTGCAGGGTGAGGCGCCTCGCGGCGAGCGCGACCTCCAGGTGTACATTTGATGTCTACTACATAACCTTCTTCTTGTAGACGATGTTGGGCCTCCAAGTGCAGAGGTTTGTAGGACAGTAGCAAATTTCCCTCAAGTGGATGACCTAAGGTTTATCAATCTGTGGGAGGCGTAGGATGAAGATAGTCTCTCTCAAACAACTCTGCAACCAAATAACAAAGAGTCTCTTGTGTCCCCAACACAACCAATACAATGGTAAATTGTATAGGTGCACTAGTTCGGTGAAGAGATGGTGATACAAGTGCAATATGGATGGTAGATATAGGTTTTTCTAATATGAAAATATAAAAACAGCAAGGTAACTAATGATAAAAGTGAGCGTAAGCAATATTGCAATGCTAGGAAACAAGGCCTAGGGTTCATACTTTCACTAGTGCAAGTTCTCTCAACAATAATAACATAATTGGATCATATAACTATCCCTCAACATGCAACAAAGAGTCACTCCAAAGTCACTAATAACGGAGAACAAATGAAGAGATTATGGTAGGGTACGAAACCACCTCAAAGTTATCCTTTCTGATTGATTTATTCAAGAGTCCGTAGTAAAATAACACGAAGCTATTCTTTCCATTCGATCTATCATAGAGTTAATACTAGAATAACAACTTAAGACACAAATCAACCAAAACCCAAATGTCACCTAGATACTCCAATGTCACCTCAAGTATCCGTTGGTATGATTATACGATATGCATCACACAATCTCAGATTCATCTATTCAACCAACACAAAGAACTTCAAAGAGTGCACCAAAGTTTCTAATGGAGAGTCAAGACGAAAACGTGTGCCAACCCCTATGCATAAGTTCACAAGGTCACTCAACCCGCAAGTTGATCACCAAAACATACATCACCTAGATCACGTGAATATCCCATTGTCACCACAGATAAGCACATGCAAGACATACATCAAGTGTTCTCAAATCCTTAAAGACTCAATCCGATAAGATAACTTCAAAGGGAAAACTCAATCCCTTATAAGAGAGTAGAGGGGGAGCAACATCATAAGATCCAACTATAATAGCAAAGCTAGCGATACATCAAGATCGTGCCGAATCAAGAACACGAGGGAGAGAGAGAGAGATCAAACGCATTGCTACTGGTACATATCCTCAGCCCCGAGGGTGAACTACTCCCTCCTCGTCATGGAGAGCGCCGGGATGATGAAGATGGCCACCGGTGAGGGTTCCCCCCTCCGGCAGGGTGCCGGAATAGGGTCCCGATTGGTTTTTGGTGGCTACAGAGGCTTGCGGCGGCGGAACTCCCGATCTAGGTTATTTTCTGGAGGTTTCTGTATTTATAGGAATTTTTGGCGTAGGTCTCATGTCAGGGGGGGTTCTCCGAGCCGTCCACGAGATAGGGGGCGCGCCCAGGGGGTAGGGCGCGCCCCCACCCTCGTGGGCAACCCGGAACTCTTTTGGCCCAACTCTTTTACTCCGGGGGCTACTTTTGGTCCATAAAAAATCATCAAAAATTGGCACGTCAATTGGACACTGTTTGGTATTCCTTTTTTGTCAAACTTAAAAACAAGGAAAAAACAGAAACTGGCACTGGGCTCTAGGTTAATATGTTACTCCCAAAAATCATATAAAATAGCATATAAATGCATATAAAACATCCAAGATTGATAATATAATAGCATGGAACAATAAAAAATTATAGATACGTTGGAGACGTATCAAGCTGTTGGGGAACGTAGTAATTTCAAAATTTTCCTACGAACACGCAAGACCATGGTGATGGCATAGCAACAAGAGGGGAGAGTGTCCGTCCACGTACCCTCATAGACCAAAAGCGGAAGCATTATAACAACGCGGTTGATGTAGTCGTACATCTTCACGATCCGACCGATCCAAGCACCGAACGTACGGCACCTCCGAGTTCTGCACACGTTCAGCTCGATGACGATCCCGGACTCCGATCCAGCAAAGTGTCGGGATGAGTTCCACAACGACGGCGTGGTGACGATGTTGATGCTCCACCGACGCAGGGCTTCGCCTAAGCTCCGCGACGATATGACTTCTCCGCGCAGGCTTCGCCTAAGCTCTACGACGATATGACCGAAGTGGAATATGGTGGAAGGGGCACCGCACACGGCTAAGGAACGATCCGTAGATCAACTTGTGTGTTCTAGGGTGCCCCTGCCTCAGTATATAAAGGAGCCAAGGGGAGGGGCTGGCCGCCAAGAGGGGGCGCCGGAGTCCTACTCCCTCCGGGAGTAGGATTCCCCTCAATCCTAGTTGGATTAGGATTCCTGAGGGGAAAGAGAGAGAGGGGGCCGCCCACCTTTCCTAGTCCTAATAGGACTAGGGGAAGGGGCGGCGCCACCTAGGGCTGGCCCTTTCTCCTTTCCTCCAAGGCCCACTATGGCCCATGTAGTCCCGGGGTTCCGGTAACCTCCGGTACATCTGATAAATTCTCGATTTCACTCGGAACACTTCCGATGTCCAAATGTAGGCTTCCAATATATCAATCTTTATGTCTCGACCATTTCGAGACTCCTCGTCATGTCCGTGATCACATCCGGACTCAACAACCTTCGTGCATCAATACTTATAAACTCATAATGAACTGTCATCGAAACGTTAAGCGTGCGGACCCTACGGGTTCGAGAACTATGTAGACATGACCTAGAACCATTCTCGGTCAATAACCAATAGCGGAACCTGGATGCCCATATTGGTTCCTACATATTCTATGAAGATCTTTATCGGTCAAACCGCATAACGACATACGTTGTTCCCTTTGTCATCGGCATGTTACTTACCCGAGATTCGATCGTCGGTATCCAATACCTATTTCGATCTCGTTACCGGTAAGTCTCTTTACTCGTTCCGTAATACATCATCTCACAACTAACTCATTAGTTGTAATGCTTGCAAGGCTTATATGATGTGTATTACCGAGAAGGCCCAGAGATACCTCTCCGACAATCGGAGTGACAAAACCTAATCTCAAATACGCCAACCCAACATGTACCTTTGGAGACACCTGTAGTACTCCTTTATAATCACCCGATTACGCCAGGACGCTTGGTAGTACCAAAGTGTTCCTCCGTAAACGGAGTTGCATAATCTCATAGTTACAGGAACATGTATAAGTCATGAAGAAAGCAATAGCAACATACTAAACGATCAAGTGCTAGGCTAACGGAATGGGTCAAGTCAATCAGATCATTCTCCTAATGATGTGATCCCGTTAATCAAATGACAACTCATGTCTATGGTTAGGAAACATAACCATCTTGATTAACGAGCTAGTCAAGTAGAGGCATACTAGTGACACTCTGTTTGTCTATGTATTCACACATGTATTATGTTTCCGGTTAATACAATTCTAGCATGAATAATAAACATTTATCATGATATAAGGAAATAAATAATAACTTTATTATTGCCTCTAGGGCATATTTCCTTCAGCTCCCACTTGCACTAGAGTCAATAATCTAGTTCACATCGCCATGTGATTTAACATCAATAGTTCACATCTATATGTGGTTAACACCCATAGTTCACATCGACATGTGACCAACACCCAAAGGGTTTACTAGAGTCAGTAATCTAGTTCACATCGCTATGTGATTAACACCCAAAGAGTACTAAGGTGTGATCATGTTTTGCTTGTGAGATTATTTTAGTCAACGGGTCTGTCACATTCAGATCCGTAAGTATTTTGCAAATTTCTATGTCTACAATGCTCTTGCACGGAGTTACTCTAGCTAATTGCTCCCACTTTCAATATGTATCCAGATTGAGACTCAGAGTCATCTAGATTAGTGTTAAAACTTGCATCGACGTAACCTTTACGACCTAACCTTTTTCACTTCCATAATCGAGAAACATATCCTTATTCTACTAAGGATAATTTTGACCGCTGTCCATTGATCTACTCCTAGATCACTATTGCACTCCTTGCCAAAATTAGTGGTAGGGTATGCAATAGATCCGGTACACACATGACATACTTTATAGAACCTATGGCTGATGCATAGGGAATGACTTTCATTCTCTTTCTATCTTCTCGCCGTGGTCGGGTTTTGAGTCTTACTCAATCTCACACCTTGTAACACAGGCAAGAACTCTTTCTTTGACTGCTCCATTTTGAACTACTTCAAAATCTTGTCAAGGTATGTATTCATTGAAAAACTTTTATTCAAGTATCCTTTTATGCTATCCAGAAATTCTATATCATTTCCAATCAATAATATGTCGTCCACATATAATATCGTAAATGCTGTGAGCTCCCACTCACTTTCTTGTAAATACAAGCTTCTCCAAAAGTCTCAGATAAACCCATATGCTTTGATCACACTATCAAAGCGTTTATTCCAACTCCGAGAGGCTTGCACTGCACCATAAATTGATCGTTGGAGCTTGCACACTTTGTTAGTACCCTTTGGATCGACAAAACCTTCTGGTTGCATCATATACAACTCTTCTTCTAGAAATCCATTCAAGAATGCAGTTTTACATCCATTTGCCAAATTTCATAATCATAAAATGCGGCAATTGCTAACATGATTCGGACAGACTTAAGCATCGCTACGGGTGAGAAAGTCTCATCGTAGTCAACCCCTTGAACTTGTCGAAAACCTTTCGCAACAAGTCGAGCTTTGTAGATAGTTATATTACCATCGGCGTTAGTCTTCTTCTTAAAGATCCATTTATTTTCAATGGCTTGCCGATCATCGGGCAAGTCAACCAAAGTCCATACTTTGTTCTCATACATGGATCCCATCTCAGATTTCATGGCTTCCAGCCATTTTGCGGAATCTGGGCTCACCATCGCTTCTTCATAGTTTGTAGGTTCGCCATGGTCAAGTAACATGACTTCCGTAATAAGATTACCGTACCACTCGTGCGGATTTTACTCGTTGACCTCACGAGTTCAGTAGTAACTTGATCTGAAGCTTCATGATCATCATCATTAGTTTCCTCACTAATTGGTGTAGTTGTCACAGGAACCATTTCTTGTGATGAACTACTTTCCAATAAGGGAGCAGATACAGTTATCTCATCAAGTTCTACTTTCCTCCTACTCACTTCTTTCGAGAGAAACTCCTTCTCTAGAAAGGATCCGTTTTAGCAACGAATGTTTTGCCTTTAGATCTGTGATAGAAGGTGTACCCAACAGTTTCTTTTGGGTATTCTATGAAGACGCACTTCTCCGATTTGGGTTCGAGCTTATCAGGTGAAAACTTTTTCACATAAGCATCACAACTCCAAACTTTAAGAAACGACAGCTTAGGTTTACTGCTAAACCATAGTTCATACGGTGTCATCTCAACGGATTTAGATGGTGCCCTATTAAACATGAATGCAGCTGTCTCTAATGCATAACCCAAAACGATAGTGGTAAATCGGTAAGATACATCATAGATTGCACCATATCCAATAAAGTGCGGTTATGACGCTCGGACACACCATTATGTTGTGGTGTTCCATGTGGCGTGAGCTGTGAAACTATTCCACTTTGTTTTAATTGAAGACCAAACTCAGAACTCAAATATTCATCTCCACGATCAGATCGCGAAACTTTATTTTTCTTGTTACGATGATTTTCCACTTCACTCTGAAATTCTTTGAACCTTTCAACTATTTCAGACTTATGTTTCATCAAGTAGATATACCCATATCTGCTCAAATCATCTTGTGAAGGTCGAAAATAACGATACTTGCCACGAGCATCAACACTCATTGGATCGCATACATCGGTATGTATTATTTCCAATAAGTCAAGAGCTTGTTCCATTGTTCCGAGAACGGAGTTTTAGTCATCTTGCCCAAACGGCACGGTTCGCAAGTACCAAGTGATTCATAATCAAGTGATTCCAAAAGTCCATCAAGATGGAGTTTCTTCATGCGTTTTACACCGATATGACCCAAACGGCAAGGCCACAAATAAGTTGCACTATCATTATTAACTTTGCATCTTTTGGCATCAATATTATGAATATGTGTATCACTACGATCGAGATCCAACAAACTATTTTTATTGGGTGTATGACCATTGAAGGTTTTATTCATTTAAACAGAACAACAATTATTCTTTGACTTTAAATGAATAACCGTTTTGAAAACTATTTTCATTGGGTGTATGACCATCGAAGGTTTTATTCATTTAAACAGAACAACAATTATTCTTTGACTTTAAATGAATAACCTTTTGCAATAAACATGATCAAATCATATTCATGCTCAACGCAAACACCAAATAACATTTATTTAGGTTTAACAATAATCCCGAAAGTATAGGGAGTGTGCGATGATGATCATATCAATCTTGGAACTACTTCCAACACTCATCTTCACTTCCCTTCAACTAGTCTCTGCTTATTCTCAACTCCTGCTTGAGTTACTAATCTTAGTAACCTAACAAGTATCAAATACTGGGGATACTATAAACACTAGTAAGGCACACATCAATAACCTGTATATCAAATATACTCTTGTTCACTTTGCCATCCTTCTTATCCACCAAATATTTGGGGTATTTCCGCTTCAAAGGACCATTTCCTATGCAAAGTAAGCACTCAGTTTCAGGCTTTGGTTCAGCTTTGGGTTTCTTCATGGGAGTGACAACTTGCTTGTCATTCTACTTGAAATTCCCTTTCTTTCCTTTGCCCTTTTCTTGAAACTAGTGGTCTTGTCAATCATCAACACTTGATGCTCTTTCTCGATTTCTACCTTCGTCGATTTCAACATCACGAAGAGCTCGGGAATCGTTTTCGCCATCCCTTGCATACTATAGTTCATCACGAAGTTCTAGTAACTTAGTGATGGTGACTAGAGAATTCTGTCAATCACTATCTTATCCGGAAGATTAACTCCCACTTGATTCAAGCGATTGAAGTACCTGCATAATCTGAGCACATGCTCACTAGTTGAGCGATTCTCCTCCATCTTTTAGCTATAGAACTTGTTGGAAACTTCATATCTCTCAACTCGGTATTTGCTTGAAATATTAACTTCAACTCTGGAACATCTCATATGGTCCATGACGCTCAAAACGCCTTTGAAGTCCCGATTCTAAGCCGCTTAAGCATGGTGCACTAAACTATCAAGTAGTCATCATATTGAGCTAGCCAAACGCTCATAACGCCCGCATCTTGCTCTTGCAATAGGTCTGTACCTAGCGGTGCATCAAGGACATAATTCTTCTGCAGCAGCAATGAGGATAAACCTCGATCACGGATCCAATCCGCAACATTGCTACTAACATTTTTCAATACAATTTTCTCTAGGAACACATTAAAATAATCATATGAAAGCAACAACGCGAGCTATTGATCTACAACATAATTTGCAAAATACTACCAGGACTAAGTTCATGATAAATTAAAGTTCAATTAATCATATTACTTAAGAACTCCCACTTAGATAGACATCTCTCTAGTTATCTAAGTGATTACGTGATCCAAATCAACTAAACCATGTCCGATCATCACGTGAGATGGAGTAGTTTCAATGGTGAACATCACTATGTTGATCATATCTACTATATGATTCACGCCGACCTTTCGGTCTCCGTGTTCCGAGGCCATATCTGTTATATGCTAGGCTCGCCAAGTTTAACTCGAGTATTCTGCGCAGTGCAACTGTTTTGCACCCGTTGTAGATGGACGAGAACTTATCACACCCGATCATCACGTGGTGTCCGGGTACTACTGAACTTTGGCAACGGTGCATACTCGTGGAGAACACTTCTTGATAATTTTAGTGAGAGATCATCTTATAATGCTACCGTCAATCAAAGCAAGATAAGATGCATAAAGGATAAACATCACATGCAATCAATATAAGTGATATGATATGGTCATCATCATCTTGTGCTTGTGATCTCCATCGCCAAGCACCGCCATGATCACCATCGCCACCGGCGCGACACCTTGATCTCCATCGTAGCATCGTTGTCGCCTCGCCAACTATTGCTTCTACGACTATCGCTACTCCTTAGTGATAAAGTAAAGCAATTACACGGCGTTGCATTTCATACAATAAAGCGACAACCATATGGCTCCTGCCATTGCCGATAACTCGGTTACAAAACATGATCATCTCATACAATAAAATATAGCATCACGTCTTGACCATATCACATCACAACATGCCCTGCAAAAACAAGTTAGACGTCCTCTACTTTCTTGTTGCAAGTTTTACGTGGCTGCTACGGGCTGAGCAAGAACCGTTCTTACCTACGCATCAAAACCACAACGATAGTTTGTCAAATAGACTCCGTTTTAACCTTCTCAAGGACCGGGCGTAGTCATACTCGGTTCAACTAAAGTGAGAGAGACACACCCGCCGGTCACCTTTAAGCAACGAGTGCTCGGAGCGGTGAAACCAGTCTCGCGTAAGCGTCGCGTAATGTCGGTCCGGGCGCTTCATCTCACAATACCGCTGAACCAAAGTATGACATGCTGGTAGGCGGTATGACTTGTATCGCCCACAACTCACTTGTGTTCTACTCGTGCACATGACATCAACGCATAAAACCAGGCTCGGATGCCACTGTTGGGGAACGAGTAATTTCAAAATTTTCCTACGAACACGCAAGACCATGGTGATGGCATAGCAACGAGAGGGAGAGTGTCCGCCCACGCACTCGTGAG
The DNA here is from genome assembly GCA_021605205.1 of Aegilops longissima. Lineage (NCBI taxonomy): Eukaryota > Viridiplantae > Streptophyta > Magnoliopsida > Poales > Poaceae > Aegilops > Aegilops longissima. Next base: position 236,341,313 of record CM038678.1, on the reverse strand, counting down.
ACCGAAAGCGAAGCGTTATAACAACGCTGTTGATGTAGTCGACGCCTTCACGATCCGACCGATCCAAGCACCGAACGACGGCACCTCCGAGTTCTCGCACACGCTCAGCTCGATGACGATCCCGGACTCGATCCAGCAAAGTGTCGGGATGAGTTCCACAAGACGACGGCGTGGGACGATGTTGATGCTCCACCGACGCAGGGCTTCGCCTAAGCTCTGCGACGATATGACTTCTCCGGCAGGGCTTCGCCTAAGCTCTACGACGATATGACCAAGTGGAATATGGTGGAAGGGGCACCGCACACGGCTAAGGAACGATCCGTAGATCAACTTGTGTGTTCTAGGGTGCCCCTGCCCCGTATATAAAGGAGCCAAGGGGAGGGGCTGGCCGGCCAAGAGGGGCGCAAGCCAGGAGTCCTACTCCTCCCTAGTAGGATTCCCCCTCAATCCTAGTTGGATTAGGATTCCCGGAGGGGGAAAGAGAGAGAGGGGGGCCGGCCCACCTTTCCTAGTCCTAATAGGACTAGGGGAAGGGGGCGCGGCCACCTAGGGCTGGCCCTTTCTCCTTTCCTCCAAGGCCCACTATGGCCCATGTAGTCCCCGGGGGGTTCCGGTAACCTCCCGGTACTCCGGTAAATTCCCGATTTCACTCGGAACACTTCCGATGTCCAAATGTAGGCTTCCAATATATCAATCTTTATGTCTCGACCATTTCGAGACTCCTCGTCATGTCCGTGATCACATCCGGACTCAACAACCTTCGTGCATCAATACTTATAAACTCATAATGAACTGTCATCGAACGTTAAGCGTGCGGACCCTACGGGTTCGAGAACTATGTAGACATGACCTAGAACCATTCTCGGTCAATAACCAATAGCGGAACATGGATGCCCATATTGGTTCCTACATATTCTACTGAAGATCTTTATCGGTCAAACCGCATAACGACATACGTTGTTCCCTTTGTCATCGGTATGTTACTTACCCGAGATTCGATCGTCGGTATCAATACCTATTTCAATCTCGTTACGGTAAGTCTCTTTACTCGCTCCGTAATACATCATCTCACAACTAACTCATTAGTTGTAATGCTTGCAAGGCTTATATGATGTGTATTACCGAGAAGGCCCAGAGATACCTCTCCGACAATCGGAGTGACAAAACCTAATCTCAAATACGCCAACCCAACATGTACCTTTGGAGACACCTGTAGTACTCCTTTATAATCACCCAGCTACGCTGTGACGCTTTGGTAGTACCAAAGTGTTCCTCCGTAAACGGAGTTGCATAATCTCATAGTTACAGGAACATGTATAAGTCATGAAGAAAGCAATAGCAACATACTAAACGATCAAGTGCTAGGCTAACGGAATGGGTCAAGTCAATCAGATCATTCTCCTAATGATGTGATCCCGTTAATCAAATGACAACTCATGTCTATGGTTAGGAAACATAACCATCTTCGATTAACGAGCTAGTCAAGTAGAGGCATACTAGTGACACTCTGTTTGTCTATGTATTCACACATGTATTATGTTTCCGGTTAATACAATTCTAGCATGAATAATAAACATTTATCATGATATAAGGAAATAAATAATAACTTTATTATTGCCTCTAGGGCATATTTCCTTCACAAGCATCCCCAAGCTTAATTCCTGCTCGTCCTCTAGTAGGTAAATGCTAAAAACAGAATTTTTGATGTGGAATGCTACCTAACATATTTATCGATGTAATCTTCTCTATTGTGGCAAGAATATTCAGATCCATAAGATTCACGACAAAAGTTTAATATTGACATGAAAACAATAATACTTCAAGCATACGAACAAAGCAATCATGTCTTCTCAAAATAACATGGCCAAAGCAAGCTATCCCTACAAAATCATATAGTATGGCTATGCTCTATCTTCATCACACAAAATATTTAAATCATGCACAACCCCAATGACAAGCCAAGCAATTGTTTCATACTTTTGATGTTCTCAAACCTTTTCAATCTTCACGCAATACATGAGCGTCAGCCATGGACATAGCACTATAGGTAGAATAGAATGGTGGTTGTCACTACAAAAAAAAAATACATATCCGTGACATTTTGGGCCAAACGAAAATCTTTTCTGTCATACTTATGACACTTATATGACGATAATTGTGATAAAACCCGGTATCATCATATATGTGGTGGGGTCCTACTTCTATGACAAAAAATCATGACAGAAAATGGGCTTTTTGTCCTGGGCGGGCCGGAGACGCAGCTGCATGACATTCTTTGGCCGTCCATGACGGAAAAAACCATGGTAGAAGCAAGGGCGAGGAAAATATAGGGGTTTTCCCGGTTAGGGTGGGTGGTCGGGGTCGAGCGATGCACATTTCTCTTGTACACGCACGCGCGTGGGTTCGAGGCGTTGGGCTCTAACTGAACCCGAGCGAGGCGTTGGGCTCTAACTGAACCTGAGTGACTGCACTGCAGGCTACGCGTTACTGAACCCAAGCAATCGATCGATGGTTGTTAACTAAACCCGATCGAGTGATTCCTTCACTACTGCTGCTAACTGAAGCCGATCGATGCTGCCTCTGGATGAACAGTGAGTGTTGTTGGGGGTTTTGGATGAACAGTTCCCGGTGGGGGTGGATGAACAGGACCCCGTGGTGTTGCCTCTGGATGAAAAGGACCCTAATCGACCGAGCCGGTTGGGGCTGGATGAACAGGACCCCGTGGAGGGCAGGATGAATAGGGCCACCCCGTGGAGGGCAGGATGAACAGTAGACGGTGGAGGGCTGGATGAACAGTAGCCCGTGGAGGGGTGGTTGAACATGAGCCCATGGAGAGGGCTAGTTGAAAAGTAGCCGGTGGATTAGTGCGCGGTGGAGGCTGGATGAATAGGAGCCCGTGGATGTACAGTCGCAGGTGGAGGCTGGAGGAGGTCGACGGTGGATGAACAGTAGCCCGTGGAGGCTGGAGGGGGTCGACGATGGAGATGAACAGTATCCCGTGGAGTCCCGTTTTGCGGTACGCCACACCCCTCCCGATGAACAGGACCCCCGTTTCGACCGGAGCTCTCCAACACAAGTATGTTTCCTCCATTTTGCGGTACGCCACACCCCTCCCGATCAACAGGACCCCCGTTTCAACCGTAGGAGATCCGTTTCCTCCGTTTTGCGGTACGCGAGACCCCTCCCGATGAAAAAGATCCTGTTTCGAACGTGGTCGGTCGAACACAAGGCCGTTTCCTCCGTTCTGCGGTACGCCATGCCTCGTTTCCATTGGCTGTTCCATCGAAGCCCTCCCGATGAACACGACGACACATTCCGTTCTGACCCAGCCGGTTGGCTCCCCATGAACACGACGACGACGCAGTTTCTCCATTCCGACCCAGCCATGTACACAAGCCCTGGCCGTACATACGCACGAGTAGGCGTTCGAGACCCCGCCCGTATGTACGTACATGGTCGTATTTACTTTCTTGCACCCTGGCCGTTGTACGTACATGTGTACATGCTACGTTCACGCCTCTACTACGACACGTGCGCTTTCGCAACTAGAATGACAACGCTACGTACGCTTCGACCAGGTGGGTCCCGACTGTCAGGCACTTCCTTGCGTGCGAAGATGTAGCTGGTGGGTCCTAGCAGTCAGGGGGGCGAATCGTTCTTTTTTGTTTTTGCCCGGACGCACTTCCTTGCGTGCGAAGAGGTAGCTGGTGGGTCCCAGCAGTCAGGGGAAAAAAAATTTCGCGAAATACGGTGGCCCGTTCGGTGGGTCCCCGCTGTCAGGTGGAGGAATAATTATTTTGTGCGTAATAAGGAGGCACTTCCTTGCTGCGGCCGTGGACCCAGCTGTCAGCCTCTCCATGTACAGTCCACGTCCGATGGAAGCCGTTCCTTGACCACGTTGACCACGCCACGCCGAGAGCACCAGGGCGGTGGACGACGGCGAGGCCTAGGAACGGGACGATGCGGAGCCGGGGAAGACGCAGCAGTGGATGCCCACGCGTAGAGGAGTACGAGGGTTCACTGGTTCGCTGCGGTGTGAGGCTGCCGTCTCCGTAGAATAACAAGGGGTGTGGGTGAGTAGAGGGATGGCCTGGACATCAGTGGGAATAGTAGGGGGCGGTGAGGCCTCCGTGGCAGCACAGCCGGCCACGGGAGGCAGGAGCATGCGGCACGACCGGCGCTGCTTTGGGCGGCTGGAGCAACAAGACCAGAGGTTGAAGAAGCACTACGGCCGTTGGACGGACATCGTACGGTCACTGGAGATAGAATCGTTCATATTGACTAAGTTGACAAAGCACTCCGTCCCCGTCAACTTAGTAGGCCCACAAGTCAGCTTCCGACCAAGGTGGGTCCCAACTAGCAGGGGGAGTATTCATTTTTTGTGCATAATAAGGAGGCACTTCCTTGCGTGCGAAGATATAGCTGGTGGGTCCGAGCTGTCAGCGATGGGAACGCTTTTACGCGAAATACAGAGGCCCTTCCAGTGGGTCCCAGCTGTCAGGTGGAGGAATCATTATTTTGCGCGTAATAAGGAGGCATTTCCTTGCGTGCGGCCGTGGACCTAGCTGTCAGCATCTCCACGCATAGTCTACTTCCGATGGTGTCGTTCGTTAACCACGTTGACCACTCCGTGCCGAGTGCATCCAAGGTGGTGGACGATAGCGAGGCCCCGGATAGCAACGAGCCGGAGATGGTAAGATGCGGGAGTAGAGTCGCAGACGGAGAGGTGTACGAGGGTTAACTGGTTCTGGTGCGGTGTGGTTCAGCAGTCGGTGGAGAAGAACAGGAGGTGTGGAGGGGTGGAGGGATGGCCTGGCCAATGGTGGAGTAGCACTTCACAGGGAAGCGTGCTAAGCAGAGCTGCTAGCAGCAGGAGACAGGAGCAGGTGGTCCCGGCGGCGCTGGAGGAAGAAGACGAGAGATTGAAGACGGATGCCGGTCGTTGGATGTAAATCCAACGGCTAATGATGTCAGAATCATTTGTTGACTAAGTTGACAACGACTTGCATTGGCTTCGGCCTATTGGCCCACATTTCAGCCTCCAAAAATGTGGCACGTATTCAACCCATTTTTTTTCAGAATTTACAGTCTTTTTTTGCGGGGTACAATTTACAGTCCATTTGATCTTTTTTTTGAATTACAGTCCATTAGCTGGGCTGGGTGAATAAATAATGTAGCATCCATGCGGTCCATTTTTGTTTTTCCTAAAAAATTATAGGCCATTTGCACTTTCTCGAAATACACGATTTTGCTGGGCTGATTCTAATTATAATGTTGGGGTGGGCGCAGCAATGTTATCAAAAAATAAAAAGGGGTTGACCATTTTGTTATATATATATATATATATATATATATATATATATATATATATATATATAAAATAAGTTATTTATTATTACATTGGTCCTTTAATCTTACCAAGCTTTTGTACACAATCACCAGGATTTTCGTTGCAAAAATTCCAGGATTTTATTGTTAAGAAATTATTTTATAAGTTAACAAGATGTGGGATATTGTTTTCTTACATATGTAAGTATCTGTTAAATATATGATGACAATAACAATAATATATAATAACATATAAAATAATTTAAACATATATAATATAGTTAGAAAGGAAACATAAGTTGGACCAGGCGTTCCTATTCTTATATAGAAAAATAGAACAAATCTCTGCGGTTTTTTCAAAAAAATACATAAATTGGGCTGCCAATGTTTCAGGAAAAATAAAACCTCGGATGGGAGGTCGATAGGCCGGTCAATACATGACGGCCCTCAAGAAAATACAAACAGCCTTATGGACCTCCCATCCGAGGTCGTGGGCTGCGCATGTTAAAAAAGAAAGCCTAGACGGGGAAACCCAAAACCCAGCTGATACTTGCTGCCCTAGTGATAATAAATGATACATGCCAGCTCTCCGGCTTCGTTGCGAATTTATCTCCTATAGTAACTACGTTGAAGCACCTAAAAAAATGTAACTATGTTGACAAACCCGTGGGCCCCCACGTCAGTATAGCATTAGGAGGAAGTATTTTTTTGATGGGGCACTTGCTTGCGTATGGCCATAGACCTGGTGGGTCCCGACTGTCCGCGTCTCCACGTACAATCCTCTCCAGATTCCTCTCGTTTGTTCAGCATGTTCACAAAGGCAGACAACGGCGTCGCGGCGAGCGCACAAAGGCGCAGGAGGAGATCCGACAACATGAGGAAGTGCCTTATTAGTAACGAAACAATTGAGCTAGCCCAGTGGCCGAGTGACACTACCCGACAGCTGTTTCGCCCGGGTTCGATTCCACCTGTGCAGAGAAAATATCTCCGAATTTTTTGCCTCTGCCTTTATTGACATGTGGGTCCCAATTGTCATCTACGCACACCACGTCCTACACTTGCCAAAACTTCATCCCTCGTTTTCTCTGTTTTTCGCACACTCGACATTGTGAGGGCATTTTGAAAATAGCATATCTTTTTGACTGTGCATCATATGAAGATGTGCTATGCATGAATGTTAACTGGCTGGTATTTCCAGTTTCGACCATGAATAAAACTTCCAGCATGATGTTAACACTGTTTGAAAAGGCCGTGTTAATATAAATGCTCTGCCTCTGAAAGTTGTAGTTTCTTATCTAAAACTGAACTTGGAGTTTCTTATCTCTAACTGAAACTTGCAGTTTCTTCTCTGAGAATCACATTGTTCCGCACTTTTATACTCCTATGAAACTACATTTTTAAGTGCTAAAATAGATCTCTAGAATTCATAAAATACTTCATATGCTCAATACTGCAAATATGAAATTCAAAAGACATTCATATCTGAAAGTACTCTCAAAATACACAACACAAACCACAATTCACAACCTGCAAATACTAACAACCCTAAGCTCCTCCTGACAATTCACAACCTACCCGACTATTGGTCTGGGGGGCAAATCCCTCCTATTTCTCGGCGGCAGACAGCCGCCCCGTGAGACGATGTGAACGACGAGGGAGAGGATGGCGGGGAAGCGTCGTCGGGCCAACTGTTTTTCTCCTCTTGTAGTTGGGTTCGGTCGACGAAGACTCCACCGGCTCGCTATGGCACGCCACCCTCACAAATGGCACCTCAGATGCTCGATCCTTCAATCTCGTGGATGCTCCATCTGGATCAATACTCCCACCACCGCTCCCTCACGATCGGATTCGTGAATCTGTTTGCTCCATGGCCCGAGGAGCAGCTCTATGTACTCCCGCCGACTCCTCTCGGGAGTATCGCCGCCTTTTCGCTCTGTTGCAGATATTTGGCCATGGATGTCACCGTCGCCGCTTAGTTGGTCCTTGTTGTCAAACCAAGACTGTATCTCCAACATCCTAGCTAGCTTCACACGGTCGCCGCCTCATGATCCTCACGTATCGGTTGTACTCCTCCATCGATCTACTTCTCCACAGCACCTTCACTCGCCGGCGGTGGTTTTTGAATGGAAGAGGAGAGGAGCAGCGCTGGTTTTGGTTTAGAACGGGAGAGGAGCGACGCTGGTTTTGGATTGGAACAGGAGAGGAGGGGCGGTGGTTTTGAAATGGAAGAGGAGAGGAGCGGTGCTGGATTTAGATTGGAACAGGAGAGGAGCGGTGGTGGTTTAAGAGGAGAAGAGCGGAAGAGCGGCGCTGGTCTTGGAAGTATTTTTTGTTTTATGATTTTGGGTCAAAGTTTGACCATGTATCGTATTTGACAATCAAAATGTGAAAGCATGTCACCAAAGATTGTATCGCTTTGGTTCAGATTCGAATGTACTTTCAAATTATATTATTTGTGCAACGATAACATATATTTTATTTATGAAAATCATGGTAAATTATGACCCGTAATAAAAGGGAGACTAGTTAATGTGGGGTCGCTTTCTTAATTGAAGGGTAAATTGATTTTGATTTTGATCTAGTCACAGCTACCACCCCCTCTCATCCAATCCTAAATCGCTGCCAAGACGCCCTCTCCTCTTCTCCATTGCAAAACCACCTCCTCTCCTCTCCATCATCTCCATTCCAAAACCACCATCTCGCCTCTCCCTCTTCTCCATTGCAAAATCACCTCCTCTCTCCTCGGACGAGGATCCCCTGACGTAGCCCATCCTGCCATTGAGACACTGACACATGGGTCCCACCAAGCGCGGGGCCCACCTATCAGCGATCGAAAGGCAGGGACCCGCTCCTCTCCATCATCTCCATTCCAAAACCACCGTCTCGCCTCTCCCTCTTCTCTATTGCAAGACCACCGCCTCTCCTCCCATCTTCCAAAGCTAGCACCGGACCACTCGGATGGACATCTATGGAGGGATGCAGCAGCGAATCTGCAGACACGGCGGCGACTGTGCAAAGTTAGCCATGTTGAAGGAGATCCTTACTTGGTTTGACAATGAGTGGGAGATTTCGAGGACGGTGAGGGCCATGTGGCAATGTATGCGAAAGAGCGAGACGACGGCGATGAGGGTGGCGATGTACTCCTCGGCAGCAGTCACGCCGCAGTCCTTCGAGTTCATCGAGTATCTCCTCTGGGCGATGGAGCAGACAGATTCGCCCGAGGCGAAAGTCAGGCGGAGGTGGTGGGCGTACAGGTCGAAGGCCGAGCACCCAGAGGATAACGAATCGATCGAGTACGGTGTGCCGTTTGTGAGGGTGCAGAGCCAGCCGGAGCCACAGGAGTATTCGTCCTCCCACCGCAAGAGGAGGCCGGATGGCACGACGTTGCTTCCCCGCTGTTCTCCACGGTTCCCCCGACACTCGCCTTGTTTCAACGGTGTTGGTAGGGTTTAAGGTAAGCTTCGCACTAACCTAATCTTCCATCTGCTCATGCTTACAATCAGTGTGACAACTAATAAAAATCATGCTTATAATCAGTCTCCGAGTACTATGCCAATCACCCTAAAATAGCTCTAGACCTTTGGGTCAAAGTTGTGACACTATGTACAAATAAAGAAAAATGGATTGGTGCTTCTTTCAGAAAAGAGTACACCCCTAGAAAACTGCCAATATAAGCTACTAGTATTTTTTTAAGTCTAAGCTACTAGTATTTGGTTAGAGGATTTTCTGCCGAGAAAGATCCGTCCATAGTGAGCGCCACACATCCCACTGATGGTGGTGGATGCCAATGCTTAGATGGAGCAGGGTTGGTGTCGGTAATTTTTACTTGGCACCTCGCACTCTGCATATATGCCGGTTCCATCCATACATTTGTGCAGTTCCACCAAAATGCAGCTGAATAACCCTGTTTGCACAGATAATGAAAAGGCGTGATTAGATTATAGTGGCACTAGTTGATGAAACATACACTAATAAATAGAAGAAAATATTACATCATACTGGAAATCGACCCAAGTCTCCCCGATACACCTTCTGCCAAAGGATGAACATCGCAGTACAGCGGTAGTACAAGGAGGGCCTTGAGACATTTAAATCTCTATTTTTGTGCAGATCAACTAAAATTAAGCACCCGGTTTGCGTAAATGCTTAAACATTAACAATGGGACTAGTTGATGAAACATACATTAACAAAGAGAAATACTTTCTCTATCTACATTGGAAATGAAATGATAGAGAGGACACTCGCTCTATTTTAACTGTATTATTACTTCATTTTATCAGTGACACTAGGGTCAAGCAGGTGGCAAACGAGGTGTACCGTGCGTCGCAAGGATGAAGGACGGGGGTGCTTAGACTAGGATGCTGAAGCTGGCTCTTTCAGTCCCTATCTTCCCCCTGATGTTTCTGTGGTAGCATTTGGGTTGTAATCCAAACTTGGTCGAGCTGGTGCTGCGTCCCCCTACCTGCCTAGCTTATGTGGCGAACTTGTCTCCTGCTAGTACTCAGTCTGTTCTAGTAGTAGTTGCATAACTGCCCCTTTTGCATTGAGATGTTGTCGGATAATGGTTCTCTATGGTTGGGTTTCTTTAATGAAATCGGAGGGAACCCCCTCTTTCGATAAAAAAAAAATAGTGGCACTAGCGGTGCCAAAACATTGCCTCAACTTAATAGTGCCACTAGATTAAGGTGCAAAATAATAACATTACTGCTTTATCATGGCAGTGCCAAAATAGTAGCACAAGAGCAGGATCAACATGCAGGATCTTTGGCAAATGGTCAGACCAAAAGGAAATACCTCGTGATGGGAACCATATCTGCAGTCAACGCCATTGTAGAAGGGATGACACCAGTCACCAATATGGATGATTCAATTCAAGGGACCTTTTGGTGCAGTTCACCTAAAATGAAGCAATGTCCCATGAGCTAGCAGCTTCTTCTTCTTCTTCTTCTTTTAAGAAAAGGGCTCCAGCCCCGATTCCATTTCCATCAGAAAACAAAACGCACAGAGCTTCTTCATTAGTTGAAATAAAATTGAGCAACATCAAGGTTGGTCGTGAAGCTCCTGGAGAGTAGGCGGACCAGGAAAGTTGCATCTCTAACGAAAAGAAGCAACTTATCTTAATGGGAAATTTAGTAGGACATGAAAAAAAGTGCCATTGATTCATATTACTGGAGACATTACATTGAAAACAACATTGGTTTAATGTGTCCTTACTTTTAACAGTGTGACTGCTACATTTTACCAGTGGCATTACATAAGACCGGCTCGGGGAAACAAACGTCAGAAGAGGATATCTGGGTTGGTCCCATTTTTGTTCAATATATAGCCACCTTATATTGTGTGAGGCTAGCAAATCTAGTGCTGGACTTACTCTGTTGACTTGTCCCGCAGTCCCCACTTTCTTTCCTTTTTCAACCAATAGATCGGGTTTATATTGAGTTTGTACTGCGTTCCCTTTATTTCCCTATTAGACCTAGAGACCAGTTGGATAGCCAGTCTCTGCTACTTTTCGCCCCCATTATTTCCTCTTTCGACCAAGTCCTAGATTCAAGTAACAAATCTTCCCCCACCCCACCCCCTTTCTTCCTTGTTTGAACCAAGTACTACTAGATTCGAGTGCATGAACTAGTTTTACCTCTTAACAGTAAAAAATTAGGTGGTTTTCGAACAGCCGATCGGTCCTATCTACACGAGGGGGCCTGAGAAATAGTAAAAGATACAAATGCAGCGACGTCAGGACCTCGGGAAGTAGAGCAAGGCCGGTTTCGAAGGAAGTTATACCTGAGGGTCACCGGGATGTCGCTAGGTGGGCGGCGGGAGGCCGGATCTGCCCACACTACGGCAGCGAGGAAGAAGGGGTAGGAGGCCCTCCCTCGCCAGCGATGCTTGGGAGAGAATGGCAAGGCACGCTGATCGGGACGTGCCGGCAGTGGGTAAGAGCCGTCACCGAGGACGACCGCGTGAACGTTGCACCTTCTCACCTTCCCCGGCGGAGAGGATCCGGCTGGATCTGTGACCAGCGGTGAGTAGAGAGAGAGTGTGTGGCCACCGCTGTCGTGTTTAGATCTGGAGAGGACGAGACAGTGTGAAGAGAGCAACACTAGCAAGCAAGCACAGAGGCTCCTGCCTATATAGTGGAGTACTAGTTTTCTTTTGTCTACCGACCGGAGCCGGCTTGACCTCGGCAATGACTGTAGAGAAGTCTTCATGCACGTGCCCCAGAGGCGCAGTTGTCGTCATTTTGATCTGAAGCACCGGATTGTAACATATAACACGAAAAAATGCCACATGACAAGAAATCGTAACCTCACTGCTCAAAGGAGACAAGATGAATTCCAACGGACAAACTAGATGAGGATCAAAGCTCAAATTAAAGATAAACTCATAGAAAAGGGGTCCGTCGATAGATGTCCTAATTAACATAGCCGGCTTGCCCTAGATGGCAGCCGAGTAGTTTCGTGCATGTGCCCCCAATGACTAGCCCAACTCAGTTGTCCCTGTTTAACCCTCGCAGTGATCCGAAGCACATGACACCTAATTTTGCGAGATGACAAGAACCTTTTTTTAGATTTCTCACCAGAACTACAGCCCTGTGCAACACAGCTTGCACGATATGTAGACGATAGCCAATCCAGGCGTGTCTGCTGGAGTCTGGTCACATGCATGGACGAACTGATCTTCCGTGTCTTGCATGGAATGTCCAGGTACCAAGGTGGAGTATGTGCTTCTATTAACTCAGCCGACTTGCGGGCCGGGGAGTGTGCCTATGGTCGGTTCTCAATTGCGGTCCCACATGTGTGTGCAAACGCAATATGACACGTGTTCCATTCGGAGAGCGGCGTGCCAGACAGACCGACCGTCTGGGGTGCGACGCGAATGCGACTGGCGTGTTGTATACTCCGTACATGTGTACCGCCGTTTTCTTGAGGCTTTGCTCCATGGCGCAATCCATGGATACAAAATTAGTATATTGTACTATTTAAAAGTCGAGGGCGGGGCTTTTCCCGCACGGTAGGCGGGGCAGTTCCGCCTAGTCGGTTCGACAGAGACGCGAGAAGACGAGGGAGTAGGCTGCTGCAAACATAGGGCTGTGTGATTTGACAGTGAGTTACTGCTGGACAGGTGGGGCCCGGTGATTTGACTTGCCATTATCATTTTAAATGCGGCACTACGACCGGCTTGAGTCTCCCGATTCCTGACCACCTCCATACAGGTGCCTCTCCCGATGCTCCACCATGTAGAGGCTGGCTCTTGCTTGAGAGCCCACTCCTCCACTTTTTCCTTGCCTCTTCCCCCCACATATGCAAAAATGCCATGTAAAGCGGGCTTATAGCCCACTATTGTACTTGATCCTATAGGTGCTAAGCCTGCCACATAGGCATAAAGTCTGATGTGGCAAGTTAATTAAGAAGAGAGAGACTAATTTGGTGACCCCAGGAAGAAACGGTGCTAAGCGCATGTACCTAGATGAAGCAAACTTAGCAATAAAAAACTAAGCACCTATGCATTGGGGACTTGAGTTTCTAAGCCATTTAATGCCCATAGCACCTCATATAAGCACCATTTCATTGGAAGAGGTCACTCCTTGGAAAATGTAATAAATACTACGAAGAAAGAGATAGAGAGAAGTAAACAAAAAATACTCTTATAGCCAACCTTATAGCTAACCTTGTTGTATGAGTGACTAAGTGATGACTATGTGTGACATGCCAACATCAGATAGCGTAACGCACCGTGTTAAATCTCCAAGTGCGCGACCGCACGAGCGAGGCGACGGTCGTGGTAGGCGCGACCATGATACGGGCTGCTGGCAGCCCTTGGATCTGAGATCGAACCGTCGCATGCTAAGTTGCTGAAGATTTGCAGAATAACCCTCCAGGATAGGATATTCACCCATAGGTCTAGAATCATGCCATGCAACCGTTCGATCTCAGATCCAAGGGCTCTCAGAAGCCCGTATCATGGGAGAATGGAAAGCTTCATATCACCTGTAATTTTCCTGATGCTTGACATGACATCGAAAGCCATTTAATTGGGCGTAGAGTAGACATGACATCTAATTGGACCCCCATAGTACTGTGCATGAATCCATTCATCCACCAGGCAAGCCACTACCCTGCCATTCGCACGCGCCCCCCACTCGACATTTTTACAATCGATAAACCGCTCCTAGTCGTCCCGTCCTTTCACATTACGGCAGTTCCACTATCCTAACCCTCCTCCCAAATCCATGGCGTCCCAAATCTCCATGATCGGCGGTGAGTACAAGGTTAGAACCATCATCGATGATGAGTTCGACGTCATCTACACCCGTTCTTCCGCAACGGTGAAAGAATGCCTTGCTCACTTCAAACGCATGTTCGAAAAATCAAATGATGAGTGGGTCGCTGGGCTAGATGTTGAGTACACCACAGTCCTGGGAAGCGAGAAGAAACTAAAGGAGGCAGAGAAGAAGAAGCCCGCCGTGATCCAATTTTGTGTGCATGACTTATGCTTGGTCTACCACATATGCCATGCCGACGTTGAGTGCGAGGAATTTAAGAAGTTCCTCAAGGGCGGCCGAGTCAAATTCGTTACTATAGACTTTAGGAATGACAAGGAAATCCTGGGTCGGATAGGCCTTGTTGTAAGAGTCCTCGCCTGCCCGCGATAAATTTTCCCTGGCCGCCGCGGCGCGGCAGGACCTCCCTGCTGCTTCGGCGGTGCGGTGGGACATCTCTGCTGCTTCCGCGGCGTGGCCGGACCAGTCTGCTACATCGGCGGTGGCCAAGGGACCTTCAGGTTGCTATCGCTGCGCTGCTGGACATGTCGGGTGCTTTGGCGGCGGGGGACATCTCTCGTGCTTCCTTCCATGCTCACCTCTCCTGGTGGAAATCTCTCACCCGTAACTCAAGCTGGCTATGGCGTGATTGTTTCTTGTGGATGAGGAGTTGAGGAGGAATGTGCAGTCATCTTAGCATAGTAGTATTTATAACCGAGTACTACTATAACCATTTAGGTTGTGATCGGTGTGAACATGTTTGCAATTAGATATAGCGTGGTAGTAGTAGTAATTTGGAATGTGACGAGACGCACTCAAGATTTATTGACGGTTCTAGTTTCGAAGTGCGGCACTATTCCCGGATGGCGTAACGTCAGCATGTTTTCTCGGCAATGGTGTAGCATATGCCATGGTACTACTAGTTCTTTTTCTACTACTGTGTATGTGCAAAAACTGGCACCGTCAGATACATATCTTACGCTTGGCGTTCGACATGAATAGCATCGTGGTGAGCTTTAGAGTAGTCTTTTTTTCAGACGCATTACACCTATCTCTCGAGACTTCTCGCATGCACCATCACTGCTCCCTAGGCCGATGCCACCCACATACAGTTGTACTCTGAGAAGAGGTGCACGCACGCACTCATCCTCTCTCACAGACGCATTTGTAGCAAAGAATTGTAGTGTTCTCAACCATCTGATTGGCTCTATCATAGGTTTTACGTTGCTCCTTGGCCTTGAGATTGAGATGTTTTAAACGCGGAGGCTAAGATGGAGGCGCGAGGTTTTGGTTAATGTGCGGGCCACACACGGCACCAACACGACCACGAGCTTAAATGCACTGGTGCGCATGCAGTCGGGTGAGTTGTCCAAGTATAGACACAACCAGGCCCTCGTTAGTATCCGCGCCTCGACTTTGGCTGGTCATAGTGGAGAGTAACATAGACTAGTTACTAGTCTATGTTACTAGTACCTTCATAGTGGGTAGTGTCATATAGTATATGCATAGTTTTGCTCCCTGGCGCAATCCATCGATACTACTATTGTACAAATGTATACATTTTTTAAAAGGCTAGAGGGCGGGGCAGTCTAGCTTGGTCCTTTTCACGAGAGGCGAGGGCCTTTGTGATTTGACGGCTCATTACTGCTGGAAGGCGGGGCCTTGTGATTTGACTGCTTGTATAAATGTGCCGACGACCTGAGGAGGAGCAAAGAACCGTGCGGTATACTCAAGTTTTCCACTGGAGTACAACGGAGGAGCACGAAACACGGCAGCTCAGTGCCATATCCTCTACTCTCTACTCTTATTATATATTACTAGCAAGAGGCATTGTTCTATTAGCGATAAAGAATGATCTAATTTGCTACTCATCTCATTTTTAGCATTGTTCTATTCATGCCTCGCAGAGAAGGTGACACGTGCGGCGAAACACCCGAAGCAAAATAAGAAACACAGGAGCAAAAGAAGGAGGATTATCACCCCCAAAAATGAAGGAAGACGCACACACAAGTCTGGGGCACTGCTCTCACTACATGAAGGGTTGCTGGCCGCGGAGTCATATACTTGTCAACCTCTCAATCCCAAGAGTTGACGAAACGAGATCTTGAGAGAAACGATGCTTTGGGATCACGTGAATTGTCCTTACCACCGTTCTCTTTGCGCATCGACTACGTGCATCTCTTTTACTTGTCTCTCACACGGTATGGGCTATTTACCACTTGTCACCTTATGCCCATACTATTGTGTTCACTTTGCATGTTATGCTTGCTCCTATGCCTTTGCCATGCAATTGTGACCCTTGCTTGCATATACCCATGATTCACCATTATGATACTCCTATGTGTATTTGCATGCTTGGTGGAGATCCTTGTTGCTATTGCCATGTTTATCATGTGCCCCATGCTATTGATGCTATTTTGCTCATATCTTGCCTTTATGCTTGTGAAATGTCATGTGCATTATATATGCCCACTATTTGCACACATGACATGCTTTCCATGATTCCTTCTAGTATGTTGCATCTTCGCACTACTAGCTTGCTTTACTTGATCACTATGATTACTTGCTTTGATGCATCACCCATGTTCCATTCTTACTCGCTTTCTTGGGTTGATGACATATATGTTCATGCCTCTCACATGATATATCTTGATCTTTGTCACTTGTCTCCATTAGTTGCAACTCTCATATGCCATTGTAGTGAGTGCACCCATGCGATGCTTATTGATCGTGGAGACTTGGACATATTACTTGTGATGCATGCTTGCTTGTTTAAGCCTATTGTCTTTGGTTGTTCTCGCATCATATGCCTCCATACTATGAAATGCTCCCTTGTCCTTCCTTATGATGAGCATGATGCATACACTTGTTGGGTATTTTACCACACGAATGATAGGTTTTGCACTTCCGCTAACCTCATTTATTTTTCCAATTGTTTGTCAGGTTCTTTCATTTTAATGGATTCAAAAGGAGGTACCATCACGAGACATATTGGTTATGTGAAGGCATACAAGATGTGCAACTCCATCATCCTTGAGAAACTCCTAAAGGTGACCTCCTTCCCTTTGAGCCATCCTCATATATGCATATTGGACGGGTCATTCTTTCATTGTTGTTTCCTTCTTGTTGTCTACATGATACATCTCGCGAATGGAGGAGCGACATTGGAGATTGGCTCTATGGACCTTCACATTGAGGAGCGCTCGCACTTATTGGATGCACCTTCCAACCTCCACTCATGCCACGACATCGCGCATTGGTACATCAACACTCCTTTGACACATTGCATCAACACCTCCATATTTGTTGATTGTGCTCACACATGTCATGCTCGATGGACATATCATAGTCACCACAAGTTTGCACCCTATGCATGGATTGACTCACATTATGCTTGTCTTGTTGCATCTATTTCCATGTCATCCATGATATATGAGCTTGTGCATTTCCTTCGCAAATTTGTTGTGATCTTTCTTGATGGCATATTCATACATGATGATCACATTGCCTACCATCAATTGCATGATAACATAATCATATTGAGCATCCATTGCCATATTCATGCTATTGATAAACCGTCTCACTATGACATCATTTTGCACCGTGGTTGCATTCATCATATTCACAACACATTTGTGTGCACAATGTATGATTTTTCTCTCATGAACGCTTTGCATATCATTCTCTATCATCTTGATAAGCTTCATGTGTTTTGTCACGAACAATCTTACCGCACGGACTCATTCTTACATGATGGACACTTTGTGTGCGCTAACCATTGTATTTTCGAGTGTCGTTTGTGTTTGCTCTCTTTGCATGTATACCACTCCGGAGACACCTTGGAGTACTTGAATTGCGCCATGACTTCCACTCCGTCCAATTACAAGTCCATTCACGACAACCGTTTCCATGGTGATGAGGATTTCGATCCGAGATCGGATCTTTCCCAAGGGAGGGGAGATGATGCGGAGCATCCTACGATCATCCCCATGTACACTCGAGCATACGCCATTGGACCTAAGGTGAACCTGTTCCTACATGCTTCCCCTTTTCACTCGTACGAGACATGGTTGCTACCTAATGCAAAGACGCTACATGTGCTTAGGAACCAAGGAGACGACCATGGAGATGCTCGAGGCATACGCCAAGTCCACACGGAAGCGGATCAAGAAGTGCCTCAAGTGGAGTCGCCGCGGAGCTACAGCGGTCGGACATCCGGCAGGAGCCCGGACATCCGGCGCCACCAACCAGAAGAAGACCAGAGAGAGACAGAAGCCAGGCGACTCTACAGCGGCCGGACATCCAGCCGACCCCCGGACATTCCGACGCCTGCCCGGAAATCTGGCGCACGCTATCAGAGAGCAGAAGAATCGGCCACTCCAGCCCGGACATCCGGATCTCGTGAGTCGCCGGACATCCGGCCCCAGCCCGGACATCCGGCGCCTGTCTGCGCACAGTGAACGGGCCAAGGGCCCATGTATCCCCCCTCTCACTTACCCCTTAGTGGGCTAACACTATATATAGACCCCCTCCTCCTCCTAGTTAGGGTTAGCGTTGATTTAGCTCATTGTTAGATAGAGCTTCGCTCATCCATATCGGATCTCCTCCTCGTGAGAGACCGCAGCCTCTTCAGAGAAGATCCACCATGGATTCAAGACCCTTCTACGGAAGATCCTCGTGGATTCAAGACCTCCTCTCGAGATGAGCTACCGCCACTTGTATCGTCCGTTGTTGACTTTGGATCATGTATCTCCCTTTGTGTTCATCGATCTAGCACATGTGTGATTGATCTTGTTGGTTTGAGTGATTCTCTTGTGTTTTTCCCCGTGTTTTCCCTCGTGCTCTTCCGCTCATTCTTCGTGTTCCTCGTAGGGATTCTCTCCAAACGTGAAAGATCGTCCACATAGGGTTCCGCCCTACATCAGTACGTAGTATATCATACTAGTCTAAATTGTCTTTTTTGGGTACACGTTAAGCTTGTTCTCCCGAAATTTCAAGTCGCGCCTTGTTATGCCGAAATTTCAAGCTAGCGTCTCTGTCTATCATGCTGCGAAACTCCCGCCTCTTCAACTGTAACATCCCAAATTTTCAATTTGGAATGTTATACATTAGGTCATCATGCATATCATATTTTCTCGCATTTTTCCGATCCTAGAAATTTCACGCAACTCAAGGACCCTCGGAGAGAGTTGGAAATTTCATTATTTTCATATTTGGGAATTTCTCAAATTTTGGAAATAGGATCATTTGGATTTATTTAAATTATCTTCATAAAGTTTTCCTATAAAAAATATTTTGAGAGGGAATAATATGACTTTCCCAACATTTAGGAAAATGAAGATATTATAAATAAATCAAAATTTGGTTTTGGAAGATTTATTTTGCTTAGGCAAAATGAGCATTTAAAATTTATGCATGTTTGCCGTTTTTAAAAGTTCATTTTGTTCGACTCATTTTAGGAGTCGGGAAAATTTGTTTTATTTAATTTGGAGTTCATTTGGTATTTTTTATTTCGTTTGGTTTTAATTAAAAAAAACGCGCCCCCACAGGCCGAGGCCCACCGCTGACCAGCGCCCCCGGCCCACCTCCTCCTCTCCCTCCTCAGCTCGGCCCGAAGCGAGCCCCGCCACCGCCGCCCCGCCTCGAGTCCGCCTCACCCGCCCCCTGCCCCTTCCCAAGCGTGAACCCCTCTCTCATAATCACGCCCCCCCCTCTCTCTCACCCCTTGAGCCGCCCCCAACCAGCGCCCGACAGAACCCCTTGCCGCCGTGGGCGCCGCCCGCCGCCGCCGTCCCCGCCGCCGCGCCGAACCCCGCCGCCTCTCGCCTCCCGACCCGCGGACCCGCCACCCGCGGAGCCCTGCGGACCCGCGGCGAGATCACCGGAGGTAGCCCCGCGCCCCGATCCGGTTTTCCCCTAAAAACCGATCCGGTTTTTTTTTTTTAAAAAAGATGTTGGTTTTTTTTTTAAAAACCTAGATTGGTTTTATTTTTTTTGGTTTTCTTAATTAACGAACGTTCACCGAACCGTTCGTTTCAATGAACGCGTTCGTTGGATTCGTTCTGTTAACGAACGTCCGTTATTTAATCCGTTCGTCGTTTTCTTTTAATCGGATTTAATCCGTTATTCTTGATTCGATTTGAGATCCGATTTTCAAATCTGTTTTATTTCTCGCTCGTTTATCGGAATCGGGTGATTCAAGCGCGAGTTTAAATACGAAACCGCCGTTCGACTACCCTACTTTCACAGAGTTTTGCTACTGTGAAATTTTGACCTAGTTTCAGATTGCAAAACCGAGTCGTTCTCTCTCGAGTTTCGACCTTGATGTTTATTTTGATTCGATTCTTTTGCAACCAGGGTTCTTAAGTTGAACTTTCGGTTAGATCTTTTATTCGAGATTTCCTGTGCATTAGATGAGTACTTATTGTATGCTTGTTGTTTGTCTGCGTTAGATCACCCGAAGTGCGCCGCTTGTTACTTGAATCTCTAGGTCTCATGGATCATCGACAAGGCAAGTAACACTTTGATCATACCTTTTCTACTACCCAGTTTTATGCATTAGATCTATTCCTCAAACACTTGCATGGTTAGGATCTAATTAAATTATGGGATGGGAAGTAGATTGAGGTAGTACCTATTACTGTTTTACTTACGAAACCTTGGGAGTTACTTCTCGTTTGCTTGTTATGCCATGCTATGCTAGTAGACGTGGATTGGGTGAGTGAATATCCATGACAGATGTGAGATTGTTAATTAATGGTTTATCTAAGGTGGCAACCTAAACACACATCTGGGTGGATTGAGGCACCTGGTTTCTATCGAGACTTGCTCAGTATTTCTTGGACCGCCACCTGTGCTCTAAGGGATCATAAGATTATTCAAACTGAAACTTCCGTGTGCAGCCACAAGCCAATTATGGGCTCTGGCGTAGTTGACTAAGTTGTGCGAACTCTTACGGGTAGGCTAGCTGATGTAGGGGATGTAGGTTGGTACGGTCTACCCACATGTAAGGTGCTAAGCGCTTCGAAGACTATGTCTCGGTCATCCGTTTCTCAAACACCATGTAGTCACGAGAACCAAGCGGAGGCGATCGAGTCTTGTGGGGAAAAGTCATAAACCTCTGCAGAGTGTATAAACTAATCATGATTAGCCGTGTCCCCGATTACGGACAATTTGAGTATCCTGTAATTGAATATCATGTGAATCTCAACATGTTACCTCTAATAAAAGTTGTTGGGTTTTGATGAGTACTTTTAATTGGGATTGAGAATGCTGTCAACCATTCTCAATGTTTAACAACCACCATGATAGTTAAATAAAATTATTCCTTTGATGTAGGGAAAATCAGCTTTATGCAAATGTAACAGTAGAGCCTTACCACCAGCCATATATGCATGTAGTATAGGCTTATTCCTTCATTGCTCTTTATGTGTTACATTGCCAAGCATATTCCATGTGTGACTTGTTTTGGCTGCAACTTTCACGTTGCGAGACTTTTCGACGTCGAGTAAGGTGTTAGGTCGTGGTTCTATACTCGGTGATGCCGTTGGAGTTGATGGACTCGCTTATCTTCCAAGCCTTCCGCTGTTATTATTAGATGGCCTTAAGCCATATTATTGTAATAAGTTCCCTTGTGGACAACGATGTAATAAGTGTGTGATTGCTACTCGCTATAAATCCTTGAAATCTTGTGTGGTGTCGGCATTCTCGATCCAGGATGACACCGAGCACGAGACTTGATCCATTCGGTCTGGTCGCTCTGAGAGAATGGTATCGAGCACACGCCGATCGTAGGACACGACCACTAAGTTAAAGCCATAGATCACTACTCTCTTCCTATTTTCTAACTCCTCATCTTTTCTACTCTCTTTAGGATGATGGACGCGAAGATCAAGTACACCCAACCGGATGAAGGCACACCTTTTGGATTTCACTTGAAGGAAGTCACTAAGTACCGAACATTGGACTACCAAGCTTCACCGGACTTTCAATGCCACTCTGCTGAAGAGGAGCGCTGAAGATTCATGCTCACGTTCGGGAAGGACATTAGCCCCAATCACCAAGCCTATAGATAGTGTTTTTAGTGCACCGACTTGGAGTGCAGGAAAGAGCATGGCAGCTCACATTACCATGGGGCGCATTGGAGAAGTTTATCAAGAAGACCTCAAGGACACCATCTACCAGATTTATGGACGCCGAGATGACAAGCTGGGGCGTCGTCGGCACCAAGAAGGATAGGTCCATTGCAGCTTTCATCCAGAGCTAAATCAGCACATTCGACGCCAGAGAACCAAATGTGCAATGACATGTTGGAGTTCTGAGAAGACAAAGGGAAGGATCATCGAATGGAAGAAGAACTAAAGACTACACGCAAGGACTACATGGGCGAGATCGTAGCTCGGCAAGACACAATAACGATCTTAAGTACGAGATCGAAGAACTCAAGAAGTTGGCGCTCAGAATGAAGACCAGTATGTCGAATACCCAAGCGACTACATTAACATCGACGACGCCGATTCGGATCCAAGTGAACCCGACTTTGAAGACGGTGGAGCGGACATCATGGAGTCTTCCACGGTTCAAATTAGTAGAAGTCCCCACATATTAGTAGTATTTCCTCCATGTAAACATTATAGTACACGCACTTTTGCGATAGTTAGATCGTTGTAAGCCCTTGTTTGATTGAATGAAGTGATTTTGTGCTCATGTGCATTGGGTAGTGATTTCCCTTAGACCTCATTCTATTCTACATTTCTCTTCTTTTCTAAAACCATCAGATGCCTCCGAGACGCGACCCCGGATTCGTTTTCCCACCAGAGATCACCCAATTGATCCAGCAGCAGAATACCCTGATTCAAACATTGGTGCAGAACCACAACAACAACAACAACAACCCATCGCCACCACCACCACCTGCGGATCATCTGACTCGTTTCCTTAGATGAACCGCGGTGTATTCCAATAACACCGAGCCGATTGTGGCGGATGGTGGCTCCGCAAGATAGGAAGGAGCTGACCACTGCGGGATGCACGGATGGTGAAAGAGTGAAGTTTGCAGCACATCGGCTTGAAGGACCCGCAGCAAAGCATGGTGGGAGAATTTCACAGCCACTTACCCGTGAACCTTTGCCACATGGGACCAGCCAGATAAGCTTTTCCGCCCATGTTTCAGCGAGGAGCCATGGCCATGAAGAAGCGTGAGTTTCGCAACTTACGCCAAGGAGGATGGACTGTTGGGCGATGCGTGGATGACTTTAGCAAATTAGCACGTTATGCCCCGGATGACGTTGCTACTGACGCTGCTAAGCAGAGAAGTTTCTAGAAGGACTGAATGATGAGTTCAAGATGCCGTTGATGGTAGCAAGTTTCAACAACTACCGAGTTGGTAGACCGAGCCCTCATGATTGAAGGAAAACAACAGAAATTGAGAACTGCAAGCGGAAGTATGGACAAGGGAAGTATAACTCGGATCCCAGCAGAAGCCTCGTTATACCCCTAAATCCGAATTCAGTTTCAGATACCCATGGAGGAGGTAATTCGCATAACCATAATGGCACCAAGAATGGGAACGGGAATGGAGTAAGCAACGGACAGAACCGCACCAACCCGTCTACACCATCCAAGGTAGACTTGAGTCACATTACTTGCTTTAAGTGCCCCAAAACTGGGCACTATGCAAATGATCGCCCGAAGGCGAATGGAAATGGCAACGGAAGCTCGGAAAGAAGCCAAACCCTTTCAACAGGGGACGGGTGAACCACATTGATGTGGAGGAGGTTGAAGATCAGCCCGATGCGATGTCGGTAAGTTTTTGGTTAAGTCATTTACTGCAGTTGTCCTTTTTGATACTGGTGCATCGCATTCATACATATCAAGGGGATTTGTGGATAAGTACAAGTTACCAACCCAAGCCCTTAGGTCACCCATGCTAGTAACCTCACCCGAGCAGAGTACATGGCTAGTAAATGGTGTGATCGATCGCCACTAAGGATTGGACACTATGTTTTCCCCTCAGACCTAATAGTTCTGGAATCCCAAGGATTGGATGTGATATTAGGAATGGATTGGTTATCAAAGTATGGAGGAAACATAGATTGTACCACAAAGTCAATTTTGCTCACCACACCAGAAGGAAGAAGGATTAAGTATGTATCACGGCACGAGCCGAGGAGAGCACAAGTTAATTGCTTATCGAGAGTGGTACAGAAGAAGTACCAGTGGTAAAGGATTTTCTGATGTATTTCCTAAGAGTTGCGGGGAATGCCGCGGATAGAGACATTGAGTTTTTGATCGAGCTGTTGCGAGAACAGGCCCGATATCGAAGCGACCGTCATGTGATGCCCGCAAAGGATTTGGCAGAAATCAAGAAGCAGATTAAGGAACTATTGGATAAAGGTTTCATTCGCCCAAGTTCTTCACCTTGGGGATCACCCATTTTATTGGTGGAGAAGAAGGATGGATCTTTGAGAATGGTTGTTGATTATCGTGGATTGAATGAAGTAACAATCAAGAACAAGTACCCACTACCTATGATAAATGATCTGTTTGATCGCTTGCAAGGAGCCAAAGTGTTTTCCAAGATCGACTTGCGATCAGGGTACCATCAGTTGAAGATTCGGGAGCAGGACATACCCAAGACAGCATTTACCACGAGATATGGACTGTATGAGTATACCGTTATGTCATTTGGACTGACTAACGCACCAGCCTATTTCATGAACCTGATGAACAAAGTGTTTATGGAGTTTTTGGATAAGTTAAATCGTGGTGTTCATTTATGATATTTTGATTTTCTCGAAGAATGAAGAGGAACATAAGGAACATTTGCGATTGGTTTTGGAGAAACTGAGGGAACACCAGTTGTATGCCAAGTTCAGCAAGTGTGAGTTTTGGCTAAAGGAAGTTGGATTTCTCGGACATGTTATATCCGGAGAAGGAATAGCAGTTGACCCCACAAAAGTTGAGACCGTAACCAAATGGGAAGCACCAACGACAGTTGGAGAGATTCGGAGTTTCCTCGGACTCGCAGGATACTACCGAAGATTCATTGAGAATTTCTCAAGAATTGCAAAGCCTATGACTGAATTGTTGAAGAAGGAAAACAAATTCATATGGATGAGGACTGCGAGGCAAGTTTTCAGAGTTGAAGAAAAGATTGGTTACCTCACCAGTTTTGATATTGCGGATCGGACTAAGGATTTTGAGGTGTATTGCGACGCTTCACGTCGAGGACTTGGAGCCGTACTTATGCAGGAAGGAAGAGTTGTTTCGTATGCTTCACGACAACTTAAGCCCCATGAGTTGAATTATGCCACTCATGATTTGGAGCTAGCAGCCGTTGTACGCCTTTGAAGACATGGAGACATTTTCTCATTGGAAATCATTGTGAAGTATACACGGATCACAAGAGTTTGAAGTACATCTTCACACGTAGGAATTGAATCTCGCACAAAGGAGATGGTTAGAACTAATCAAGGATTATGATATGAGGTTGCATTATCACCCGGAAAGGCTAATGTCGTGGTGACGCATTGAGCCGTAAGAGCCACGTCAATACCCTAATGATGGGAGGAATACCCAATGAGTTAGCCGAGGACCTTCGAGAGCTATGTTTGGAAATAGTTCCGAGAGGCTATGTAGCAGCATTGGAGATTCAGTCGACAACGATGGACAAAATCGAGAAGCCCAAAAGGCGGATAAGGAAGTTGCCTCTATAAAGGAGAAAATGAGCAAAGGAAAAGCTAAAGGATTTCGTGAGGATGAGCACGATACCCTATGATTTGAAGACCGTGTTTATGTGCCCAATGACCCAGAGATCAGGAAGTTGATTTTGCAAGAAGCCCATGATTCACCCTATTCGATTCACCCAGAAATACCAAGATGTATTTGGATTTGAAGAATATTTTCGGTGGACCGGAATGAAGAAGGATATTGCGGAGTATGTAGCAATTTGTGACGTATGTCAGAAAGTAAAAGCAGAGCATCAGAAGCCAGCAGGATTGTTACAACCGTTGCCGATACCCGAATGGAAGTGGGATAAACTAGGCATGGATTTCATCACAGGTTTGCCAAAGACCCGTTCAGGACATGACTCGATTTGGGTCATAGTCGATCGTTTGACCAAGGTAGCTCATTTTTTTTGACTATGTACTGCAAGGCAACAGCCTCACAGTCCTTTATTAAAACAATTATAGATTCTGTACAAAATTAGAAAGGTAAACAAAAGGGGAAAAGAAGGCTACTTACAGGGGGTGATTAGTGTAAAGAATCTATCCAAACAGTTAGTCTATCTCTATATTTACACTTGATTCTATGAGCTAAGAGAGTAATATCATGAATAAAATTCCTCCTCCAAGCTCTGAAAGTGGGCAGCTCATTTCTAAAGATCCTTCCATTCCTTTGGGTCCAAATATTCCGGTGGCGTAAATACTACCTCGGTGAAAACGGTTGACCAAATTCCTCCTGGCCTCACAAGCCATTTCAAAAGTGGTGCGATTAGGTTGAACATTCCATGAAATGCCCAAATAATTCCGAACATCGTTGGCTAAAGTTGCAAGCAAAAAGAGATGAGCTCTATCTTCATGCAAACACGAGAAGCAAATGGCACAAGTATCATCTGGATAATCCAATGACGTCTCACGCATCATATCCCTAGTGTTCGACGATCCATCAAAAGAAGCCATCCAAACACCTTGAGCTTGAGCGTGCAAGCACATTTCGAGATCCACCAAAAGAGGGTCGCCACGACTTGAAAAACAAGACAAATAGTAGATCCTAGATTGATAGTCCCCAGTTTTTGAAGGCCATTTCCATACGTCACTAACTCCCTCATGTAAGTTTATGAGAGGCATTATAGCCTGAAGTTGATTGAATTCCTCAAAAGCTTCAACCGATAAAGGCGGTGAAAATTGTCGGTCGGGACGAGCAGCTCCATCACATTCTTAATGGTAAGTGTGTCATCAATGACAAAAGAATGAAGCCGCGGAAACGCTGTTGCATGACAACCACCTCGTTATTAAGTTGCCACCGATCCAGCGAGAAAACCACCGAGTCCCCTGAGCGAACATGAGGGATGGCCAACTTACAAAATTTGCCATAAAGTTTCATCACATCACGCCACCAAAAGGAACCACAACTTTATGTTACTTGGGGCGGAGCAACAACATAATATGTGTCCCGGATAAGTGAAACCTGTGGTACATCAACCTATTATAAAATTTGAAGAGATGCTTGATCAACAAGGCCTCATTTTGTTTGCCAAGGTCCAAAACCCCAATTCCTCCCTGGTTCTTGGGCGACAAACTAACTCCCAAGCTGCCAAAGATTGTCTTGGCGTGTCGAGTTGCCTCGCCACGAGCATTGCCGCATGATCGTTCTATCTGTTTCAAAATTCCTTGAGGTAGTGAAAGGAACACAAGAAGTATATTGACATGGAACATAAAACCGATTTCAAGAGTTGCAGCCGCTACCCCGATTCAACAGACGTGATGAGGCAGATAATCGCTCTCAATGCGGTCCACTAAAGGTAGCAAGTCATATATTGTGGGTCGAGTAGTACCCATTGGTAATCCTGTAAGTAAATGGCATAGAGCCAACATCACATCCAAGCAAAGCCGCCATCGTTGACCCTCTTCATCGACATATTCAGCGGAATCAAAGATGATTTACTAAAATTAACCCTCAAACCTGTTGACTTAGCAAAGGTCTCAAGCATCTCCTTGAAAGCAATGAGTTGGTCATCCACCGCAGGAAGGACAATTAAAGTGTCATCAGCATATTGAACAATCGGATAATCCCGTGAAGAGGTAGGTATGGGCGGTGTGAGAATGTTCCTTGCACACATCTCATTGACCACGGACTGCAATAAATCCACCGCAATCACAAATAACAAAGGAGATAAAGGGTCTCCACGTCGCACACCCGAGCGGCAAACAAAGTGATTACCAGCACCCCATTTAAGAGGATCGAAGAGGAACGGAGGACAAGATGCTATCGATCCAACCTGTCCAACGGTCATCAAAACCCTTGCATTTCGTAATCCGAGAATCGATCATGCTCGATGGTATCAAACGCCTTCGTGAAGTCCAGTTTGAGAAGGATTATAGATCTTTTGGATGCCTTACACCGATGTATATATTCAAAACACCATGCAAGGCAATCTTGAATGGATCTACACCGAAGAAAACCATATTGATTGCGATGAATACATTTTAGAATCACACTCTGCAACCGATTTGCCAAAAGTTTAGTTAAAAACTTGAGGCAAGTGTTTGTCAATGATATGGGTCTAAAATCACCAATATATTCTGGGCTCGACTTTTTTGGAATGAGTGTAATGAGAGATGTATTCAGACACTCTAGGTTGCACTTTCCATCATAAAACTCCCCACCAGATTCATAAAATCTGTCTTCAATATATTCCAGCAAGTCTTGAGGAAAAGACCAGTAAACCCATCGGGGCCGAAGCACGATCGGAAGGCATGTTCTTAATCACCGTATCCACCTCACAATCCGTGAAAGGTAAGGATAAGCTCTCCAGCCCATCAATACGGTCAATTAATGTGTCAAGGTCAAAACCCATTTGTATACCTTTTGCTTGGCCCATTCTACGATTGAAATCAGACCAAAACATCCCAGCTAACTGTTGATGATCAGAAACCACTTCCCCATCCTCAGATTTGATCGAAGAAATAGTGTTTATCCTATATCTTTCGGTTGCCATTGCGTGGAAGAACTTTGAATTCTCCTCACCAACTTTAATATTTCGATCGTACAACGTTGCTTCCAATAAATGAACGCCAATGAAGAATATCTTCAAGATGTAATTTGACAATCGTCCGAAAGTTGAACTCCGGCCAACTCAAGGGCCTAAATTCCTCAATATTATCGAAAAAAACAATTACTTTGTTGCAATCAGCAATGAGCGCCTTGACTGTGGATAGGTTAAGATGCCATTTCTTAAGAGCATAACGAAGAGATTTGAATTTAGCGGAGATGATTAAGGCAGTTGAGGATTTATCCACAGAGCGATTCCAAACCTGAGATACACAATCCATAAAGCCAGGCAAATCAACCCAATAGTTTTCAAATCGAAAAATCTTTGCCTTGGGTATACCAGTGGCAATTGAAACCACACACGGACGTGATCGAGAGCGATGCGTGCAAGCGAAATGACCATTGTGTTGGGATGATCATGTGTCCAAGCTACAGATGTAAAAAACCAATCAATTTGTTCGAGAAGGGGTGTGGATTGCATATTAGACCATGTGTACTGACGACCCTTGATTGGCAGTTCAACAAGACCCAAGTGGCCAATTATTTCATTAAACAAAAGATATCATTCACATCACCACCGGCTGGTTTCGATTCTCAATGGAGCGCATAAAGTTAAAGTCACCTAAAAGCAGCCAATTGTCCTCGAGCTGAATATCCAAATTATATAACCATTGCACAAAATCATCACGCTACCGGTCCCGACACGGACCATATATTGAGACAAGAAACCAAGACTCGATGTATGTTTAGATTGAAACTTCACAATAATGCCATATGATTTAGCCTCAATTAAGCTGCCTATGAAGAGAGATGAATTCCATATGACCACCATACCAAATAGATGCACCAACCGATGGTACATAAACAAAGTTATCAAAACGCCATGGACAGAATTTTCTAATGAATCGATGATCAATATGCATGCATTTGGTTTCTTGGAGGCAAATAACGAGCATCCACTTTCATTGATCTTTTGCCTAACCGCAGTCGACGCGCTTGAATTCAGACCCTAACATTCCAGCAGTACTTTCCAATCTCTAAACGAGGTTTGATTCATTCTGAGACCAAAGAGGGTAAAGCAAAAGTAAGCCACACAATGGCCTACATCCCGTAAGATGATGCAAACCGCAAAGTTCCAAACAGATAATAACATAAAAAGGCGATTATGGTGCGCCATGGACCTAAACCACGGATGATTAAACTAATCATCGGAACTTACACCGTTGTTGGGCGGGAGGATTAGCTACAAGCTTATCCGTAGAGATTTTCTCCGTGCAATACGAAGACGAGCACCAATTATTTGAAGATCAACTATTGTCGTCGAGGAGGCACTGCAGATCATCGTCGGCTTGGGAGGTGCAGTTTTGCGCTTCTTCCCGTGTGTGGCTTCCTAGGAGATGACCCAATAACTACCGACGGTAGCCATCTCAAGATCGCACTTAGGCGAAACCTTGCGCTGACCTCAGATTCCACAATGACTCTAGAGGCTTTGGGCTTTCTTACACGCTTGAGTGACTTTAGGAACAGCGATAAACTCAAATGCTTCAGCAACATGTTCATCAATATCGTCAAAACAGAGCTCGAGCTACGAGGCCTTTTAATCGGTGGCGTTTCCTCAAACCGAGTCACAGAGACAGTGCGGCAGGAGCTGCAATTTTGGAGCCGGGCGGGGAATCGTCCAGACTGATTGTTCAAAAGAGCACCGAGATGAGACCGAAGACAACCTTTGGGATGTCGAGATCCCAAAAGCGGCAAAACTTTCTCAAACAAGCGCTTCCATTGCATCACAAGGCGGACAGGCCCAAAACAGTTAACACTTGTCCGATCATTAAAGGATCTTTGTTGAGGTCCCATTGGCTCTTTGGAGCACCGCAACTTCATTAGCGGCGATGCCGTTGTTTATTGAATCATCGGATAAGCTGAAGCACAATTGACTCTTGAGACTGAATTTCCTCGATATTAACTCGCTGCTCCACCTCCACGAACTTGTGGAGGGTCATCCTGTGGCTGTTCATTGGGTGCGGCACATCATTCCAACCCAGCTCCGGAACTCGGGTAAAACCCAATTGTGATTATTGAATTGCATGTTGCCGGGGAGGGGTGGGGATTGCCATTGAGGAGCATTGGGTCCTCATCGGCGAGTAGGATATCTGCAAAGTCTGCAGATAGAATATAAACCGGAGCGGACCAAGAAATCCAAACCCCACCAAAGTCGAAAATTCTCTCAGATGTCACCGATCCGGGGACCATAGAAGGTGCAGGAAAAGACGCATAAACCAAGGAGCGGACCTTCATTGGATCATCCACGGTGCCAATGGTGGAATCGGCCAAAAGTACTAATAACATCGCAAGATATTGAGGCGCCTATAATCCAAAGGGACTCCTAGCAGCATTACCCATCCCTTGAAAACCTTGCACAGCTCAGTAGTTAATACCCTCATCATGCGGAATAAACGACAAATCTATCGTTGCCCAAATTGAAAGGAGGGTGATCGACTAATGCTTGACGGGCGAGAGCAACTGCGTAGTTGAAACAAACCAACCCCTTGGATCCATGGTTGGGCATCCAACACGGCTCTCTGCAGAGTATTGACGACAAAATCATCGACCGATTCACGTAGATGGCGACTTCTTGAGCAGAGGAGCAGGTTCGACAATGGCGACAAGATACTCCTCATCTTTGTCGATCCGGAGCCACCGCGGCGCAAAAGAAAGTGCGAGGCAATCATAGCTCCCTCCATCGATGATATCGAATCCATGCGGAGGAAGTCCATCGGGTCCAACGGAAAGTTGGCCATTGCTTGGGAGCAATGGAGGGATGAACGAACCCGAGGCGAGGTGATTGAGGGTGGTGATGAGGAAGGCGGCAGAGGCGTTGTGGGCGGTGGCTCAACCGGCAATGGTGGGGATGACGGGCGGCGAGCTTGATGGGATGAGCATAGACCCCTCCGGCTAGCTATGGGAGAAAGCGAGAGTCCGCTCCAAAAACCCGCCGACCGGTTAGATCTGGGGATTTGGACCGCGGGACCCACCTGTAAGAGGAGATAGGCTAGAATCGGAACAGCCCTTTGCCTGTGTCCCAACCGAAAGCATCTACGGCACCTAACCCTGCTGGTGCACGCTGGATAAATGCTTCATTGACAAGCAATTTTGACATTTCCAAACTTTGAAAACCATGTCATCCACAAGATCATTAAATCCATCACAATCAACAGTGATTCCAATGTCCTAGGATTAATAAGTTCCTCATTTCCAATAACGTATGGAGGTGCAGGTTCGAAGCAACTTGGGCCAAAGCAGACGGACCGGAGAAACCTCTGGGCGGGAATTCAGTTAAATGAAGAGGTCTCATGGGCCGCCACCGGACTGGCCCGATCCATCCCATGCACATGCAGATTCACGTCCAAGAAGATGGATTAATCCCGGATATCGGCCAAGGAAGTAGCGTGGGCGTTGATATTCGAAAATAATTGGTGGTTACGCCACCGTCCATCGGAGTTCGATCGCCGGGGCGGAGGAACGATGACTCTTTCACGGGCAGCACCTTGTACCCAGATCTGAAACCGCCGCAACAAGACTCAGCGAAGCAGGAAAAGAGTATCCTTGCAAACATCATCTTGTTGGAAAGTGGCAAATGAAATCCTCTTCGAGGTCCGAGGTCGTCGTAAGGCAGATTTGGAAGGAGGTTTATGCATAGCAAGTAAACCCATAGCAGCACGCTTTTTAGAAGGGCTAATGATAATCCATTCGGCATCACACTCTTTCTTCCAAAGAACAAACTCCCGTTTCCAATTAGGGCCACCATTACCCCATAGGTGAAAGTAGCATTTGAATTGCGGACACACGAAAGATCGCAAATGAAGAATAAGAATACCAACACGTTTGCATGATACCAGAAATGAGAATACCTTATCCGCAATGAATTGCACCGATAGATCAACTGCGGATCCTCCAATTGCACATTCCAAAGCCGCAGCAGCCGAATCCTCATCAAGACGAAATCGATGTCTGCTGAAAGACACAACCATAATAAAATGGCTCGTGTCATCCGAGGGATGAATGGTTTTTCCACAAGATCTGAAAACCTCCTCCGCAAAAGCCACACCTTTGGAGAAATCCAGATCCAAAGTCGATCCACCATGCGGACCCATGTGAGATGGGTATAGGATGGTAGATCAGAGAACGCCGAAGAAGATGGATGGAGAGAAGACCAGATTAACTGGCTGAGGAGAAAGATCGCCGGAAAGCCTAGGGCGCCGGTGGGAGGCGCGTAGCTCATTTTATTCCAGTCAAGACTACCTATAGCAGTGCTAAGTTGGCAAAGATATACATGACCAGAATTGTGTGTTTACACGGAGTTCCGAGGAGCATTGTATCAGACGGAGGAACCCAATTTACCTCGAAATTTTGGAACCAGTTGCATGAGACATTGGGAACCAGATTGGAATTGATCTGACATTCCACCCACAGACCGATGGACAGACCGAGAGAGTCAATCAGATTTTGGAGGACATCTTTGAGAGCTTGTGCACTAGATTATGGATCTAGTTGGGATGATAATTTGCCGTATGCAGAATTTTCCTACAATAACAGTTACCAAACCAGCTTAAAGATGGCACCTTCGAGGCTCAGATGGAAGAAGGTGCAGGACACCGTTGTCATGGGACGAAACGGAGATCGTCGGTTGTTTGGACCAGATTTGATTAAGGAGTCGAATGAAAGTTAAGTTAATTGAGACGAGGCTCAAGGTAGCCCGGTCCCGCATGTAAGAGCTATGCCGATTCAAAGCGCCAGCGATTGAGTATGAAGTTGGAGCAGAGTATATCTCGAGTATCCCGCTTGAGGAGTTAAGCGTTTTGGAGTGAAAGGAAAGTTAGCACCCCGTTTCGTTGGACCGTATAAGATTTTGCAACGCATGGGAGAAGTTGCGTATAAGTTGGAATTGCCAGAAGGACTGTCTGGAGTTCATGATGTATTCCATGTTTCTCAGTTGAAGAAATGTCACCCCGAGATAGCAGAGGTACCGTTAAGAGACACAGTGCCACTGGAAGCAATTCAGTTGAAGGATGACTTGACCTATGAGGAAAAACCTGTTAAGATTCTCGATTATGCCAAGTGAGTTACCCGAGCAAGGTTATCAAGTTTTGCAAAGTTCAGTGGAGCCACCACACTGAGGATGAAGCCACCTGGGAAAGAGAGGAAGTTTTGCTCAGGGACCACCCTCACCTATTTTCTAGCCAACCCGAATCTCGAGGGCGAGATTCATCTTAAGGGGGTAGGTTTGTAACATCCCAAATTTTCAATTTGGAATGTTATACATTAGGTCATCATGCATATCATATTTTCTCGCATTTTTCCGATCCTAGAAATTTCACGCAACTCAAGGACCCTCGGAGAGAGTTGGAAATTTCATTATTTTCATATTTGGGAATTTCTCAAATTTTGGAAATAGGATCATTTGGATTTATTTAAATTATCTTCATAAAGTATTCCTATAAAAAAATATTTTGAGAGGGAATAATATGACTTTCCCAACATTTAGGAAAAATGAAGATATTATAAATAAATCAAAATTTGGTTTTGGAAGATTTATTTTGCTTAGGCAAAATGAGCATTTTAAAATTTATGCATGTTTGCCGTTTTAAAAGTTCATTTTGTTCGACTCATTTTTAGGAGTCGGGAAATTTTGTTTTATTTAATTTGGAGTTCATTTGGTATTTTTTATTTCGTTTGGTTTTAATTTAAAAAAAAACACGCCCCCCTGGCCGAGGCCCACCAACCCAGCCCCCGGCCCACCTCCTCCTCTCCTCTCATGGCTCGGCCCGGAAAGGAGCCGCCGCCGCCGCCTCCCGCCCGCCGCCTCGAGTCCGCCTCCCCGCCCCTTCTGCCCCTTCCCAAGCCGGCGAACCCCCTCTCATAAATCGCCCCCCCCCTCTCTCTCACCCACTTGAGCCGCCCCAACACGCGCCCGATCGAACCCCGCCGCCGCCGTGGGCCTTGCCGCCGC
Organism: Aegilops longissima; assembly: GCA_021605205.1. Lineage (NCBI taxonomy): Eukaryota > Viridiplantae > Streptophyta > Magnoliopsida > Poales > Poaceae > Aegilops > Aegilops longissima. The sequence goes on along the minus strand of CM038678.1, from coordinate 236,306,942 downwards.
CGCCGTTCCCTTGGCCGACGCCGAACCCCCGCCCTCTCGCCTCCAGACCCGGGACCCCGCCACCCATGAGCCCCGCGGACCCAGCCGTAGAGATCACCGGAGGTAGCCCAGCGCCCGATCCGGTTTTCCCTAAAACCGATCCGGTTTTTTAAAAAAAGATGTTCGGTTTTTTAAACCTAGATTGGTTTTAAATTTTTTTGGTTTTCTTAATTATGACGTTCACGAACCGTTCGTTTCAATGAACGCGTTCGTTGGATTAGATTACGTTAACTGACGTCCGTTATTTAATCCGTTCGTCGTTTTCTTTTAATCGGATTTAATCCGTTATTCTTGATTCGATTTGAGATCCGATTTTCAAATCTGTTTTATTTCTCGCTCGTTTATCGGAATCGGGTGATTCAAGCGCTGAGTTTAAATATGAAACCGCCGTTCCGACTACCCTACTTTCACAGAGTTTTGCTACTGTGAAATTTTGACCTAGTTTCAGATTGCAAAACCGAGTCGTTCTCTCGAGTTTCGACCTTCGATGTTTATTTTGATTCGATTCTTTTGCAACGGGGGTTCTTAAGTTGAACTTTCGGTTAGATCTTTTATTCGAGATTTCCTGTGCATTAGATGAGTACTTATTGTATGCTTGTTGTTTGTCTGCGTTAGATCACCCGAGTCGCCGCTTGTTACTTGAATCTCTAGGTCTCGCGGATCATCGACAAGGCAAGTAACACTTTGATCATACCTTTTCTACTACCCAGTTTTATGCATTAGATCTATTCCTCAAACACTTGCATGGTTAGGATCTAATTAAATTGTGGGATGGGAAGTAGATTGAGGTAGTACCTATTACCGGTTTTACTTACGAAACCTTGGGAGTTACTTCTCGTTTGCTTGTTATGCCATGCTATGCTAGTAGGCGTGGATTGGGTGAGTGAATATCCATGATGATGTGAGATTGTTAATTAATGGTTTATCTAAGGTGGCAACCTAAACACACATCTGGGTGGATTGAGGCACTGGTTTCTATCAGGACTTGCTGTATTTCTTGGACCGCCACCCGGGCTCTAAGGGATCATAAGATTATTCAAGCTGGAAACTTCCGTGTGCAGCCACAAGCCAATTATGGGCTCTGGCGTAGTTGACCAAGTTGTGCGAACTCTTACGGGTAGGCTAGCTGATGTAGGGGATGTAGGTTGGTACGGTCTACCCACATGTAAGGTGCTAAGCGCTTCGAAAGACTATGTCTCGGTCATCCGTTTCTCAAACACCATGTAGTCACGAGAACCAAGCGGAGGCGATCGAGTCTTGTGGGGAAAAGTGCGCAAACCTCTGCAGAGTGTATAAACTAATCATGATTAGCCGTGTCCCCGGTTACGGACAATTTGAGTATCCTGTAATTGAATATCATGTGAATCTCAACATGTTACCTCTAATAAAAGTTGTTGGGTTTTGATGAGTACTTTTTAATTGGGATTGAGAATGCTGTCAACCATTCTCAATGTTTAACAACCACCATGATAGTTAAATAAAATTATTCCTTTGATGTAGGGAAAAATCAGCTTTATGCAAATGTAACCGTAGAGCCTTACCACCAGCCATATATGCATGTAGTATAGGCTTATTCCTTCATTGCTCTTTATGTGTTACATTGCCAGCATATTCCATGTGCTGACCCGTTTTCGGGCTGCAACTTTCACGCTTGCGGACTTTTCGAACGTCGAGTAAGGTGTTAGGTCGTGGTTCTATACTCAGTGATGCCGTTGGAGTTGATGGACTCGCTTATCTTCCAAGCCTTCCGCTGTTATTATTAGATGGCCTTAAGCCATATTATTGTAATAAGTTCCCTTGTGGACAACGATGTAATAAGTGTGTGATTGCTACTCTGCTATAAATCCTTGAAGCATCTTGTGTGGTGTCGGCATTCTCGATCCAGGGATGACACTGAGCACAGAGACTTGATCCATTCGGGTCTGGTCGCTACATCAACCCGCGCCTTGTTAGCCCGAAATATTTAAGATATATCTTTGTCTCGCTGTGCTCCGACAAGTCCCTCCATCTCAACCCGCACCTTGCTATTCCAAAATTACAACGCGCACGAAAACTCCCACCTCCTGTGAAATCCCGACACGCGAAATGCCCGTGATACCCCTGAACCGAAAGAACCGCCTTAAATCGGTGGGGGTACTTTTGTAACTTACCCCACATTTTGGACAAGCGCGTCCCTAAGCCATGGTTCCCCACTCCCATCCGCCCACCCATTCGTACACCGAGGCCAGCAAAACCCGCGAAGCCCCACACCCTCCTCCGTCCGCCACCCAGCCGGAGCCTCTTCCCCGACGACATCGTCCACAGCAACACCTCGACGTCCCGCATCCACCGTACCGGACGAGGATCCGTCGTCAATCTGGTCATCCGCTGGTTCAGCCACCCCGTCCTCCACCTCCAAGGAGCTGCCCCGATGTTCCCCTCATCTTTCGCGCCACCTCCATTCCCACACTGCCGTCTTCACCTGCACCACCGGAAGAGCATCATCATCACCGTTTCGTCAGATGAAGCTGCGGCCTAATTGGCGCCACCAAAGAGGGTGTACACTAATCGCCGCATTTTATTCTTGATTCGATCTCATGGTGCTGTCGGCGCTCGGTCCCAAGCCGACACGACACGGCTCCATCCACGCCGGGGTCGCCGGCCACTTCCTCCATGGCGTCGCTCCCTCAGCGGCGATGTCCACATCAGTAGGAGCTACTGCTGCTTTAGCTCTCGCTCGTGCTGCTGTTGTGCTCTTGCTCTCGGTCCCTATCCTAGTCTGCTCTTGCTCTTGCTCTTGCTCACGCTGCTGCTCTCGCTTTTGCTCTTGCTCGCGCTCTTGCTCTTGCTTGCGATGCTGCTCCGATTTAGCTACACTTTAGTCGACTGAATTGACTTTTGGGTCAGTCAATTTTCAGGGGGTGAGGGGGCTCGCCGGAGTTAAGGAAGAACCAGCTGCGGCAGGGAGGAGGGCTCGCCAGAGAGGTAACCCACTACCTATCTTAGGGTTCAGGGTGGGGGTGGTGGTCGCCAGTGGTGGTGGAGCGGTGGCGTGGGGATCGCCGGAGAAAAAGCTCGGCATGGGGGGCCTACAGGGATGGCCGGGTGGCGGCGGACCGGTGGTGGGGAGTTTTTTCAGGGCGGGCGGGCGGCGCACCGCCGGCCGCGGGCAGCGGGGGGCAGCTGTTCGGCCGGTGGTGGTTGGCGGCTCAGGGGGTGGAGGTTGAAGATGAACTGCAGGCCCCTGATTTCGTATCCAACGGCTGCAAAATCGACTGACCAGAGATGAAAAAGTCAGTCAACTGACCTGTAGCCTCACCTCTAGTGCGTTCAGTTTCGACAGTAAAGTTCAGTTTCGACATCAAAATTTAGGTTCGACAGTTAAATTCAGTTTCGACAGTTAAGTTCAGAGATGAGCGGCTGATGTATACATCTAGCACTTTGTGGTTATGTATTTTATGTCATCTATTGGAGATGCTATTAGAATTCCACTCAGGTTAACGTTGTCTCTCTTGTCCTGCTTCAGCCTCGGCATCGTACAACTCACCGGAGCTGCTCCAACGACGAAACCCTCCATCACAGCGGAGCAGTACCTCGGGCTCCATCTCCAGACGCCTAAGATCTTCTTCCCCTCCCCCGACAGCCAAGTCAGCTGGAGCATCCTCACCGGCCAACCCAATCACGCTGAGATTGACATGGCTTCGCCAAAGAGGTTGTACACTTCTTGTGGTTTGACTTAGTCTCAACATGCTTCTTTACATCATGTGATCTTCCAATTCTTGTGAACCAAACACCGAGATTGGCAGAAATCCTCTATTTACAAATTCTCTGTTTTGCACGCGCATTCCTATCCTATTTCTGTCTATTTCCTATCCCTGCATTGTTAGAATCCTCAAATTCAAACAAGCTCTTACACAATTACTTCTGTTACAGATATGTGTCAAAGAAAACCTTGTGTGGTTTGTCCTACTCCTGCGGTGCTGTGTTCCACCCCAGCTCAGCCGCTCCAACGACGGAAGGGTTCACCACAGCAGGGATCCGCTCTCCAGACTGTCTTTCACCACCTCAGATCTTCTTCCCCGCTGCCAGCAGCCACAACGACTGCATTACCATCATCAACTGAGCAGATGACCTTGAGGACTACACGGGTCCACAAGAGAGGTCGTACTCTTCCGTGTCTGCTTATGTTATGCATCGCTTAATATGATGACATGCTACTTTATCGTCGTGTTCACCTATTAGACTCCGACTCAGGTCCAGACTTATGCTGAAACTTGAGTTTTTAAATGGTTGTGGGGTACATATTGGGGCAACAATCAGTACTATCTGGTTAATCTCGGGTGTCTACTATGAACTTCATGTTGGGTGCAAACAAACATTAAAGGAGCCATTATCTGTATTTTTCAACTAAAGCTATTATCTGCCTGCTATCATTTGTTTTGGGTCTATCCACAGTTTGCTACCATCACTCTGGATTTGAGCATGCACTCCTTACATAATCTCACTATGTTTTATTCCTATGCATGTCAGTTATTGTACACAATGGAACTGAACATGTAGAGCAAAAGAGATGAGCCTTGCATGGCAATAAAATTTCATGCAGACGTCGCTCCATGGTGGGCGCAAAGGCAGCCCCCCCTCCACCCATTTCGGATCGTAATCAAGAGGAAGATAACTGTTCTGAGGGGGATTCAAAAGCAGAATACCACTCCTATTTACCCCATGAGGTCTTCGCTCTAACTTGGCATGCCGATGTTGGTAATATCATGCATATGGTGCCTTGCATTGCTTACTGTATACATCAAAGATGTCATCTACTTAGTTTAGACATGCTTTGTGTCAATGGCATCTGTTTAGTTTCTTTATCGTATATGTGAATCATGCAATGCCATCTTGTTTAGCCAGGCATCATATATGTGAATTTTGCAATGCCACCCTGGTTAGCCAGTCATCTTATATGTGAATTATATCATGACATCATTTTTTATTACGTGTTAAATTTGTCAACAATTTTAGTACATTCAATTACTCTTCCTGTGCATCAGCCATTCGGCACGGTCATGGAAAAATCTGGAGTGGAAACAAGGTCTTCAGAGCAAACAATGCTATCTGATGAAGTGCATGTCTTACTGGTTACAGATAGCTCCTCAGAGGAGGATTGAGAGATAGATGACCAGTCCTATCCCCCCCCCCCCAATGTGCATGCTCTAACTTGGCAGGGTTATGATGCTCATATCGTGCGTACGATATCTTGCATTGCTATGTCATTTGCTTAGTTTAGACATGCTTTGTGTGAATGCCACCTATTTAGTGTCTAATTACCATATATGTGAATTATGCAATGCCATCTTGTTGCAAGACATTATATATGTGAATTATGCAATGCTATCTTGTTGCGAGGCATTATATATGTGAATTATGCAATGCCATGCTGTTTAGCCAAGCGCCATATATGTGAATTATATCATGTCGTCCTTTTTTTGTATTTCTCATTGCTTTTGTCGACAATGTTTGTATATTCAACTGCTTTTCCTGTGCATCAGCCATTTGAATTGGTGACGGAGAAATCTGGAGTGAAAACAAGGTCTTCAGAGCGACAATGCTACCGGTGAAGTAGATATCTTGCTGGTTCTGAGATAGCTCTTGAGAGGAGGATTCAGAGGCGATGACCAGTCCTATTATCCCCGAGGTGTATGCTCAAACTTGGCAGGATTATATTACTCATATCATGCATATGTTGTATTGCAATGCTTAGTTTTTACATCATAGACACGATATTGAATGCCATCTCCTTAGTTGACACATCATATATGCGATTGCCCTTTGCTCACTTCCTTAGCATATAAATCATATATTTGAGTTATATCATGCCATGATGTTTACATAGACAACATGTATCTGAATTATGGCATGCCAACCCATTTTCTAAAGACATAATATAGTTATATCATCTCATCCTGTTCACATAGTCATCATATTTTGAATTATGTCATTCTATCTGTGAATTATATCATGCCATCATGTTTCCATCGACGGCATGTTTGTGATTTATGGCATGCCAACCACTTTAATAGACACATCGTATAGTTATATCATGTCATCCTGTTTACATAGTCATCATATTTTGAAGTATGTCATTCTATCATGTTTAGTTAGCCATCATACATGTGAAATTGTGTCATGCTATCCTGTTTAATTAGCCATCATATATGTGAAATTATGTCCTGCTATTCTATTTGGTTAGACAACATAAATGGGAACTATTTCATGCCCTATTTTGTTCCCTACTATCCATTGCAACTGTCTATCTTACAATGTATGTACATTCAATTACTTTTATTGTTTATCAGCCATTCCAATTGGAGGGGTGATGGCAGTATCTGTGGGAGTAAAAACACGGTCTTCAGAAAAGATCGTGCTACCTGTCGATGGAGATAGAACCACGGTTGTACTTGCCCAAGAACCAGCCCCACCACACATAACCCAGACTCACGCAGATTGTACCCCTACCCAGTTGGACATAGAACCAGCTACACCCCTTCTAACCCCAACCCCAGCAGATAGTAACCAAGTTCCCATTGACACAACACTGTCTCCACCACAGAGCACCCAAACACGAGCAATTAGTAAGGCAACTGCAGTGCCCAAAGCACGAGGACCACCACTCCGAACCCCAAGTCAATGCTTAAAGCAAAAGAAGAATTGTTCTCAGGTCAGGTTCCGTAGCTATGGTTCATACTACTTTACTCTTGCATCACTATATTTACTCATACCAACTAATTTCAAATTTGAAGGATGCAATTGAAACTCCAATGGCATAGCGGTATGTTTTAAACCTGTTTCTTTAACGTGTTTGCTGTTGTAACTTGCTCTATGTTGATTTCAGTTTCAATTGAATAAATAGTTATATTCTCATGCCATGCACCTTACAAGTGTTGTTATTGCTGTGTAGTTTCCCACACTTATATTCTGTCTAAGCTGCTTTGTCTTAAATAGATATGATTCGAACTGTATATCTCTTGATTTGGCAACATACTAGAATGATATAGACCATACAAAGTGACCATACTACATAGATATATGTTTGTTTCATGTTGTTATCATGTCCACCTTACTACTTAACTGGTTTACCAAAACGAGTTTCATATACTACATTGTAAACCTGTGATATGTTTGTTTGTTTCTCTTTTAGAATGCGGATAAAATATTGGAGAAGAGTACCCGTTATGCAATGGTACAGAAGTAATGCAGATAAGGTTCAAGATAGTGAGACATCCTGTTGGTCTCCAAGAAAGCTGATGAAAACTATATTGAAGACACCGAGACAACCCCAAAGTCTGTCTTGATGTAGTATTTGAGTTCTTGGCTACTCTGCGGCACCAGCTCTTGAACTCATTTGCTGAATCGGTTCGACTTCTTAAGTCTCAACTTCAAGTTGAAAGACATCGATCGGATGTTATCGACGAAGCCAAGGACGGAGGAAGTCCTGCAGAATTCAGATGCATACTTTCCGTGCAACGACAAGTCTTTGGAGGATTTAAGCGCCAAACAAGAGAAAGTTAATAAGCTTGCTAAGCATCTTGCCAGCATTATGGGTACTCAGTATATTGTTTCTTGAGATCTTCTGAAGTGGTTTCAGTTCTGGACTTGTTTTGCTGCGGTGTTTATATGCTGCTTAGTTCCCTATGTTTGCACTGGTGGCGAACTTTGATGCCCAATGGATGTAGTATGTGTAATAGCCGTGATAGCCTAGCGTAAGTTGCTTGCCTATTTATTTCCTTATTGTCTTGTTTATTTGTTTTCTTGTAGTCAGTGTAGTTCTTTTTCCGCGGTTTGCTAGTGGCCGCAATAGCCTATTTTTTAAAACTAGGCCACATTAACCATGGGCTACATATTTACTGTAGTTAACATGGGCCTCCTACGGGCCGTAGAAACAATGGGCCTTCTACGGGGCGTAGAAACAATGGGCCTTATATGGGCCGTAGACACAATGGGCCTTCTACAGGCCGTATCATCAATGGGCCTTCTACGGGTCGTATGATCGGTTGGCCAAACATGGACCAATAACAGACCACATTATGGCCGTAAATGGGCTAGAGTTGAAATCGTCCGTTCATGGGCCGACCATAACGGGTCGTCGTTAATCGGCCGTATTTGGTGATGCTATGAAAACGCATTAGCGACATAACGAGCCACAAACGGGCCGATCAGTAACCACGGGCTGAATTTGGCCCACAAGCGAAAATGACGATGAACGGGCGAAAGTAAGCGAATGCTGGAAATGAGCCCAAGAATAAATGGGCCCTCAGAAGGCCAAAAGATAACATGGGCTGGAAACGGCCCAATGATATAATGCGCCGTTAATGGGTATTAAGTGATACACTGTTCATTACGGGCCAGTTTTACCACGGGTTGTTAATGGGCTGAGGGTTACTAAGGGCCTCATATGGGCTGAAAGACATCATGGGCCACACATGGGCCGGAAGTTAAAACGGGCTGGAATTATATTGGACGACCCAGATGACGGTACTGGCTCTAATTATGATAGGCCGTAAACGGGCCCTGGGTTAGCGGGCTGTAAATGGGCTATATGCAAACAGACCATTAACAGGCTTGCCGTGGGCCGGCCTGCCACCTTTTGACCAAGTCAAACAGGCCGGCCTTTTCATAGGAATGGGCCTCTGTTGGGCCGTGCCACGTGTCGACGTATCATAGGCGCTTTGGGTCCAATGAGTAGATGACATCTGTCCCAGCGGTGAGCCAACATGTGTTCCCTCCAGCCAATGATGATTTTACACGTGGAAAAACCCATTGGTCGGGGCTGTTAACGGGTTATCGGATCCAAAAGCGGACCCGATAGCTTAACGGTGTTCCGTTACGGTGGATGCCCCATGTCTGTCACCCTTGATGAAAGCACTTCTGTGACGCGCGATTTTTCGTCATGGAAGTGGACACTTCCGTGATGATAATTTTGGTAATGTCATGGAACACTTCTACGACAGCACATGTATGACTATCTAGATTCAGTCATAAATTTGTCATGGATGTACATGCATGACAGAAAACGTGACCTACTGTGACAAACACGTATCATCACGGAAGTGTATTTTTTTGTAGTGTGTGGAGAAGACAAAAAGGAGAAGATAGTCTCACATCAACTAGGTGTATCAACGGGCTATGGAGATGCCCATCAATAGATATCAATGTGAGTGAGTAGGGATTGCCATGCAATGGATGCACTAGAGCTATAAGTGTATGAAAGCTCAAAAAGAAACTAAGTGGGTGTGCATCCAACTCGCTTGCTCACGAAGACCTAGGGCATTTTGAGGAAGCCCGTCATTGGAATACTCAAGCCAAGTTCTATAATGAAAGATTCCCACTAGAATATGAAAGTGACAACATAGGATACTCTCTATCATGAAGATCATGGTGCTACTTTGAAGCACAAGTCTGGTAAAAGGATAGTAGCATTGCCCCTTCTCTCTTTTTCTCTCATTTTTTTGTTTTTTTTGGTGGGCTTCTTTGGCCTCTTTTTTTATTTGGGCTTCTTTGGCCTCTTTTATTTTTTTCGTCCGGAGTCTCATCCTGACTTATGGGGGAATCATAGTCTCCATCATCCTTTCCTCACATGGGACAATGCTCTAACAATGAAGATCATCACACTTTTATTTACTTACAACTCAAGAATTACAACTTGATACTTAGAACAAATATGACTCTATGTGAATGCCTCCGGTGGTGTACCAGGATATGCAATGAATCAAGAGTGACATGTATGAATAATGAATGGTGGCCTTGCCACAAATACAATGTAAACTACATGATCATGTAAAGCAATATGACAATGATGTAGCGTGTCATAATAAACAGAACGGTGGAAATTTGCATGGCAATATATCTCGGAATGGCTATGGAAATGCCATAATAGGTAGGTATAGTGGCTGTTTTGAGGAAGGTAATGGTGGGTGTATGGTACCGGCGAAAGTTGTGTGGCACAAGAGAAGCTAGCAATGGTGGAAGGGTGACAGTGCGTATAATCCATGGACTCAACATTAGTCATAAAGAACTCACATACTTATTGCAAAAATCTATTAGTTATCGAAATAAAGTACTACGCGCATGCTCCTAGGGGGATAGATTGGTAGGAAAAGACCATCGCTCGTCCCCGACCGCCACTCATAAGGAAGACAATCAATAAATAAATAATGATCTGACTTCATCACATAACGGTTCACCATACGTGCATGCTATGTCAATCACACACTTTAACACAAGTATCTCTCAAATTCACAACTACTCAACTAGCATGACTCTAATATCACCATCTTCATATCTCAAAACAATCATAAGGAATCAAACTTCTCATAGTATTCAATGCACTTTATATTAAAGTTTTTATTATATCCCTCTTGGATGCCCATCATATCAGGACTAAATTCATAACCAAAGCAAATTACCATGTTGTTTAAGACTCTCAAAATAATATCAGTGAAGAATGAGAGTTCATCTATTTCTTCAAAATAAAACCATCGTCGTGTTCTAAAAAGATATAAGTGAAGCACTAGAGCAAATGACAAACTACTCCAAAAGATATAAGTGAAGATCAATGAGTAGTTGAATAATTATGTAACTATGTGAAGAATCTCTAACATTTAAGAAATTTCAGATCTTGGGATATTATTAAAACAACAATCAAAACTAAATAAAATAAAATGATGCTCCAAGCAAAACACATATCATGTGGTGAATAAAAATATAGCCTCAAGTAAAGTTACCAATGAACGAAGACGAAAGAGGGGATACCTTCCGGGGCATCCCCAAGCATAGCTCTTGGTTGTCCTTGAATATTACCTTGGGGTGCCTTGGGTATCCCCAAGATTAGGCTCTTGCCACTCCTTATTCCATAGTCCATCGGATCTTTACCCAAAACTTGAAAACTTCACAACACAAAACTCAACAGAAAACTCGTAAGCTCCGTTAGTATAAGAAAATAAACCACCACTTAGGTAATGTTGTGAACTCATTCTAAATTAATATTGGTGTAATATCTACTGTATTCCAACTTCTCTATGGTTCATACCCACCGATACTACTCATAGATTCATCAAAATAAGCAAACAACACAATGAAAACAGAATCTGTCAAAAACAGAACAGTCTGTAGTAATCTGTATCATTCGAGTACTTATGTAACTCCAAAAATTCTTAAATAACTTGGTGGACCTGAGGAATTTTTCTATTAATCTTCTGCAAAAAGAATCAACCTGAAAGCACTCTCCAGTAAAAAATGGCAGCTAATCTCGTGAGCGCAAAAGTTTCTGTTTTTTACAGCAAGATCGCAAAGACTTCACCCAAGTCTTCCCAAAGGTTATACTTGGCACAAACACTAATTAAAACATAAAACCACATCTAAACAGAGGCTATATGAATTATTTATTACTAAACAGGAGCAAAAAGCAAAGAACAAAAATAAAATTGGGTTGCCTCCCAACAAGTGCTAACGTTTAACGCCCCTAGGTAGGCATGATGATTTCAATGATGCTCACAAAAAAGATAAGGATTGAAACAAAATGGGAGCATCATGAAGAATATGACTAGAACATTTAAGTCTAACCCACTTCCTATGCATAGGGATTTTGTGAGCAAACAACTTATGGAACAATAATCAACTAGCATAGGAAGGTAAAACAAGCATAACTTTAAAACTTTAAGCACATAGAGAGGAAAGTTGATATTATTGCAATTCCTACAAGCATATATTCCTCCCTCATAATAGTTTTCAGTAGCATCATGAATGAATTCAACAATATAACTATCACATAAAGCACTCTTTTCATGAGCCACAAGCATAGAGTTTTTATTACTCTCCACATAAGCAAATTTCTTCTCATGAATAGAAGTGGGAGCAAACTCAACAAAATAACTATCATGTGAAGCATAATCCAATTGAAAATTAAAATCATGATGACAAGTTTCATGGTTATCTTTATTATTTATAGCATACGCGTCATCACAATAATCATCATAAATAGGAGGCATGTTTTCATCACAATAAATTTGCTCATCAAAACTTGGGGGACTAAAAATATCATCTTCATCAAACATAGCATCCCCTAGCTTGTGGTTTGCATGTAATTAGCATCATTGGTATTCAAAGAATTCATACTAACAACATTGCAATCATGCTCATCATTCACATATTTTATGCCAAGCATTCTATGTAATTCTTCTTCTAGTACTTGAGCACAATTTTCCTTCCCATCATTTTCACGAAAGACATTAAAAAGATGAAGCATATGAGGCAACCTTAATTCCATTTTTTTGTAGTTTTATTTTATATACTAAACTAGTGATAAAACAAGAAACTAAAAGATTTGATTGCAATATTTAAAGATATACCTTCAAGCACTCACCTCCCCAGCAACGGCGCCAGAAACTGCTTGATGTCTACTACACAACCATCTTCTTGTAGACGTTGTTGGGCCTCCAAGTGCAGAGGTTTGTAGGAAAGTAGCAAATTTTCCTCAAGTAGATGGCCTAACGTTTATTAATCTGTGGGAGGCGTAGGATGGAGATAGTCTCTCTCAAACAATCCTGCAACCAAATAACAAAGAGTCTCTTGTGTCCCCAACACACCCAATACAATGGTAAATTGTATAGGTGCACTAGTTCGGCGAAGAGATGGTGATACAAGTGCAAGTTAGAAAATATAAAAACAGCAAGGTAACTAATGATAAAAGTGAGCGTAAATGGTATTGCAATGCTAGGAAACAAGGCCTAGGGTTCATACTTTCACTAGTGCAAGTTCTCTCAACAATAACAACATAATTGGATCATATAACTATCCCTCAACATGCAACAAAGAGTCACTCCAAAGTCACTAATAGCGGCGAACAAACGAAGAGATTATGGTAGGGTACGAAACCACCTCAAAGTTATCCTTCCTGATCGATCTATTCAAGAGTCCGTAGTGAAATAACACGAAGCTATTCTTTCCGTTCAATCTATCATAGAGTTCGTACTAGAATAACACCTTAAGACACAAATCAACCAAAACTCTAATCTCACCTACATACTCCAATGTCACCTCAAGTATCCGTGGGTATGATTATACAATATGCATCACACAGTCTCAGATTCATCTATTCAACCAACACAAAGAACTTCAAAGAGTGCCCCAAAGTTTCTACCTGAGAGTCAAGACGAAAACGTGTGCCAACCCTTATGCATAAGTTCACAAGGTCACTGAACCCGCAAGTTGATCACCAAAACATACATCAAGTAGATCACGTGAATATCCCATTGTCACCACAGATAAGCACATGCAAGACATACATCAAGTGTTCTCAAATCCTTAAAGACTCAATCCGATAAGATAACTTCAAAGGGAAAACTCAATCCATTACAAGAGAGTAGAGGGGGAGAAACATCATAAGATCCAACTATAATAGAAAAGCTCGCGATACATCAAGATCGTGGCAAATCAAGAACACGAGAGAGAGAGAGAGAGAGAGAGAGAGAGAGAGAGAGAGAGAGATCAAACACATAGCTACTGGTACATACCCTCAGCCCCGAGGGTGAACTACTCCCTCCTCATCATGGAGAGTGCCAGGATGATGAAGATGGCCACCGGTGAGGGTTCCCCCTCCGGCAGGGTGCCAGAACAGGGTCCCGATTGGCTTTTGGTGGCTACAGAGGCTTGCGGTGGTGGAACTCCCGATCTAGGTTATTTTCTGGAGGTTTCTGTATTCATAGGAATTTTTGGTGTAGGTCTCATGTCAGGGGGGGTCTCCGAGCCGTCCACGAGATAGGGGGCGCGCCCCCACCCTTGTGGGCAGCCCGGAACTCTTATGGCCCAACTCTTTTACTCCGGGGGCTTCTTTTGGTCCGTAAAAAATCATCAAAAATTGGCACGTCAATTGGACTCTGTTTGGTATTCCTTTTCTATAAAACTCAAAAACAAGGAAAAAACAGAAACTGGCACTGGGCTCTAGGTTAATAGGTTAGTCCCAAAAATCATATAAAATAGCATATAAATGCATATAAAACATCCAAGATTGATAATATAATAGCATGGAACAATCAAAAATTATAGATACGTTGGAGACGTATCAACATTCTTCATGGTGTCGGCGGGCAGTCGCAGGGCCACCAGTGCTTGAAAGAGGTTCCGGCCATGGAGGCCGATTAGGGTGGCAGGCAATGAGGAGGCCGGGCGCGTGGGCTGGAGGAGTATGGCGATGTTATCCCCGAGCTTCTTGAGGACAGTGAACTTGTTGGTGGTGGCAACGATCATCTGGTCCAACTGAGAGTCGTAGTTGGCGTCGACGGTGGCCATCCACCAGCCGGCCGCGAACACCGTCTGGAGACAATCCTCGGTGCCATGTCGCAGGCCGGCGTCATGGATCATCTGGCACAGCCGCTTGCCGCTCACGCGCATCGCCACCATGGGTCTGGAGTGAGCACTTTTGCGCTTAGTGTAGGTGCTTAGGCAAATGCTTAGGTGCGTACGATGTGGTAGATGCATTGGAATGGAGGGGCGCCTTTATAGCAAACTGCGTTGCATTCACATCATGCAGCCTCTTTTCCCGGTCCTCCTCCCATTACTTCCCTCATGCATGCACGATGCTAATTGAAGGAGGATGCATCATTGGCTGTTCAACATGTCGGGGACCGCTACCCCTCCCTCGTCTGCATTAAAGCTGTATCGGGAACTACGCCGCCCGTTGTCAAATTGAATAGTACTGCGCCGCCCGCTGCACGCCCGGCTGAACACGCCTCCTCGCCTCCATCAAACCCCTCCGTTAAACCCGCATGCAAACCGAGAAACCTACTCCGGCCACATGTCCGTTCATGAGCGGAACGGAATTAAATGCAACACCCGCCGAGCTCCTCCCGTCCGCCCTCAGTTTAAACTAGGCCAGACGCCGGCCAAGCTCCTACCATCCGCCCTCTATTTAAACGAGGTCAGACAGACAGCGGGCAAGAATCGCACCCCTCCGCCGCTCCCCCATCTCCTCCTTCACCATTTACTCCACTCTTCCGATGGCTTCCCAGGAGCCATTCTCCGGCATACTACCCGGCTGGGTGGCCCACCTAGCCCTCCGAATATGGGATAGGCCGCTCGGTGCTTCATCAACCTCGCTTGGCCCGAGGGAGCCAGTTCCCGCCCCAATTCGGCGCATGGTTCAGCAACTCGCCACTCCAGTTCAGCTCAATGAGGAGTGGCGAGTTGCTCCATGCCGGCACGGCAGCAAGCACGCCGGTATGGGCATCTTCGCTGCCGCGTCGTACCGCGCCACTAGTGTCTGCGGTGGTCGCGCCTCCCGTGTCTGTGGGCGTGCCTCCCGTGCCTGCGGCAACGCCATGCAGGCAGAGACAAAAGCCGGGTGTGTGGAGAGATACGAGTCGGTGACCAGCTTCTCCGTGTCTGCCGCCATCATCGAGGAGAAGTAGAACACAGGAGGCCGCCGCCACTTGGGTCCCATGAAGGCCACCGCCGAGGCGACGACTGCGCATTCAAGTGGTTTCTTTGCTGCTTCGTCTCTTCCGAGGACCTTCGTCGACCCCGCAAGTGTCTGTCGGACATGAGGAAGACAAGGGGATCTGCGGGCGGCCATTTAGATTAGGTACTCCCTCTCCTTCTGGCGGGAAATATTTGTTCTAAGAATGGATAAATTGGATGTGTCTATAACTAAAATAAGTCTAGATACATCCATTTCTAGGACAAGTATTTCCGGACGGAAGGAGTATTAATTATATTAAGAGAGCCAGATTAGCACTGCTTAGTTCATGTAAATGTAATGAAATCCATCATGTTTATATGAAGATCCTGCTTTTTTATACGAAATCCTACATGCTTATATGAAAATAGTCCTTGTTTGCACGAATTTCATCTGTTTGGTTAGAGTTCTGAAAATGTATGCCGCTGGCGTTTGATGTCGTCCTCCGCAAAAGGAAGCGGGAGGAAATTTGTCGGATGCCGTTGGATATGCTCTTATGCTGGAAATAATAGAGTCACATCCAATCCATTTGAGTTAATTACATGTATGATTCTCCCTCTATAAAAAGTTAATTGCATGTACAGTGTACACGTGACTTGCGAGGTGGCTCTGACTTCGTCATGAAAAGTTAAAAAGAAACAAGTACATCCTTAATCTCGTATTCTAAGTACTCTGGGTTCCACTGTCAAGATCTGATGTGAAAAGAAGTATATATTAAATAATTAATATATAATATAAAAATCTAAAGTTAAAGACATAATTTGAACTCAGGTCATCGCGTTGCGAGCATCCGGCGCTAACCAGTCCAGCACATTTTTGTTATAGACCATGCTGGAGATATATCTCCGTGTCTACTCTTATACTCCATCCGTTCCTAAATATTTGTCTTTTTCAGATTTCAAATGGAGTACCACATACGGATGTGTATGTAGACATATTTTAGAGTGTAGATTCACTCATTTTGCACCGCATGTAGTCACTTGTTGAAATCTCTAAAAAGACAAATATTTAGGAATGGAGGGAGTAGAAAACAGAGTTGGTGATGATGGTGTGTGTGCCATCCAGCAAGGCCGTCGGATTTATATCTAACGGATAGGAAGGAAACTATCGCAATTTTGCAAAAAGATACCCACACCCCTCTCCATGTTTGCAAATAAGGCCCTCCCTCGTTCATCCTTTTCTCTACTCTTACTAGCAATGTGCCTGTGCGTTGCAACGGATCCAAAATAGAATAATACATGTTCACAAACTTGAAAGAAAAGCACTCTAGTTTGGTGTATATGTCACTAAAAATATACTCGTATTAGGTTTCACTCAAAATATATTCCTTGTGACTGTTTTGATGAGGTGGGGGAGGGATGTGGTTGGTTTCAAGATACTAAGGGGTTTCTGCAAATTGGAGCAGAGAAGTGGGGTCTTGTTGCAGAAATGCCATGACTTACATCATAGTCGTTAGATGCAGATCTGATGGTCAGAAATGACGGATGGCATACACACCATCATCAACTGAGTCTTTTATAGGAGTTAGAGATAAAAATAGAGTTGGTGATGATAGTGTGCCTGCCATCCTGCAATATGGGTCGTCCGATTTATATCTGACGAATAGGAAGGAAACTATGGCAATTTTGCAAAAAGATACCGACATCCCTCTCCACATTTGCAAATAAGGCCTTCCCTCGTTCATCCTTTTCTCTGACAAGATAAACTACTCATATAAATGCATCTTGATGTTCCGTGCAACGCATGTGCATCTTGCTAGTCTCTCACAAGATAAACTACTCATACAAATGCATCTTGATGTTCCGCGCAACGCACGGGCATCCAGCTAGTTTCTTTTAAAATAGTTACTGCAATAATTGGGTTGAAGTGATATATTATGTCTGCCCCGAATGATTTCAAATTCACTAGTAGTAACAAAGAAAAGGTTGTCTTGTTAATTAACAGAAAACAGGGTGAAAACTATCACATGAGGCCGGTGAAAACAAGGCACATTGGGTTCAGCGTCATCGTCACTACAGCTGTGCGCGCATGAGAAGTCTACATATCGAGGTGGCTACGGAGAAAAAGACGTATCTCGTGTGTTTGAGCAAGGCACAGAGACACAATGTTTGAGAGAGAAACCGATTGACATATTAAGATCAGATCGAGCTGTCACCCTTCTGCTGTCATTGTTGGGGTTGGGGGTGGGGAAGGGGAGGGAGAGAAAGACGTATCGAGAGTGTGTGCGGTAGGCATAGAGGCACAACTAGCGAGTGTGTGTGTGTGTGTGTCTGTGTGTGTTTGAAAGAGGAGTAGATAGATTACTATCAAGATCGAGGTGCCACCCTACTCCTTCGGTGTCGGGTGTGTGTGTGTGTGTGTGTGTGTGTGTGTGTGTGTGTGTGTGTGTGTGTTTGAGAGAGAAGCCAGTCGATAGATTAGTATCAAGATTGAGGTGTCACCCTACTCCTTCGGTGTCGGGAAGTGTGTGTGTGTGTGTGGGTGGGTGGGTGGGTGGGGGGAGGCAGTGACACTTACATATCTCTACTCTTATAAAAAACAGAGTTGGTGATGATGGTGTTCCTCCCATCCTGCAATATAGGCCATCCGATTTATATCTGACGGATAGGAAGGAAACTATGGCAATTTTGCAAAAAGATACCCACACCCCTCTCCACATTTGCAAATAAGGCATTCCCTCATTCATCTTTTTCTCCCACAAGATAAACTAATCATACAAATGCATCTTGATGTTCCGTGCAACGCATGGGCATCTTGCTAGTAGAGAGAAGGAGTTTGTGTGACCCATATCTATATTAAGGGACAGGTAGATAGGATGTGTGCGACGCATACTTAAAGCATCACGGAGATAAACAAACAGTGTGCATGCAAGTGCCGGAAAAAATGAAGCGATAAACAATGTCTACGTGCGCGCGTGCGTGCGTGTGTGTGTGTGTGTGTGTGTGTGTGTGTGTGTGTGTGTGTGTGTGTGTGTGTGTGTGTGAGAGAGAGAGAGAGAGATCTCAAAACAAAAGGTGCTCTGCTGGAATCCCATTGTATGTATTCATATGGTTCCGGAACTCGAGTTAACCTTAGGCATATGTGTGAGAGACATAATTATCCTTTGAGACATTAGTGGCTGTGGGTGGGCGGAATTAAAGGGGTGGGCATGATCGACAAAGAGAGCGTGTGTGTTTCTGTGTGAGAGACTTGTAGGACGGGGTAGAAAGACGAATTCTAACCTTGACGGAGGGAGAGAAATACACAAAGTGCGCGTGTGTGATTCAGATGCCCACGGGGAAATGAGATATGTATGCATGTGAGAGAGATTGCAGAATTCATTCACATATCACTATCTAGCGATCATGGATGTGCATCGCTTGAACATAAATCAATATCTACTTCATATAGTGGCCAAAGGTACAATATCGATTCAACGCTATAAAGATTGGACACTCACATATCACATTTTTTCTATCTAAATAAACCTTTTCAATTGTGCATGCCAAAGTTACAGTGATGTTTCTTCAAACAACCAATGTAGCTATCATGTACATGCACCATTGTTACTCTTGCATTCGAATTCATTATTCTTGGATGATTTAAGGTTCTATTATGAATTAATATATGTAATATTCATATATGAATTCAACGGGTATGCAATTTATGAAATGGAGGCTATGTAATCATATGAGGTAACACTTTTAAGTAGCGGACTACAATATCCATTTCTTTTGTGGGACTACAATATCCATTTCCTTTTGTGCGCCTCTACACTAACATGTCAATGCATTATGTTTAAAGTAAATAACCAATGGCAATAAATTATCTATTTACATGAGAAATACATAGTCTGAGCGTTTGATCCGTTTTTTTGTGAACGCGCCTCTACACCCATACGATTGGCCGCGCCCGCGTGAACGTCCAAGTTATCGACGCATCATCCCGAGTTATTGTCTTTTTTTTCTGGGGTTGACTTCACACCAGTTATTAACTGCTAACGCGTGCCCCGTGTACACAGTCTCGCATGACCTTCCCGCTAGCACGGTCCATAATTAGTTGAAACTGGATACGAACGATCCCGCGGGCGGCAAAATCTCCTGCCTCCTTCTAAAATTTCCGCCACCTAGTCTTTAGCATGTGAAATTCCCCTTTTGTCCTTGGTGCACGGAGAACAACAGTAACAATACCGCCCTCATCTACATAATAGGTCAGGGCTGCTATGGTAACTTCCGGTTCCCCCCACCACACGGCACCCCCATTTCCTCTCCCCCTCCCGCAAAAACAACTAACTCCACAGCACCCGAGCATCTTACATCACGCCGTCCATAACTCATCGGCCTTTCTACCCCTCCCCTCTCGAAACCCTAGAATGCTCATCCACCGGCGTACCAGAGCCCATTCACTGCCAGCGGCGTCCACCTCACCGGATCTTCTTCTGCAGCCGTATCTACCCCTCCCACCTCCACTAGAAAGAAGTAGACTGCTTATCCACCACTGTACCACAGCTCATTCAGTGCCGGGCTTGTCCACGGTGCCGGATCTACTTCGCCGGTACTCTTGTCAACCGCAGCGCATCTGTAGCGGCTCATTTGTGCTCCCCATCGGAGACGCTTCCTCCACACCCCCCGGAGCCACCCCACCGACGGCCTCTGATCCTCTTCGTCGACACCTTCCTCAACCCTACCGGGGCCGCTTCACCGACACCATCATCAACCCTACCGGAGTAGCTTCGCCTATACCATTCTCAACCCTATCGGGGCCGCTTTGCCAACTCACAAGTCAAGGGCCACAGATTCGCTTCGTCGCACCCTCATCCAACCTACCCGAGCAGCTTCTGACGCCCCGTCCATGGCCGCAGATCCGCATCGTCGACACCATCCTTAACCCAACCACCGGAGCAGGTTCACCAACGCCCTCGTCCACGGCCACAGATCCGCTTCGCCCACACCGTAGTCCACCCTACCGGAGCCGCTCCACAAACACCCTACTCGAAGGTTCTAGATCTCCTTACCGGACCCCGCCAGCTAGCGCAGCGTCACCACCCTTGACGTTTCTAACCTGATTCCCACCGTCTGGCAAGATGCCAACCACGCGCCACGGCCTAGGTACTTGTCACATTTAAACCCGTCCAGCATCACCTGCCTGATGTACTTCAAATATACTAACAGGTCGCTTTTACCTTTATGCAGCTGGCAAAAACTACAAGGACAATGCTTCTTCTGGATCTAACAGCTTGGCCAACCAAGATCCTGGACTGAGGCATTGCTATGATCTTGTAAGTGCGTCTCTCTCTCTTGTATTGTTGTGTGCCGCCAGCGTGCTTTGCTAGGATTTTCACCAAGAATCCTTTGTGCGATAATGATTTCTACTACTTGGCTGGTAAATTAGATATGTAGATGTCATACATGATACTACCTCGTACCTCCATTCCTAAATATAAGTCTTTCTAGAGATTCCACTATAGGCTACATACGGAGCAAAATGAGTGAATCTACACTCGAAAATGCATCTATATACATCTGTATGTGGTCCATATTGGAATCTCTACAAAGACATATATTTAGGAACAGAGGCAGTATATTACACAAAATCGTAGGTGGCATGTAGGAATTCCAGTGCACTACATTAGCCTCCCTTAGAGTGTCTGCTAGTCCAGCACACAGAGTCATGGCTAGTTTATGCTACGCACACAATCATTAATAGGTGGTTTAAATATGCGCTAGGGATATGCAATGTATTATCATGTACAGATGTCTGAAATTAGCCGCGTCAACTTACAGATAGGGTTACACAATGAAAAGTACAAGATGTATGTGGCAATTTCATGGAACATCGCAAAAAAAGGAGAGGCAGTGGTGAGCCTATATAGTGTGCTATGGTAGGTCACTCCTCCATTGCAATCATCGTGACATGTTATTTGTATGTCACTTCTATTGGCCAAGTTTCTTAGGGACAGTTATTACGAGTTATCCTAAGAAAATAAGCAGCTGTGAATATAAGCTCCAGGTAATAAGCCAACCAGTTCTTTTCATTGCCTTCCTTTTCAGCTTATCTTTGGTATGATCAGTGAAAAGTCTAGATTGCATTATATTTTTTCATTTTGCTGCCCATATGAAGAAATAATTTGACTTGCAAACATCACAAATTGAACCCAGTGCAGTAATTAATATGATAGGAAAACAGACCATCACTATTTGTACAAAATGCAAATACAAAGATACCATCTACTTGGCACAATCTACTTTGGTCAATGTCTTCCATAAAGATCCCATTGCCTAATTTAAACTAAGAACGCATGACCCACATTTAAATGAAGAAAAATTATTTATTGAAATTCGATGGTCCAAGTGGCTGGTTATTATTATCATATAGCAGCACCACTTGAAAGCATCATATAGCAGCAGGAGTAGCTCATAGCAACTCATCATACATCAGCAATAGCATCACTGTGCAATTCATCATATACCAGCAGCAGCTCATAGCAATTCATCATATAGCAGCAGCAGGAGCAGCTCATAGCAATTCATCATATAGCAGCAGCAGGAGCAGCTCATAGCAATTCATCATACAGCAGCAGCAGGTGCATCTTATAGCAACTCATCATATAGCAGCAGCAGCTCATAGCAATTCATCATATAGCAGCAGCAGCTCATAGCAATTCATCATATAGCATCAGCATCTCATAGCAATTCATCATATAGCAGCAGCAGGAGCAGCACATAGCAATGCATCATATAGCAGCAGCAGAAGCAGCTCATAGCAATTCATCATATAGTGGATCAGAATGAAAATTGGCAAAAAATCAGAGGAGATCCTCGCCTTGTTGGATGAGCTCATCCTTCAACAGCACCTCAAGGCCACGACCTGGGAGGAGGGGAGGGGGAATAAGGTTCCTTCTGCTGCAGTGTGGCATCAGCCGTAGTTGTGCGGCGCCCACCGGAGTAGTGTGTTGGACGGACCACAGTGGAGCAGCTGCTGGAGACCATGAGAATGAGGGGCGGCGCCAGAGGGAGGAGCAGCCAGGGAGATTTGCCCCTACCTGTTGGCCATGTAGCCTAGCTGGACAGAGCATCGTCGAGGACCAGGCCAGATGGGACCAGAGGCGACGACTCGCTGGAGGAACCCTAGGGCTGCAGGCAGGGGATCGAGGTAGAGGGAAAGGGGAGAGGAGATGCAAGCAGGCAAGGCAATGAAAGCTTGCGTGTTTGTTTTTACTTGAGGGTCAGGTGTGACATGGGCGTGAGCAGTTGCATTTTGAGTGTAACATAGGCAGGCAAAAGAGTCATTTCACTATTCCCCTTCCCTTCAATTTTTAGTGAGCTTCTACCCGAAACACCCCCCCTCCAAAGCGAAATAAGTTAAGCCCAAGCCCATAACTCAAAGATGACTTCTTTACATCTTTTATAGCTTATTTTGACAATAAGCCCTGAAAAGGCGGAATCAAACTGGCCCTTAACCTACAATTCAATTGTGTGTGCAATGATGATCACTCATGCCTGCTATAGTGTACATTTAGGCATCATCATACATGGCATAACCTAATACATGTGCATTCCATTGTAGAATCTGGAATATTTAATGTTTATGTTAGTTCATATGTTGCACATCATGTTTAAATGCCCCTTAAATCTGGTCAGTCAAGTGATGGTCTTTAAACCTCCTTCTTTGCTTCTTTTCTTGATATGTAAGATTTGCTCACACATCTGTTCAATTGTTGTTTGCATCAGCCAGCCATACTAGGACTGTTTGCTTTGATTACTTGTTGTTCTTGACCTAACACTCTAACATAGCTTGTCAACAATTTAAACACTAAGTGCTGCTGTAGTGGGGCCTTGTCTAACTCATAGGTGACATAAAGGTTTGGCTGTACACTAAAGTAGGCTCTCCAAGAGTACCTAGAGATCCAATTCGAAGGTATGCCTAGTTTTTACATAGTGCAGACATAGTAAATGCTCATTTAATTGTGTGCAAGTGCAAGAGATGTGGCATGTTTCATTATGTGGTATTGTTTTGTTATAATCTCATCCTTTTGTGTTGTTCACAGACTGGAAAGTATGCATATTTATCTTCCAAGGAGACGAGTAACTGGTTTGTGTCACCTTGTAGAGGGGGTGCAATGAAGATAAGATTGAGGCTTTCCAAGTAAAAGATGTTAGGAAGAAGCCTTGCAAGAGAAGTAGGAGCTGTGCTGAGCCTGTTCAACCAGTTAAGGTAAGTCACTATATCCAACTCAACAGTTCAATTCCTTGTTTGTTTCAGGCATAGTTAATTTTCTCTTTTCAATTGCTTTATTTGTCCTCAATTAATGAGATGCTGAAACAATGATGCCTGATGTTGGGTACTTGTATAACTATTAGTTCACATAATTAAAGGTCTCACCATTTAATTACTCTGGCGAAGTGTGCCTGAAGCTTTGAAGTCTATTAACCAACTACTATTGCATGAGGCTCACAATCTAGTTTATACTAGGCTAATGATTGCATTGTTTTGCTTGATGTAGTAGGTTTGTATGAATCCCTCTGCTATTCATTATGCTCCCTAAGACTTTCATTGAGCTACAGAATGGCCAACTGCTTGCAAACTTATACGCAACATGCTGTCTAAATTTGTAACTTGTCTGTGTTTTGGATTGGGCCCCAACATCATGCTCCTTTGGTGAGCTAAGAGAAATTTCTGTATGCAGGCTACACAGACTACCTTTTTATAATTTTAAAAATATCACCTGCTTATGCTTCATGACGTGTAACATTATTATTAGTCCTGTTTTGCCATGTACAAAATAGTCTGTCTTGCTCGCTTCACTGTTGTAACTATATTTTTGCCCTAGTCATGTGTACTTACATAAACATTTCATGATGAAGTGACATCAACACAAAGATCTGCGAGCGGTGTGGCATGGTCGTTACCGAGTGATTATGTATTGGAATTGGAATGTGTTGATGTTCTCGAGCATCAACTAGAGGTGGCAAGACAACATGTACATGATTCCCAATGTACAATCAACAAGTTGAGATTGGACATGCAGGTATTAGATGCAGGAGTCAAAAAATGAAACAAGACACAGAGGTAACCACGAAGGAATTGGAGATTTTGCAGACTGAAATTTGTGCTATCTGAATCCAGCCAATCCTTTTTTAAGAGATTATAGTTCAAATGGTAAGTTCTGTTGATGCGTGTCCATGATGTATGAGCTTTATTTGTCCAGTGTATGTAATTTGTTGTTCGTGTATGCTTTATAATCACTGGTGTTGAACTATAATGCCCAGTGGGTATATTCGTCTATAATTTCTTTATTGTATAGTGTAGGATTATTCTACGTTTCTATGCTTTTTATTGTATAGTGTATATTTATTAGAGGCGATAGTATAGAGTAGGATAATTCTTGAATATGCTATATCGTTGAAACAGGGGCCAACACTCCCAAACATTTCCTGGACGCCATACAAACGAACAAACATGTGCAGTCAAAGCGGGCCTTAATTGCTGGTCAAAATAATATTAAGTGGATCCCAAATGGGCCCACAGTAACAACGACTCTTAGCAGGCATCAACAGGCCTAAAGCTCGATAGGGCCGTATAAATGGAAATGGCCTGCGGGCCTTTAGCAGGCCAAAATAAATGTCAATTTTGTCTCGGCCCTTTTACTTTACGGGCCAGTAAGAGGCCGAAAGTGTTATGGGCCAGAGGAGGCCCAATTTGCAAACTAGGCTTTTAACAGGCCGAAAGTCGCGTTGGGCTGAAATGAAGCCCTGCGAAACATGGGCCCCTAATGGACCTAAAGTCAAAGGCCCAACTGTTGTGCGGGCCCTTAACTGGCCGAGAGACAAAATGGGCTAAGAGTTGGCCCATTTACCGAATGGGCCAAGGACAGGCCTAAAGTCACAGCGGACTAGAATTGGCCCAACTGCAAAATGGGCCAAGAAAAGGCCGAAAGATGTTTCGGGCCGTTAACGGGCTGGAACTGACGATGGGTTGCTAACAGGCCGAAAGAAGCTCGGGCCGCAATTGGGCCCAAAAACGTAGCGGCCCGTTAATGGACTTAAACAGACGATGGCCTGGAAATTGTCGAATCTAGAATGGGCCTTTGATGGGCCGATTTTGTGTAACTTGTATGGGCCGTACTTGTAAATAGGCCTGACTCAAGTACGCCGCTAATGGGACGGCTCACTTATTTTGACAGGCCCGGTCTTTTCACCAGAATGGGCCTCTGTTGGGCTGTGCCACATGTGGACGTAGCATAGGCGCCTCCGGTCCAATGAGTGGATGACATCTGTCCCAGCGGTGAACCAACAAGTTTTCCTCCGGCCAATGAGAATTTTACACGTGGAAAATCCCCATTGGTCCGGTCCGTTGACGGGTTATCGGATCCAAAACCGGACCCGATAGCTTAACAGCAAGCCGTTACGGTCGATGCCACGTGTCGGTCACCCTTGACGAAAGCACTTCTATGACGCGCATATTATCGTCATGGAAGTGGACACTTCTGTGACAATAATTTTTGTAATGTCGTGGAACACTTCTACGACAGCACAAGTATGACTATCTTGATTCTGTCATATTATCGTCATGGATGTACGTGCATGACAGAAAACGTGACCTACTATGACAAAAACGTGTCATCACGGAAGTGTATTTTTTGTAGTGCACCAGTCTCATCTTTGGCTTGAGCATCCAGCTGAATAAGCTTCTTTTCTTCGTCGATAGGGGCTTGAGGTACAGCAATTGTGAGTCCAAACTGCACCACATTCCACATATCATCATCTATAGCACAGATACAGATCTTCATCATTTCCTTCCAGAAGGGATAGTCCGTCCCATCGAATATGGGAATCTTGAGATGTGATTTTTAGTTCACTGAAGACATACTTAAACTCCAAAGTCGTTAGACTAAAATGAGCAGATTCAAGGAGTACCTTGCTCTGATACCAATTGTAGAAACGAAGTATGTCTACCAGAGGGGGGGTGAATGGGAGTTTTATATTTTCTTCAGAGAACTTAAATCTCTCAGAACCCAGCAGCAGAATGAATGAAAAAACAAATTGTAGTGAACTAAACAGAGTACCGAAAGGAAACTAAGACATGCATTGATGTGAATCATACGAATAAAAATGCATTGAAGGTAAATATGGGTGACAGAGATAACCGAAGATGCTCGATGGAGACAAGGTATTTGTTCCACCAGTTCGTCCTTTTGCACAAGGACTACATCTGGTTGGAGGGGCTGTGATTTAACATGGAAGATAAACTCTCTTCACCCTATTCTCCTCAACAATCGATTCGTCAACCGATGATGATTACTCGTGGTAGATACTTGAAGGCGATCTCCGAACCTTTACAGACTTCTTCTTCGAGAACCACAATCACTCTTGGTCTCTAAAGAAATTGACACCTAACCGTCTAGAGAGTTTGCAGCTCTCAAGAGTAATAGGCGGAGCGTACTAAACTTAGATTCCATTTATGCTAAACCACTATCTAATTTTTCGGCTCTAGGGTTTCTCTCTCGGTGGATTTTAAACTCAAATTGCTCAGAGAGTGGGTTGCTCAACAATCTTCTTACAATCAAACGGAGCAGCCAACAAACAATGTTGGAGCGGGGTGGCTATTTATAGCCGCAGCCTTCCCTGATGGGAAATGACCATTTTGGACACGGGGTCCAGTCAATGGCCAACCGACATGTTCACAATGGTTGGATTTGGAGCAACAGTAACATTACTTAAGGAACAAGTAATGCTAATTCCTCGGTCTGAGACAAATCTCTCACAACGAAGAAGAACACAGTCTCTTGCTGACAAGTATTTGCTCGGAGCACAAAGCGATTTCTCTCACATCTTTCATAGGATTTGGGTTTAGCATCAAGGAATCAAAGCTTCGAACGCTACACCCCTCTTAATAGTGTTGTGGTCCTATGACTCAATGAGAGAAGAAGAATAATGAAACAAATGCTACATCTTCACTTCGTCTTCATTCTTCCTCATGCGCAGTCATTTTCTTCGAACAGACACTGAACCAATTGCTTGAACTTCAACAATTTCTATGGGTCACTCTTGTTAGCATCATCTTCAGTGATAACCTTCACTGCAACACAAGGAGATTATCTTCATCATTTTCATCAAACTCCTCGATACTTTAGGGACCTAATACTCTGTGAGCAGTAGCAAACACATAAGTCCCATACTGTTTATGTCAACAAACTCCAAAACATAAGGGGCCTATCATTGCTCCAACAATCTCCCCCTTTTTGGACGGTTGTTGACAAAACAGATAATCATCGAAGTGAAGATAGATACAGGATTGAGGGTATGAAATAAGATTTTCTGCAATTCATTTACATATATGAAGGATTTTCAATCATTCGAGGTAATGATTCACACTAATGATAAATAATCCATCAAGAATATAGTGCAATCATTCATAAAGTCTGCCAATAATTCCACTTGCAAAACAAATGCTTTGAGAGAAATAGTGCAGTAGGCAGGGTTATTAATATTACATCACAGAAGTTTTAGTTTTACATCAGAGCACATAAAGTAGCACAAATAGTCTTTAAGGCATAGGGCTCAAAAGTCTCATAAACCAGAGCAAATAAACACGGAGACCAAATCCAGCAGAGCAAATCTATCGAAGCTCTCAATGTAATTCTCACCCTTTTTGTCAACTAGTGTCAAAAAGGTGACAAATGACATGAGTGTAAAAATGTGAACTTGATTCACTCTGAGGCATCGCCCGAAGAACTGCTCGAAGATGTTTCTGATTCGGAGGTGGCTGGGCCATCTTCATCGTCAGCAGCAGCAGAAGAAGTTCCTTCAAGGCTGGCTTGAGGCTGGGAGGATGAAAGCACAATAGGATCCGCTTGTTGATTCTTGCGAGACAACACATTTCCTTCAACAGGTTTCTCTATGGGCGATATTGCTTCTGATTCATCAAGCAATTTGCGCAGCTGAAACTGAAGTAAATTAGTTGTTGGTTCACGAGTGAGCAGAGGTGGAGTAATGCGATCGTGAAAATCTTTAGCAGAAAACCCTTCATCAATATACTCATAGTTTTTTTAGATCAGAGTTTCTCAATTTCTTCTTGGAGAAGAATTTCCAAAGCAATTTCCATAGGCGCTTCTTATTTTCAGCCGTGATCATGTGCACAACTTTTGTTCGATTGTTGATTGCGTTTAGTTCAGCAGCCAGGTGTTCTTTCTCTTGGCGATCCTCGGCCATATGCTTCAGCAGCAACTGTTGGGTGCGCAAGCTCACTTCAAGATGTGAGGGAGGTTGAGTATTTGATTGTCTATCACGCTGAGGTAGCCGTGGCCCATCAAATGTGTTGTTATAATCAGGGGGCTTGACACTGGTGCTTTCCCCGAAGAAAAATCTTCCATTACTTTCAGAGTATCACGCACAGGAGGAATGAAGCTTTTGTGACTGACTTAAGCTAAATATTCGGTTTTCATCGCATAGTCAACCACCTTCTGAATCCAGGGCGCAAATACATTGATAGTTTTCGGGTGCTGAGTAGAATTCATCAGTATGCGCAGGAACATGTCTTCGACATCAAAGATGTATCCCTGGGAGATGGCATGAATGGTGCTGCGAAGCACATCAGATATAGCATTTTCTGTGTTTGTGCCAGCCAGAGGGCAGATGGTGTAGGTGAGAATGTGATATAGGTCTCATTTTCAAAGGTCAAATGCTCGGGCACGGGAGGACCATTGTAGTCACGAATTTTCTCTTGATCCATTGTGCACTAGAAATCTTCATCGGAAATTGCATCAATGTTGTGAACTCGGATTTCCGTCTTGCCATGTTCGAACCGAGGGAAATGAAAATGAGATACAAAGTCCATAGCAGAGCACTTTATGCGTTTCCCTTCGTCATCCATTCCATGGTCCACTTTGTGCTATCAGATTCTTCACAAGAGATGTATAGAGTGGCATTTAATGAAAGGATTATCTCTCTGTTCCATGGATGCTGATATGCAAAGACATGAGTGAGACCAAAATTTTCGATGTCTTGCAAAAATTGATTAAAGTAGCCAATGTTTCTCATCACAGCGATATCCGGGAACTCATGGGGAAAAAAATTTCCGGCTGACATAAAGGATTCGTGAATAATATGTAGCTTGTTTGTGAGTCTAGAACCGAGGGGATTAAGAAATGCAAGGCTTGCTGTACGAACTCTCTTGAAAGAAAACAAGATGTGAGTTCCGATTGAAAAGTGACCCTTTGACGCAAACGCCTTTTGAGAATAAAGGCAGTTACTCATGAGGAAAAGGATATTTGAGCTCATCTTCAACGAAAATCACTTCATCACTGATGTCTACTACACAACCTTCTTCTCGTAGACGTTGTTGGGCCTCCAAGTGCAGAGGTTTGTAGGACAGTAGCAAATTTCCCTCAAGTGGATGACCTAAGGTTTATCAATCTGTGGGAGGCATAGGATAAAGATGGTCTCTCTCAAACAACCCTACAACCAAATAACAAAGAGTCTCTTGTGTCCCAAACACACCCAATACAATGGTAAATTGTATAGGTGCACTAGTTCGGCGAAGAGATGGTGATACAAGTGCAATATGGATGGTAGATATAGGTTTTTGTAATCTGAAAATATAAAAACAGCAAGGTAACTAATGATAAAAGTGAGCATAAACGGTATTGCAATGCTAGGAAACAAGGCCTAGGGTTCATACTTTCACTAGTGCAAGTTCTCTCAACAATAATAACATAATTGGATCATATAACTATCCCTCAACATGCAACAAAGAGTCACTCCAAAGTCACTAATAGCAGAGAACAAACGAAGAGATTATTGTAGGGTACGAAACCACCTCAAAGTTATCCTTTCTGATCAATCTATTCAAGAGTCTGTAGTAAAATAACACGAAGCTATTCTTTCCGTTCGATCTATCCAAGAGTTCGTACTAGAATAACACCTTAAGACACAAATCAACCAAAACCCTAAGGTCACCTAGATACTCCAATGTCACCACAAGTATCCGCGGGTATAATTATATGATATGCATCACACAATCTCAGATTCATCTATTCAACCAACACAAAGAACTTCCAAGAGTGCCCCAAAGTTTCTACCGGAGAGTCAAGACAAAAACGTGTGCCAATCCCTATGCATAAGTTCACAAGGTCACTGAACCCGCAAGCCGATCACCAAAACATACATCAAGTGGATCACATGAATATCCCATTGACACCACAGATAAGCACATGCAAGACATACATCAAGTGTTCTCAAATCCTTAAAGACTCAATCCGATAAGATAACTTCAACGGGAAAACTCAATCCATTACAAGAAGATAGAGGGGGAGAAACATCATAAGATCCAACTATAATAGCAAAGCTCGCGATACATCAAGATTGTGCCATGTCAAGAACCCGAGAGAGACAGAGAGAGAGAGAGATAGAGAGAGGTCAAACACATAGCTACTGGTACATACCCTCAGCCCCGAGGATGAACTACTCCCTCCTCGTCATGGAGAGCGCCGGGATGATGAAGATGGCCGTTGGTGAGGGATCCCCCCCAGGCGGTGCTTGAACAGGTCCCGATTGGTTTTTGGTGGCTACAGAGGCTTGCGGCAGCGGAACTCCCGATCTAGATTATTTTCTGGAGGTTTCTGTATTTATAGGAATTTTTGGCGTAGGTCTCATGTCAGGGGGGTCTCCGAGTCGTCCATGAGATAGGGGGACGCGCCCAGGGGGTAGGGCACGCCCCCCAACCTTGTGGACGGCTCGGGACTCTTCTGGCCCAACTCTTTTACTCCGGGGGCTTCTTTTGGTCCATAAAAAATCATCAAAAATTGGCACGTCAATTGGACTCCGTTTGGTATTCCTTTTCTATAAAACTCAAAAACAAGGAAAAAACAGAAACTGGCACTAGGCTCTAGGTTAATAGGTTAGTCCCAAAAATCATATAAAATAGCAGATAAATGCATATAAAACATCCAAGATGGATAATATAATAGCATGGAACAATCAAATTTTATAAAAACATTGGAGACGTATCAAGCATCCCCAAGCTTAATTCATGCTCTTCCTCGAGTAGGTAAATGATAAAAACAAAACTTTTGATGTGGAATGCTAATGTAATTTTCTTTATTGTGGCATGAATGTTTAGATCCGAAAGATTCAAGACAAAAGTTTAATATTGACATAAAAATAATAATACTTCATGCATACTAACCAAGCAATTATGTCTTCTCAAAATAACATAGCCAAAGAAAGCGCATCCCTAAAAAATCATATAGTTTGGCCATGCTTCATTTTCATCACACAAAATGCTCCCATCTTGCACAACCCCGTTGACAAGCCAAGCAATTGTTTCATACTTTAGCATTCTCAAACTTTTTCAACTTTCACGCAATATATGAGCGCGAGCCATGGACATAGCACTATAGGTGGAACAGAGTATGATGATGGAGGTTGTAAGGAGAAGACAAAAAGGGAGAAAGTCTTGCATCAACGCGGCTAATCAACGGGCTATGGAGATGCCCATCAATTGATGTCAATGCGAGGAGTAGGGATTGCCATGCAACGGATGCGCTAGAGCTATAAATGTACGAAAGCTCAACAAAAGAAACTAAGTAGGTGTGCATCCAACTTGCTTGCTCATGAAGACCTAGGGCATTTTGAGGAAGCCCATCATTGGAATATACAAGCCAAGTTCTATAATGAAAATTTCCACCAGTATATGAAAGTGACAAAATAAGAGACTCTCTATCATGAAGATCATGGTGCTACTTTGAAGCACAAGTGTGAAAAAAGAAGATAGTAGCATTGTCCCTTCTCTCTTTTTCTCTCTTTTATTGGGCCTTCTCTCTGTTTTTTATTTGGCCTTTCTTTTTTTTGGGCATTCTCCTTTTTTATTTGGCCTTTCTCTTTTTTTCCTCACATGGGACAATGCTCTAATAATGAAGATCATCACACTTCTATTTACTTACAACTCAAAAATTACAACTCGATACTAGAAAAAAATATGACCCTATGTGAATGCCTCCAGCGGTGTACCGGGATGTGCAATGAATAAAGAGTGACATGTATGAAAAATTATGAATGGTGGCCATGCCACAAATACGATGTCAACTACATGATCATGCAAAGCAATATGACTATGATGAAGCATGTCATAATAAACGGAACGGTGGAAAGTTGCATGGCAATATATCTCGGAATGGGTATGGAAATGCCATAATAGGTAGGTATGGTGGCTGTTTTGAGGAAGATATAAGGAGGCTTATGTGTGATAGAGCATATCATATCACGGGGTTTGGATGCACCGGCGAAGTTTGCACCAACTCTCGAGGTGAGAAAGGGCAATGCACGGTACCGAAGAGGCTAGCAATGATGGAAGGGTGAGAGTGCATATAATCCATGGACTCAACATTAGTCATAAAGAATTCACATACTTACTGCAAAAATATACAAGTCATCAGAACCAAGCACAACGCGCGTGCTCCTTGGGGGATAGATTGGTAGGAAAAGACCATCGCTCGTCCCCGACCGCCACTCATAAGGAAGGCAATCAAAGAACACCTCATGCTTCAAATTGGTCACACAACGGTTACCATACGTGCATGCTACGGGACTTGCAAACCTCAACACAAGCATTTCTCAATTTCACAATTACTCAACTAGCACGAATCTAATATCACCATCTTTATATCTCAAAATAATTATCAAGTATCAAACTTCTCATAGCATTTAATGCACTCTATATGAAAGTTTTTATTATACCCATCTTGGATGCCTATCATATTAGGACTAAATTTATAACCAAAGCAAATTACCATGATGTTCTAAATGACTCAAAATAATATAAGTGAAGCATGAGAGGTCAACAATTTCTTCAAAATAAAACTACCGCCATGCTCTAAGAAGACATAAGTGAAGCACTAGAGCAAATGACAAACTACTCAAAAAGATATAAGTGAAGATCAATGAGTAGTTGAATAATTATGTAACTATGTGAAGACTCTCTAACATTTAATAATTTCAGATCTTGGTATTTTATTCAAACAGCAAGCAAAACAAAAGTTTTGAAAATGATGCTCCAAGCAAAACACATATCATGTGGTGAATAAAAATATAGCTCCAAGTAAAGTTACCGATGAACGAAAAAGAAAGAGGGGATGCCATCCGGGGCATCCCCAAGATTAGGCTCTTGGTTGTCCTTGAATATTACCTTGGGGTGCCTTGGGCAGCCATAAGCTTAGGCTCTTGCCAGTCCTTATTCCATAGTCCATCGAATCTTTACCCAAAACTTGAAAACTTCACAACACAAAACTTAACAGAAAACTCGTAAGCTCCGTTAGTATAAGAAAATAAATCACCACTTAGGTACTATTGTAAACTCATTCTAAATTCAGATTGGTGTAATATCTAATGTATTCCAACTTCGCTATGGTTCATACCCTCCGATACTACTCATAGATTCATCAAAATAAGCAAACAACACATAGAAAACAGAATCTGTCAAAAACAGAATAGTATGTAGTAATCTGTATCATTCGAATACTTCTGTAACTCAAACAAATCTTAAATAAATAGGTGTACCTGATGAATTTGTCTATTAATTATCTGCAAAAAGAATCAACCTAAAAGCACTCCCCAGTAAAAAATGGCAACTAATCTCGTGAGCGCAAAAGTTTCTGTTTTTTACAGCAAGATCGCAAAGACTTCACCCAAGTTTTCCCAAAGGTTCTACGTGGCACAAACACTAATTATAACATAAAACCACATCTAAACAAAGGATAGATGAATTATTTATTACTAAACAGGAGCAAAAGCAAAGGACAAAAATAAAATTGGGTTGCCTCCCAACAAGCGCTAACGTTTAACGCCCCTAGCAAGGCATGATGATTTCAATGATGCTCACATAAAAGATAAGAATTGAGACATAAAGAGAGCATCATGAAGAATATGACTAGAACATTTAAGTCTAACCCACTTCCTATGCATAGGGATTTTGTGACAAACAATTTATGGGAACAAGGATCAACTAGCATAGGAAAGCAACACAAGCATAACTTCCAGATTTTAAGAACATATAGAGGAAACTTGATATTATTGCAATTCCTACAAGCATACATTCCTCCCTCATAATAATTTTCAGTAGCATCATGAATGAATTAAACAATATAACCATCACATAAAGCATTCTTTTCATGATCCACAAGCATAGAAATTTTGTTACTCTCCACATAAGCAAATTTGTTCTCATGAATAGTAGTGGGAACAAACTCAACAAAATAACTATCATGTGAGGCATAATCCAATTGAAAATTAAAATCAAGATGACAAGTTTCATGGTTACCATTATTCTTAATAGCATACAAATCATCACAATAATCATCATAGATAGCAACTTTGTTCTCATAATCAATTGGAACCTCTTCCGAAATAGTGGATTCATCACTAAAAAACTCATGACCTCTCCAAATCCACTTTCATAATTGTCACAATAATATTCAACATCCTCCAAAATAGTGGGATCATTACTTACTAAAGTTGACACTATTCCAAACCCACTTTCATCAATATAATCATAATAAATAGGAGGCATGCTATCATCAAAATAAATTTGCTCATCCAAACTTGGGGGACTAAAAATATCATCTTCATCAAACATAGCATCCCCAAGCTTGTGGCTTGGCATATCATTAGCATCATGGGTATTCAAGAATTCATACTAACAACATTGCAATCATGCTCATCATTCACATATTTTATGCCAAGCATTCTATGTAATTCTTCCTCTAGCACTTGATCATAATTATCGGAATACTTATTTTCACGAAAGACATTAAAAAGATGAAGCATATGAGGCACTCTCAATTCCATTTTTTTGTAGTCTTCTTTTATAGACTAAACTAGTGATAAAACAAGAAACAAAAAGATTCAATTGCAAGATCTAAAGATATACCTTCAAGCACTCACCTCCCCGGCAACGGCGCCAGAAATTGCTTGATGTCTACTACACAACCTTCTTCTTGTAGATGTTGTTGGGCCTCCAAGTGCAGAGGTTTGTAGGACAGTAGCAAATTTCCCTCAAGTGGATGACCTAAGGTTTATCAATCTGTGGGAGGCGTAGGATGAAGATGGTCTCTCTCAAACAACCCTGCAACCAAATAACAAAGAGTCTCTTGTGTCCCCAACACACCCAATACAATGGTAAATTGTATAGGTGCACTAGTTCGGCGAAGAGATGGTGATACAAGTGCAATATGGATGGTAGATATAGGTTTTTATAATCTGAAAATAAAAAAACAGTAAGGTAACTAATAATGATAAAAGTAAGCGTAAACGGTATTGCAATGCTAGGAAACAAGGCCTAGGGTTCATACTTTCACTAGTGCAAGTTCTCTCAACAATAATAACATAATTGGATCATATAACTATCCCTCAACATGCAACAAAGAGTCACTCCAAAGTCACTAATGGCGGAGAACAAACGAAGAGATTATTGCAGGGTACGAAACCACCTCAAAGTTATCCTTTCGGATCAATCTATTCAAGAGTCCGTAGTAAAATAACATGAAGCTATTCTTTCCGTTCGATCTATCCTAGAGTACGTACTAGAATAACACCTTAAGACACTGTAGCGACCAGACCTCAAACAGTCTGATCTCTGTGCATCAGTGTCATCCCTGGATCGGTAATGCTGACACACACAGTACTTGAGGATTTATAACAGAGTAGCAATCACACACTTATTACATTGAATGTCTCCAAAGAGAACTTATTACAATAAATATGGCTTAAGGCCATCTAATACGATAACAGCGGAAGGCTTGGAAGATAAAGTGAGTCCATCAACTCCAACGGCATCACTGAGTGAAAGACAACGACCTATGGCTCCTTACTCATCGTCTGAAAAGTCTGCAACATGATACGTTGCAGCCCGAAACGGGTCAGCACATGGAATATGCTGGCAAGGTAACACAAGAGAGTAATGAACAGGATAATGCTATCACTACATGCATATATGGCTGGTGGAGGCTGTATGGTTAATATGTTTTGCGGAAAGCCAATTTTTCCCTACGACAAAGTAATAAATTTTATTTAACTATCATGGTGGTTGTTAAACATTGAGAAGGTTCACCCAACTCAATCCCAATTAAGCATCATCATTAAACCCAATCAAATTATATTAAGAGTGATGAGATCCACATGATAATCCAAGAACCAGATACTCAAGATGTCCATAACCGGGGAGACGACTAACCATGATTAGTTTGTACACTCTGCAGATGTTTGCGCACTTTTCCCCACAAGACTCGATCTCCCCTGTTGGATTTCTCGCACTATATAATGTTTGAGAAACGGATGACCAAGACACAGTCTTTCCGAAGAGGTCCCCTTAACCGATAGATAGGCATGTACACCTACAATCCCCTACATCTGCTAGCCCATCATGGAAAGGTTTCCCACAACTTACTCAACTATGCCAGAGCCCATAATGGCATGTGGCTGCACACGGAAGTTTCTAGCATGAATAATCTTATGATCCCTTTGAGCCTGGGCATATGAGAATCACACGGTACCCCGGGATTTCCAGAAATACAGGCAACACTGGGTTCCCCAGGTGCCTCAATCCACCCAGATGTGTATTAAAGTTGCCACCTTAAGTTAACCATTATTTAACAATACTCACATCTGTCATGAATACACTCAATCCCAAACCACATCTACGAGCATAGCATAGCAATATAAGCAACGTAGAACTAACTCCCATAGGTTTGATAATAAACAGGTGAATAGGTACTACCTCATCTACTTCCCAAACCCACAATTTAATCAGATCCTAACCATGCAATTGTTTGAGGATTGATCTAACGCAATAAAACTGGGTAGTAAAGAGGTATGATCAAAGTGTTACTTGCCTTGCTGATGATCCGTGAAACCTAGAGACTCGTAGTAGCACGCTTCGCACTCCGGGTACTCTATCGCAAACAAACAAGCATACAATAAGCAATCAAGCAATGATGCACGGGTAAAACTCAAATAAGAAGATATAACCATAAAGTTCAACTTAAGAACTCCGGTTTGTAAAAAGAATCAAATCGAACGAAGCAACGAAACTCAAACTGCGAAAGAAACAAGCTTCGGTTACTAATCTGGACTAAAGTCAAATTTTACAGTAGCAAAATCTTGTTTAAGTTGATTAAACAGAAAGAGGGCTTCAAGACGAAACTCTAGGCGCTTGAATCGCCTGATTCCGATAAACGAGCGAAAAGATAAACTAAAACGAAAATCGGATCAAAAATCGCGATCGAAAATAATCACGAAAAATCCTGAGAAAAAGAAAACTAACGAACAGGTTAACGAACGAACGTTCACTGTCTGCGGCTAATCGGTGAAAATCGTTCGTTAAAACGAACGAACGAACGGGCGTTCTCTAAATAACTAAACCGGGAAAAAATAAAACTGATCTATAAAAAATAAACCGCGGGTTCTTTAAAAAAACCATACGGTTTTTCGAAGAAAACCAGCGGCAGCGGTTGCTACCTCCAGCGAGGCGGTGGCGGGTCCGACGGGTCGGCAGGGCTCGGCGGTCTTGGCGGCGATGTCGGTGGTCGGTGGCGAGTGGCGGCGGCGTCGGGAGGCGGCGTCGGCGGGCGGCGACGACGGCTTAGGGTTAGGGTTCGGCGCGGGTGGGCTGGGGTGGGCTGGGGGTCGCGGGCGGCGGCTTATAAGAGGGGGCCGGCTGGGGAGTCCTGGCCGGTTACGGCCCGGAGTCGGTTCGTTTTTTTAAATAATTCCGCACAAAAAACGAAGAAAAGAAATACTAAATGGACTCCAAAAAACCTGAAATAAATTTTCCCCGTCCTCTAAAAATCTACCGGTCAAGGTGAACATTTACTTGGGACTCTAATGCAATTTTGAAAAAATGCATATTTTTCCTAATTCAAATAAAATAGCGATAAAACTCCGAATAAAACTTCTTATTTGATTTTAATATTTAATCTCCAATATTTCTTTATTTTGAGCAAGTCATTTTATTCTCTCTCTTTTATTTTTATAAAAGAGATATTCGAAGAGAACATAATTAAAATCAAACGATCCTCTTTTCAAAATTCGAGTAAACTCAAATATGAAAATAACGAAATTCCCAACTCTCTCTGTGGGTCCTTGAGTTGCGTAGAATTTTTAGAATCAAGCCAAAATGCAATAAAATATGATATGCAATGATGATCTAATGCATAACATTTCAAATTGAAAATTTGGGATGCCACAAACCTACCCCCCTTAAGATGAATCTCGCCCTCGAGATTCTGGTTGGCTAGAAAATAGGTGAGGGTGATCCTTCCGTAGGTCTTCCTCTCGTTCCCAGGTGGCTTCATCTTCGGTATGGTGGCTCCACTGAACCTTGCAAAACTTGATAACTTTGCTGCGTGTAACTCGGCTGGCAAACTCGAGAATCTTGACTGGCTTCTCCTCGTAGGTCAAATCAGTATCCAACTGAATCGCTTCCAGTGGCACTGTATCTCTCAGAGGAATATCAGCCATCTCTGCATGGCTCTTCTTCAACTGAGAAACAAGGAACACATCTTGAACTCCTGACAATCCTTCGGGCAATTCCAACTTGTAAGCAACTTCTCCCATACATTCCAAAACTTTATATGGTCCCAAACGTGGTGCTAACTTTCCCTTAACTCCAAAGCGCTTCACTCCTCGGAGTGGTGATACACGAAGATACACTCTGTCTCCAACTTTGTAAACTGTCTCCTTGCATTTAGAATCCGCATAGCTCTTCTGCCTGGACTGGGCTACCTTGAGTCTATCGTGAATCAGCTTAACCTTCTCTTCAGACTCTTTAATCCAATCTGGTCCAAACAACTGTCGGTCTCCAACTTCATCTCACAACAACGGTGTCCTGCACCTCCTTCCGTACAATGCTTCGGAAGGGGCCATCTTCAAACTGGCTTGATAGTTGTTGTTGTAAGAGAACTCTGCGTAAGGCAAATTGTCGTCCCGACTAGATCCGTAATCTAGCGCACAAGCTCTCAACATGTCCTCCAAAATCTGATTGACTCTCTCAGTCTATCCATCTGTCTGCGGGTGAAAAGCTGTACTGAACTCTAGCCTGGTTCCCAAAGTTTCATGCAACTGATTCCAAAACTTTGAGGTAAACTGGGTTCCTCTATCTGATACAATGGTCCTCGGAACTCCAAGCAAACATACGATCCGGGTCATGTATATCTTTGCCAACTTAGCACTGGTGTAAGTGGTCTTCACTGGGATGAAATGACCTACTTTCGTCAAATGATCGACTACAACCCATATCGATTCATAGCCTGAACGAGTCCTGGGCAATCCCGTGATAAAATCCATGCCTAGCTTGTCCCACTTCCATTCGGGTATCGGCAATGGTTGTAGCAATCCTGCTGGCTTCTGATGCTCTGCCTTCACTCTCTGACATACATCACAAACTGCTACACACTCCGCAATATCCTTCTTCATTCCGGTCCACCAGAAACTATCCTTCAAATCCAGGTACATTTTAGTATTTCCTGGGTGAATTGAATATGGCGAGTCATGTGCCTCCTACAAAATCAGCTTCCTGATCTCCTGATCATTTGGCACATAAACGTGGTCCTCAAACCATAAGGTATCGTGCTCATCCTTACGAAATCCTTTAGCCTTTCCTTTGCTCATCCTTCCCTTTATCTCGGCAATCTCCTTGTCCGTCTTCTGAGCTTCTCTGATCTTATCCATCAAAGTAGACTGAATCTCCAATGCTGCTACATAGCCTCTTGGAACTATCTCCAAACATAGCTCGCGAAGATACTCTGCTAACTCCTTGGGTAACTCTCCGGTCATGAGTGTATTGACATGACTCTTGCGGCTCAACGCATCGGCTACTAAGTTAGCCTTTCCGGGATGATAATGCAACTTCATATCATAATCCTTAATGAATTCCAACCATCTCCTCTGCCTGATATTCAACTCCTTCTGCGTGAAGATATACTTCAAACTCTTGTGATCCGTGTATACCTCACAATGGTTTCCGATGAGAAAATGTCTCCAAGTCTTCAACGCATGCACTACGGCTGCTAACTCCAAATCATGCGTAGCATAATTTAACTCATGGGGTTTAAGCTGTCGTGAAGCATATGAAACAACTCTTCCCTCCTGCATAAGTACGGATCCAAGTCCTCGACGAGAAGCATCGAAATACACTTCATAATCCTTGCGTTGATCTGGCAGAATCAACACTGGTGATGTAACAAAGTGTTTCTTCAACTCCTGAAAACTGGCCTCACATTCCTCAATCCATTTGAACATGGTGTCCTTCTTTAAAAACTCCATCATAGGCTTTGCAATCTTCGAGAAATTCTCAATGAACCTCCGGTAGTATCCTGCGAGTCCAAGAAAACTCCGGATCTCTCCAACTGACGTGGGTGCCTCCCAATTTGTCACAGTGACAAATTTGGTGGGGTCTACCACTATTCCTTCTCTGGATATAACATGTTCAAGGAATCCAACTTCCTTCAAACAAAACTCACACTTGCTGAACTTGGCGTATAGCTGATGTTCTCTGAGCTTCCCAAGTACTAAACGCAAATGCTCTTTATGCTCCTCTTCATTCTTCGAGTAGACCAGAATATTATCAATGAACACCACAACGAACTTATCCAAAAACTCCATAAACACCTTGTTCATCATGTTCATAAAATAGGCAGGTGCGTTAGTCAGGCCAAATGACATACGGTATACTCATATAGCCCGTACCTCGTGGTAAAAGTTGTCTTAGGTATATCCTGCTCTCGAATCTTCAGTTGATGGTACCCTGATCGCAGATTGATCTTGGAAAACACCTTAGCTCCTTGCAGCTAATCAAACAAATCATTGATCATCGGCAGTGGGTACTTGTTCTTGATCGTTACCTCATTCAATCCTCGATAATCAACAACCATCCTTAACGATACATCTTTCTTCTCCACTAGAAGCACTGGTGATCCCCAAGGTGCCGAACTTGGGCGAATATAAACTTTATCCAGTAACTCTTTGATCTGCTTCTTAATTTCCTCCAAATCCTTTGTGGGCATTCTGTACGGTCTCTAAGATATTGGCCCTGTGTCTGGCAAAAGCTCAATCAAAAACTCAATGTCTCTATCCGGTGGCATGCCTGGCAACTCTTCTGGAAATACATCCGAGAAATCCTTCACCACTGGTACTTCCTCCTGTACAAGTCCTGATAAGGAATTTACTTGAGTCCTATTCGGCACATGTCGGGATACATACTTGATCCTTCTTCCTTCTGGGGTGGTGAGCAAAATCCACTTACTGGTGCAATCGATGTTTCCTCCATACATCAATAGCCAATCCATACCCAGAATCACATCCAAACCTTGCGACTCCAAAATTATCAGATCTGAGGGGAAAACATGCCTACCTATGGTCAATGGCATCTGAAAACGTCATTGGCTTGCCATATACTCTACTCCTGGCGAGCTCACTAACATAGGTGTACTAAGAACTTTGGTGGGTGATACGTCCATTTTGCATCATGCTTTTATATCGATA
Organism: Aegilops longissima; assembly: GCA_021605205.1. NCBI lineage: Eukaryota > Viridiplantae > Streptophyta > Magnoliopsida > Poales > Poaceae > Aegilops > Aegilops longissima. Next base: position 236,264,912 of record CM038678.1, on the reverse strand, counting down.
TTTATTGCATTATGGGCTGTTATTTTACGTTATGTTACAATACTTATGCCTATTCTCTCTTATTTTATAAGGTTTACATAAGGAGGGAGAATGCCGGCAGCTGGAATTCTGGGCTGGAAAAGGAGCAAATATTAGAGACCTATTCTGCACAAATCCAAAAGTCCTGAAACTCCATGAAAGTCATTTTTGGAAATAATAAAAAATATCCAGCAGAAGAAGTTCACCAGAGGGGGACCCACCTAGCCACGAGAGTGGGGGCGCGCCCTACCCCGTAGGGCGTGCTACCCTACCTCGTGGGCCCCCCGTTGGCTCTCCAATGGCCATCTTCTGCTATATGAGGTCTTTCGTCGAGGAAAAAATCATAAGCAACCTTTCGGGACGAGACTCCGCCGCCACGAGGCGGAACCTTGGCGGTACCAATCTAGGGCTCCGACAGAGTTGTTCTGCCGGGGACACTTCCCTCCGGGAGGGGGAAATCATTGCCATCGTCATCACCAACACTCCTCTCATCGGGAGATGGCAATCTCCATCAACATCTTCACCAGCACCATCTCCTCTCAAAACCCTAGTTCATCTCTTGTATCCAATTCTTGTCTCCAAGTCCGGGATTGGTACTAGTAGGTTGGTAGTAGTGTTGATTACTCCTTGTAGTTGATGCTAGTTGGTTTATTTGGTGGAAGATCATATGTTCAGATCCTTTATGCATATTATTACCCCTCTGATTATGAACATGAATATGCTTTGTGAGTAGTTACGTTTGTTCCTGAGGACATGGGAGAAGTCTTGCTATTAGTAGTCATGTGAATTTGGTATTCATTCGATATTTTGATGAGATGTATGTTGTCTAGCCTCTAGTGGTGTTATGTGAACGTGGACTACATAACACTTCACCATTATTTGGGCCTAGAGGAAGGCATTGGGAAGTAATAAGTAGATGATGGGTTGCTAGAGTGACAGAAGCGTAAACCCTAGTTTATGCGTTGCTTCGTAAGGGGCTGATTTGGATCCATATGTTTCATGCTATGGTTAGGTTTACCTTAATACTTTTGTTGTAGTTGCAGATGCTTGCAATAGAGGTTAATCATAAGTGGGATGCTTGTTCAAGTAAGAACATCACCCAAGCACCGGTCCACCCACATATCAAATTATCAAAGTACCGAACGCGAATCATATGAACGTGACGAAAACTAGTTTGACAATATTCCCATGTGTCCTCGGGAGCGCTTTTCTCTATATAGGAGTTTGTCCAGGCTTGTCCTTTTCTACAAAAAGGATTGGGCCACCTTGCTGCACTTTATTTAATTTTGTTACTTGTTGCTCGTTACAAATTATCTTATCACAAAACTATATGTTACCACTTGTTTCAGTACTTGTAGAGAATACCTTGCTGAAAACCGCTTATCATTTCCTTCTGCTCCTTGTTGGGTTCGACACTCTTACTTATCGAAAGGACTACGATAGATCCCCTATACTTGTGGGTCATCAAGACTCTTTTCTGGCGCCGTTGCCGGGGAGTGAAGCGCCTTTGGTAGGTGGAATTTGGTAAGGAAAATTTATATAGTGTGCTGAAATTTTCTGTCACTTGTTACCATGGAAAGTAATCCTCTGAGGGGCTTGTTCGGGGTATCTTCACCCCGACCAGTAGAGAAAAGAATTGCTCCTCAACCTACTGAACCTACTTAAAATGAAATTATTTCCTTTGAAGTTCCTTCGGGTATGTTAGAAAAACTGCTTGATAACCCTTTTACAGGAGATGGAACAAAGCATCCTGATGAACATCTACTCTATGTAGATGAAGTTTGTGGATTATTTAAGCTTGCAGGTATACCTGACGATGTTGTTAAGAAGAAGGTCTTCCCTTTATCTTTGAAGGGGGATGCAACGAAATGGTATAGGCTATGTGATGATACGGGATCATGGAACTATAAACGAATAAAGTTGGAATTTCACCAAAAGTATTATCCTATGCATCTTGTTCATCGTGATCGCAATTATATAATTTTTGGCCTCACGAAGGAGAAAGCATCGCTCAAGCTTGGGGGAAGCTTAAATCAATGTTATATTCATGCCCTAATCATGAGCTCTCAAGAGAAATAATTCTTCAAAAAAATTATGCTCGGCTTTCTGAAAACAATCGCATCATGCTCGATACTTCTTGTGCTAGCTCTTTTATGATGAAGACTATTGAATTCAAATGGAATTTATTGGATAGAATTAAACGCAACTCTGAAGATTGGGATCTGGACGAAGGTAAGGAGTCAGGTATGATACCTAAGTTTGATTATGTTAAATCTTTTATGGATACCGATGTTTTCCACAAATTTAGCACTAAATATGGACTTGACTCTGAGATAGTAGCTTCTTTTTGTGAATCTTTTGCTACTTATGTTGATCTCCCAAGGAGAAGTGGTTTAAATATCATCCTCCCATAGAAGTAAACGTAGCTGCACCTACTAAAGTTGAAGAAAAGATTGTCGCTTATAATGATCCTATTGTTCCTACTTCTTATGTTGAGAAACCACCTTTCCCTGTTAGGATAAAGGATCATGCTAAAGCTTCAACTATGGTTCATAAAAGCAATATTAGAACTTATACACCTCCCGAGCAAGTTAAAGTTGAACCTAATATTGCTATTGTTAAAGATCTCTTAGCTGATAATATTGATGGGCATGTTATTCATTTCTGCGGTGAAACCGCTAGAATTGCCAAACCTTGTGCTAAAGATAAACATAGACTTGTGGTAGGCGTGCCTGTTATTTCTGTTAAAATAGGAGATCATTATTATCATGGCTTATGTGATATGGGTGCTAGTGCTAGTGTTATACCGCATACTTTATACAAAGAAATTAAGCATGAAATTGCACCTGCTGAGTTAGAAGGAATTGATGTTACAATTAAACTTGCCAATATAGATACTATATCAGCAATGGGAATTGTTAGAGATGTTGAAGTCTTGTGTGGGAAAACGAAGTACCCTGCTGATTTCCTTGTTCTTGGTTCCCCACAAGATAGCTTTTGTCCCATTATATTTGGTAGACCCTTCTTGAACACCGTTAATGCTAGAATAGACTGCGAAAAGAATGTTGTTACTATTGGTTTGGGTGATATGTCTCATGAGTTTAATTTCTCTAAGTTTAGTAGACAACACTGGGAAGAAGAATTGCCTAGTAAGGATGAAATTATTGGTCTTGCTTCTATTGCCGTACCTCCTAGTGATCCTTTAGAACAATATTTGCTAGACCATGAAAATGATATGTTTATGAATGAAAGAAGGGAAATAGATGAAGTATTATTTAAGCAGGAGCCTATTCTGAAACACAATTTGCCTGTTGAAATCCTAGGGGATCCTCCTCCACCCAAGGGTGATCCCATGTTTGAGCTTAAACCGTTGCCTGATAATCTTAAATATGCTTATCTTGATGAAAAGAAGATATATCCTATAATTATTAGTGCTAACCTTTCAGAACATGAAGAAGAGAGATTATTGAAAACTCTGAAGAAGCACCGTGCTGCTATTGGATATACTCTTGATGATCTTAAGGGCATTAGTCCCACTCTATGTCAACATAAAATAAATTTGGAAGAAGATGCAAAACCAGTCTGTGATCATCAACGAAGTCTTAATCCTAAAATGAAAGAAGTGGTAAGAAAAGAAATACTAAAGCTTCTGGAGGCAGGTATAATTTATCCCGTTGCTGATAGTCAGTGGGTAAGTCATGTCCATTGTGTCCCTAAGAAGGGAGGTATTACTGTTGTTCCTAATGATAAAGATGAATTGATTCCGCAAAGAGTTATTACAGGTTATAGGAGTAATTGATTTCCGAAAATTAAATAAGGCTACTAAAAAGGATCATTACCCCTTACCATTTATTGATCAAATGCTAGAATGATTATGCAAACATACACATTATTGCTTTCTAGATGGTTATTCTGGTTTCTCTCAAATACCTGTGTCAGCTAAAGATCAATCAAAGACTACTTTTACTTGCCCTTTTGGTACTTTTGCTTATAGACGTATGCATTTTGGTTTATGTAATGCACCTGCTACCTTTCAAAGATGCATGATGGCTATATTCTCTGACTTTTGTGAAAAGATTTGTGAGGTTTTCATGGACGATTTCTCCATCTATGGATCTTCTTTTGATGATTGCTTGAGCAATCTTGATCGAGTTTTGCAGAGATGTGAAGAAACTAATCTTGTCTTGAATTGGGAAAAGTGCCACTTTATGGTTAATGAAGGTATTGTCTTGGGGCATAAAGTTTCTGAAAAGGTATTGAAGTTGATAAAGCCAAGGTTGATGCTATTGAAAATATGCCATGTCCCAAGGACATCAAAGGTATAAGAAGTTTCCTTGGTCACGCCGGATTTTATAGGAGGTTCATTAAGGACTTCTCAAAAATTTCTCGGCCTCTGACTAATTTATTACAAAAAGATATACCCTTTGTCTTTGATAATGATTGTGTAGAAGCATTTGAAATACTTAAGAAAGCATTGATCTCTGCACCTATTGTTCAGCCACCTGATTGGAATTTACCCTTTGAAATTATGTGTGATGCTAGTGATTATACTGAAGGTGCTGTTCTAGGGCAAAGAGTTGATAAGAAATTAAATGTCATCCATTATGCTAGTAAGACTCTAGACAATGCTCAAAGAAATTATGCTACTACTGAAAGAGAACTGTTAGCAGTTGTATTTGCTTGTGATAAGTTCAGGCCTTATATTGTTGATTCTAAAGTAACTATTCACACTGATCATGCTGCTATTAAATATCTTATGGAAAAGAAAGATGCTAAACCTAGAATTATTAGATGGGTTATTTTGCTACAAGAATTTGATTTGCATATTGTTGATAGAAAAGGAGCTGAGAACCCCGTTGTAGACAACTTGTCTAGGTTAGAAAATGTTCTTGATGACCCACTACCTATTGATGATAGCTTTCTTGATGAGAAATTAAATGTCATAAATGCCTCTCGTAGTACTCCGTGGTATGCTGATTATGCTAATTACGTTGTTGCAAAATTTATACCACCTAGTTTCACTTACCAGCAAAAGAAAAAGTTTTTCTTTGACTTGAGACATTACTTTTGGGATGACCCACATCTTTATAAAGAAGGAGCAAATGGTGTTATTAGACGTTGTGTACCTGAGCATGAACAGGAACAGATCCTACGCAAGTGTCACTCTGAAGCTTATGGAGGACACCACGCGGGAGATAGAACTGCACATAAGGTATTGCAATCGGGTTTTTATTGGCCTACTCTCTTCAAGGATGCCCGTAAGTTTGTCTTGTCTTGTGATGAATGTCAAAGAATTGGTAATATTAGTAGACGTCAAGAAATGCCTATGAATTATTCGCTTGTTATTGAACCATTTGATGTTTGGGGCTTTGATTATATGGGACCTTTTCCTGCCTCTAATGCTTATACACATATTTTAGTTGTTGTTGATTACGTTACTAAGTGGGTAGAAGCTATTCCAACTAGTAGTGCTGACCATAACACTTCTATTAAGATGCTTAAAGAAGTTATTTTCCCGAGGTTTGGAGTCCCTAGATATTTAATGACTGATGGCGGTTCACATTTTATTCATGGTGCTTTCCGTGAAATGCTTGCTAAGTATGACGTTAATCATAGAATTGCATCTCCTTATCACCCATAGTCTAGTGGTCAAGTAGAATTGAGTAATAGAGAGCTCAAATTAATTTTGCAAAAGACTGTCAATAGGTCTAGAAAGAATTGGTCCAAGAAACTTGATGATGCATTATGGGCCTATAGAACTGCATATAAAAATCATATGAGTATGTCTCTGTATAAAATGGTTTATGGAAAAGCATGTCACTTACCTCTTGAACAAGAACATAAGGCATATTGGGCTATTAAAGAGCTCAACTATGATTTCAAACTTGCCGGTGAGAAGAGGTTATTTTATATTAGCTCACTTGATGAATGGAGAACCCAAGCTTATGAAAATGCCAAGTTGTTTAAAGAGAAAGTCAAAAGATGGCATGACAAAAGGATACAAAAGCGTGAGTTTAATGTAGGTGATTATGTATTGCTATAAAACTCTCGTTTAAGATTTTTTGCAGGAAAACTTCTCTCTAAATGGGAAGGCCCCTACGTCATCGAGGAGGTCTATCGTTTCGGTGCCATAAAAATCAACAATTTCGAAGGCACAAATCTGAAGGTGGTAAACGTTCAAATAATCAAACATTATATCTCAGGTAATCCTATAAATGTTGAAACCAATGTTATTGAAACCGTAACCCCGGAGGAATACATAAGGACACTTTCGGAATGTTTGGACTCAAAAGGAATAGGTATGTGGTACGGTAAGTAAACCGACTCCAAAACAATTTTTAAGGCAATATTTCTCCGTTTTGGAATATTTAGAAAAATAGAAAAATAAGTAGCAGTCCGGGAAGGACACGAGGGCCCCACGAGGGTGGAGGCGCGCCTACCCCAGTATGCCCCCCTACCTCGTGGGCACCTCGTGTGCCTTCCGGACTCCATTTTCTTGCACAATACGTATTTTTGTCGGTAAAAATTCGTTATATATTCTCCCGAAGGTTTTGACTCCCGTATCACGCAAATATCCTTTGTTCTTGTTTCGAGCTGTTCTCTGTCAGGGTTGTCAAGGCCAGGCATCATGTCGTCCCCCTCCTCCAACAATGGTGACAAAGATGCTTGGCCAATGAAGATAGAGCTGAAGAGGGAAGAGCCCATGGAGATCAACAAGGATGAAGGGATCAAGAAGGGCACGGAGAACCAAGCTCCGGCAGGAGAAGACAACCTTCAACTTGATCACAATCTTCTTACCCCAACTGAGATGATTGAGTTAGCTTGTATTCAAAACAAGTATCTTACAAGTGAAAATATTTTGTTGAAGGAGCATATCGTTGCACTCAAGGGCATTATTCGCAAGTTGGAGGACCTCTTACGCTCGATGTGCGACTATCCATCACCTCCACCTTCTTCACCAGCAAAGGAGACATAATCACATGGGTATGGGCACTCCCCTTGGCAACTGCCAAGCTTGGGGGAGGTGCCCCGGTATCGTATCACAATCACACTCCTATCTTTACTGTTTTTATTAGTTCGATCCTATTAGTAGTATCTTGATCTAGTAGAATAAAGTTTATGGCATGATCTAGTTTTGAGTTTTGCTTTGTGATCTCTCTATGTAATCGAGTCTGTCAGCTATATAATAAAGATTAGTGTTGAGTCAAGGGCTTGATTATTTTGCCATGATCTTGAGTGAATAAAAGAAAAGAGAAAGAGAATAAAAAGAAATAAAGAGTTCATATTGATCTTATTGAGAGTAATGACTTCACATAGAAAGAGTATGATGATTAAAAGTTGTTGGGAGTTGCCAGACATAGCTTTGGTCATCGTCGCAATTAATAGGAAGTAATAAGGAAAGAGAGGTTTCACATATAAATATATTATCATTGACATCTTTTATGATTGGGAGCACTCATTAAAATATGACATGCTAAATGTAGCGACCCGACCCGAATGGATCAAGTCTCTGTGCTTAAGTGTCATCCATGCATCGGTATGCTGACACACACAGTTGTAACATCCCAATTTTTCCTAAATTAGGATGTTAATAGATCATTCATATGCATATCATATTTTTATTGCATTATTTGCTTGTTCAGAATATTCAAATCATTATGCAACAAAGGCAATTTATTGGAGCGGAGATAACATGACTTCTCCCCTATTTTTAAAAATGTTCATAATGTGCAGAATATTATTTCCAGTTCATCTGATATGTTTTGGTATTTTTGGTGATCTTCAAAATATTTTATTTGATTGTTTTATTGTTGTTTGAGTGGCCTATTGCATCAAAATTATTTTACAAAATTGCATTAGTGTTGGAACTAGTGTTCCTGTAGTTTATAGCTGTAGAGCTATTTTTTTACTGTGTGTCTAGGTATTTCTATTTAGAGTTTATACTGCGTATTTTATTTTATTTATTTTGTTCTGCTGCTGTAGTTTTTTTAAAAAAACAAACAGCGCAGACAACAGTAGCGCCAGTCAAAGCATGATGATCGCGGTCCAGCTCAGCTGCAGCCCAGTCCGTCACCCAGCCCAGCTATCTCGCTGGCGGTACGCGGCGCCACTTGCGCGTGTCCGACCCGCGCCCGATCCACCCCGCGCCACTGTTCGTCGTCCCCGAGCCGGAGACCGCTGTCCCAAGACTGCCTTGCGCAGCCACGGCCGAGCCCGAGTTGACCTCGCACTCCTGGTCCACCCCGTGCACGCACGACCTGCCGTGTGCGAGCCCAAGACCCCAGGAAACCCTACCCCACGCTCCTTCCCCTCTCACTGTGCCGCACGCACGCGCCCGCGCCGATTGGATCTCGCCAGGAGCTCCGCCGTCCGCCGGACGTTTTTCTCCGCCGTAAGAACTCATACAGCCGCGCCGCCTTCTCTCCTTGACCCTCCGTTCCACGCCGCACTCACCTGATACGTTTGTGTGGCTGAAACCGCAGCGGAGAGAGAGGAACGAGCCCACCCGCCGTCGCGGGAGCACGCCAGAGTTAACATCTTCGTTGTCGCCTACAGAGGACGCCTCGCCGCCGTCCGACATCACCTACGCCTCCGCCACTCACCGCCGCACCCATCCGTCGCTTCGCCTTAGCCGGAGACCCGCCGGAGACGCGCCGCCGCCGACGCCCGAGACCGCCTCCGTCTTCCTCTGTTCTTTGGTGAGCACGCACGCACAGGAGTTTTCTCGGCCATTCACGCCTTTGCCACGTGGCACGCCACTACAGGAGCTTCTCTGAGAGTTCGCCATAGCGCCAGGCGTTTTCTGTTGTTTTCTGTTTTCTTTTTCAGATTTCAGCTAAAACTTCAACTAGCTATATCTTTTATTCTATATATCCAAATTAGGTGATTCTATTTCCTATGCACTCACAAAAACCAGCACTTTATCAGAGTACCAAAATCTCACATGTTTGCACTTTTCAAATTTGAATTCGTTTGAATTTGAAATAAACCTTCCGGAGGCCGTAACTTTCAAACCGTTTATCGGAATCGAGTGATTATTTTTGCATTGTGACCGTAGTGCAATTTAGGTGATGTTAAGATTCTGTTGTTGAGTTTTTAAAATGGTTTTCTTGCTGTTGGTTTTATTTTGGTTCTATTTGTGTTCCGATGATTGATTTTTTGAATTGTGTGAAACGTGTAGATTGTACGGAGTGCGACGCGAGCTATTGTTAGGAGTGTGACTTTCTGAATCAGAACCAAGGCAAGTTACATGTTGATCATCCTTTACCTATTATTTTCTATGCATGTAGTTATATCACACTATGAATATATGCATGTATAGGAGTATTATATATGTTGGCTATGCTGTTGAGCTATCTTCCCGTCTTTTGCAAATCGTGGTAGTTGTAGTTTGCTATGCTTTGTAGACGGGGGTGGTTCATGTATTCATTGAGTTTATGTGAGGATTATATATATAACTAAAATGAGTAGTAATTAAGATTTAATTCACCTCTGGCGGAAGTGGTATTGCTTGGTGTTGAGGGAAGGCATCATGGGGTCTTGCACCTTTTCTAAGGCCATGCGCTCATGAGAGTGCACCCTAAGTGGAATGCCGCCTGAGTTCAAAAGATCGACAGACTTAGTGACTAGTAGCTTCCATGTGCGGCCACTTGGCTATATGGGCTCGCTTAGTTGATCGCTTGTTGGAACCTGGCCTGCATAAAGTGTCGACAGATGTAGCATATGTAGGTGGGATGTGGCCGTCAGGTGGTTAAGGGAACCTCTTCTGAAAGACTTTGTCTCAATCTTCGGATTGGGTCCAGTGGGTAAAGCGTACAAAACTCTGCAGAGTATTAAAACTAATCATGATTAGCCGTGCCCCCGGTTATGGGTAAATTTGAGACACTATGCCATTATAGTTGTTGGATGATCTTGACAGATGTGACACTTAATAATATTTGTGGGCAACTTAATAAAGGGTAGGTTGGAGTTGATTTTGCCAACTCAACCTTGTGTATTTAATTGTAGTAATAAAAGAACTAAATAATAAAATTGACTATTAGGTAGTTATTAGGATAAAATCAGCTTTCTGCAAAATAAACCCCCAAGCCTTCCTTTTCTTATACTATGCATATACATGTTGGTCTGCTATATTATTACTCCTGTGTAACTTGCCAATACATTCAAAGTATTGACCTATATGGCTGCAACGTCTCATGTTGCAGGATATTCAGACGAAGAGTAAGGTACCGTTAGGGTCGCGAGTCTGCACTCAGCATCCCCAGTGGTCTATGATGGGACTCATCGTTATTTTTCTGATACTTTCCGCTGTTTGATTGAATAAAGCTAGCCAAGTGCTATGCAGATTGTTTTATTTTATATATTCTTCATCAACGTTGTAATAAATGATGCACTTGCTATTCTGGTATTCATCTATACTGTGTGTGCTAGCGAGTTCGATCCAGGGACTAGCATGGTAAGCACAGAGACTCAAATCCTTCGAGGTTTGGTCGTTACAACAGTACTCGAGGATTTATAATAGAGGTAAATCACATGTATAAAGTAACGTAAATACTATTACCTCAACCAAAATAGTGGAAGTAACAAGGTTGTGGATTCCCATCAACACCAACGACAAAGTTGAGTGTAGAAATCGTAACCCTAACGTATCACTTACTCGTCGTAAGATCCTGCAACATGAGACGTTGCAGCCACATAAAGGGTCGATACATTGAATGTACCGCAAATTCACACCATAGAGCAATGATGAATAATGGCTATCTCTACATGCATATTTGGTTGGTGGAGGCTCTATGGTTACAATGTTTTTGCGAAAAGCCAATTTTTTTCCTACTGCAAAGGAATAAATTTATTTAACTATCATGGTGGTGGTTAAACATTGAGAATGGTTGACAGCATTCTCAATCCCAATTAATCATCATCATTAAAACCCAACAATATTAATTTAAAGTAACATGATGAGATTCACAGGATATCCAAGTACTAGATACTCAAAACGTCCATAACCGGGGACACGGCTAACCATGATTAGTTTATACACTCTGCAGAGGTTTGCGCACTTTTCCCCACAAGACTCGATCGCCTCCATTGGATTTCTCGCACTACTTGATGTTTGAGAAACGGATGACCGAGACATAGTCTTTCAGAAGCGCTAGCACCTTACGATGGATAGACCGGTACACCTACTTTCCCCTACATCTGCTAGTCTACCCTGTAAGAGTTCGCACGACTTAATCAACTATGCCAGAGCCCATAATGGCTTGTGGCTGCACATGGAAGTTTCTAGCATGAATAATCTCATGATCCCTTTGAGCCTGGGTAGCGGTCCAAAAGAAAAGCAGGCAATCTGGTCTACCCAGTGCCTAGACAGCAATCTGGAATAACCAGTACCTCAATCCACCCGATGTGTATTAATGTTGCCACCTTAAATAAACCATTAATTATCAATCTCACATCTGTCATGGATATTCACTCAAACCCAATCCACGTCTCTGAGCATAGCATGGCATTATAAGCATATCGTTGAAGTAACTCCCAAGGGTTTGGTAATAAACAGGGCAATAGGTTCCTACCTCATCAACTACTTCCCAATACCCACATGTTATCAATCCTACTCATGCAATGTTTGAGGGTTGAAACTAATGCATAAAAACTGGGTATGAAAAGGGATATGATCAAAGTGTGAACTTGCCTGCAATGTTGATGAAGATGATTCGCACTCAAAACTCTTGATAGGTCTACTCGTCACACTCTGGTCAATCTATCGTAAGCAAGCAATAGTAACCACACATAAGCAATCACTCAAAAGATCGGGAAGAACGAAGAAGACAGTTTGGAAAACATCAAAACCAAGCAAATAACTCATGCAACATAAAACAATTTCTAACATTACCAAAACTATATGAATTTGGCCTTATCAGAAAGTTTAGGTCAAGAGCTTCGATTTGCAAAAAGAATCAACTAAATCGGAGTTACGAAACTCAAGTTATGATCAAACAAAGTTCAAATTTAAATCTGATCTACTTCAAATTTTAATCTTTCAAAAACATGTTTGAGTTGGATTAATGGATAGAGGGGATCATAACAAAGAAGTGGGCGTTGGTTTCGTTGGATTTGGATAAACGGTGTAAAAGTTGTGACCGTTTGAAGAACAGGGACTAAACTGTAAAGTAAAACAACTACATCTAGGTCCCTGGCAGAAAAATAAAAATAAAAAGAAAAACTATACCGAACCAACGTTCGCTACCGAACGCTAACGAACGAAAACCGTTCACTCCATAGCCTAACTAGCGAACATCCACTAACTAACTTAACTAAATAATAAAACTGTTCTACTAATATAAAACCGATCAAATATAAGAAAACCGGGCGGTTTTATTGATTTTACCGGCTCGGGTGAATAAACCGACGACAGCGGCGGTTCCCGGCGAAATCTTGGCGGCGAGGGCGGCGGCGAGGCGGCTCGATGGGGAGGCGACTCGGTGGTTGTCGGCGGCGGAGTAGACGGGAGGGCGGCGCTTGAGGCGGGCGTCAACGATGGTGGAGGCGGCGGCCGAACGCGGCGGTGGCGCTGCTGGGCGAGGCGGCGGATCTTGCCGGCGGCGGGCGAGATCCGCGGCGGCGGGCGGCGCGGACGAAGAGGAGAGGGGGTCTCGGGCGGCCTTTTAAAGGGCAAAGGAGGGTGGCGATCGGCGTGGGCGAGGGGCAAGGAGGAGGCCGGGCGGACGGCGGCGGCGGCGGCGGCGTGTTTCAAGGGACTCCGCCTCGTGGTCGATGGCGATGACGCTACTGGCTGGGCCTTGGCTGGCAGAGCTGGACCGCCCAACAAGGGAAGGTTTTTTAACATATTCTGACAAACAAAATAATAAAACCAAATAAATAAATATATTATATAAGCATATAATATATCAAAATTTTCAGAAAAAGATTTTCTACAACATGGACATTTTTATAATGCCAAATAAAATCCACACAATTTCAGATAATTCAAAGAGTGCTACTGGTCTAATAAAATCTAATAAAAACCATTTTTAAAAATACCAAAATTAATTCAAATTTATTTTTCTCCAATTTTCTATTGTAGGAATCATGTTACCCTATTTTCCATATATTTTATTTTTGGAGAAAAATAATTTGAATAAAACTCAAATAACTCCAAATTAAAAATAATTTCCAAAAGGACTTTGAATTTGATCCTTTGAAACTCCCAACTCATATTTCATATGTTTTGAAGAAGTCATTTTATCTTCGCTTGTGAAAATCATTGAGTTGCATAAAGTTTCAGAATTGGAAAACTTTCAGATGAAATTCAAATATCTTCAACACCCCTTGTCATTTAAATAAATGGAAGAAGTCATGTCATCTTCTCTCCAGGGTTTTGTGGTGAAAAGAATTTGAATTCACGGAGATCACGAATGCAAAATGAAAGTTTGGGAAAGTCCTTTTATTCCCTCTCATTTAACTTTCAAAAAGTTTTGAATTCACTCATTTTCAGTCAATCAATCACACAACAATCAAACAAACAATCAAATCTATCTATTTAATATAACATTCCAAAATTTAGAATTTTGGGATGTTACAAACCTACCACCCTTAAAATGAATCTCGTCCTCGAGATTCGGAGAGGCTAGAAAGAAATGGGTTAGGTTTGGGGGTCTTGTCAAAATCCATAGATCGCCTCCGGGGTCTCGGGTGCTACCACCCTTAGAAGCATGGTTACGGTTCCATCAAAACTCATATACTCCATCCTTATTACTGACAGTGTCGGTCTTCTCAGATCGTAAGGATGATTCCTTCTCTGGGCTCTTCCGGTAGCGGCATAACCTTTCCTCAATTCTTTTGTCCTTTCCTCTTGGTAAGGTTATCCCGAAACTGGGTCCTCTTAGCTGACGGGTCTGGCGCCAATTCTAAACAACTATCGATATCTCATGGTGGTCATCAATTTATGGTTTGTCCTGCAGGAAATGGGTCTGGGTTGAACCTCACCGTATAACCTACGGTTGGCAACAACTGACGTGTACAAGGGAAAAATACCTATTCTAAGGTTTAAACAGGGTTTTGATCGTCGTCTCTCTACTATAGGTAAGTCACTCAGATTTACCATCCCATATAGCAAGGCGAATAATAAGAGTAAGTCGGTATGGTGATCAATCCATCCTGCACCCAAATCATTACCTTGTACATGGTTTAGCGAATCTCGCATTCTAACACTCGGTCATCCTCACAAGCATTGCAGAATTTCTCTTGTCGATGAACCAAGTTCGGATAAATCCATTGATTCTGCAAGCCAAACAAACATCTATCGTTCCTTAACAAATCTCAGGTTTTGCGTATACTCCTATAGAATCGTCGGTTGATAAAATCATAACTTCTTCCAGGGTTTTTTTTCCTTCAGCAAGAGTGTGCTTGCTTCTTGGCAGGTCCTGGGGCCTGTGGGTTATGGCCCATCTCATCACTTGTAAACCTTGAACTCATCCTCTGGACAACTGATCGTTATTCCAACATTCAACTTCCGTCTTCCTAGCATACTCAAAATCCATCCAATTGTATTGTCTTCCTTCCTTCTATTGGCACCAACTAGGACATGATTATTCAGACTCATCATGGAATTTCCATTGATCCATATTTCCAACATCATACCTCCTTGCGTTTTTGAGTCTGCATAACTCTTCTGCCTGGACTGAGCTACCTTCAGTCTATCTCGAATCAACTTAACATTCTCTTCTGACTCCTTGATCACATTAGGTCCAAACAACTGACGGTCTCCAACTTCATCCCACATCAATGTTGTCTGGCTCCTTCTCCCATACAAAGCTTCAAAAGGGGCCATCTTCAAACTGACTTGGTAGCTGTTGTTGAATGAGAACTCCGCGTAAGGTAGATTATCATCCCTATAGATCCATAATCTAGCGCACACATTCTCAACATGTCCTCCGAATCTGATTGACTCTCTTGATTTATCCATCCGCTCATGATGAAAGGTCTGATCAACTCTAGCCTAGTACCCAAAGTGTGGTGCAGCTGATTCCAAAACTTTGAAGTAAACTGGGTTCCTCTATCTGATACGATGGTCCTTGGAACTCCATGCAGAGATACGATCCTGGTCAAATATATCTTGTCCAACTTCTCACTTGTATAGGTGGTTTTCATTGGGATAAAGTGAGCCACTTTGGTCAAGCGAATCAACTACTACCCAGATAGAACCATATCCCGATCAGGTTCTGGGAAATCCGGTAATGAAATCCATGCCAAGCTTATCCTGCTTCCATTCGGGTATCGGCATGGGCTGTAGTAATCCGACTGGCTTCTGATGCTTTGCCTTTACTCTCTGGCATACATCACCTACGACTACATACTCCGCAATATCCTTCTTCATACCAGTCCACCAAAAACGCTCCTTCAAATCCAAACACATCTTGGTGTTTCCAGCGCGAATCGAGTATGGTGAGTCATGAGCTTCCTGAAGTATTAACTTCCTGATCTTTGCATTATTAGGCACATGTACACTATCCTCAAACCATAAGGTGTCATGCTCATCCTTATGAAAACCTTTGGCCTTTCCTTTGCTCATCCTCTCTTTTATCTCAGCAATCTCTTTGTCATACTTCTGAGCTTCACGGATCTTTCCCAACAATGTAGACTGAACTTCCATTGCTGCAACAAAACCTTTGGGAACAATCTCCAACCAAACTTCCCTGAGATCCTCGGCTAACTCCTTTGGTAATCCTCCGCTTATGAGGGTATTCGTCCTTGTTTTCTTTATGGTTGTGTCCTATTTCTCCACAAAGGTTGTATGCACAAGATTTCTTCATATCCTTTCCATAAGGCCTCAATTTCTGGGATACAAGCCAAGACTTTAACAAAGTCCACTTAAATTCTTCTCAAGTGGTTACTCTTTTCCATCCATTGATGGTTTGGTACATCCTCCACCAAGTAGCAGCAACTCTTACAAAGCACTGAAGAGCATGCTAGGTCATATCCTTTCTGGGTATAGTGTCATTCTCCATATGATCCTCCATGTTCTGAATCCTTTGGTCCATCTCCAATTGACTCATCGATCCAGAAAATATAAGCTCATCTCCATTCATCCTCTATTGGGTCCATGGGTTTGGGGTGGGATAAGAGAGATCGAGAGGGATCCACACAGTACAAACAATAGTTTTGAAAAGACAAATTTTATTGAGGCTGTAGGAAAAACATCAAACAAATGACAGCTCACAATCGTCGCATCTAACGTAAGTATATACAGGGATTTGGTCTTCTAAAGGTCAATAAATATTCAAAGTCATCAAACTCTTCCAGTCTTGATCATGTCTCCGATGGCTTCTTCCAATCGTGTTTGTCCTTTTGCCAGATCATCTCTGTTGACGTGAAATTTCTCGTGACATCCTTTAATATTCCGGAGTTGCATTCCAAACTTCTAGATTTCAACATCCTTGGCATGAACCATGGTCTAGTTCCTGACGGATCTCCGATTTCTCGAGGTTCTGCTCCTCCAGTTTGGCTACTTTCAACTTCTGGGTCCTAAGTTCTTCACGAAATACTTCCTTGTCAAATACGGCTTCCTGCAGATCCACCCTAAACTTCTTGATGTAATACTCCAGATCCTGGTGATGCACTAGCTATGTTAAAACTGCATCCTTCGCTGACAGATGCTCCTTCAGCCTTCTACCATGCCATCCTTCCATGCATATGCATGCTTAACTCAGCACGGTGACAATAGCATAAACGGGCGATAACATCATGGATAGCCGTGTTTCTGCTCTTGTCATTTCCATGAGCTATCTCTCCATAGTTGATATCTCCTGCCTTTAGGGTTTTCCTTGACAGAACTTTGAGTTTTTAAACCTCCATGCTCCGGTCTTTCTCCGATACACCTTGATCTCGGGTATTGACAACTTCCATAGTCTGCCAAGTTCCATAAGGGTAGCCTCCCTAGGTCACACAAATCTGGAAATTCTTCGGAGCCTCCAATTCTCCTAGTCTTTGGAGTCTTCAACCGTTGTAGTTTCCATTATTCAGATGCATTGTACAATCTCCTTCATTCCGTAGTGGTCGTGGTTGTCCTGATATCTTGTACTCCTTGGAGTGGTCTCATTAGTCGAATCTTCGAGGGGTCAAAAGGGGAAAGGGGTATTGTTGAGGATATAGCTACTAAGTATAAACCGGCCAGGAGGGCCCGGTTCACCTTAGACTGTGTTGAAGCCCATGAAGGTCTTGAAGATGGCGTTCAACTAGTAAAGCTTGGAAGCCCACGGCCCAAAGGCGGATTAGGGCCCGTAGTGGTAAACCGCCATGATTATGTAAACTTGTAATATAAGTTAGAAAGGAGAGAGACCGAGCCGGGCACTTTGTATAGGTCGGCTCGGGACTCTGTAGACTGGCCGGGCGTCAACCTGTGTATATAAAGGGACGACCCGGCGGGGTTCAAGATAGACAACAACAACTCGAGGCCTAGGCGAAGCTTATTTGCTCCCTAGTCATCGAAACCACATCAATCCCATCACAACTAGACGTAGGCTTTTACCTTCCTCGAAGGGGCCGAACTAGTATAACTCTCGTGCCTTTGCGTCCGCTTTAACCCCTTCAAGTTAACCCGTAGCGATGGCTCCCCGACTAAGTCCTTTCACGAGGACATCTGTCGTGACAAAACCACGACAGTTGGCGCCCACCGTGGGGCTATCGCACGATGGTTTGATGATCTTGGAGGCAAGTTCGAAGGACTCGAAGGCTATCTTGTGGGCGGATGACCAAGAGTCGTCATGCGCAAGCTCTACATCAAGACGCAGGATGGGGCCCCGAGGCCGGCTCAATCGAGTACGGATACCGGGTCCCCTTTGGTGGCATACACGTTTTCATCGGCAAGATTGGTGAGCCAGGGCCTGAGCTGGACATCTGCACCGACCTCGTGCACCCGCCGGCTCAAGTTTTATCTGACATGTTCGACGCACTAGCTGTGCTTATGGCAGAGGCCAATCCGGCGGATCAAGATGCCCACAACGCAGAAGTTGCAAAGGTAAGAGAGCAGATCGCGCAGGCCAAAGCAGACCTGACAGCTGAGAACGACAGGATGGTCGCAGAGCGGGCAGCTTTGGATGCCTAGGCCTATAAGCTTATGTTGGACCAGAACGCATCGCATGAGGTCTTAAAGCGGAAACACAGGTCCCATTTGCCTTCAGTTTTCGATGCTAGAAACCTCTTTCACACCCTGTGGGCGGAACCAAGAATCCGCCAGAGGTAAACCGGCCGAGGCGCCAGGGCCAGCGCGCCGATCCAACCCGCCTCATGGAACCCCTCGGCGAGAACAATATGATGCCTCCGCCGTCCGACACCTCCGGGTCATTATTCTAATCCTATGGACAATCTTGTCGCTGCCGCTTCACGATTGGAGGCTATCCCGATCGAAGGAGATTCTCCGCAGCGGTAGAGACACGCCGGGTTAAGGAGCTTCTTGAACCGCTTTGATCCAACAGAAGCATACTCAGACAGCCGTGGACGGATTCATTCCACCCCACGTCCGGCAGGAGCTACAGCAGCGATGGATGAATCGGTGTGTCGAGCAACGCACGACACCGTGAAGCAGCCCATGGCCATAACCCGGCAGCGATATTCGCGATGCTCGTGAAGTGGTGGGCGGGGCCCGCGAAGGGAGGCCGAGTTAGCAGCATGTAGAATGAGGCGCTCGACCACGCCGGTTCGCCCCACCACCTCGGTCCGAGCCGGGGTCGCTTCTAGCTTGGGGTGCCTGTTTGATCCCGCGCCACGCAACGCGTCGCTTTCCCAAAGACTTCAAGGGTCCGCGAAGGTGCCAAATTACACTGCTGATTTATCTCCAGAAGCATGGATAGAGAGCTATGAGATGGCCATGGAGATGCTAGATGTGGATGAGGCCGCATGTGCAAAGTATTTTACCATGATGCTTGAAGGGACGGCCCGTACTTGGTTAAAGAGCTTGCCGCCCAATTCTATCAGCCATGGGCCCGATTCGAACCCGGTTTATCCAGAATTTCAAAGATACCAGAAGCAGCCCATGTCCATAGTGGACTTGGCGGCTTGTGTCGAGGGGAAGGGAGTCAACAACCCATTGGGTACGCCTGTTTGGAAATCTTGCACTCGTCGGACGGATCAACGCCGACTCTGCGATCTTAACCACCGAGGGCAACTGCGGTTTCACCTCTGAAGTTAAAGTTAGCGCATGAAGCGATTTTGTAATGACATGGGAACTCTCATGGGCGCTTTAGTGAAGTATGCTGATTCGATAGTACCAAGGATCCCGAGTCCGAGGATGACAAGGCGGGAAGGGAAAGAAGAACAAGAACTCCAAGGGGCATCGACAATCTGGCGAGCCACGGAACGGAGGCAAACGTAAGCGGATGGCGGCATGGACTTTGTGGCTAGTACTAATGCGCAGGACAAGGGTCAGCGACGCAGAGGTAAAGCGGCGAATCGTGGTGGGGCTTCGAATCCTAACCCGGATCGCTTAAACTATTTATTAAATCAGCCCTGTCCAAAACACGGGATGAAGGAGATGCCAGCCAACCACCTTTGGAAGGACTGTTACATTATGCAGGAGTTCAAACACTCTAATGCTTTCCGTTATGATGATGGGTCCGGTGGTGGCTCAGGATCCGGTTTTCATGGATCGGGTCACGATGGAGGAGCTTCCGGTTCAGGCTTCAATGGCAATCAGGGCGGACAGAACAATCAGAATAGTCAGAATAACCAAGGAGGTTACAACCAGCAGCAGCAGGAGCAGTCGGGTTATCAGAGCCATCTGAAACAGTTGAACAGTGGCCAATATCACGTTTTCACAACTAGCTTGGATAAGCGAGACCGGAAACTTCACAAGCGAGCAGTGAATTCTGTTGAACCGGCCGTACCACGTTATTTACGCTGGTCGGAACAGCCAATCGTGTGGAGCAGGGAGGATCACCCTCTTCCGGTTGACAATCCGGGCCAGCTGGCATTGGTGGTAGCCCCTCAGGTGGGAGGTTATAAGTTTACCAAAGTGCTCATGGATGGAGGGAGCAGTATTAATATCCTGTACTATGAGACATTTCGCCGTATGGGGCTAACAGAAAAATTTAAAACCGTCTAATACGGTGTTCCATGGTGTGGTACCGTAAGTCTCGCATACCACTGGCAAGATAGCTCGAAGTGGCTTTTGGGGATGATCATGATTCCCGATCGTAGACAACGACCTTTGAGGTGGTGAAAATCCGGAGCCCATATCACGCCCTGTTTGGGCGGCCGGCTTATGCCAAGTTCATGGCACGGCCTTGTTATATCTATTTACAGCTCAAGATGCCGGGTCACAAGGGGACAATAACGGTTCATGGAAGCCACAAGATTGCTTTGGAATGTGAGGAAGGTGATGCGGCCTATGCAGAGTCGGTTTGTGCTACAGATGAGTTGAAATATTATAAGGACAATGTTGATCCGGCGAACATGACCCCTTTGAAGAAGCCGACTACAGAGCATGATCCAGATTTAAAGTTCAAATCGGCGGCTGAGATTAAGCTTGTTGACTTCGTGCCTGGCGATTCGTCCAAGCAGTTCACTATCAGCGCCAACTTGGACCCGAAATAGGAAAGCGTGCTCATCGAGTTCATCCTTGAGAATCGGGACATTTTTGCGTGGAAGCCTTCTGACATGCCAGGTGTACCGAGGGAACTCGCTGAGCACACTCTTAATGTTGATCCCAAGTACAAACCGGTGAAGCGGTTTCTCGGGTTTAACGAAGAAAGGCGCAAGGCTATTGGAGAAGAGGTGGCTGTGCTCTTAGCGGCTGGTTTTATCGTTGAAGTCTTCCATCCGAGTGGCTTGCTAATCCGGTGCTGGTCCTTAAGAAGAACGACACTTGGCGCGTAAGCGTGGATTACAGATCTTAACAAAGCTTGTCCAGCAGATCCTTTTTCCCTCCCCGCATTGACCAGATTATTGATGCCACTGCGGGTTGTGAACGGTTGAGTTTTTGGATGCATATTCGGGTATCATCGATCAAAATGGCGGTTAAGGACCAGGAGAAAACGTCGTTTATCACCCCTTTGGAGCCTTCGCTATGTATCCATGCCCTTTGGGCTCAAAAGCGCCGAGCAACTTATCAACGATGTGTATGCAATTGCTCGCACAAGCAGATCGGCCGTAATGTGCACGCCTATGTAGATGACATTGTGGTCAAGTCAAGGAGAAAGAGACACCGATTGATGATTTGAAGGAAACCTTTGACAACCTACGGGTTTACAAGATGATGCTCAACCCGCCAAATGTGTTTTGGTGTTCCGGCAGTGTTATTGGGTTTTCGTGTCCAACAGGGAATTGAAGCTAATCCGGAAAAGATTACGGCTATTACCTCCTGGCTAAACCGGCGTATTAACGATGTCCAGCGCTTGGCAGGCCGGATTGCCGCATTGAGCCGGTTTATCGGCCGCCTCGGAGAAAGGCCATCCTTTGTACCAGATCTTTGAAAAAGATAGATCGGTTTATGCGAGTCCAGCCGCCGATGAAGCGTTGGAGGACTTAAAGCGGCAGTTAGCCAATCCGCCCGTTCTTGCAGCTCCAATCGACAAAGAACCGTTATTACTATACGTAGCGGCTAATGCTCGTGCAGTTAGCATGGCTATTGTGGTAGAGCGCAAAGAAGAAGGCAAGGAATATCCAGTTCAGCGGCCGGTTTACTATATTAGCGAAGTGCTTATTGAATCCAAGCAACAGTACCCGCATTGGCAAAAGCTAGTATACGGAGTTTTTATGGCGAGCCGGAAGCTTAAGCAATACTTCCAGGCCATCCGATCACAAAGTCGTCACCGCTCCTTTGGGCGATATAATTGAATGTGGAAGCGATCGTCAATTGCTAAGTGGGCTATAGAGCTTGGGCGCACGGATTGAAGTATGTGCCTCGAATGGCGATCAAATCTCAAGCACTTGTGGATTTCATCAATGATTGGACGGAGTTCTGAGCGCAAGAGAAGCCGGATCACACTTATTGGACGATTCATTTTGATGGATCCAGCAATTGAGGGCTCGGGGTTTGAGTCGATTAACTTCCCCACGAGGTGACAAGTTCATTACGTTCTCTCGCTTAATGTTCCTTGTACTAACAATGCAGCTGAGTATGAAGCTTTGCTCCATGGTCTTCGGATGGCGAAGGAGATGAATCTTAGCCGGGTTAAGTGCTTCCGTGACTCGGACCTGGTGGCTCAACAGGTGTCTGGCACTTGGGATTACAAGGATCCACTCATGGCAGCCTATCGTCGTGAGGTGGACATTGTTGCAGGTCACTTTAAGGGTTATCAGGTGGATCACGTGGATAGACGGAAGAACGAAGCGGCGGACGCTTTAAGCGGCTGGGCTCTCGGCGTAAACCGTCCCGCCTTAACGCCTTTTGGATGTTCTGATAACCCGTCGGTCAAGCTCCCCGGTGAAGCGGATTTGGCTATTCCCGATCCGGAGGCGCAGATTGGTGGCAGCCCCGCATGTCATACCGGATTGGACAGTTCCTTATCTTGCGTACATGAACGGGCGAAGTTGCGAGGATGAGACTCGCCAGCAGATAGTCCGCGATCCAAGTCCATGACCATTATCAATGGCGAGTTGCATCATTGCAGTGTATCAGGCGTGTTTCAACGTTGTGTGTCCCCTGAGGAAGGCTGTGAAATTTTACGCGAAATCCATGGAGGGGATTGTGGTCACCACGCCGGTTCAAAGTCTCTGGTAGCTAAGGCGTTTCGTCACGGTTTCTACTGGTTGACGGCTCATGCTGATGCGGAGGATCTAGTTAGACGATGTGATGGCTATCAGAAATTTTCAAGGCGTGCTCATGTGCCGGCTCAAGAATTGAGGATGATTCCAATTACTTGGCCGTTTGCGACTTGGGGGCTGGATATGGTCGGACCTTTCAAAAGGTCCAAGGACAAGAAGACCCACCTCTTGGTGGCGGTTGACAAATTTACCAAGTGGGTTGAAGCGGAGCCCGTTAGCAAGTGTGATGCAGCCACGGCGGTTCAGTTCATTAAAAAGGTGATTTTCCGGTTTGGCTTTCCACACAGTATCATTACTGATAATGGTACCAACTTGTCCAAAGGCGCTATGAAGGAATTTTGTGAGCGTGAGCACATCCGGCTTGATGTATCGTCAGTAGCTCACCCACAGTCCAATGGACAAACAGAACGGGCCAATCAAGAGATCCTGCGGGGTATCAAGCCCCGGCTCATGGTTCCTTTGCAACGAACGCCGGGATGTTGGGTGGAGGAGTTACCATCTGTGTTATGGAGTATCAATACTACACCCAACAGGTCGACAGGATACACACCGTTCTTTATGGTCTATGGCGCAGAGGCGGTCCTCCCCAGTGATATCCGTCACGATTCACCTCGTGTAGCGGCATATGTTGAAATGGACAACGAGGAGGCACGGCAAGACGCTTTGGATCTGTTGGACGAAGAACGTGACATCGCAGCTACCCGTTCGGCGATCTACCAACAGGATCTTCGTCGATATCATAGTCGCCGAGTTAAGACCAGAACTTTTCAAGAAGGAGATCTGGTTCTTCGACTGATCCAAGACCAGATTGATATGCACAAGTTATCCCCACCTTGGGAGGGACCTTTCGTGGTCAGCAAGAATCTGACAACGGGTCATACTATCTGATCGATGTTCGAGAGCATAAAGACTCACGCACGTCAGAGGAGGAGACCAAACGGCCCTGGAACATAGCTCATCTTCGGCCTTATTATACTTAAGCCATAGACTTTTACTCATGTACATATTATGACAATGTATATATTATGATCAATACAATAAACCGGAGCCTTAGCTAAGGTGGGGTCTCTGTTCTTTTCATATCATGTGTGGTTACACGGAGTTTTTATCTTAAAGCGACCTCCGGTTTACCCCTTGAGTTAGCTTTTTCAAAAAAGCTTTGTATCATGTCACTAGGGGGCTTGGTCGCATCCGAACCAATGCAACACCTTTTCGACCGGCGAAAGCCACAAAGATCACTTGGGAACTTGGTCATGTCTGAACCAGTTACACCTCTTGATCGGCCTAAGGCCACAGAATCACTTGGGGGCTTTGGTCGAACGCAAACCATCGCTACACCTCTTGATCGGTGTAATGCCACTGCATCATTTGGGGACCTTGGCTGACTGGAACCATAGCTACGCCTCCGGGGGCTTGGTCGTGTCCGACCATGGTAATACCACTTGATCGGCTCAGATAGCCTCTTTTTTGGAAACGATTTTATTTGTCTTTCCTCCGATTTGCATATTTTTTGTTGTGTTTTTTCACCAACGACTGTTGCGCCGGTTTGACTGACAATTGACGGAACACGGACTATTCTTTATCCGGAGACGTTTTGCTCGGTTTAATTTTTTAACTAAAACATCGTATCTTGGTGACCTGACCTTGCATTCACAGGAGTTGTTTCTCCTATGACAGTGCTTTTCACAAAGCGCTCCGGTTTACGATTGGCACAGCCAACTCCATGCCTTATGACGGCAGGTATTATTTAATGATATGTTTAAATTAAGTTATTCTTGATTTCATCGATATTATGACCCGCCTGGTGGTACAACCACAACGGTGCTTTAAGATTTTCGCTGCAGGTAATAGTTTATCATTGACAAATCAAACGGAGGCATAAGTTGCAAAACGTATGCACATAAATGCCAAGGGTGGCAGCTAGTTTTATTACAAGGCATTCAGAGGCCCAGAATTTGGAATTGCTTCATAACGGGCAGTTTCTGACGTATCAACCGACTTGACGGATTAAGCTTCATTGCCGGGTTGACGTGAAGTAGATGGGTCGTCTGGCGACGGTTCAACTTCTTCCTCCTCACCATCCAATGGTTGGAAGTCATTGGTGGTCCAGTCAATCCGGATTAAAGCCTGAAAGACAGCCTCTTCACTTATAAGCTCAGCCGGATCAACGTCAGGGGCGTAAGTGTGCTTACGGGTTGGTGGAACAAGGTTCTGCACTTCCGGAATAACAGTTTCAACCCGTCTGTTGTTCGCGTCGTAGAAGGAGCGGTGAACCGTCAGTTGGCCTCTTCGCCATTGACTCGCCAGAGGACGATCTCCTTGTTACCCGCTTGAGAGCATCATTATCAAATACTTTTCCGTTTTCTTGAGCATCGGGAAGCCCTTGGCTATGTCAGCCGGATCAAGGTCAGCTATCCATGCTTTGGTGCGAGTTAGTGCCAATAAGGTGCCAGCCCGGGCAGCGGATCGTTTCAATTCTTCTATCTGTGCTGGTATCATAGATAGCCGGTCCAGTGTGTCCTTGATTAGTGTTGGAGCCGCATTATCATAAGAAGTGGCACAAATAACCCGTTGGGCGCTGGTATACAGCTGCTCACTCAATGTATATACGGCCTTGAGTTTTTTCCGCATGTCAGAGCCCAGATGAGCAATGCGCCTACCTATAGCGGTTTAAGAAGTTTACATTAAACCGCATGCAATTTCAAAATGGAATATTTATAAAGCTTCGGTAAACATTGCTTACCAAATGTTGCAGAAGTCATGGCATTGATTTGGCGCTTTAATCCAGTGAGCTCTTCCGTCACGGTTTAAGAGCTGCTTCAAAGATCTTCCGCCTGCTTTAGCAAGCCCGCTTTTCAAGATCCCACCTGGCCCGCTCAGACTTGAACCACTCCTTGAGCTGCTCCATGGTAGTCAAGGCGGTTTTCAGCTCATCCTTGGCCTTGGAGGTTTCTGCTTGTTGAGATTTCAGATTTTCTTGAAGATCATTGATTTGGCAGACTTGTTGGCGTATCTCACTCTGCAACAAAAAGAGAGCATGTTAATATCTTCATTAGAAGTCCCGAGCGCATAACCAGTCATACAATTGGCACTTGGGGGCTAATGCGGATCATTTTTTATACTTATTATTGAAGTCCCATGGATTAATACAAGTGTTAATCATGGCACTTGGGGGCTAATGTGTGTTTGATCAGAAATATATAAGACAAAGTACTATGAACTATGCAAAGTCCCGGTTTAACTTTCTAGGGACAAACCGGCCCTTGGGGGCTACTATGCAATGAAGGTACAAGAGAAGGGCACAACTATTTACCTCATAGCGCTCCTTCATAAGATTTACTAAACCGGCTTCATAATCACGGCTTGTGTAGAGCCGGTTCAGAAGCCGAGTGAAGGTCTTGGGCAGAGATTGTTATAAGGCGACAGATCCGTTTTTCCTTCCCTTTGCTCATGGCAGCAAATTCTTCCTTGGCAAGGTGCTTTGATAGAGCAACCGGATTGCGGTAGTATATGCGGTGCCCGTAATCGCGACATCATCATCTTTGGTCGGACTGGCCGAATTAGCATTTTCAACAGGGTTTGGCGCTTTCATACTCGGGCTTGGCGGATCAGCAGTTGAGTCCCGTTGTTCTGCTGCAGGACTCGGAGGAGCAGGAGGATGTGAAGTCTCAACTTGGACATCCAGTTCAACCTCTGGCGGATTAGCATTGGCATCTTGATTTTTCCCCGCAGAGTTGTCTTTAGCAACTTCGGGATTTTCACCATGATGCTCTGGAGTCTTCTCCGGATCAACATCCACAGTAGGGTCGAGGGTCTTGTCCTTTTTACTAAGTCGAGCCTTGGTGCTACAACATCAAGGGTTAGAATATGATAAACGGACAAATACAAGGAACAAATTAAGGAGTAATATACTTACCCAATAGCAACTTTGAGAGGAGGCAGCTGAGTGGTTGATGAACCGCCAGACGAGTTGGAAGAAGCCTGGTAATTCAGGTCAGATGGATTGAGAGGGCATCGGAAGAAACCTTTCAAAGGATAACGCTTTTCAGGAGAATAAGTCACCTCTGGACGACGTTTCCGGGTTGGTGTGTCAGCTAAACCGGACGACGTAATTTGTTGACCGCTATGCCGGGTCGTACGGCGTTCTTTAGTTTGATGTGTCTTCAAAGAAAATTTTGGATCCAAATGAGCATAGGAGTGAGATTGTTTCACTTTCCGGACTGTGCGGCGAATTCTTTTAACCAGTACAAGATCAGAATCAGAAGAAAGAAGGATTACCTCAACAGTTCTCGCATGGCTGGCCTCGGCGTCATCCCAGGAATTGTAATCTGTCAATAAAATGAATGAAAAAGAACCAAGTGAGTCAAGCTCTACCTCAACATCTGATTCTTCATCTTCCGGCGGTTCAAGACTCGGCGTTTTCCTCTTGCCAGTTTTCTTGGTGGTCTTGGTCTTTGCACGAGGAACCCGGGCCGGTTTAGTTCGTTTCCAAAAGGAGCTGTTAGCCTGAAAATTAATACAAAGGGATTAATACAATCAATATGGAATCAAAGTCAGTAGAATAATGAGAGGAACCTTACCGCGGGCGGTTTGTTGGAGACGCAGAACGGAGCCAACCCGGTTTGGCTGCATGCGGAGATCGGTTCATCGAGCATTTTCTTCACTGTTTCGGTAACTTCAAGCTCGTTATTGATAGTTCATGATATCGTTGAGGATCTTTAGCGTCACCAAGATATTCGCAGCATCAATTGGGCGGCGGCTTAATGGCAAGATGCCCCAAGAAACCCAACAGCGCTAACAAGGTCAATACCGCTTAAACCGTTGGCCATCGTGAGCCGGAGCTTGGTAATTTGAGGTGCAAAATTCTTCCGTTCTGCGGCGGTCAAGCCCAAGGCAATGGGTGGCTGTTGCTAAGCGGTGAGGGCGATAACCCGGCAAGGGATTTTCTCCGTTAGGAGCAGTGTTCCGCAATAGAACCAGGTTTGATTCCAATCTTTAGGATGGCTATGATGTTTGGCGGAGGGAAGTCCACTTCCTTCCTTTTCTCGGATTGAAACGCCGCCAAGTTCTATGTTAGGACCGTCAAGAATTCTGACGGTGGTTCAAATGAAAGAAATCTCAAATAACTCCACAGTTGGTTCTTCTTGAAGATAGACTTCGAATACTTGAAAGTTGCATATATTGGACACAGAGTTCGGACCAATATCTTGGGGATGGAGTTGAAGCTTGCGAGGACATCCCGAATTTTTGATCCGGCGGGCTAAATCCCGGTCTAGGTGTTGCATAAAACAATCACCTCTCCTTCTTGAGGTTCGTGGACATTCGATTCGGAACTCGCCATGGAGAACATTTTTGAGGCTAAAACGCCAGGGGTACGTAGCCATTGAGTTGTGTTTCCGTGATCCGGACGGAACCCAATTGCAAGCAGCAAATTGTTTCGCCATTCCGGAAGGAGGAGCTGAAAGAAAATCAAACAGTGCCGCTTTTGTCGCTTCACGGTTTGTAAGTGAAAAATTCAGTGTTAAACCGTGAAAATACAATGCAAGGTCCAGTTGGCGGTTTAAGAGAGGGCTAATGACATATGGCGGATTGGCCATCAAGGATTAAACCGCCCATAGGCGTAAAGGCCAAGATTCAAAATTTCGCTAAGTGTTGATGAAACAGGTTTTACACAATGTTCAATCTATTTGGATCTACCGCACATCTATAAAGCAGTTTTACTGTGTTCTTTAAAAGGCGCTCAAGTAGAACAGAGAAGGATGCATACTTTACAAGAAGAAAAGGAAGGGTTGCTAGTATTAAAAACAGATCTTGGAATGACTACCGCAGGAGATCTATACCGCTTTTGGATCAAAACTACCATGGCGAAGGTAGGATGAAGAGGAAAATGGAGAAGTGTGCGGATGAGCTTGCAAAACCTAATGCAGATCTAAGGACGAAGAACAGAAGAAGTTTACCGCTGCAGATTACGGCGGAGGGGGGCGATGAGCCTCTGATCTAACTCAGGTTGATGCAGCAGCCTTGGTTGGTGCAGTTCTCGAAGGTCGCGGACGGCGGCGGAGCTTCAGAGCTGAGGGCGTCGCGAGGAAGAAGAAGATGGAGAAGAGGAAGAGAAAAAGGAGCCATCGGGCTTTATTTATAAGGGAAAGAGTAAATGGCAGGCGCTAGAATCAAGGCATCCGAACGGCCGAGTGGGCGTGCCTGTCGCCTCGATTTTCGAGATAATCATTAATGAGAAGGGAATCTTTTTAATCCTTTTATGCAGAGATGATGTCATGACGGAGCGTTGCGGTGCTCCGAAGATGACGTCACGGCGGTTTACAAAAATTTACAGGAGAAGTCAATATGGCGGTTTACGAAATACAAGAGGATGTTTACAAGATATTTTTAGTGTTGAAGATTAACATGAATAAATTCAAATCAATCTGGGGCCTAATATTGAGGATATAGCTACTAAGTATAAACCGGCCAGGAGGGCCCGGTTCACCTTAGACTGTCTTTGAAACCATGAAGGTCTTGAAGATGACGCTCAACTAGTAAAGCTTGAAGCCCACGCCCAAAGGCGGATTAGGGCCCGTAGTGGTAAACCGCCATGATTACGTAAACTTGTAATATAAGTTAGAAAGGAGAGAGACCGAGCCGGACACTTTGTATAGGTCGGCTCGGGACTCAGAGACCGCCAAGGCCAACTTTGTATATAAAGGGACGACCCGGCGGGGGTTCAAGACAGACAACAACAACTCGAGGCCTAGGCGAAGCTTATTTGCTCCCTAGTCATCGAAACCACATCAATCCCATCACAACTAGACGTAGGCTTTTACCTTCCTCGAAGGGGCCGAACTAGTATAACTCTCGTGCCTTTGCGTCCGCTTTAACCCCTTCAAGTTAACCCGTAGCAATGGCTCCCCGACTAAGTCCTTTCACGAGGACATCTGCCGTGACAAAACCATGACAGGTATGGTCTCACTAAAAAGGAATATTTGAATAAGCTCAGAAGAGAACAGAGGTAAAAGATTCTTTTGAAAAGAAAGTTGTAGAGAAAAATCTTTCCTATGGGCTTGCCACTTCTAGGGTCACGTCCCCATATCAACATGTGCTCGATACCATCTTGTAGCGACCGACCGAATGGATCAAGTCTCTGCGCTTAAGTGTCAT
The DNA here is from genome assembly GCA_021605205.1 of Aegilops longissima. Classification (NCBI taxonomy): domain Eukaryota; kingdom Viridiplantae; phylum Streptophyta; class Magnoliopsida; order Poales; family Poaceae; genus Aegilops; species Aegilops longissima. The sequence continues at coordinate 236,234,978 of CM038678.1, read as the reverse complement.
CCCCGGATCGGTATCTTGACACACACAAGATTACTCGAGGATTTATAACAGAGGTAAATCACATGTATAAAGTAACGTAAATACTATTACCTCAACCAAAATAGCGGAAGTAACAAGGTTGTGGATTCCCATCAACACCAACGGCAAAGTTGAGTGTAGAAATTGTAACCCTAACGTATCACTTACTCGTCAGAAGATCCTCGCAACATGAGACGCTAGAAATACAAAGGGTCAAGACATTGAATGTATTGGCAAATTCACACCATAGAGCAATGATGAATAATGGCTATCTCTACATGCATATTTGGCTGGTGGAGGCTCTATGGTTACAATGTTTTTGCGAAAAGCCAATTTTTTTCCTACTGCAAAGGAATAAATTTATTTAACTATCATGGTGGTGGTTAAACATTGAGAATGGTTGACAGCATTCTCAATCCCAATTAATCATCATCATTAAAACCCAACAATATTAATTTAAAGTAACATGATGAGATTCACAGGATATCCAAGTACTAGATACTCAAAACGTCCATAACCGGGGACACGGCTAACCATGATTAGTTTATACACTCTGCAGAGGTTTGCGCACTTTTCCCCACAAGACTCGATCGCCTCCGTTGGATTTCTCACACTACTTGATGTTTGAGAAATGGATGACCGAGACATAGTCTTTTAGAAGCGCTAGCACCTTACGATGGATAGACCGGTACACCTACTTTCCCCTACATCTGCTAGTCTACCCTGTAAGAGTTCGCACGACTTAATCAACTATGCCAGAGCCCATAATGGCTTGTGGCTGCACACGGATGTTTCTAGCATGAATAATCTCATGATCCCTTTGAGCCTGGGTGGCGGTCCAAAAAGAAAACAGGCAATCATGGTCTACCCAGGTGCCTAGACAGGCAATCCTGGAATAACCAGGTACCTCAATCCACCCAGATGTGTATTAATGTTGCCACCTTAAATAAACCATTAATTATCAATCTCACATCTGTCATGGATATTCACTCAAACCCAATCCACGTCTACGAGCATAGCATGGCATTATAAGCATATCGTTGAAGTAACTCCCAAGGGTTTGGTAATAAACAGGGCAATAGGTTCCTACCTCATCAACTACTTCCCAATACCCTCATGTTATCAATCCTACTCATGCAATGTTTGAGGGTTGAAACTAATGCATAAAAACTGGGTATGAAAAGGGATATGATCAAAGTGTGAACTTGCCTGCAATGTTGATGAAGATGATTCGCACTCAAAACTCTTGATAGGTCTACTCGTCACACTCCGGTCAATCTATCGTAAGCAAGCAATAGTGACCACACATAAGCAATCACTCAAAAGATCGGGAAGAACGAAGAAGACAGTTCGGAAAACATCAAAACCAAGCAAATAACTCTTGCAACATAAAACAATTTCTAACAGTACCAAAACTATATGAATTTGGCCTTATCAGAAAGTTTAGGTCAAGAGCTTCGATTTGCAAAAAGAATCAACTAAATCGGAGTTACGAAACTCAAGTTATAATCAAACGAAGTTCAAATTCAAATCTGATCTAATTCAAATTTTAATCTTTCAAAAACATGTTTGAGTTGGACTACTGGATAGAGGGGATCATAACGAAGAAGTGGGCGTTGGTTTCGTTGGATTTGGATAAACGGTGTAAAAGTTGTGACCGTTTAAAGAACAGGGACTAAACTGTAAAGTAAAACAACTACATCTAGGTCCCTGGCAGAAAAATAAAAATAAAAAGAAAAACTATACCGAACGAACGTTACGCTACATCAACGCTAACGATTTAAAACCGTTCGCTCGAGCCTAACTAGCTAACGTCCACTAACTAACTTAACTAAAAATAAAACCATTCTATTAATATAAAACCGATCAAATATAAGAAAACCGGCGGTTTTATTGATTTTACTGCTCGGTGAATAAACCGACGACGGCGGTGTTCCCTGGCGCGGTGGCGAGGGCGGCGGCGGCGGCTCTCGATGGGGAGGCGACTCCGGTGGTCGTCGGCGGCGGCGGAGTAGACGGGAAGGGGCGGCGCGGAGTGCGGCGTCCAACGGTGGTGGAGGCGGCGGCCGAACGCGGCGGTGGCGCTGGGGCGAGGCGGCGGATCTTGCCGGGCGGCGTAGGCGAGATCCGCGGCGGTGCGGGCGGCGGGCGAAGAGGAGTGGGGTCTCGGGCGGCCTTTTAAAGGGCGAGAGGGGTGGCGATCGGCGTGGGCGAGGGGCAAGGAGGAGGCCAGGCGGACACGGCGGCGGCATGCGTCGCGGTCTTTCAAGCGGACTCCGCCGGGTCGATGGCGATGACGCGCTGGGCTGGGCCTTGGCTTGGCAAGAGCTGGGCCGGCCCAGTCGGCGGGAAGGTTTTTTTTAACATATTCAGACAAACAAAAATAATAAAACCAAATAAATAAATATATTATATCAAAATTTTCAGAAAAAGATTTTCTACAACATGGACATTTTATAATGCCAAATAAAATCCACACAATTTCAGATAATTCAAAGAGTGCTACTTGGTCTAATAAAATCTAATAAAACCATTTTTAAAATACCAAAATTAATTCAAATTTATTTTTCTCCAATTTTCTATTGTAGTGAATCATGTTACCCTATTTTCCATATATTTTATTTTTGGAGAAAAATAATTTGAATAAAACTCAAATAACTCCAAATTAAAAATAATTTCCAAAAGGACTTTGAATTTGATCCTTTGAAACTCCCAACTCATATTTCATATGTTTTGAAGAAGTCATTTTATCTTCGCTCGTGAAAATCATTGAGTTGCATAAAGTTTCAGAATTGGAAATACTTTCAGATGAAATTCAAATATTTTCAACGCCCCTTGTCATTTAAATAAATGGAAGAAGTCATGTCATCTTCTCTCCAGGGTTTTGTGGTGAAATGAATTTGAATTCACGGAGATCACGAATGCAAAATGAAAGTTTGGGAAAGTCCTTTTATTCCCTCTCATTTAACTTTCAAAAAGTTTCGAATTCACTCACTTCCAGTCAATCAATCACACAACAATCAAACAAACAATCAAATCTATCTATTTAATATAACATTCCAAAATTTAGAATTTGGGGATGTTACACTAAAGAGTTGATGTTGGACAAGGAAGACAACGTAATGGGTTATGTTTTCTTATATCTGAGATAAAGTATGTTGTCATGGATCATCCAACATGTTGAGCCCCTCATGCTAGACAAATTATCAGCACCAAGTAGAGATACTACTTGTGCTTCCAAAAACCCTTAAACCAGTTTTTCCATGAGAGTCCACCATATCTACATATGGATTGAGTAAGATCCTTCAAGTAAGTTGTCATCGGTGCAAAGCAATAAAAAATTGCTCTCTAAATATGTATGATTGATTGGTGTGGAGGAAATAAGCTTTATACGATCTTGTGATGTGGAAGAAATAAAAGTGACGGACTGCATAACAAAGGTTCATATAACAAGGGGCAATATAAAGTGACGTTCTTTCGCATTAAGATTTTGTGCATCCAACCATAAAAGCGCATGGCAACCTCTGTGTCCCTCTAAGAAGGGCCTATCTTTTATTTATTATCTCCTACCTTATGCAAGAGTCCTGGTGATCTTCACCTTTCCTTTTTACACTTTATCCTTTGGCAAGCACAGTATGTTGGAAAGATCCTGATAGATATATCTAATTGTATATGGGGAACATGAGTTATTATTGTTGACATTACCCTTGAGGTAAAAGGTTGGGAGGCGAAACTATAAGCCCCTATATTTCTCTGTGTCCGACTAAAACTCCGTAATCACAAGTATTGCATGAGTGTTAGCAATTATGAAAGACTAAATGATAGTTGAGTATGTGGACTTGCTAGGAAGCTCTGACATAGACTCTTTCTGATGTTATGATAAATTGCAATTGCTTCAATGACTGAGATTATAGTTTGTTGGTTCTCAATAAAGTTTATGATTCGTACTTTTGCATTGTGAATAGATTATTACTTGAGCATAAGAAATCATATGACAATATCTATATATGTTGCTGTTATGAGAATAATCATGATGCCCTCATGTCCGTATTTTATTTTTTATCGACACCTCTACCTCTAAACATGGGGACATATTTATCGTTATCGGCTTTCGCTTGAGGACAAGCAAGGTCTAAGCTTGGGGGAGTTGATACGTCCATTTTGCATCATGCTTTTATATCGATATTTATTGCATTATGGGCTGTTATTTTACGTTATGTTACAATACTTATGCCTATTCTCTCTTATTTTATAAGGTTTACATAAGGAGGAGAATGCCAAATTTGGAATTCGGGTGGAAAAGGAGCAAATATTAGAGACCTATTCTGCACAACTCCAAAAGTCCTAAAACTCCACGAAAGTCATTTTGGAAATAATAAAAATATCCAGCGGAAGAAGTTCACCAGAGGGGACCCACACAGCCACGAGGGTGGGGCGCGCCTACTCCCTGTATGCGCCCCTACCTCGTGGGCCCCCATTGGCTCTCCGATGGCCATCTTCTTCTATATGACGTCTTTCGTCGAGGAAAAATCATAAGCAACCTTTCGGGACGAGACTCCGCCACGAGGCGGAACCTGGCGGAACCAATCTAGGGCTCCGGCAGAGGCTGCTCTGGGGACACTTCCCCGGAGGGAGGAAATCATTGCCATCGTCATCACCAACGCTCCTCTCGCCGGGAGAGGGCAATCTCCATCAACATCTTCACCGACACCATCTCCTCTCAAAACCCTAGTTCATCTCTTGTATCCAATTCTTGTCTCCAAGTCCGAGATTGGTACTAGTAGGTTGCTAGTAGTGTTGATTACTCCTTGTAGTTGATGCTAGTTGGTTTATTTGGTGGAAGATCATATGTTCAGATCCTTTATGCATATTATTACCCCTCTGATTAGGAACATGAATATGCTTTGTGAGTAGTTACGTTTGTTCCTGAGGACATGGGAGAAGTCTTGCTATTAGTAGTAATGTGAATTTGGTATTCGTTCGATATTTTGATGAGATGTATGTTGTCTAGCCTCTTGTGGTGTTATGTGAACGTCGACTACATAACACTTCACCATTATTTGGGCCTAGAGGAAGGCATTGGGAAGTAATAAGTAGATGATGGGTTTCTAGAGTGACGAAGCTTAAACCCTAGTTTATCGTTGCCGTAAGGGCTGATTTGGATCCATATGTTTCATGCTATGGTTAGGTTTACCTTAATACTTTTGTTGTAGTTGCAGATGCTTGCAATAGAGGTTAATCATAAGTGGGATGCTTGTTCAAGTAAGAACAGAACCCAAGCACCGGTCCACCCACATATCAAATTATCAAAGTACCGAACGCAAATCATATGAACGTGATGAAAACTAGCTTGACGATATTCCCATGTGTCCTCGGGAGCGCTTTTCTCTATATAAGAGTTTGTCCAGGCTTGTCCTTTGCTACAAAAAGGATCGGGCCACCTTGCTGCACTTTATTTACTTTTGTTACTTGTTGCTCGTTACAAATTATCTTATCACAAAACTATCTGTTACCACTTGTTTCAGTACTTGTAGAGAATACCTTGCTGAAAATCGCTTATCATTTCCTTCTGCTCCTCGTTGGGTTTGACACTCTTACTTATCGAAAGGACTACGATAGATTCCCTATACTTGTGGGTCATCAGTGGGTAGTTTATACTTATCCACAAATCCCCTTGATATATATGAATGCGATGCACCAATATCAAAAAGAATGACTGCAGTAAATGACTTAACCAAAAACTTACCTAATAATGCATCTAGCTGAACCTCCTCCACATTAACGTGGTTCATTTGTCCCCTGTTGAAAGGGTTGGGCTTCTTCCCAGAGCTTCCATTGTCGTTGCCATTCTTAGCCTCAGGACATTCATTGGCGTAATGTCCAGTCTTCTGGCACTTGTAGCAAGTAACGTGGCTTAGATCTTTCTTGGCAGGTGTTGCTGGTTTGGAACGGTTCTGTCTGTTGCTTCCTCCATTACCATTTCCGTTCTTGGAGCAACTATGGTTGTGTGAACTTCCTCCAGTGTGATTGTGACCTCCATGGTTATGCTGAAGGGGTCCTCCCGAGTTCGGGGTGAAACGGGGTCTCTGCTGAGCTCCAGAATTATACTTCCCTTGTCCATACTTCCTCTTGCGATTGTCAATCTGTTGTTGCTTCCCTTAATCATGAGAGCTCTATCTACCAACTCCTGGTAGTTATTGAAATTTGCCACCATCAACTGCATGCTCAGCTCATCATTCAGTCCTTCCAGAAACTTCTCCTGATTAGTTGCATCTGTAGCGACGTCATCTGGGGCATAACGTGCTAGTTTACTAAAATCATCCACATACTAGCCAACGGTGCGCCCTCCTTGGCGTAAGTTGCGGAACTCGCGCTTCTTCATGGCCATAGCTCCTGTTGACACATGGGCAGTGCGAAAAGCCTGCTGAAACTGGTCCCATGTAACAGTGTCGATGGGGTAAGTGGCTATGAAATTCTCCCACCATGATGTTGCGGGTCCATCAAGCTGATGTGCGGCAAAACGCACTCTCTCCGCATCCGTGCATCCTGTAGTGGTCAACTCCCTTTCAATCTTGCGGAGCCAATCATCTGCAACTATCGGCTCGGTGCTTCTGGAGAACACCGGTGGATTCAGCCTTAGAAAACGGGCTAAGTGATCAACAGGTGGTGGTGGTGGTGGGTTGTTGTTGTTGTTCCCCTAATTCTGATTTTGTACTAGTATCTGCATCAATGCATTCTGCTGCTGGATCAACTGAGTGAGCTCCGGTGGGAAAGCAAATCCATTGTCGCGTCTCGGAGGCATCTGCTGGGTTTAGAAAAGATGAGAAAACAGAGTAGAATGGGGTCTAGGGGAAAACACTACCCATATGCACATGAGACAAACACAATCATATCACTCAATCAAGCAAGGGCATACAATCGGTCTAGAACTATCGTTACAAAAGTGCTCGGACTATACTATATACATGGTGGAATACTACTATTGATATGGTGGTCGACTAGAAAAATTGATCGGTCGAAGACTCCATGATATCTGCTCCAGCTTCATCAACAAAGTCATCATCGCTAGCGTCGGGGTCCGAGCCGGTGTCGTCGATGATGATGTAGTTCTCCGGGCAAGTGGAATCGTCGTCTTCTCCTCCTGGCGCGGGATCTCCCATGAATACTCTGATCTTCTTTATCGGGTCGTCATTCTTCTCCAACAGTGTTGCGATTTCCTCCTCATATCCATCGCGTGTAGACTTGAGTTCTTCCTCCAGCTCCGTGATCCTTGTCATCGCTGCTACCTCTTGAGCATTGCGCTGGATTTCCCCGAAGAGGAGAGGATGATGCAGCAAAGTAGCGTAAGTATTTCCCTCAGTTTTTGAGAACCAAGGTATCAATCCAGTAGGAGGCCGCGCACAAGTCCCTCGTACCTACACAAAACGATAGCTCCTCGCAACCAACGCGATTAGGGTTGTCAATCCCTTCACGATCACTTACGAGAGTGAGATCTGATAGAGATGATAAATAATATTTTTGGTATTTTTGGTATATAGATGCAAAGTGAAAAGTAAAAGGCAAAGTAAAAACAAAACAAATATTAAAGTGATGGAGCTTGATATGATGAGAATAGACCCGGGGGCCATAGGTTTCACTAGTGGCTTCTCTCAAGAGCATAAGTATTCTACGGTGGGTAAACAAATTACTGTTGAGCAATTGACAGAATTGAGCATAGTTATGAGTATATCTAGGTATGATCATGTATATAGGCATCACGTCCGAGACAAGTAGACCGAAACGATTCTGCATCTACTACTATTGCTCCACTCATCGACCGCTATCCAGCATGCATCTAGAGTATTAAGTTAAAAACAGAGTAAAGCCTTAAGCAAGATGACATGATGTAGAGGAATAAATTCATGCAATATGATAAATACCCCATCTTGTTATCCTCGATGGAAACAATACAATACGTGCCTTGCAACCCTTTGTCACTGGGTAAGGACACCGCAAGATTGAACCAAAAGCTAAACACTTCTCCCATTGCAAGAACTACCAATCTAGTTGGCCAAACCAAACGGATAATTCGAAGAGACTTGCAAAGATAACTCAATCATACATAAAATAATTCAGAGAAGAATCAAATATAATTCATAGATAATCTGGATCATAAACCCACAATTCATCAATCTCAACAAACACACCGCAAAAACAAGATTACATCGAATAGATCTCCACGAGAGAGGGGGAGAACATTGTATTGAGATCCAAAAAGAGAGAAGAAGCCATCTAGCTACTAGCTATGGACCCGAAGGTCTGAAGTAAACTACTCACACTTTATCGGAGGGGCTATGGTGATGATGTAGAAGCCCTCCGTGGTGGATGCCCCCTCCGGCGGAGCTCCGGAACAGGCCCCAAGATGGGATCTCGTGGATACAGGAAGTTGCAGCGGTGGAATTAGGTTTTTGGCTCCTGCTCTGATCGTTTGGAGGTACGTAGGTATATATAGGAGGAAGGAGTACGTCGGTGGAGCAACAGGGGGCCCACGAGGCAGGGGACGCGCCCTAGGAGGGCGCCCCCCACCCTCGTGACCGCCTCTTTCGTTCCTTGGAGTAGGGTCCAAGTCCCCTGGATCACGTTCGGTGAGAAAATCACGTTCAAGGTTTCATTCCGTTTGGACTCCGTTTGATATTCTGTTTCTTGAAACACTTAAATAGGCAAAAACAGCAATTACGGGCTGGGCCTCCGGTTAATAGGTTAGTCCCAAAAATAATATAAAAGTGGAAAATAAAGCCCAATATAGTCCAAAACAGTAGATAAAGTAGCATGGAGCAATCAAAAATTATAGATACGTTGGAGACGTATCAGGCATCCCTAAGCTTAATTCCTGCTCGTCCTCGAGTAGGTAAATGATAAAAAAAGAATTTTTGATGCGGAGTGATACTTTGGCATAATTTCAATGTAAATCTTCTTAATTGTGGTATGAATATTCAGATCCGAAAGATTCAAGACAAAAGTTCATATTGACATAAAAATAATAATACTTCAAGCATACTAATCAAAGTAATCATGTCTTCTCAAAATAGCATGGCAAAAGAAAGTTCATCCCTACAAAATCATATAGTTAGGCTATGCTTCATTTTCGTCACACAAAGATGTTCCCAACTTCTATACCCACGATGACAAGCCAAGCAATTGTTTCATACTTAAATAATCTCAAACTTTTTCAACCTTCACGCAATACATGAGCGTGAGCCATGGATATAGCACTATGGGTGGAATAGAATATGATGATGGGGATTGTGTGGAGAAGACAAAAAAGGAGAAAGTCTCACATTGATGAGGATAATCAACGGGCTATGGAGATGCCCATCAATTGATGTCAACATGAGGAGTAGGGATTGCCATGCAACAGATGCACTAGAGCTATGAATGCTCAACAAAAGAAAAACTAGTGGGTGTGCATCCAACTCGCTTGCTCATGAAGACCTAGGGCATTTGAGGAAGCCCATCGTAGGAATATACAAGCCAAGTTCTATAATGAAAAATTCCCACTAGTATGAAAAAGACAACTTATGAGACTCACTATATGAAAACATGGTGCTACTTTGAAGCCAAAATATGAGACTCACTACATGAAGAACAAGGTGCTACTTTGAAGCACAAAATATGAGACTCACTACATGAAGAACAAGGTGCTACTTGGAAGCACAAGTGTGGAAAGAGGATAGTAACATTGCCCTTTTTATTTATTTTCTTTTTTTGGGCCTTTCTTTTTTTTTCTTTTTGGCCTTTCTCTTTTTTGGGGGGCAATGCTCTAATAATGATGATCATCACACTTCTATTGATTACAACATAAGGATTACAACTCGAAACTAGAACAAGATATGACTCTATATGAATGCCTCTGGCGGTGTACCGGGATGGTGCAATGAATCAAGAGTGACATGTATGAAAAATAATGCATGGTGGCTTTGCCACAAATACGATGTCAACTATATGATCATGCAATGGCAATATGACAAAAGTAAAGTATATCATGATGATGATGATGAACGGAACGGTGGAAAGTTGCATGGCAATATATCTCGGAATGGCTATGGAAATGCCATAATAGGTAGGTATGGTGGCTGTTTTGAGGAAGATATAAGGAGGTTTATGTGTGAAAGAGCGTATCATATCACGGGGTTTGGATGCACCGGCGAAGTTTGCACCAACTCTCAATGTGAGAAAGGGCAATGCACGGTACCAAAGAGGCTAGCAATGATGGAAATGTAAAAGTGCATATAATCCATGGACTCAACATTAGTCAAAAGAACTCATATACTTATTGCAAAAAAATTGAAGTCATCAAAAATCAAGTACTACGTGCATGCTCCTAGGGGGATAGATTGGTAGGAAAAGACCATCGCTCGTCCCCGACCGCCACTCATAAGGATGCACAAGCCAGGTACACTTCATGTTTCAAATTTGTTACACAACTTTAACCATACGTGCATGCTACGGGACTTGCAAACTTCAACACAAGCATTTCTCAAATTCACAACTACTCAACTAGCACGACTTTGATATTATCACCTCCATATCTCAAAACAATTATCAAGCATCAAACTTTTCTTAGTATTCAACGCACTCAAAAGAAAGTTTCACATATCTTGAATACCAAGTATATTAATATTAAGCAAATTACCATGCTATTAATGACTCTTAAAATAATCTAAGTGAAGCATGAGAGATCAATAGTTTCTTTAAAACAAATCCACCACCGTGCTCTAAAAGATCTAAGTGAAGCACTATGAGCAAAACTATCAAGCTCAAAAGATATAAGTGAAGCACATAAAGTATTCTAGCAAATTCCAATTTATGTATGGCTCTCTCAAAGGTGTGTACAGCAAGGATGATTGTGGTAAACTAACAAGCAAATACGCAAATAATACAAGACGCTCCAAGCAAAACACATATCATGTTGGTGAATAAAAATATAGCTCCAAGTAAATTACCGATGGAAGTAGACGAAAGAGGGGATGCCTTCTGGGGCATCCCCAAGCTTTGACTTTTTGGTGTCCTTGGATTATCTTGGGGGTGCCATGGGCATCCCCAAGCATAGGCTCTTGCCACTCCTTATTCCATAATCCATCAAAAGAATTTACCCAAAACTTGAAAACTTCACAACACAAAACTCAATAGAAATCTCGTGAGCTTCGTTAGAGAAAGAAAACAAAAGACTACTTTAAGGTACTGTGATGAACTCATTCTTTATTTATATTGGTGTTAAACCTACTGTACTCCAACTTCTTTATGGATTATAAACTATTTTACTAGCCATAGATTCATCAAAATAAGCAAACAACACACACAAAAAAGAATCTGTCAAAAACAGAACAGTCTGTAGTAATCTGTAACTAAAGCAAACTTCTGGAACTCCAAAAAATCTACCAAAATTAGAAGACCTAGACAATTTGTTTATTGATCATCAGCAATTGGAATCAGTATTTTATCACGTTCTGGTTATTTTTAATAATTCGGGCACTGAGCGCAAAGTTTCTGGAAATTACAGCAAGATCAAATAACTATCATCCAAGAAGATCCAATAGGTATAGCTTGGCACAAACACTAATTAAAACATAAAACCACATATAAACAGAGGCTAGATGGATTATTTATTCCTAAACAGAAACAAAAGCAAAAAACTAAAAATAAAATTGGGTTGCCTCCCAACAAGCGTTATCGTTTAACGCCCCTAGCTAGGCATAAAAGCAAGGATAGATCTAGGTATTGCCATCTTTGGTTTTCAGTTTTTTAGCGGAGTCATGCTCGAATCCGGGAGGTTCTTTCTGCTTCCCTTCATACTCAGAAATTTTTAAATCTAAAGAATCCAACCGCTTATTACAAAGAGTAATCAACATATTCATGCGGTGAAGATTTCCACTAACACTTTTAAGAGGCTCAATAGACCTTTGTAAATTTTTTGTTACTTCGCAAATCTTTCCAAACACTTGGGTTTCTTCTTGGGTAGGATGAGATCCTCCCTTTTGGGTGTCACATCCCTAATTCTGGTATGACCTAGACTAGATAGTCATGTGTGCATCATGTTTAAATTCCAATTAAATTTGAAATGGGGATTGATCCAAACCCTAGCACCAAATGAATTCAAATAGGATCAAGTAAAATCATTTTCAATGAATCCAAAATGTCCTTTGGAAAAGTTCATGATTTTTGATAAAGGTGAAAACCTCTGGCAAAAATGATGCACATATTTCTAGGCCATTTCTGGATTCTTGAATTAAATCGTTATGTATTTGAATTTGGGCATTTAATTGCTATAACAATTATAAATGCTCAAATAATTCTGAAACTAAATGTGGGTTGTTGGAAATAATTCAACAGGTCCTCACAAGTTATTTCAGGATTTTTAGATGTGTTTAGTATTTTTACTAAATCAAAGAAAACAAAGAGAAAATAGAAAACAGAAACTAAACTAGGAAAAACAGAGAGAGAGAGAAGAATTTTACTTGGCGCTTACCTGTCCAGCCTGGTGGCCTAGCAGAATCGGCCCAGCCCACAAGGGGCGCCTTGGTCTTCTTCCACCTCTGCCAGTAGGCAGAGGCATGTCGACACACGCGCGATCGCCGTGGCCTCCTCCCTGCCTGCCTCACGCCCTCGAGGCCCTTCCAGCGCCATGGAGACGGCCATGCACCCCACCAGGCCCTCTCACTCTCTCCCCGAGCTCCTCTCCTCCTCTCCGCTCCCTCTCCCGAACACGCCCGAGTGCCGCTGTCGCCGCCGCTCAGCGTTGCCATGCCCACCGCCTCCCCCTTGCTTCCCCGACCAGTCCAGGAGCTCCGCCGCGTCGTCCTCGACCTCCTCGCTGAGCTACGCAACACCGAACGCTCCGGAGCCTCGCCAACGCCGCCGTCTCCGTCCTCGGGTGCCGGAGCTCCCCGCCGACGTTTCGCCGGACCCCGTGTCTCCCTTGCCTCTCCAGCAGCACCAGAAGAACCGCGGTGAGCCTCTGCACCGTTTCTCCCATACCCCGTCGCCTAATTCACCCTCCAGCCGCCGTTCCACCGAAGCCGTGAGCTCCTCGCCGCCGGCGATGGTGCAGACGAGGCCATGTGCACTGCAGCCCGTATCCGAGCACACCAGCGTGCTCGACGCGCCTCCACGAACCTGCAACCACCAATAGCTTTCCCTCCCATGCCCTCTAGCACCGTACTCGACCGCTCCCGAACGCCGGCCGCCGCCACGAGCTCGACTCCGGCGAGCTCGTTCCACCCCAACCCTCCCACTTGGCTCTCTGGATGCGCAAGAGCGTGGGCTCCCTCCTGGTGCCCTTAGCGCGACCAGCCGCGGCTTGTAGCGTCACCCCGACAAGCTCCGACGAGCCACCGCCGTCCTTTAAGGTTGCCGGCAACTTGATCCGGCGACGCCGACGTGGCGTGATTTGATTAGGTCTAACCCACCCACTAATTACCACCGCAGCCACTGACACCTGGGCCCCGCTGACTAACTAACCCTGGATTAGCTCCTGTTTAGATTAAACTAACCCTACGGGCCCCACAAGTCAGTTTGACCTGGCCACGTCACCGTTGGTCGCCCCACGCGCCAATTGACCCACCGTGGCGTGGCGTTGATGGGCCCATATGTCAGCGACACTAATCAGCCCCAGTCACTGACCAGTGGACCCCACTGGTCAGGTTTGACCTGAACCCGCCCTGTTGACCTGCTGGCGTCAGGGTGATGTCATGCTGACGCAGTATTTGATTTCTGATTTTAAAATAAATCAGAAATTCTAGAAAATGTCCTAAACTTCTAAAAATCATATAAATTCAACCGTAACTCCAAATGAGATAAATTATATATGAAAAATGATCAAAAAAATCCAATCTATCCATTTATGCTATTTTCATGCATGTTAAACCAACTTATACCCACTGTATAAGTGAAAACATGATAATGGCATTTTAAATGCTAAATATGGAGTTAGCATATAAACCCTTGGTTCATATGGACTTCATCTAAATTGTTGGTAGATGCATTAGCACAAATCATAACATTATTGCCATGTCACATTCATGCATCATATTGTGCATTGCATTGATTGTGTTCTTCCTTGTTTGCCGGTAATTGTTCCCTCTCGATAGGCGTGTTCGTGATGAGTTTGATGACACCGATGAAGAGCTATACCATCTTCAGAAGTGCCAGGCAAGCAAAACCCCCTTGTTCATTCCGATACAATCCCACTCTCTCGCTCCTGCTCTCTTTTCTGCATTAGGACAACAACGATTCATCATTACTTGCTGCGGTAGTTGAACCCTTTATCCTCTGCATGACTGTCATTGCCACGATAAATAGATGAAACCCACTAGCATAAGTAGGAGTTGTTTGAGCCCTGATGTGCCTACACATTCATGCTTGTTTGTCATGCCTGCTACTGCTTAGAGTTGAGTCAGGTCTGATTCATCGGGGATGAATTGGAGGTGTGTGAACATGTCCTACTGTGTGAGAGATAAGTGTGTGAACACGATTTGGTAAAGGTAGTGGTGAGAGGCCATGTAGGAGTACATGGTGGGTTGTCTCACTGCAGCCGTCCTCAGGAACTGAGTTCTGTGTTTGTGATCCATGAACAGTTACTACCACACATTGGGTTCCGGTAACTCGACCCCTCTCGACTTATTAATCAACTCGATCTCTGTCCAGGAGTTGCAACTAGTTTCTAGTGTTTGTAGGTTGTGTTAGTAGTCTACCAAGTGGCACCCGGTACAGGTGGGCTTGGGACAGACTAGGCACCATGGCACGGTGTACCAAGCATAGAACCACCCGTCGAGGTGGGCTTGGGAACCCTGCTCACATCGTTTGGGGCCGTGAGCGACACCCCGGCCGGATCTCCTTGCGGATGGAACCCGAATAGGCAATAAACCTAGACGAGAGACTTGTGTGGTTAGTCAGGTCATGGCCGACTCCCTTGCCAGGCTTCCGCTTGAAGGTTGCCGAGATACACGACGTGTACATGGTGGTAAGTGGCGAGAGCGTGTGTGAAGAAGTACACCCCTGCAGGGTTATAAATGATCTATTCGAATAGCCGTGTCCGCGGTAAAGGACTTCTGGGTTGCCTGTATAGTTCATAGACAAGTGAAAGTGGATACTTTAAAATGCGCAAGATAATCGTGAGTGCTATGGATGGCGTTATTGTAGGGAGACGGAAGCGGATCCATAGTGGTGTATTGATATGGTGAATATGTGGACTCGTGTATGCCACCTCAAAAGAGTTACTTGCGAATGTAGTTCAGGATAGCCACCGAGTCAAAGCTGGCTTGCTGCAGTTAAACCCCACCACCCCTTTGTTGATAATGATGCATATGTAGTTAGTTATGATGTAAGTCTTGCTGAGTACATTCGTACTCACGTTTGCCTATTTTATGTTTTTGCAGAGACTTGGTCTCGCTAGTAGTTCAGCGTGGACTTGACGTTTAGCTTGTTACCTCAGCTACGATCTTGTGCCCTCGGCGAGATCTGGTAGATAGTCGGGCTTCTCGCCTTTTTCATTTGTAGATGTCTCACTCGGACATGTTAAGCTTCGCTTGTGCTTTGACTTGTATGCTCTCAATGTTGGGTCATGAGACCCATGTTTGTAATATCTCGCTCCTCGGGCCTAATGAATAAATACTTGAGTCGTAGAGTTATGTTGTGATGCCATGTTGTATTTACACATATCGGCATATTGTGTGTATGTTTGAAATGCTTGGCATGTGTGGGATCCGACAATCTAGTTGTTTATCTTTGGCAGCCTCTCTAATGGGGAAATGTAGTCTAGAGCTTCCTTGAACCATAGTAGTCCGCTTCAGCCCAGTTCACGGAGTCACGCTAGCCCAAAGACTACTGCTCGGGGCGCTTGATTGGCGGCATGTGTTTCACTTCGTTCTGTATACATCCCTTGGGAAATGTCACGCGGTGACATCCGGAGTCCTGCCTAGCTCAGCTACAGCCGGGTTCCCAGTCTGTTAGCCTATTGCTACAGCCCGATTCATCGCTGCTGACCGACATGCTCGAAGTTGATTCATGTATGCCTGTCCCCATGGGTTAGTGCCGCTTTGGGTTCACGACTAGCCATGTCGGCCCGGTTCTCTCATCATATGGATGCTAGCGACACTATCATATCGTGAGCCAAAAGACGCAAACGGTCCCGGCCATGGTAAGGCGACACCGTGGGAATACCGTGCGTGAGGCATAAAAGTGATATGAGGTGTTACTGAGCTAGATCGGTGTGACTTAGAATCGGGGTCTGACAGCTTTGGTATCGAGCTTTGTTGCTGTGGATTACCAAGCCAAACTGGTCGAAGTTGTGTCTACAAATGTTTAGTTATGTAAGGGAATTGATTGTGGAAGGGAACGTAAGGCTCTTTTTACTCCTTATACCTCATGGCCTTCTGAGCTGAGTCATCCTCTTCCCTTCTACGGGGATTAAGAACTAGGCCTTCTCATCTATCTATCAGGATGACGTGTTACTAATCCATAGACTTTTAAGATTGTTGGTTTTAAGCCCCAGTTCAATTTCTACTACTTCCATGTGTTCATAGTTGGTCTCAGAACCTTGATATTGTGATGTTGAGTGGTCATGCCACCATTTTTGCAGGATGTCTCAAATCTTTTTGAGCATTTACAGCCGTTATGTTGTCCGAGTCATCCCATGTTTCTAAACAGGCTGATGCATTTGCAAATCCCTTCCTCCTGTTCCTGATGTCCTTTTGGGCCAGATTAAGCACACTAATCGGTGAGTTGAGGTACTCTATTGCCTCGACATATAT
This sequence comes from Aegilops longissima, assembly GCA_021605205.1. Lineage (NCBI taxonomy): Eukaryota > Viridiplantae > Streptophyta > Magnoliopsida > Poales > Poaceae > Aegilops > Aegilops longissima. The sequence goes on along the minus strand of CM038678.1, from coordinate 236,218,173 downwards.
GTTGGAGTTAGTATTATGACCCTAGGTGTTTTAGGGAGTCACCTAGTAATCTAGCCATGTTTTGTGTTCCCAGTGTGATGATTCTGGCCACCAAACTCGAAAGCATCCCGTGATGCCATTTAGTAGTAGGTATTCTACTCCTGGGTTCTTGACCCAAGATTCACTCTACTTACCTCGTGTTGATAGTGTTGCTCATACCTTTAGGATATTACTAACCTTTGCGATAGTCCTCGAGGTCCGTGGTATATCCTTCTTCCAAATACCATGAACCACTTATGGCAGAAGTTTGTTGGATCAAAAGATCACAACAGGAGTGGCCTCGATGAGTTCTCCATTCTATATTGTGACTCTGCCAGTTCAACCTTTCTGCATGGGTTATCCAGAAGAAATATGTTGAACTAGTTCGACATGCTAGTCCATGCATCCACAACTCAGAAAGATATATGTCCCCTTGAGTTGTCCCTCTTCATTTGTATTCCGACCATCATCTATCAATTGATAGTCAGGAGTAATTGTGCATCCGTGTTATCGATGCTTATTATTCTTGTGGTCCGTCAAGCCATTCTAGTTCAGAATGAGTAGGAGAAACAAACTCCAGTACCTCATCCATTTCTAGGATTTGGTCAAAGCAGTTGTATTCCGCAGATCAAAATGCCAATCTAGCTTTTGCTCTGTTCTACCTTGGAGTATTACTATTTTTATATCAAGAATATCATGGAATTGCACACCACCCTATGAATTCTTGATACAGTGATACTTCTCGCCCTCATTATTCATTCCTCGGTTCCGTGTTGTCGCAACCGGAATGCCGACAAGTGAATCGTGATGTGTGAAATCAATACTGCTAGCAACTCCGTTGCTTGGTAGTTAATGGACAATATTCTCATTCTTAGCGTGTTGGTTATTAAATCATCATCCTAAGATTGATCGTGCTACCTAGTCCTTATTTCCGGTGCACTCTTCGATCAATGAGTTAGGATTGTGCCAATCCCTCGCTCTTTTGATCATATCGTCTTGCCCTGAAAAGCAAGATTATTCTCGAGCTTAGTAGCATATTGGTGGTTCGTGATTTTCCAAATATCTTCTGGAAGTATTACCAGTTGTCACCGACCGCTATGTTGAGTTCGTGATCAAGTTGGTTTTCTTGTAACCACCCTTTCTCCAAGAATCTATGCTGGATACCCCTGAGCTAGTTGGCTAAGTTGGACGACAACTTGGAGAGCTGGAAGATAAAAGCTTACCTAACTTAGTTCGTTTCGAAGGGATATCCTGGTGTTGGTGTGTGTTGAAGAAAGATGATATGTTCATCGATTGGTTCCCGTGATCAGTTGTTGAACCTATTGTTTTATCAAAACTTTGATTTGAGTGTGGGCTATCGTCAAATCAAATCAGAACCAACGATATTCGTAATGTTGTCTTACTCGTGGTTGATTCCTTGAGCATACATAATTATATTCTTTGGGTCTGACCAATGCTATCACCGTGTTCACTTAATTATGGAATTCCATGTATACGGAAATCTAGATGAATTGATGTTGAGCCCATCGACAACATCTATGTCCTCCCCATGATTTTGCTGAACATTAAGCGAGTGTTGGAAACTTTTGTAAGCATTATCTTTATGTCCCGCTCATGAAATATATGTTTGGTGTACGTAGTGACTTTCTCCAAGTTCATGTGGAGCAGATGCAAGTTGCAACCATGAATTTGAGAAAGGTTTGTTTTGTTTCCTCTGGAATCATCCCAAATCAGTCATGCATACGTGCAAAGTATTCTGTGGATTGAAGACTTGCAACCTTCATTCTATATGTATCCCTAGCACACCAAGCCACTGATTGATTTGTTCAAGTAGAAGAAGTTCCTTCTTAAGAGCAAGACTTATCCAAGGATTTCGATACCCTTGTTGATGGTTCCCCACCTGAACTCGGTAGTGTTTTACTATAAGACTACTACGTGGTCATGCTTGTCTTGGATAGCGTGTTCACAGGTTTGTAGCAGAACCAACTCATGTTTTGGAGCTTGCTATCGTTGTTCATTTTCCGAGAATCTCGCAACGTCATCTCGTCGGTTTGCGTTGCAAACTTTCTTTTCTAGACATGTTTTCGAAATATCCTGTTACCAACCAGATCTGAATCTCGAGCGGATGTGATGGTTGGAACTTCTTCAAGAGCTATGATATGGGTTCCAGTGAGGTGGGCGCACCTAGCTGGAAGCACTTTATTGTAGTATCTGATTAAGCCATTTGGTCACCTCCATGAGGATTTCGCATGACTTATTCTAGAAGTTGTTCCTTATGGATTTTGTGTTCCCGAAGTCCGACCTTTACTTGATGACCATGTTGATGCCACTTTGAATCATGATAGTGGTATCTTAAACATCAAGGAGAACATTGGAAGCAGAGTGCTAAATGTCTCTCGGTCGATCATCCATATTTCGTTCTCTTGGCCTCGCTAAGGGGAAGTCTGAGAAGGTGTTATCTTCCTTTGTATCCGCATCATCCATCACTATTCATCGTGGTAGTAAGATGTGTTGCCAGGATCCTCGGCACGGATGTTGGTAAAACCTTGATGACTATGGAAATGCTCAAGTTTTTGAGAGCACACTCAGTCACTAGGTTATATCCTCGGTATCAATTGGAATGTGCCTTTCGTTTGCCGAGTTGTTCTATAACCATAGTTTCCTTTCCGAACTGAGTATGCCATTTCCCCGAACCCCTTTCAAACGATCATTGTGAATTGCCTTAGCCTGGTATGGAGAGTTTCAATGATCCTTTCCGATAGAGTTTCTTTCTAACGTCATCGAGTTGGATGAAGATCTGGAAAGCAAAGACGTCAAGATCAATATGAAGCAATGAATCAACATCTTGAGAAGGAAAGTTGGATCGTGAAGATCGTGTTAGCTTGTGACCCCTCTGACTTCTTACCTCACGACTTGAATCTCGGGACGAGATCCTTGTTTAGTAGGGGTGAGCTGTCACATCCCTAATTCTGGTATGACCTAGACTAGATAGTCATGTGTGCATCATGTTTAAATTCCAATTAAATTTGAAATGGGGATTGATCCAAACCCTAGCACCAAATGAATTCAAATAGGATCAAGTAAAATCATTTTCAATGAATCCAAAATGTCCTTTGGAAAAGTTCATGATTTTTGATAAAGGTGAAAACCTCTGGCAAAAATGATGCACATATTTCTAGGCCATTTCTGGACTCTTGAATTAAATCGTTATGTATTTGAATTTGGGCATTTAATTGCTATAACAATTATAAATGCTCAAATAATTCTGAAACTAAATGTGGGTTGTTGGAAATAATTCAACAGGTCCTCACAAGTTATTTCAGGATTTTTAGATGTGGTTTAGTATTTTACTAAATCAAAGAAAACAAAGAGAAAATAGAAAATGCAGAAACTAAACTAGGAAAAAGCAGAGAGAAGAATTTTACTTGGCGCTTACATGTCCACTGGTGGCCTAGTGTAGCGACCGGACCGAATGGATCTAGCGCTCGTGCTCGGTGTCATCCTGGATCGATGTCTTGACACCACACAAGACTTGAAGGATTTATAACGAGTAGCAATCACACACTTATTACGATGTTGTCCACAAGGGAACTGAATACAATAATATGGCTTAAGGCCACCTAATAATAACAGCGAAAGCTTGGAAGATAAGCGAGTCCATCAACTCCAACGGCATCATGAGTATAGAACCACGACCTAACACCTTACTAAATAAATGCGAAAAGTCTCTAGCGTGAAAAGTTGCAGCCAAAACGGGTCAACACATGGAATATCTTGGCAATGTAACACATAAGAGCAATGAATGAATAAGCCTATACTACATGCATATATGGCTGGTGGTAAGGCTCTCTGATTACATTTGCATAAAGCTGATTTTTCCTACATCAAAGGAATAATTTTATTTAACTATCATGGTGGTTGTTAAACATTGAGAATGTTTGACACATCCTCAATCCCAATTAAAAGAAGTACTCATCAAAACCCAATAACTTTTATTTAGAGGTAACATGTTGAGATTCACATGATAATCAAGTACCGGATACTCAAATTGTCCTTAACCGGGGACACGGCTAATCATGATTAGTTTATTACACTCTGCAGAGGTTTGCGCACTTTTCCCCACAAGACTCGATCGCCTCCGCTTGGTTCTCGCACTACATGGTGTTTGAGAAGCGGATGGCCGAGACATAGTCTTTCGAGCGCTAGCACCTTACATGTGGGTAGACCGTACCAACCTACATCCCCTACATCAGCTAGCCTACCCGTAAGAGTTCGCACAACTTAGTCAACTCATGAGCCCATAATTGGCTTGTGGCTGCACGGAAGTTTCAGGTTTGACAAATCTTATGATCCCTTAGAGCACAGGTGGCGGTCCAGAAGAAATCAGGCAAGTCTGATAGAAACCAGTGCCTCAATCCACCCGGATGTGTGTTAGGTTGCCACCTTAGATAAACCATTAATTAACAATCTCACATCTGTCATGGATATTCACTCACCCAATCCACGTCTACTAGCATAGCATGGCATGAACAAGCAAGCGTAGAAGTAACTCCTGGGTTTCATAAGTAAAACAGGTAATAGGTACTACCTCAATCTACTTCCCAATTCCCACAATTTAATTAGATCCTAATCATGCAAGTGTTTGAGGAATAGATCTAATGCATAAAAACTGGGTAGTAGAAAAGATATGATCAAGTGTTACTTGCCTTGCTGATGATCCGCGAGTCCTAGAGATTCGAAATAACAAGCGGCACACTCCGAGTGATCTATCGCGAGACAAACAACAAGCATACAATAAGTACTCATCTAATGCGGAAATCTCGAATAAAATATCTAACCGAAAGTTCAACTTAAGAACCACAGTTGCAAAAGAATCAAATCAAAACAACTCGAAAGTCGAAACTCGAGGGAGAACGTCTCGGTTTAGCAATCTGAAATTAGGTCAAAATCTCACAGTGGCAAAACTCTGTGAAAGTAGGATAATCATAGCGGCGGTTTCGATCTGAAACTCGAGCGCTTGAATCACGATTCCGATAAGCGAGCGAGAAATAAAACAGTTTTGAAAATCAGATCTGAAATCAAATCGAAAAATAATGGATTAATTCCGATTAAAAAGAAAAACGACGAGCGAGCTAAAAAGCGAGCGTTAGTTAACAAACGAATCTAACGAGCGCGTTCATTGAAGCGAGCGGTTGGTGAGCGTCCGTTAAATAAGAAAACCGAAAAAATAAAACCAATCTAGGTTTTCAAAAAAACCAAACATATATTTTTTAAAAAAAACCGGACGGATTATTAGGGAAAACTGAATCGATCGAGCGCTGGGCGGGCGGCTACCTCCGCGATCGCCAGTGGGGTCAGCCGGGCTCGGGGCGAAGGTGGCGGGGTTCCCAAGCGTCGGCCGAGACGGCGGCGTTCCGGCGGCGTGGCGTCCTTGGCGTCGGGGTCGGGAGGAGGGGTGAGGCGGCTCGTGGGGAGAGAGAGAGGGGGCAGTATTTATGGGAGGGGGCGCCTTGGTGGAGGGCAAGGCGGGGCAAGGGTGGGGGGTGGGACTCGGGCGGCGGCGTCTTGTGTGGGAGAGCACAATGTGGTGTGTGAGGAGAGGCGAGGAGATGGTAGGCGGCCTGGGCTGGCTGGCCCTGGGCAGGCTGGGCGGCTGCTCGATCCAGTAGCGTTTTTTAAATAAAACTTTAAACCAAATGAAATAAAAAAACCAAATGAACTCCAAATTAAATAAAACAAATTTTCCCGACTCCTAAAATGAGTCGAACAAAATGAACTTTAAAAACAAAATACATGCATAAAATTTTAAAATGCTCATTTTGCCTAAGCAAAATAAATCTTCCAAAACCAATTTTTGTTTTATTTATAATATCTTCATTTTTCCTAATTGTTTGGGAAAGTCATATTATTCCCTCTCAAGATTTTTTATAGGAAAAACTTTATGAAGATAATTTAAATAATCCAATGATCCTATTTTCAAAATTTGAGAGATCCAAATATGAAAATTATGAAACTTCCAACTCTATCCGAGGGTCCTTGAGTTGCGTGAAATTTCTAGGATCGGAAAATGCGAGAAAATATGATATGCATGATGACCTAATGTATAACATTCCAAATTGAAAATTTGGGATGTTACACCTAGCAGAATCGGCCCAGCCCACAAGGGGCGCCTTGGTCTTCTTCCACCTCTGCCAGTAGGCAGAGGCATGTCGACACACACGCGATCGCCGTGGCCTCCTCCCTGCCTGCCTCACGCCCTCGACGCCCTTCCAGCGCCACGGAGACGGCCACGCACCCCCCCCCCCAGGCCCTCTCACTCTCTCCCCGAGCTCCTCTCCTCCTCTCCGCTCCCTCTCCCGAACACGCCCGAGCGCCGCTGTCGCCGCCGCTCGGTGTTGCCATGCCCACCGCGTCCCCTTCGCTTCCCAAACCAGTCCAGGAGCTCCGCCGCGTCGTCCTCGAGATCCTCGCTGAGCTACGCAACACCGAACACTCCGGAGCCTCGCCAACGCCGCCGTCTCCGTCCTCGGGTGCCGGAGATCCCCGCCGATGTTTCGCCGGACCCCGTGTCTCCCTTGCCTCTCCAGCAGCACCAGAAGAACCGCGGTGAGCCTCTGCACCGTTTCCCCATACCCCGTCGCCTAATTCACCCTCCAGCCGCCGTTCCACCGAAGCCGTGAGCTCCTCGCCGCCGGCGATGGTGCAGACGAGGCCATGTGCACTTCAGCCCGTATCCGAGCACACCAGCGTGCTCGACGCGCCTCCACGAACCTGCAGCCACCAATAGCTTTCCCTCCCATGCCCTCTAGCACCATACTCGACTGCTCCCGAACGCCGGCCGCCACCACGAGCTCGACTCCGGCGAGCTCGTTCCACCCCAACCCCTCCCACTTGGCTCTCTGGATGCGCAAGAGCGCGGGCTCCCTCCTGGTGCCCTTAGCGCGACGAGACGCGGCTTGTAGCGTCGCCCCGACAAACTCCGACGAGCCACCGCCGTCCTTTAAGGTCGCCGGCAACTTGATCCGGCGACGCCGGCGTGGCGTGATTAGATTAGGTCTAACCCACCCACTAATTACCACCGCAGCCACCGACACAGGCCCGACTAACTAACCTGGATTAGCTCTGTTTAGATTAAACTAACCCTCACGGGCCCCACAGTCGGTTTGACCGCCACGTCACCGTTGACTAGCCCCACGCGCGAAATTGACCCGGTGGCGTGGCGTTGGTGGCCCATATGTCGTGACACTAATCAGCCCGATCAGCGACGGTGGACCCCAGGTCAGGTTTGACTGAACCATACTGTTGACCTCTTTGGCGTCGGGTGATGTCATCTTGTGCGATGTTTGATTTCTGATTTTAAAATAAATCAGAAATTCTAGAAAATATCCTAAACTTCTAAAAATCATATAAATTCAACCATAACTCCAAATGAGATAAATTATATATGAAAAATGATCATAAAATCCAATCTATCCATTTATGCTATTTTCAGGCATGTTAAACCAACTTATACCCACTGTATAAGTGAAAACATGATAATGGCATTTTAAATGCTAAATATGGAGTTAGCATATGAACCCTTGGTTCATATGGACTTCATCTAAATTGTTGCTAGATGCATTAGCACAAATCATAACATTATTGCCATGTCACATTCATGCATCATATTGTGCATTGCATTGATTGTGTTCTTCCTTGTTTGCCGGTAATTGTTCCCTCTCGATAGACGTGTTCCGGCGATGAGTTTGATGACACCGATGAAGAGCTATACCATCTTCAGAAGTGCCAGGCAAGCAAAACCCCCTTGTTCACGCTGATACAATCCCACTCTCTCGCTCCTGCTCTCTTTTACTGCATTAGGACAACAACGATTCATCTGTTACTTGCTGTGGTAGTTGAACCCCTTTATCCTCTGCATGACTGTCATTGCCACGATAAATAGATGAAACCCACTAGCATGAGTAGGAGTTGTTTGAGCCTGATGTGCCTACACATTCATGCTTGTTTGTCATGCACTCTCTGCTTAGAGTTGAGTCGGTCCGATTCATCGGGGATGAATTGGAGGTGTGTGAACATGTCCTCTTGTGTGAGAGCTAAGTGTGTGAACACGATTTGGTAAAGGTAGTGGTGAGAGGCCATGTAGGAGTACATGGTGGGTTGTCTCATTGCAGCCGTCCTCGGGACTGAGTTACGTGTTTGTGATCCATGAGCAGTTACTACCACACATTGGGTTACGGTAACTCAACCCCTCTCGACTTAATAATCAACTCGATCTCTGTCCGGGAGTTGCAACTAGTTTCTGGTGTTTGTAGGTTGTGTTAGTAGTCTACCAAGTGGCACCCGGTACAGGTGGGCTTGGGACAGACTAGGCACCGTGGCATGGTGTACCAAGCGTAGAACCACCCGTCAAGGTGGCTTGGGAACCCTGCTCACATCGTTTGGGGCCGTGGCGACACCCGACCGGATCTCCTTGCGGATGGAACCCGAATAGGCGATAAACCTGGACGAGAGACTTGTGTGGTTAGTCGGTCGTGGCCGACTCCTCGCCAAAGCTTCCGCTTGAAGGTTGCGAGATACACGACGTACATGGTGGTAAGTGGCGAGGCGTGTGTGAAGAAGTACACCCTGCGGGGTTATAAATGATCTATTGAATAGCCATGTCCACGGTAAAGGACTTACGGGTTGCTGTGCAGGTTCATAGACAAGTGAAAGTGGATACTTTAAAATCACGAAGATAAGCGTGAGTGCTATGGATGGCATTCTCATAGGGAGGCGAGCGGATCCATAGTGGTGTATTGATACGGTGAATATGTGGACTCGTGTGTGCCACCTCAAAAGAGTTACTTGCGATCGTAGTTCGGGATAGCCACCGAGTCAAAGCTGGCTTGCTGCAGTTAAACCCCACCACCCCTTTGTTGATAATGATGCATATGTAGTTAGTTCGATGTAAGTCTTCTTGAGTACATTCGTACTCATGTTTGCCTATTTTATGTTTTTGCAGAGAGACTTGAGTCTAGCTAGTAGTTCAGCGTGGACTTGACGTTTAGCTTGTTACCTCAGCTATGATCTTGTGCCCTCGGCGGATCTCAGTAGATAGTCGGGGCTTCTCCACCTTTTTCATTTGTAGATGTCTATACTCGGACATGTTAAGCTTCGCTTGTGCTTTGACTTGTATGCTCACAATGTTGGGTCATGAGACCCATGTTTGTAATATCTCGCTCCTCGAGCCTAATGAATAAATACTTGAGTCGTAGAGTTATGTTGTGATGCCATGTTGTATTTACACATATCGAGCATATTGTGTGTATGTTTGAAATGCTTGGCATGTGTGGGATCCGACAATCTAGTTGTTTATCTTTGGCAGCCTCTCTTATGGGGAAATGTAGTCTAGAGATTCCTTGAGCCATAGTAATGCACTACAGCCAGTTCACCGGAGTCTCCTAGCCCAGCACTCTGCTCGGGGCGCTTGGTAGCGGCATGGGTTTCACTTCGTTCTGTATACATCCCTTGAAATGTCACGTGGTGACATCCGAGTCTGCCTAACTGCTACAGCCGGGTTCCTGAGTCTGTTAGCCAGTGCTACAGCTTCAGATTCATCTGTTGGCGACCGATATGCTCGAAGTTGATTCATGTATGCTGTCCCCATGGGTTAGTGCCGCTTTGGGTTCACGACTAGCCATGTCGGCCGGGTTCTCTGTCATATGGATGCTAGCGACACTATCATATCGTGAGCCAAAAGACATAAGCGGTCCGGGCCATGGTAAAGCGACACCGTGGGAATACCGTGCGTGAGGCCGCAAAGTGATATGAGGTGTTACATGCTAGATCGGTGTGACTTAGAATCGGGGTCCTGACATTGGGGTAGTGTTCCCACTATTCATGCGCAATACTGGGATCAATCTCAATGAAGTTTCCCTTGGCAATGCAATCCAAAAGTTGTCTATGCGTCATATTTAACCCAACATAAAAATTACAAAGAAGAATTCCGAAGTTCGCCTCTAGGGTGCACTTGCGATAAGATTCCATCATCCTATACCAAGCATCTTTTAAGTTTTCTCCTTGCCTTTGCTTGAAGTGAAGAACTTCAAACTCGGGAGACAGAGGAGCGGATAAGGAATTAGACATAACGACAAGCAAGGAAACTAACACACGAGCAAACAAGCGGACGAGGAAAAGGCAACGGGAAAAAGAGGAGGAGATTGGGAAAGAGAGGGCGAATAAAACGGCAAGGGTGAAATGGGGGAGAGGAAAACGAGAGGCAAATGGCAAATAATGTAATGCGAGAGATAGGGATTGTGATGGGTACTTGGTATGTCTTGACTTGCTCTTGCGTGAGCCTCCCCGGCAACGGCGCCAGAAATTCTTCTTGCTACCTCTTGAGCACTGCGTTGGATTTCCTCGAAGAGGAGAGGATGATGCAGCAAAGTAGCGTAAGTATTTCCCTAGTTTTTGAGAACCAAGGTATCAATCCAGTAGGAGGCCACGCACAAGTCCCTCGTACCTACACAAAACGATAGCTCCTCGCAACCAACGCGATTAGGGGTTGTCAATACCTTCACGATCACTTACGAGAGTGAGATCTGATAGAGATGATAAATAATATTTTTGGTATATAGATGCAAAGTGAAAATTAAAAAGCAAAGTAAAACAAAACAAATATTAAAGTGATGGAGATTGATATGATGAGAATAGACCCGGGGGCCATAGGTTTCACTAGTGGCTTCTCTCAAGAGCATAAGTATTCTACGGTGGGTGAACAAATTACTGTTGAGCAATTGATGTAATTGAGCATAGTTATGAGTATATCTAGGTATGATCATGTATATAGGCATCACGTCCGAGACAAGTAGACCAAACGATTCTGCATCTACTACTATTACTCCACTCATTGACCGCTATCCAAAGATGCATCTAGAGTATTAAGTTAAAAACAGAGTAACGCCTAATCAAGATGACATGATGTAGAGGAATAAATTCATGCAATATGATAAATACCCCATCTTGTTATCCTCGATGGCAACAATACAATAAGTGCCTTGCAACCCTTTACATCCTTTGGTAAGGACACATAAGATTGAACCAAAAGCTAAGCACTTCTCCCATTGCAAGAACTACCAATCTAGTTGGCCAAACCAAACGGATAATTCGAAGAGACTTGCAAAGATAACTCAATCATACATAAAAGAATTCAGAGAAGAATCAAATATAATTCATAGATAATATGGATCATAAACCCACAATTCATCGATCTCAACAAACACACCGCGAAAAGAAGATTACATCGAATAGATCTCCACGAGAGAGGGGGAGAACATTGTATTGAGATCCAAAAAGAGAGAAGAAGCCATCTAGCTACTAGCTATGGACCCGAAGGTCTGAAGTAAACTACTCACACTTCATCGGAGGGCTATGGTGATGATGTAAAAGCCCTCCGTGGTGGATGCCCCCTCCGTGAACTCCTAACGAGCCCCAAGATGGGATCTCGTGGATACTGGGAAGTTGCGGGCGGAATTATGTTTTGGCTCCTTTGCTGATTGTTTGGGGTGCGTAGGTATATATAGGAGGAAGAATGCGTCGGTGGAGCAACAGGGGCCCACGAGGCAGGGGCGCGCCTAGGGGGCGCCCTCCCTCGTGACCGCCTCTTCGTTCCTTGGAGTAGGGTCCAAGTCCCTGGATCACGTTCGGTGAGAAAATCACGTTCGAAGGTTTCATTCCGTTTGGACTCCGTTTGATACTTTGTTTCTTCGAAACACTGAAATAGGCAAAAACAACAATTACGGGCTGGGCCTCCGGTTAATAGGTTAGTCCCAAAAATAATATAAAAGTGGAAAATAAAGCCCAATATAGTCCAAAACAGTAGATAAAGTAGCATGGAGCAATCAAAAATTATAGATACGTTGGAGACGTATCAATCGCATTCTTCAAATCTGTCATGCCTGCGCACATCTGCTTCTCCTGGCGTCGAATGTGCTGGTTTAACTCCTGGATGAAAGCTGCAATGGATCTATCCTTCCTGGTGCTGATCATCTCCCATTGGTCATCTCGGCGCCCACAAATCTGGTAGATAGTATCCTTGAGATCCTTGTGGTAAACTTCTCCAATGCGTCCCATGGTGATGTGGGCTGCCATACTCTTTCCTAGACTCCAGGTTGGTGCATCAAAGAAAACTCTATGGGCTCAGTGACTGGCATAAATGTCCTTCCTGGAACTTGAAATGGAATCATCCAGCGCTTCTCTTCTGGTAAAGTGGCGTTGTAAGTCCCGGTGAAGCTTGGTATTCTGATATTCAGGTACCTAGTGACTTCCTTCAAGTGGCGTCCAAAAGGTGTGTCTTCATCCGGTTGTGCAAACTTGTTCCTTGTGTCCGCCATCCTAAAGAGTAGAAAATGGAGAGGAGTCAGAAATAAGAAGAGAGTAGTGATCTAGGGCTTTAGCTTAGTGGTAGTGTCCTATAGTCAGCGTGTGCTCTGATACCATCTTGTAGCAACCAGACCTCAAAAAGTCTGATCTCTGTGCATCAGTGTCATCCCTGGATCGGTAATGCTGACATGCATAGTACTTGAGGATTTATAACAGAGTAGCAATCACACACTTATTACATCGAATGTCTCCAAAGAGAACTTATTACAATAAATATGGCTTAAGGCCATCTAATACGATAACAGCGGAAGGCTTGGAAGATAAAGTGAGTCCATCAACTCCAACGGCATCACTGAGTGAAAGACAACGACCTATGGCTCCTTACTGTCGTGCGAAAAGTCGCAACATGATACGTTGCAGCCGAAACTGGTCGACACATGGAATATCTTGGCAAGGTAACACAAGAGAGTAATGAATAGGATAATGCTATCACTACATGCATATATGGCTGGTGGAGGCTGTATGGTTAATATGTTTTGCGGAAAGCCAATTTTTCCCTACAACAAAGGAATAAATTTTATTTAACTATCATGGTGGTTGTTAAACATTGAGAGGGTTCACCCAACTCAATCCCAATTAAGCATCATCATTAAACCCAATCAAATTATATTAAGAGTGATGAGATCCACATGATAATCCAAGAACCAGATACTCAAGATGTCCATAACCGGGGACACGGCTAACCATGATTAGTTTGTACACTCTGCAGAGGTTTACACACTTTCCCCCAGAAGACTCGATCTCCTCCGTTGGATTTCTACTTTACATAATGTTTGAGAAGCGGATGGCCGAGACACGATCTTTCGAAGAGGTCCCTTAACCGATAGATAGGCTGTACACCTACAATCCCCTACATCTGCTAGCCCATCATGGAAAGGTTTCCCACAACTTACTCAACTATGCGAGCCCATAATGGCATGTGGCTGCACATGGAAGTTTCTAGCATGAATAATATTATGATCCCTTTGAGCACAGGTGGCGGTCCATAGGAGAATCACACTACACCCGGATTTCAAGAAATCTGAGCAACACTGGGTTCCCAAGGTGCCTCAATCCACCCAGATGTGTATTAAAGTTGCCACCTTAAGTTAACCATTATTTAACAATACTCACATCTGTCATGAATACACTCAAACCCAAACCACGTCTACGAGCATAGCATAGCAATATAAGCAACGTAGAACTAACTCCCATAGGTTTGATAATAAACAAGTGAATAGGTACTACCTCATCTACTTCCCAAACCCACAATTTAATCAGATCCTAACCATGAAATTGTTTGAGGATTGATCTAACGCAATAAAACTGGGTAGTAAAGAGGTATGATCAAAGTGTTACTTGCCTTGCTAATGATCTGTGAAACCTAGAGACTCGTAGTAGCACGCTTCGCACTCCGGGTACTCTATCGCAAACAAACAAGCATACAATAAGCAATCAAGCAATGATGCACGGGTAAATCTCAAATAAGAAGATATAACCATAAAGTTCAACTTAAGAACTCCGGTTTGTAAAAAGAATCAAATCGAACGAAGCAATGAAACTCAAACTGCGAAAGAAACAAGCTTCGGTTACTAATCTGGACTAAAGTCAAATTTTACAGTAGCAAAAGCTTGTTTAAGTTGATTAAACAGAAAGAGGGCTTCGAGACGAAACTCTAGGCGCTTGAATCGTCTGATTCCGATAAACGAGCGAAAAGATAAACTAAAACGAAAATCGGATCAGAAATCACGATCGAAAATAATCGTGAAAATCCCGAGAAAAAGAAAAACTGACGAACAGGCTAACGAACGAACCTTCGCTGTCTGCGGCTAAATGGTGAAAATCGTTTGTTAAAACGAACGAATGGGCGGGCGTTCCTAAATAACTAAACCGAAAAAAACCGATCTATAAAAAATAAACCACGGGTTCTTTAAAAAATAGTACGGTTTTCCGAAGAAAACCGGAGGCGGCGGTTGCTACCTCCGGCGAGGCTCCGGCGAGGCGACGGCGGGTCCGACGGGGTGGCGGGCGACAGCGGGGCTTCAGCAGTCTTGGCGGTGGCGGTGGTCGGCGGCGGGCGCGAGGCATCGGCCGCGATGGCGGCGAAGTCCATGGCGGCAGCGGCATGATCCGTGGCGGCGGCAACAAGGTTAGGGTTAAGCGCGGTGAGCTGGGGTGTCTTTGGGGTCATGGTGGCAGCTTATAAGAGGGGCAGTGGGAGTCTGGCGATTCTGACGAGTCGGTTCTTTTTTTAAAATAATTCCGCGCAGAAAAACGAAGAAAAGAAATACTAAACGGACTCCAAAAATCCTGAAATAAATTTTTGCTGTCCTCTAAAAATCTACCGGACAAGGTGAACATTTATTTGGGACTCTAATGCAATTTTGAAAAACGCATATTAGACAAATAAAATAGCGATAAAACTCCGAATAAAAATTCTTATTTGATTTTAGTATTTAATCTCCAACATTTCTTTATTTTGAGGAAGTCATTTTATCATCTCTCTTTTATTTTTATAAAAGAAATATTCGAAGAGAAAATAATTAAAATTAAAGGATCCTCTTTTCAAAATTCGAATAAACTAAAATATGAAAATAACAAAATTCCCAACTCTCTCCGTGGGTCCTTGAGTTGCGTAGAATTTCTAGGATCAAGCCAAAATGCAATAAAATATGATATGCAATGATGATCTAATGCATAACATTTCAAATTGAAAATTTGGGATGTTACAGACACAAATCAACCAAAACCCTAATGTCACCTAGATACTCCAATGTGACCACAAGTATCCACGGGTATGATTATACAATATGCATCACACAATCTCAGATTCATCTATTCAACCAACACAAATAACTTCAAAGAGTGCCCCAAAGTTTCTACCGGAGAGTCAAGACGAAATGCCAACCCCTATGCATAAGTTCACAAGGTCACTAAACCCGCAAGTTGATCACCAAAACATACATCAAGTGGATCACGTGAATATCCCATTGTCACCATAGATAAGCACATGCAAGACATACATCAAGTGTTCTCAAATCCTTAAAGACTCAATCCGATAAGATAACTTCAAAGGGAAAACTCAATCCATTACAAGAAGATAGAGGGGGAGAAACATCATAAGATCCAACTATAATAGCAAAGCTCGCGATACATCAAGATCGTGCCATACCAATAACATGAGAGAGAGAGATCAAACACATAGCTACTGGTACATACCCTCAGCCCGAGGGTGAACTACTCCCTCCTCGTCATGGAGAGCGTCGGGATGATGAAGATGGCCACCGGTGAGGACCCCCCCCTCCCGTGGTGCTTAATAGGGTCCCATTGGTTTTTGGTAGCTCTGAGGCTTGCGGTGGCAGAACTTCCGATCTAGGTTATTTTCTGGAGGTTTCTCTATTTATAGGAATTTTTGGCATAGGTCCATGTCAAGGGGGTCTCCGAGTTGTCCACGAGATAGGGGGACGCGCCCAGGGGGTAGGGCGCACCCCCCCACCCTCGTGGACGGCTCGGGACTCTTCTGGCGCAACTCTTTTACTCCGGGGGCTTCTTTTGGCCCATAAGAAATCATCAAAAATTGGCACATCAATTGTACTCCGTTGGTATTCCTTTTCTGTAAAACTGAAAAACAAGGAAAAAACAGAAAACTGGCACTGGGCTCATGGTTAATAGGTTAGCCCCAAAAATCGTATAAAATAGCATATAAATGCATATAAAACATCCAAGATGGATAATATAATAGCATAGAACAATCAAAAATATAGATACGTTGGAGACGTATCACTCACCATAAATGACTGAGTCAGAATGATGAGCAGAAACTGATTTTGCTGCAGAAGGACCAGTATCTGAATCTCTTTTTGCTGTGTCGAGGGAAATACGCTATGGAGAGGGAACATTCATTTCTCAGGCGCTGAAACTTTATCAGGCACTGTGGTCAGATGAGGATCTTCTTCAATAGAAGGTTGAGGTGTAGGAGGAGGAATCGAGTCATTTGGTTCGACATGGGCAGGTGAAGCTTGGCGTTCAGACTGAGGAATTTCACCATCTTCTGACACATTTGAATGAGATGGGTTTGCTTCATGAACAGGGGAGGCCACATGCACTATTTCAGTAGGCCTTGGCGAAGTAGGAGCATCTGCAATTGGTGTATGAATTGGCGAAGGAATTGCTCATTGAGGAGAGTTTTCCTTCTGTGTCTCAGCTTCATGAGATTTTTCTATCGGAGGAGAAGGAGGAGCATTGTTCTTTGCGATTTTCTTCTTCTTCTTTTGCTTCAACGAATCAATGTGCCCTTTGACAAGATCATTGTAGCCAGTAACTTGGGGTTGATGATCGAGGCAGACCTTGCGAACAATTTGATCTAGGTCAGAATGAAATCCTAGTCTTCTGTTTTGAAGGATAGTTAAAGCTCGATTGACATCCACATAAGATTCTTCAAGTTGCTTGATGATGAACTTGGATTTCACAGCCTTCATACGGGTGTCAAGCTCATTGAGCTAGGCTGTGAGGTTATTGATCTCAACAGAATCATCTCTCATGTATTGAACCAGATAAGTGGCTTGAGAAATTACTTCAGAGGGAATGGGCAAAGACGCCATTTCTCCATCAAACAGGTTCTCCACGAATCTATCAAGCTGCTCCATGATGAACACTTGATTGAAATAATGTGGTGCATCAGAATCATGAGGTTGTGCAACAGGAGCAGTTTGTGCTGCATTTTGCTCGGTCGGAGGCATAGAGGCAATGGTTGAGTCATCTTCGGAGCAAATTTGGCAGCCTTTTCCTTCACAACTTCATCACTTGGAGCATTCTGCTCAGAAGAAGGAGCTTTGATTTCCTTCACCTTGGGCTTCGAAAATTTCTCCCCTGGCTTGGCAGTGCTAACAAGAGCTTCAACAACCAAATCTTTCATATCAATAGCATCAGGATGAGGAGTTGTATTCACATGGTCTACCATAGTGACAGTGGTGTGAGGAGTTTTTCTCTTCAAGGAAATCTTCTTAGGAGGTGCTATTGGAACTGCACTTGCTCGAACATCTGGCAGAATGGTCGATGTAGTGATATTCACTTTCTCGAAAAGAGTTGATGCAACTTCTTCCCATGTGAGAGGAGGATCATCCTGATCGGAAGAATCACTTTCGTCATTTCTAGCAATTGGTTTGGCTGGCCTTCTCTTCGGCGCGCTATTTCTCTTCAGAGCAGCAGATCTAGGTTCATGTTTGTTCTTTGAATGGCGTCCTGCTTTTCCACCATCCTTTTTCTTTTTGATGTCTGATTTGATGAGATGATGATTTTATACTTCTCTTTCTCTTTCCTTTTCAGCCTTCTTGGCTCTCTTCTCGGCATTCTTCAAGATCTTTGCCAATTCATCAGGATAAGATTCGGGAGTCTTGAGAGACATCTCATTAGCATCTGGTGGAGGTGGTGGTCTTTCCTGGGGATCACTTGCACATACAAGACCAATCTCACGACAGTCACCCCACGGAGGATGCAAAGCAAAGTTCTTGGCAAATTGAGGATGAATCATTTTGTAGTTAAACCACTTCCACACCCAGTGGCGTCGAATACGTTGCAGACGCTTTCTTCTCTGTGTTGAATCTTCTCCTGGAACAGTGTTGTAGTCGTCATGAGAGATATACTGAGCTGAATTCGTGAAAGGTAGCCTGTCATCTTTCCTTTTCATCGGATCATTTTCTTCTTGCTCATCGGGATTTTTCTCATGCCTTTTCCTTTTGCTGGTGGATGGGCCTACCGTTGGGCCCTTTGCATTTGGCGCCTTAGATTAATTTGTTGTACCCATAATCACTTCATCTTCATCGGCCATGCTCATTGGTCGAGCAGAATCCTCAACAGAATGCATACACCTGTGAAATAGAATAGATGCGAGGGAAAATGGAGACAGGGTTACAAATGCTCACGGATATTTTTCGAACAAAAACATTTTGAGGAAGAAATAGATTCAGACTTTGGGATATGCTTCGAATGAAGGAAACGTATAGAAAGAGCTAGTAGCTCCGAAGAATATACTAGACAATGTGCTAGCCATTTCATTCGAGCGAATCATAACACAAACCTAGATTTTAAGGATTCGGATGCGAGGAACAACTACAAAGCACATCCACATTAGTAACGGTAAAAACCTAGATCTAGGATATGCGGTAAAATCAGAGAAAATTAACCGTGGACGAACTCGAATCATGAAGGATGGAGGTCCGAGTTCAAACCACACGTACCCTAGCTTGGTGACGTGCAGCAGCTACGGCGGCGCGGGAAGAAGATGTCCCGAGGCGGCATGGAATGACTCTGGTGACCTCTTTCCGGCAGTTAAGCGGCGAAGGGGCATTGTCGTCGAGCTCAAGATGGAGCGCTGCAGCGAGGGTTTTGGCAGAGAAGAGGCGAGGAGCAAGAGAGGTGAACTGGAAGAATGGGATGGTGCAGTTTTTATATGCGAATGGAAATAACCGCCCGCAGTGGATTTTAATCGAACGGCCTCAAGCTAGAGACGATTGCGATTCAACGGACACGATGGAGTGGCAAATGTCATAAAACATTGTGGTCCTGACTTGGGCGGGAAACCCCAAATTTTGGACAGCTTTCGCCAAAACAGATTAATGTTCGGACCGAATCTTAATCGTGGTCAAGGACACCAGATAAAGTTTCGTTCTAGATAAAATTTGAGCATTTGTAATGGAACAACATAGACTAGAAGAGATAGAGTAGAGGGAAAACAGAGTTCTGGCATTTCACTCAGCCAGAAAAACACAAACACTCAAGCAAGTAGCTATGAAAGAAATGCATTCAGACAAACAAAATCTATCGATCGGAGAGAAATAGAACGAAAGAGAATTGTAGTGGCGTGACCCACCGTATAAGAACTGTATGACCCCGAGCATCGCACAATTATCGTGGCACCCGATTAGTCTAGTTCTTCGTTAATGTATTCACTCTTAGAAAGAAAATTTCACTTTTTTCGAAATTTTCAAACTCTTCGAGTTTTGTGCATCCATTCCTTCTAAGATGTGGAAGTGATAGCACGGGTGCCGAGTCCAGCTTACTACATGTTTGCGAAGTCCAGGATATTTAGCTCACACTGTAATGCACAAAATCTTTTCTCGTCAAGAGACATGGTGAAAATATCAGCGAGATTGTCTTCGGTCTTGACATGATTGATACAATATCCTCTCGAGCAACATGATCGCGAATGAAATGATATCTGATGGCAATATGCTTCATGCGAGAATGCTGCACAGAATTATGTGCAATTTTGATGGCACTTTCATTGTCACAATATAGAGGAATATGCTTGACCTTGATGCCATAATCCTTCAATGTCTGCTTCATCCACAATAACTGAGTGCAACAAGCGCCAGCAGCAATATATTCGGCCTCAGCCATGGATAGAGACATGCAATTCTGCTTCTTTGACGACCAACAGACCAATGATCTATCGAGGAAATGGCATGTCCCAAAGTAGGCTTCCTACCAACCAAGTCACCAGCCAATCTGAGTCTGAATATCCAACAAAATCAAACTGTGCTCCCTTAGGATACCATAAGCCTAAGGTGGGGGTGTGAGCCAAATATCTCAAAATGCTCTTGACCGCTTGGTGATGCGATTCTTTTGGTGCAGCTTGATAGCGGGCACACATGCAAACACTCAACATAATGTCAGGTCTGGATGCACATAGGTAAATAAGAGATCCAATCATCGAACGATAAGCTTTCTGATCGTAATCCTTACCATACACATCTGCATCCAGCTTACCGTTCGTGGGCATAGAAATTTTATAGCCCTTCATTTTGGAATCTTGCATTTTGAACTTCTTCAGGCATTCTTTCAGATATTTCTTCAGATAAATTAAAATGCCATTTGTTGTTGACGAATTTGCAGTCCGAGAAAGAACTTGAGTTCACGCATCATAGACATTTAATCTTTACCGGACATCATTTTCCCGAATTCTAAGCTGCAAGATAATATCATACACATAGATTTGACATACGAGTAGATCATTATCAATAGTACGAGTGAAAAGTGTGGGATCGATGGATCCTGGCTTGAACCCTTTGTCGAGCAAAAACTTCTTCAAGGTGTCATACCAAGCTCGAGGGGCTTGCTTTAGCCCATATAAAGCTTTCTTCAACCTGAAAACTTTGTTAGGAAACTCAAGGTGTTCAAAGCCAGGTGGATGTCTAACATAAACTTCCTCATCAATTTCACCATTGAGGAAAGCATTTTTCACATCCATTTGATAAAGCAAGATATCATTGTAATTTGCATAAGAGAGAAGAATACGAATTGCCTCAAGGCGTGCAACAGGAGCATATGTTTCACCGAAATCAATACCTTCTACCTTTGTGTAACCTTGAGCAAGAAGACGTGCCTTGTTTCTCACTACAATACCATTTTCATCTTGCTTACTGCGGAAAATCCATTTTGTGCTGATGATATTGTGCTTCTTGGGATTTGGCTTGTCAACCAGTTCCCATACATCATTTAGTTTGAATTGCACCAACCTCTCTTGCGTTGCATTCATCCAATCTGGATCATTCATGGCTTCTTCATACTTGGTAGGTTCTGCCAAAGAGACAAAGGAGAAACTGCCACAATAGTTAGCCAAACGAGTGCGTGAATGAGTTGTGGGTCGATAACCTGGATTCTCAATTTCATCAAGAATTAATGAGGGATCAACTCGATTTGCCACTCGAGGATGAGGACATCTTGATGATCATTATCATTTTGATCAGCATCATCATTTGTATCATCATTTCCTTCAAGATTGCCATTTTGTTCGGCATTTGGATTTTGATTCGCATTGGCATTCGAGGAGTATTAGCTTTGGCGGTGGCTTGACGAGTTCTGATTTGAGTCATAGGAGCATCATTATCAAATGACTCAGGTGCATTTCCTTCAACAGGCTTGACGCTCCCAATAGCCATTTGCCAAATAGCATCCGAAATCGGTGGTTCATCTATCACATTTGGCAGGTGCTCCTTTTGGGAGCCGTTAGATCCATCAAACCGCACATTTACTGTTTCCATAACTTTCATGTGGTGAGAGTTATAGACACGATACGTATGCGAGGTTGAGCCATAACCGAGAAGAAAACCTTCATGTGCCTTAGGTGCAAACTTGGAAGAATGACTCATATCACGAATGTAACAAGGTGCAGCAAAAACACATAGATAAGAAACATTTGGTTTCTTGCCAGTGATAAGCTCATATGAAGTTTTCTTAAGGAACTTGTGAAGATAAACACGGTTGATAACATGATAAGCAGTGTTAATAGCATCAGCCCAGAAGCGAATGGGAGTTTTGTACTCACTGAGCATTCTTCTCGCCATTTCAATAGGAGTTCTGTTCTTTTGTTCAACAACCCCATTCTGTTGGGGAGTGTATGTAGCAGAGAACTCATGAGTAATACCATATTCATCGAGAAATTCAGCAATATGAGTATTTTTTAACTCTGTTCCATTATCACTTTTGACATGCTTAATTTGCACATCATATTCATTCTGGCCTTCTTAGTGAAACTTTTGAAGATATCTTGAGTGCAGGTCTTGTCTTCCAGAAAGAATACCCAAGTGTATCGAGAGAAGTCATCAGCAATAACCAAACCATAATGACTGCCACCGAAGCTTGCATAATTTTGAGGAACGAATAAATCCATATGGATAATTTCCAGTGGTCTTGTTGTGGTCATAACTGTCTTGGATGAGTGATGCTTCTTAGCCAATTTACCAGCCTCATGTGCAACACATAGATGATTCTTGTCAAATTTAACATCAAGAATGCCACGGAGATGATTTTTCTTCACCAGGGTCTGCAAATTTCTCATACCTGCTGTTGAGGAACGCAGTATTTCAAAAAAAACTCCTACTATCATGCAAGATCTATCTAGGATATGCATAGCAACAAGCGGGGAGAGTGTGTCCATGTACGCTCGTAGACCGAAAGCAGAAGCATTAAGTAACGCGGTTGATGTAGTCGAACGTCTTCGTCATCCAACCGATCCAAGTACCGAACGTACGGCACCTCCGCGTTCAGAACACGTTTAGCTCGATGACGTCCCTCATGCTCTTGATCCAGTTGAGGCCGAGGGAGAGTTCCGTCAGCACGACGGTGTGGTGACGGTGATGATGAAGTTACTGCGCAGGCTTCGCCTAAGCACTGCGATGATATGACCGAGATGTGTAGCGTGGAGGGGCACATGCAGCTAAGAGAAGACTTGGTGTGTTCTAGCGGTGCCCCCCCCCCACATATATATATATATATATATATATATATATATATATATATATATATATATATATATATAGGTGGGAGGGAGGGAGAATTAGGGCGCGCCCCAAGTAGGAGGAATCCTACTTGGGGCCTAATCTATTCGGCCTCCCCCTTTCCATGTTTTCCGGAGGGAGAAGGAAAGAGGAGAGGGAGAGAAGGAAAGGGGAGGCCGAATTGCCCCCTTTCCTTTCTCTCCTCTCCCTTACCTTTCTCCCACCCTATTCGGCCATGTATGGGGCGCACCAGCCCACTAGGGGCTGGTATGTCCCGCCCAAGGCCCAATAAGGCCCATATCTTGGCCGGGGGTGCCCGGAACCCCTTTCCAGTGACCCGATACGTACCCGGTATCCCAGAAACACTTCCGGTGTCCAAATACTATCGTCCTATATATGAATCTTTACCTCTCGACCATTTCGAGACTCCTCTTCATGTCCGTGATCTCATCCAGGACTCTGAACAATATTCGGTCATCAAATCACATAACTCATATAATATAAAATCGTCATCGAACGTTAAGCGTGCGGACCCTACGGGTTTGAGAACTATGTAGACATGACCGAGACTCATCTCCAGTCAATAACCAATAGCGGAGCCTGGATGCTCATACTGGCTCCTACATATTCTACGAAAGATCTTTATCGGTCAAACCGCATAACAACATACGTTGTTCCCTTTGTCATCGGTATGTTACTTGCCCGAGATTCGATCATCGGTATCATCATACCTAGTTCAATCTTGTTATCGGCAAGTCTCTTTACTCATTCCGTAATGCATCATCCCGTAACTAACTCATTAGTCACATTGCTTGCAAGACTTATAGTGA
This sequence comes from Aegilops longissima, assembly GCA_021605205.1. Classification (NCBI taxonomy): domain Eukaryota; kingdom Viridiplantae; phylum Streptophyta; class Magnoliopsida; order Poales; family Poaceae; genus Aegilops; species Aegilops longissima. Next base: position 236,194,649 of record CM038678.1, on the reverse strand, counting down.
TGTGCATTACCGAGAGGGCCCAGAGATACCTCTCCGATACACGGAGTGACAAATCCTAATCTCGATCTATGCCAACTCAACAAACACCATCAGAGACACCTGTAGAGCATCTTTATAATCACCTAGTTACGTTGTGACGTTTGATAGCACACAAGGTGTTCCTCCGGTATTCGGGAGTTGCATAATCTCATAGTCAGAGGAACATGTATAAGTCATGATGAAAGCAATAGCAATAAAACTAAACGATCATTATGCTAAGATAACGGATGGGTATTGTCCATCACATCATTCTCTAATGATGTGATCCCGTTCATCAAATGACAACACATGCCTATGGCTAGGAAACTTAACCACATTTGATTAACGAGCAAGTCAAGTAGAGGCATACTAGGGATACTCTATTTTGTCTATGTATTCTCATATGTACTAAGTTTCCGGTTAATACAATTCTAGCATGAATAATAAACATTTATCAGGATATAAGGAAATATTAATAACAACTTTATTATTGCCTCTAGGGCATATTTTCTTCAGTCTCCCACTTGCACCAGTCAATAATCTAGTTCACATCGTCATGTCATTTCACACCAATAGTTCACATCTTTATGTGATTAGTTCACATCTTCATGTGACTAATACCCAAAGGGTTTACTAGAGTCAATAATCTAGTTCACATCGCTATCTGATTAACACCCAAAGAGTGATCATGTTTTGCTTGTGAGAGAAGTTTAGTCAACGGGTCTGCCACATTCAGAGCCGTATGTATTTTGCAAATTTTCTATGTGTACAATGCTCTGAACAGAGCTACTCTAGCTAATCGCTCCCACTTTCAATATGTATCTAGATTAATACTTAGATTCATCCAGATTGGTGTCAAAGCTTGCATCGACGTAACTCTTTACGACGAACTCTTTGTCACCTCCATAACCGAGAAACATTTCCTTATTCCACTAAGGATAATTTTGACCGTTGTTCAATGATCCACTCCTGGATCACTATTGTACCCTCTTGCCAAACTCATGGTGAGGTACACCCAATAGGTCTAGTACACAGCATAGCATACTTTATAGAACCTATGACTGAGGCATAGGGAATGACTTTTCACTCTCTTTCTATTTTGCCGTGGTCGGGTTTTGAGTCTTTACTCAACTTCACACCTTGCAACACAGGCAAGAACTCCTTTTTTGACTGTTTCATTTTGAACTACTTCAAAATCTTGTCAAGGTATATACTCATTGAAAAAATCTTAACAAGCGTCTTGATCTAGAGATCTTGATGCTCAATATGTAAGCAGCTTCACCGAGGTCTTTCTTTGAAAAACTCCTTTGAAACACTCCTTTATGTTTTCCAGAAAATTCTACATCATTTTTGATCAACAATATGTCATTCACATATACTTATCAGAAAGGTTGTAGTGCTCCCACTCACTTTCTTGTAAATACAGGCTTCAACGCAAGTCTGTATAAAACTATATGCTTTGATCAACTCATCAAAGCGTATATTCCAACTCTGAGATGCTTGCACCAGTCCATAGATGGATCGCTGGAGCTTGCACACTTTTCTAGCACCTTTAGGATTGACAAAACCTTATTGTTGCATCATATACAACTCTTCTTTAAGAAATCCATTAAGGAATGTAAGCTTGCACACTTTTCTAGCACCTTTAGGATTGACAAAACCTTATTGTTGCATCATATACAACTCTTCTTTAAGAAATCCATTAAGGAATGTAGTTTTGACATCCATTTGCCAGATTTCATAAAATGTGGCAATTGCTAACATGATTCGAACAGACTTTTAAGCATCGATACGAGTGAGAGAATCTCATCGTACTCAACATCTTGAATTTTTCAAAAACCTCTTGCGAAAATTCGAGCTTTGTAGATAGTAACACTACTATCAATGTCTGTCTTCCTCTTGAAGATCCATTTATTCTAAATAGCTCACCGATCATCGGGCAAGTCAATCAAAGTCCATACTTTGTTCTCATACATGGATCCCATCTCAGATTTCATGGCCTTAAGCCATTTCGCGGAATCTGGGCTCATCATCGATTCCTCATAGTTCGTAGGTTCGTCATGGTCAAGTAACATGACTTCCAGAATAGGATTACCGTACCACTCTGGTGTGGATCTTACTCTAGTTAACCTACGAGGTAGTAATTTGATCAGAAGTTTCATGATCATCATCATTAGCTTCTTCACTAATTGGTGTAGGAATCACTGGAGCTGATTTCTGTGATGAACTACTTTCCAATAAGGGAGCAGGTACAATTACCTCATCAAGTTCTACTTTCCTCCCACTCACTTCTTTCAAGAGAAACTCCTTCTCTAGAAAGGATCCACTCTTAGCAACAAAGATCTTGCTTTCGGATCTGTGATAGAAGGTGTACCCAACAGTTTCTTTTGGGTATCCTATGAAGACGCATTTCTCCAATTTGGGTTCGAGCTTATCAGGTTGAAGCTTTTTCACATAAGCATCGCAGTCCCAAACTTTAAGAAACGATAGCTTAGGTTTCTTGCTAAACCATAGTTCATATGGTGTCGTCTCAACGGATTAGTGTTGCCCTATTTAACGTGAATGCAGTTGTCTCTAATGCATAACCCCAAAATGATAGTGGTAAATCGGTAAGAGACATCATAGATCGCACCATATCTAATAAAGTACGATTACGATGTTCAGACACACCATTACTCTATGATGTTCCAGGTGGCATGAGTTGTGAAACTATTCCACCTTGTTTTTAAATGAAGGCCAAACTCGTAGCTCAAATATTTGCCTCCGCGATCAGATCGTAGAAACTTTATTTTCTTGTTATGATGATTCTTAACTTCACTCTGAATTTCTTTAAACTTTTCAAATGTTTCAGACTTATGTTTCATCAAGTAGATATACCCATATCTGCTCAGATCATCTGTGAAGGTCAGAAAATAACGATACCCGCCGCGAGCCTCAACACTCATTGGACCGCACACATCAGTATGTATTATTTCCAACAAGTCTGTTGCTCGCTCCATTGTTCCGGAGAACGGAGTCTTAGTCATCTTGCCCATGCGGCATGGTTCGCAAGCATCAAGTGATTCATAATCAAGTGATTCCAAAAGCCCATCGAGATGGAGTTTCTTCATGCGTTTTACACCAATATGACCTAAACGGCAGTGCCACAAATAAGTTGCACTATCATTATTAACTTTGCATCTTTTGGCATCAATATTATGTGTATCACTATGATTGAGATTCAGTAAACCATTTACATTGGATGTAAGACCGTAGAAGGTTTTATTCATGTAAACAGAACAACAATTATTCTATTATTTAAATGAACAACCTTATCGCAATAAACATGATCCAATCATATTTATGCTCAACCCAAACACCAAATAACATTTATTTAGTTCCAATACTAATCCTGAAGGAAAAAGGGAGTGTGTGATGGTGATCTTATCAACCTTGGAATCACTTCCAACACACATCATCACCTCGCCCTTAACTAGTCTCTGTTTATTTTTTTGCAACTCCCGTTTCGAGTTACTACTCTTAGCAACTAAACCAGTATCAAATACTGAGGGGTTGCTATAAACACTAGTAAAGTACACATTAATAACATGTATATCAAATATACTTTTGTTCACTTTTCCATCCTTCTTATCCGCCAAGTATCTAGGGAAGTTCCACTTCCAGTGACCATTTCCTTTGCAGTAGAAGCACTCAGTTTCAGGCTTGGGTCTAGCTTTGGGCTTCTTCATGGGAGTGGCAACTTGCTTGCCATTCTTCTTGAAGTTCCCTTTCTTTCCCTTGCCCTTTTACTTGAAACTAGTGGTCTTGTCAATCATCAACATTTGATGCTTTTCTTGATTTCTACCTTCGTCGATTTCAGCATCATGAAGAGCTCGGGAATCATTTTTGTCATCCCTTGCATATTATAGTTCGTCACGAAGTTCCAATAACTTGGTGATAGTGACTAGAGAACTCTGTCAATCACTATTTTATCTGGAAGATTAACTCCCACTTGATTCAAGCAATTGTAGTACTCAGACAATTTGAGCACATGCTCACTGGTTGAGCTATTAACCTCCATCTTGTAGGCAAAGTACTTGTCAAAGGTCTCATACCTCTCGACTCGGGCATGAGTCTGAAATACCAATTTTAGCTCTTGGAACATCTCATATGCTCCATGGCGTTCAAAACATTTTTGAAGTCCCGGTTCTAAGCCGTAAAGCATGGTGCACTAAACTATCAAGTAGTTATCATACCGAGCTTGCCAAACGTTCATAACATCTGCATTTGCTCCTGCAATAGGTCCGTCACCCAGCGGTGCATCAAGGACATAATTCTTCTGTGCAGCAATGAGGATAATCCTCAGATCACGGACCCAGTCCGCATCATTGCTACTATCATCTTTCAACTTATTTTTCTCTAGGAACATATCAAAAATAAAACAGGGGAGCTATACGCGAGATACTCATCTACAACATAGATATGCAAAAACTATCAGGACTAAGTTCATGGTAAATTAAAGTTCAATTAATCATATTACTTAAGAACTCCCACTTAGATAGACATCCCTCTAATCATCTAAGTGATCACGTGATCCATATCAACTAAACCATGTCCGATCATCACGTGAGATGGAGTAGTTTTCAATGGTGAACATCACTATGTTGATCATATATACTATATGATTCACGCTCGACCTTTCGGTCTCAGTGTTCCGAGGCCATATCTACATATGCTAGGCTCGTCAAGTTTAACCCAAGTATTCTGTGTGTGCAAAACTGGCTTGCACCCGTTGTATGTGAACGTAGAGCTTATCACACCCAATCATCACGTGGTGTCTCGGCACGACGAACTGTCGCAACGGTGCATACTCAGGGAGAACACTTATACCTTGAAATTTAGTGAGAGATCATCTTATAATGCTACCACCGTACTAAGCAAAATAAGATGCATAAAGGATAAACATCACATGCAATCAATATAAGTGATATGATATGGTCATCATCATCTTGTGCCTTTGATCTCCATCTCCAAAGCACCGTCATGATCACCATCGTCATCGGCTTGACACCTTGATCTCCATCGAAGCATAGTTGTCGTCTCGCCAACTATTGCTTCTATGATTATCGCTACCGCTTAGTGATAAAGTAAAGCAATTACATGGCGATTGCATTTCATACAATAAAGCTACAACCATATGGCTCCTGCTAGTTGCCGATAACTGTGTTACAAAACATGATCATCTCATACAACAATTTATATAATCACATCTTGACCATATCACATCACAACATGCCCTGCAAAAACACGTTAGACGTCCTCTACTTTGTTGTTGCAAGTTTTACGTGGTTGCTGCGGGCTTAGCAAGAACCGTTCTTACCTATGCATCAAAACCACAACAATGTTTCATCAAGTTTGCTATTTTAACCTTCAACAAGGAGCGGGCGTAGTCACACTCGATTCAAATAAAGTTGGAGAAACAGACACCCATTAGCCACCTGTGTGCGAAGCACGTCGGTAGAACCAGTCTCGCGTAAGCGTACGCGTAATGTTGGTCTGAGCCGCTTCATCCAACAATACCGCTGAATCAAAGTATGACATGCTGGTAAGCAGTATGACTATTATTGCCCACAACTCTTTGTGTTCTACTGGTGCATATAACACCTATGCATAGACCTGGCTCTGATGCCACTGTTGGGGAACGCAGTATTTCAAAAAAATTCCTACGATCACGCAAGATCTATCCAGGAGATGCATAACAACGAGAGGGGAGAGTGTGTCCACGTACCCTCGTAGACCGAAAGTGGAAGTGTTAAGTAATGCGGTTGATGTAGTCGAACGTCTTCACGATCCAACCGATCCAAGTACTGAACATACGGCACCTCCGCGTTCAGCACACGTTCAGCTCGATGACGTCCCTCGTGCTCTTGATCCAATTGAGGCCGAGGGTGAGTTCCGTCAGCACGACGGCGTGGTGACGGTGATGACGAAGTTACCGGTGCAGGGCTTCGCCTAAGCACTACGACGATATGACAGAGGTGTCTAACTGTGGAGGGGGGCACCGCACACGGCTAAGAGAAGACTTGGTGTGTTCTAGCGGTGCCCCCACCCCACATATATATAGGTGGGAGGGGGAGGGAGCAGCAGGAGGCGCGCCCCAAGTAGGAAGAATCCTACTTGGGGCCTAATCCTATTCGGCCTCCCCCCTTTCCCTGTTTTCCGGAGGGAGAAGGAAAGAGGAGGGGGGAGAGAAGGAAAGGGGAGGCCGAATTGCCCCCTTTCCTTTCTCTCCTCTCCCTTACCTTTCTCCCACCCTGTTCGGCCATGTATGGGGCGCACCAGCCCACTAGGGGCTGGTATGTCCCGCCCTAGGCCCAATAAGGCCCATATCTTGGCCGGGGGTGCCCGGAACCCCTTTCCGGTGACCCGATACGTACCCGGTATCCCAGAAACACTTCCGGTGTCCAAATACTATCGTCCTATATATGAATCTTTGCCTCTCGACCATTTCGAGACTCCTCGTCATGTCCGTGATCTCATCCGGGACTCCGAACAACATTCGGTCATCAAATCACATAACTCATACAATATAAAATCGTAATCGAACGTTAAGCGTGCGGACCCTATAGGTTTGAGAACTATGTAGACATGACCGAGTCTCATCTCCGGTCAATAACCAATAGCGGATCCTGGATGCTCATATTGGCGCCTACATATTCTACAAAGATCTTTATCGGTCCAACCGCATAACAACATATGTTGTTCCCTTTGTCATCGGTATGTTACTTGCCCGAGATTCGATCGTCGGTATCATCATACCTAGTTCAATCTTGTTACCGGCAAGTCTCTTTACTCGTTCCGTAATGCATCATCCCGTAACTAACTCATTAGTCACATTGCTTGCAAGGCTTATAGTGATGTGCATTACCGAGAGGGCCCAGAGATACCTCTCCGATACACGGAGTGACAAATCCTAATCTCAATCTATGCCAACTCAACAAACACCATCAGAGACACATGTAGAGCATCTTTATAATCACCCAGTTATGTTGTGACGTTTGATAGCACACAAGGTGTTCCTCCGGTATTCGGGAGTTGCATAATCTCATAGTTAGAGGAACATGTATAAGTCATGATGAAAGCAATAGCAATAAAACTAAACGATCATTATGCTAAGCTAACGGATGGGTATTGTCCATCACATCATTCTCTAATGATGTGATCCCGTTCATCAAATGGCAACACATCACTACAAGAAATATGTCAACTTGTGACCTTGAATATTGGTCACTGAAAGGTCATTGTTTTTCATTTGCGACCTTTTTTCACCAAAAACAGAAGGTCAAAAGCTGGCGGTCGTAAACTGAAATTAACGACCTTCTCTCGTGAGAAGGTCGTGGGCGCTCTGACCAAAATATGCCTCTGCTTTGTTTTGGTCACTAGTAGCCTCCCCAGGCCACGTAGGCATCCGACGTGGCAATCTGATGTGGCACAAGAATCAGCCCGGTCCAATTCGGTTTTCTACATGGGCCTAGCCCAACATTTCAGCCCATTTGTTGTTTTTTCCTATGCTTTGATTAGCTACATGGGCCTGGCCCAACAATTCGGCTTTCATGAGCTTATTCCATTTTTTTTGGGCCTCATCCTTTTTGCAATCTATTTCCTTTTTTATTTTCTGAGATTTTATTTTGTTTCATTTTTTAAACGGTCCAATGCTTGTTGGGTTGTGGCCTTCTTCAGCCCAATTATTTGTCCGGTATTAGATCTCAGTCTTTTGGACCAGCCTCTAGCCCAGTTACACACACATACATCCAACATTATTTCATATTCAAATCAGGAAAACTCCATATGAAATTCAAATCATCCATCGCATCACATCAGGTTTACATAACAAATCATCTCAGGAATACATTTCATTACACAGGAATATAGAAGGAACAGAGGGAATATGCAATAAGACAATTTTGGCACATCCTACAACTTGCCATCCAACAACAAGAAGTATATAACAGGAGAGTACAATGGACTTCATTGCTCTCTCTTGTGAGACTTGCTCCAGCTGCGACAACTTGCCATCCTACAACAAGAAGTATATAACAATGAACTTCAAGAACATTACAAGAGCTAAACGCCCAATCAACGCGAAGTGCTCAAAAATGCCTTAGCGCATGCATTCAAAATTTAGACACTTGACATAGCCTCATCAAGCATGCAATAAATTATAGAAAGTAAACAAGGACCAGACTTTACAATTACAGACACATCCATCAATCCATGAGGCAAAATCATGTGAATCCAAAAGGAGAGGCGGGAAGGGATACCAATTTTGATCCAGAGGGGCTATGAGTGTGGCCTTCTTCCGGAAGAGGTTGGCCCTAACGCACCTTGTATCAAAGGCGCTGGGAGCTCATAGATTGTTCTGGTCAGTGAGCAGGTCCTCGCATCCGGTCATACTGCTAGCCTGAGTAACAGGAAAAATGGAAGGAACAATTTAGACTTGGTATTAACAAACAAAGACTGTAATCAATAGCAGATTAAGCGCCAATTTTCTCGAACGCAAGGAGAAGAACGAGCAAAACAACACAGAGATGTGGGACAATGTTGTACCTGTAGATGATGTTCGCAGCCAAGGAAGACATGGGGCCAGCCTTGCATGTGTGCGTGCTTCACCGGTGCATGCATCACCATAGCAGCCAAGAAAGTAGACATCATCGACATCTACTCACCGCTTTCCTAGCAATGGAGAAAGAGTCAAACAAAAAAATATTAGACCATGATATGACACCAGACCATAGATTAGTAACTTTAAATCACAAAGTATATCCACAACACCATAAAATAGTCCCAAACCCAAGTGTTATTTGAGTATACTGCATGTAGTTTATTTTGATGAGTCCAGAAACATGGAAGGGTTCAATACAGTCCTAATATACATTCATATTACAATAGCTCGATAAGTCCAGAAATATGTTTTATATGCACGATAAGTCCAGAAACCCCAGTGCTATTTATTTACTGGTTTTACTAAATCACACTACATTACTGCCCTTATTAGAAATCTCTCGCATGAATCTGGGTGCAGGGTAGATGCCGTTTTTATATGTTCTACATTACTACCCCAAGAAACATTGGCTTTGAACGCTTGTGCCAACTCGCTTATGAACAAACATATTCTAGCAGAGAGGCACTCTGATTTGCCTGTGTGGATCTGGACAATTCCCCTTGCTCTACGAGAAGCTACCGAATAAATAGTTTCACACATCTGTTGATTGGTTTTGATACTCATAACAAAAGGATGCAGCATATAAACAGCAGCCACAGCACAACTACAACGCGGCTCAAATTTCAAGTTGTTGTGATGTGCATGTAGCATGCTGCCTAAGCAACGGCAATGCATAGTGGTACAACCGAGAGATCAGTAGCATCAACACGTTTAGCCCTACTTGGATCACACGCCAATGTCACAGGGCCCGAGACAATTCAACCAAATTGGCCAGTTCGAGCGAGCACAAAGGTAAAGACAAAGTATATATCAATGCCTACAATCTTCAGTTCAGTACACATCTCTTTAGAACAAAGTAATATTCAGAATTCATATATCAGTATATATTCAGAATTGAACCACCAAAGACAGCTTTACTAATATCTCTTTAGTAGAGAGTAAACACCAGCAAACTAATTTCATCTTGAAGTGTAGTTTTGCAGCAGCAACAAGCATTAAAACAAGCTACTCTTGTTACTATAGTGTTGTTCAAGACTATAGTTCAGCACCATATGCCTACAATCGTACACAAGCTTGAAAGCAGTCAAAGTATAATTACAAATAGGATTAAGAATCAAACTTGTTACTCATGGGATCGTGGCACAGGCGTTGATAAGAAGAGTATAACACAAGCTACACTTATAAACACAAGCTTGATTCGGTGCAGAAATAAACAAGCCTCAGATTGTGAGCAGCAAGCAGTTAGATTGTTTACCTTGAGTTCTTCTTCTCCCACCTCCCATCCTTCACAAAGCCACCCTCCACCGACCAAATCAAGCTTTCGGTTCAACAATCGACACCATTCACCTCTTCATCCTCACTATTTCTGCCTGCACACAGTCCACATGAACAACATTCAGCTACACAGAGAGGGGCGACTAGCCATCCCTAGGCGTAAACTAGCTCACGATTTAGTCCATGGCCAGGAGGTATGCTTAGTCGAGAAAGCAACTTCATTAGTGTGACGCCTCGATTCAATCAGACACTAATCATACACGCAAACGTGTACTATCAAGATTAGGGACTCACGGGAAGATATCACAACACAACTCTAAAACAAAAATAAGTCATACAAGCATCATAATACAAGCCAGGGGCCTCGAGGGCTCGAATACAAGTGCTCGATCATAGACGAAGTCACGGAAGCAACAATATCTGAGTACGACATAAGTTAAACAAGTTTGCCTTAAGAAGGCTAGCACAAATTGGGATACAGATCGAAGAGGCGCAGACCTCCGCCTCGGATCCTCCTAACTACTCCTCGGTCGCCGGTAGGGCTGCACGTAGTAGTAGGCGCCTCCGAGTAGTAGTCGTCCATCGACGGTGGCGTCGCTCCTGGGCTCCATCGTCTAGTCGCAGCAACCGGTAAAGAAAGGGGAAAGAGGGAACAAGGCAACCGTGAGTACTCATCCAAAGTACTACGCAAGCAAGGAGCTACACTACATATGCATGGATATATGTGTAAAGGGCCATATCGGTGGACTGAATCGCAAAATGCCGAATAAGAGGGGATAGCTAATCCTATCGAAGATTACGCTTCGCAGCCTCCGCCTTGCACATGTAGCGTAGAGTAGTCTGAAGTCCTCCAAGTAGCATCGCATAGCATAATCCTACCCGCGATCCCTCCTCGTAACCACGAGAGAGAGCGACCACCGGGTTGTATCCGCACTTGGAAGGGTGTGTTTTATTAAGTATCTGGTTCTAGTTGTCATAAGGTCAAGGTACAACTCCAAGTCGTCCTGTTATCAAGATCACGGCTATTCAATAGATTAACTTCCCTGCAGGGTGCACCACATAACCCAACACGCTTGATCCCATTTGGCGGACACACTTTTTTTGGGTCATGCACGGCGCGCGAAGATCAACACGTCGCAGCCCGACCTAGGCCAACAGAGCGGTCAAGACATCGATCTAAACCTAAGCGCCCGGGTGCAGGCCCATCGCCTTAGCACACTGCATGTTGCGAACGCGCCGGAAGCACCTAGCAACCTCCATTACAAAGGAAGTCACGTTCGCGGGTCCAATCAAGGCGCGCCGCCCGATCGGCCGACGTCACGAAGGCTTCGGCTAATACCACGACGTCGGGATACCCATAACTACTCCAGCGTAGATGGTTAGTGCGATAGACCAAATGGCGGACTCGGATCAAATACCAAGATCTCGTTAAGCGTGTTAAGTATCCGCTGACGCCGACCAGGCCAGGCCCACCTCTCTCTAGGTGGTCTCAACCTGCCCTGTCGCTCCACCACAAAGTAACAATCGGGGGCGTCGGGAACCCAGCCCACCTCTACGGGATGGAGCCACCGTCCTTTCAGCCCCATCTCCTAACAAGATCACGGTAATGTAACGATGTAAAGTATATAGTATATGCCCGTGATCACCTCCCGAAGTGATCACAGCCCGATAGTATAGCATGGCGACGGACAAGAGTGTAGGGCCACTGATGGAACACTAGCATCCTATACTAAGAAGTAGGATAGCAGGTAAAGGTAACAACAATAATAGCAAGGACAGGCTATGCATCGGGATAGGAATAACGGAAAGCGATGCGTGCTACACTACTCTAATGCAAGCGGATAGAGTAGAATAGGTGATATCCGGTGATCAAGGGGGGCTTGCCTGGTTGCTCGAGACAAGGAGGGGTCGTCGGTGACGTAGTCGACCACAGGGCATCAAAGATCGCCACGGGTCTACCAAGAGAAGAGGGGAAGAAACAGAAATACATAGCAAGCAAGTGCATAACAGATAACAGCGAGCTAGGCGTGTTCTAACGCGGTATGAGGTGATACTGGTGAAGGGGAAAACATCCGGAAAGTATTCTCGGTGTTTCGCGTTTTCGGGCAGATGAACCGGAGGGGGAAAGTTGCGTGTTTGCTATGCTAGGGATGTGTGGCGGACGAACGGGCTGCGTATCCGGATCCGTCTCGTCGTTCTGAGCAACTTTCATGTACAAAGTTTTTCCATGCGAGCTACGGTTTATTTACTATTAATTTTTAAAGTTTTAAATCATTTTCTAATTTATTATTATTATTATTTAATTCGAAAATTAAATGTTAAAATGCTATGGGTACATAGAAGTGTACCCACAGATGGGCTTGGGTGGTGACGGAGGGCCAGTTGACTTGTCAATCGCCCAACCCGGTCAGAGGTCGATGATGGGGCAGTCAAGTCAATAACCCGATCGAGATTGGCTGTTGACTGGTCAAACTAACTAGTGGGTCCCGCTTGTCATAGGCTCATAGCAATTAAACAAGGTTAATTAGCTTTAATCAAATGATTAGGTTAATCTAATCCGGCTTAATTAAGTTAATTAATTCTTTAATTATTTTTTTTTAATTTTTTAATTCCTTTTCTTTCTCTTTTTTAAACGTTCTGGGGGTGGGGCCCCTTTGTCATAGGCCCCTGGGGGCCTAGCGGGCGAAATGGGCAACGGTGCCCGGCGTTGCACCCGCAGGCGACCCGGACGCCTGGGTGGGTGCATCGCCGCCCCGGCGTGGCGGTGGCCTGTGGGGCCAGAGGCGGAGGCGGGGGAATGAGATGACGGTGCCAACACCAGGGGCGAAGTGGCACCAGGGGCGGCGACGAGCGCGACGGCCGTGGGGCGGCAGCGGTGGGCGGCGAAGTCTTGAGCAGGAGTGGCGCGCGCCAGCGCAGTCACGACCGAGCGCGCGAGTGGTGCGAGATGGAGAGGAGCACGGGAGAGAGCGGAGCCGCGCGATTGAGGGCAGCGGGCGCCGAGTGGAGCACGGAACCCGGCGGGGAACGAGCTCAGTGAGCTCGGTCGCACCGGACTGCGATGGCGCCTTACGGCGACGAGCGGTGGTCTTGGCGCAACGCCGGGACGAGCAGGTGGCGGCGCCAAAATAGAGAGGGAAGGAGGAAGCTCACGGTGGCCGAGGGGTTAGGGCAGCGGGGTCGAGGAGGGTGACGTGACGACGTTCCGCGAGGAGAGGGACGAGGAGGCGAGGAGGCAGGCCGGCAACGCCGCTGCCCTCCATCGAAAGGAGGGACGACGCGGGCGGTCGAGGACGAGACGAGGAAGACGATGGCGACGGCGGGGGGCTCGCAACGAGATGACGGCGACGACAATGGGCGTCAGCGGCTTCAGGTCGTCGCCCGATCTCGATCCAGATCAAGGGGAACAGCGAGAGAGTGGGGGAGGGGAACAGTGGGGATCATGGGCTAGGGTTTCGTGGGGGGGGGGTTAAGCAGGGTGGGGGTCACTGCATTTGGGCACTGTGGCCTTCTTGGGCCAAGCTTGAAGGGGGGGGTTTCTCTTTCTAATTTTTTTTATTAGTTTGTTTTCTGTTTTTGTAATTTCTTTTTTTTATTCTATTTTATTTCATTTTAAGTTATCTAGGCATGTTATAAAATTGTGTTTATTACACCATATTTACTTATGCAATAATTGACATAGCCCGAACATTTTTATTTTAATATTTGAAAACTTTTGTCGTTTGACTTATTTTGGATTTAAATTTGAATCCTTTTTGAACTAACTCGAGTTTATCAACAGTAACCGAGGTGACGTGGCATCCTTAGTAGAGGGTTAATGTAGTTTAATTACCCGGGCGTCACAATTAGTGGCATTTTTTAATATTTTTTGCAGGAACATTAGTGGTATTGTTGTCTTGTTGACGAACATTTTGGAGAATGGCCACAGACATGCACAAACGACCAAACATTGGCAATGACCGCACCACAAAGCAGTACTACCATTGTTGGGCAACACTAACGGTCAGGGAAGGTATGGTTCGATAGCAACTTTAGCTAATGCATTTGTTGACTTATTGTGGAACATTTTGTTGGCACAAAGTCTGAGGCAAAAGACACCGCACTAGTGACCAGGACCAAACTTTTTTTTTGAAACAAGAACCAGGACCAAACTTGGAGCATGACTGCACCTTAAGCACCAATCTTGGGCATATATAATACGTATTATCCTCCAGGACACTTTGTGGACTTGACTGCCAAAGGTCTTGCACTGGATATATATATGCAGGCCAAGAGGGGCCAGAACAGAAATGTGCACGACTATGGAGTCGACTATAAAGCACAGCCCTGGCCCTTAGTTCTAAATTCTTAGTGCAGAACCAATAGCCAATCCTACAGGGTTTCGATTACATTTCAGACTTCCAGTAGGAAGGAAGAAGCTTTGGAGACAGTCCTACTCCTACCGGTGCAGGTTTCAGTTGCGTTTCAGGGTGGTTCTGTTAGAGGCTAGTCTTGTTGAGCATCATTCAGATATAGAAATACTAGTATGATGGGCAATGGCAAATTGCCTAAAAACATCAGGGGTAAATGAATCACAGATTGAGTTTCAGATAGAAATAGTACTGCTATGAAGATTTCTGAAAGAAATGCACGGATTCAGAATTAACCTAAAGCAAGAGCTCCGGTCCAAACACTCGTAGCGGCTCACTCCTTCTGCCCCGCTCCGCTGCACATCCGGCCTCCCACGGCGCTGGAAGGACGGTGGAGTGTCCTCTGGTCGAAGATGCGAGCGAGGCGAAGCTTACCTGCGTCATCGTCTGGTCACCGAGGTTTCTCCGCCGCCGTGCCGCTCTCCCGCACCGCACGGGATCATAGTGCGCGGGTCGGCCCGGATCGCCATCGACCGGATCTCGGCCATCGCCGGGGGTGCGAACGCGAGTGGCGAGCGGCGAGGTGGGCGTGGCGCCGTCTTGGCGCGGGCGGGCCATCGAGGTGGTTGATGCGATCTTGGTGGAGGGACAGGAGAGGCGAGACGGGAGATTTGGGATTTGGTGGGCACGCGGTCGCGTGATTTGTCGGTAAAGGCAGGCGACGGGCTGAGGGCTCCTCGCCGTCAATGGGCTAAGGGTTGGCCAAGGTGAAGGGGCGGTGGCGGCTAGGGTTTCGGCAAGCGGGTGCGGGTGCGGGATTGGAATGGTGGTGAGTGCGTGCGTGGGGATTGGAACGGTGGTGAGTGGGTGCGTGGGGTCTGCGGGTACGGTGGGGAGTGGGGCGTGGGTGAGAGGGTGAGGGGTGAGGGCTGCCGTTGGATTCGGGAGCATCCGACGGTGTCTGAGGCATGATCCGCGTGATATGCTCCTGGACCAATCAAAACGCAGCAAGCAATTTGAAGACTTTTTGACCATCTAAATTGGTCGTAATCGATTAAAGATAAGTTATTTCATGAAAACTTCATTCTTCATTTTTTGAGCGCTCAAAATGAGTTTTGTTGTAAAGGATCAATGGCTTTCAAGCCAAATGATCAATCTTATGGCCACATTCATGGCATAGTTTGTTCAAATGATCTCATATTGTGCATAAGGGTGCATATTGGAATGGCAAACAATGTTGCCTAAGGAAGTTTTCATTTTCTTTGGACGAAAAAACCATTTTCCATTTTTCGAGTGCCCAAAAGGAGGTTTTTTTGTGAAGGACCTCCCAAATAATTGTTGCAAAATTGGACCAAATAAATTTTCCAAAATACTAGGACATATTTAATGCAAAATTTACAAAATGGTTGGGTGTAAAAAGTTTTGATCCACCTCTCGTGAAAAAGACAAATTTCCACTGATTTAGTAGGAAGCGGGTAAAATTTGAACTGCAGCTGCCTCATAGTTTGCTATTTATTTTTTCCAAAAATCATTTCTAGTTACATAAGTACCTATTTAATCATAAATGCATGGTTTGGTGGCGATACTTCGAGGTTTGGGCGGTGGCCGAGGGCCCCAACTCTAGAGCTGCCAGAACTCAAGATGTTCGTCAGCGTGGTCACCGCGTGACCGTGGAGTTGCCATGTGTTCTGGGCGGCCTAGGCATGTCTAGTGGGTTGGGCACTCCCTAGGTACGTGCTTGGAAGAAAATTACAACATAAGATTCTCACGAGGAGACCGATCGATGCTCAAACATGAATTAGCAGCCAAGTGTTTGATTAGCAGACGGAAATGTACATGGCTAATGGGCGTGAGTTTTGGTGAGGATGATCGCCACTAAGAAGACCGTCTTCACAAATTTTCAGCTCAAAAGGAGGAGCCTAGGTGGTACTTGCTTTGCAAAGTACCACACCGACATAAATACAAATGTTGAAGCTCAGCTCAAAATAATGAATGGATTGAGTGGCATTTGGTGGAGGATGGTTATTTGGGCATAGGAAAGCATCAGAGAAATGGATACTATTTGTACATGCCAAAGTGGTGCTTCCTTCACAAACTGTTGTTCGAGCAATGAATAGGAAAATGAATATTTGTGAATTATTTTGAACTAGGCAAGGAAGGTTTTTACATATTTGCCAAGATATGACCCAAAGAATTTATGAGATTTTTTTGGAATTTTGGGAATGATAGAAATATAGGTTGCTTCACAACCTAGGGCAAAACTGCCACATGGACATGGCACATAGGCAAAAGCCCGATGAGGTGGCGCCTAGTCATAGCAACCCACCACAATTTACAAGGTTATGACCATCTATATTGGTCATGATCAGCTAGAAATAAGGCAGCATACCAGTGCTATCTGCTTTATGACCATTTTGTGTAAGGAAATTATGACCTTTCTGACCAAATGGTCGTTATAGTTTAGGGTTTGGAGCCCCCCGAACAGCTTTTGACCAATTGGTCTGAAATGGTCATAGATCTATGACCAATTCTTCCAGGGTCACTGACAGAAGGTCACTAGTTGACATATTTCTTGTAGTGCATGTCTATGGCTAGGAAACTTAACCATCTTTGATTAACGAGCAAGTCAAGTAGAGGCATACTAGGGACACTCTGTTTTGTCTATGTATTCTCACATGTACTAAGTTTCCGGTTAATACAATTCTAGCATGAATTATAAACATTTATCATGATATAAGGAAATATTAATAACAACTTTATTATTGCCTCTAGGGCATATTTCCTTCACCTGCATGACTCGGTGCCACAACCAACCTTCGGTTGCTTTTGCAAGCAAACATATTTGGACTGAGGGACCCTTAGAGAAATCCACAATATAAAGATCACCCTTTCTAATTCCCTCAAAGACGAAGGAATTATCAGAGGCCATGAAGACAATGCATTTGGATATAGAAAATAGAACCAGCATGCCTAAATCACATAGCTTGCCAACTGACATAAGATTGAATTCGAGAGAAGGATATAGCAATTTTACCTAGCCCAATTACCTTTCCTTTGCTGTTGTCGCTGAAAGTAATATACTTTAGAGGAGAAGAAGTTAAGTTGGGGTCGACAAACAATGACTTGTCTCTGGTCATATGACTAGTACATCCACTATCCATTATCCATTCTATATGTAACGCCCGGATGGTTATGCAACAGTAATCCCCGGTTATGTTAATTAACTTCGTTAATTGGAACCGCTCAAAACAAAAATTAAAATAAAACAAACGATAAAAGGGTTTCAAAACTAATTCTAAAATGCTCCGGTTTTCTAAAATACCTAACCTAATATTGGTGGGGTGCACTAATATTTTCAAAATGCCAAAACAATTTAAATAAACCAAAATGTAAAAGGAAATAACAAAAGAGAACAGAAAAGAAAATAAAAGCAGAGGGGATAACCCCCTCCTCGACCCAACCCACCGCCCCTCTCCTCTCCCTTGGCCCATCCCTCTCTCCCCACTGCCCACCGCCCACCCCCCACTACCTCCCCCCAGGTGGCTAACCCTAGCCACCGCCCACCTCTCCCCCTCGCCTCGCCCTCGCTCCCCGACCCGATCTAGATCGAGGCAGGCACCACCGACCCCCTGCCAGTCCTCCACCTCACCGATCCCCACGCCCCGCCCAGGCCTCCCTCCTCCTCCTCCTCCCTGGGGAGCTCCCCCCTCCCCACGTGCCCCCCGGCGGGCCACATCTGGTCCGGCTCGGCCTCGGCCCCTCGGAACGCCCACCGGCCTCCTCCCCTTGGCCTGCCCGACCTCCACCGAACCCACCGGTCGAGACCCCCCCCCACATTGTGAGGCCCCCCTCCTCCCCCTTCCCGTCGGCCGGCCGGCTCCCAGCCGCCACCCGATCGACGCCCCCCGGCGGCTTCCCAGGCTCCGGCCGTCCACAGACCGACCCCCTCCCCGATCCCCCTCCTCCTCTCCCTCCGGATCCGGCCCGTGGCCCTCGGCCCTGACTCGCCCCACCGTGTGCCCCCTCTCCCTTCCTTCCCGTCGGCGACCCACTCCGGCGCCCTAGCGCCGCCCGAGCCTCAGCGCCCCATCCCCTCGTTCGCGCCCTCCTACCCCCTTCTCTCGCTCGGCTCGGCCCGGCCCAGCTCAAGAACTCAGTCGCCGCCCCTCATTGGCGCCAGCGCCGCGCCGGCTGGCGCGTGCCTGGCTCTGGCTCCTCCCGCCCAGCGCTGATCCGCCTGGTCGCCCCCGCCTGGCCGGGGTCGTCCGGTCCGAGCCGACGCCTGCCAGATGCCGCTTCCCGCCCGGTTGGCCATGGGCCACCGACAGGGCCCCACCCCAAAAGAACGTTTTAATAAAATGAAACTAAAAGAAAGGAAATAAAAGGAATTAAACTAATTAACTAAATAATTAATTAATTAATTAATTGAGTAATTAATTAATCTAATTAATTAGGATTAGTTAAACCTAATCATTAGCTAAATTAATTGGGTAATTAATTAAACTAATTAATCTCGGATTAATTAACCTAATCATTAATTAATTAATTGGGTAATTAATTAAACTAATTAATTCTGAATTAATTAGCACTAATCATTAATTAACTTAATTAACTAAGATTAATTAACTGATTAGGTTAATTAAACCATTAGTGAATGACATGTGGGACCCACACATCGGGGTTGACTTAGTCAACCTGTTGGTCGATGACGTCGGCATGACCTCATGCTGATGTCATAAATGCAATTTCGAAATTAATTAAATAATTAATTAAAATTCCGAAATTAATAAAATCTTTTATAAATCATATCTTTTAATCCGTAATCCGGATTAAAATAATTTCAACATGAAAGTTGCTCGAACGACGAGGCGATTCCGGATCGCGATCCGTTCGTCCACCACACGCCTCTAACCTATCGAACTCTGCAAACTTTCCTCTCGGTTCATCCGTCGACAGACGTCCGGAACCGGATAACTTCCTGATGTTTTCCCCTAAACCAAGACCCTCTTACCACGTTAGGGCACGCCTAGCATCGCTTCTTGGCATGTCATGCATCGTTATGCATCTGTTACCGTGTATTCATTGTTTCTTCCCCTCTTCTCTTGGTAGACTACGAGACCGACGCTTGCGTGGCGATTCGACTACGGTGTTGTGACCCTCTCTCTTGCCAGAGCAACCGGGCAAGCCCCCTTGATCACCAGATATCGCCTACTCTTATCTACACTGCTTGCATTAGAGTAGCATAGCATGTTATCTGTTTTGGATACTCCTATACTTCTTTGCATAGCCTTTGTCCTTGTAACTTCGTTGTTACCTTACCGCAATCCTATATGCTTAGTATAGGATGCTAGTACTTTCATCTGTGGCCCTACTTTCTTGTCTGCATGCGCGTGCTATATATATCGGGCCGTGATCACTCGGGAGTTGATCACGGTATATACTATATACTTATACATGATACATGTGAGACTAAAGTCGGGTCGGCCGATGGAGCACCATGAGTGGATCATTGTGGCGGAGCGCAGGCAGGTTGAGACCGCCTAGGAGAGAGGTGGGCTGGCCTGCTCGGGCGCTCATGATTACTTAACACGCTTAACGAGGTCTTGGTATTTGATCTGGGTTGGCTCGAGCTTATACGCACTAACCATCTACGCGGGAGTAGTTATGGGTATCCCGCGTCGTGGTATCACCGGTACTTCAGACGTCACGACGGCGGCGCGCCGCGGATTGGATCGAACGCTGTTAGGCTAGGTCTGCGCTTCGGCCGCCCTCATAACGTCTTGTGTGTGCTCGAGGCGATGGGCCTGCACCCTGCGCGCTTAGGTTTAGACCGGCGTCTTGGCCTCTCTGTTGTGCCTAGGTGGGGCTGCGGCGTGTTGATCTTCTGCGGCGGGCATGACCCCGGAAAGTGTGTCCGCCAAATGGGATCAAGCGTCTTGGGTAAGATGGTGCACCCTCAGGAAGTTAATCTATTCGGATAGCCGTGATCTTGATAACAGGACGACTTGGAGTTGTACATTGAGCTTATGACAACTAGAACCGGATACTTGATAAAACACACCCTTCCAAGTGCGACATACAACCGGTGGTCGCTCTCGCTCGGGGTTATGAGCGGGATTGCGGGTAGGATTATTGCTATATGATGTTACTTGGAGGACTTTCGTTGTCCTCTTACATGCATTGCTGGACCGGTGTCCGAAGCGTAGTCTTCGTTAAGACTAGCTATCCCCTCTTATTCGGCATTCTGCAGCTTCAGTCCACCGATATGGCCTTTACACATATATCCATGCATATGTAGTGTAGCTCCTTGCTTGCAGTACTTTGGATGAGTACTCACGGTTGCCTTGTTCCCCTTTTCCTATCTCTACTCGATTGTGCAATCGCACGATGGAGCCAGAGTCGACGCCACCGCCTCGGCGACTACTACTGGAGGCGCCTACTACTACGTGCAGCCCACGACGATGACCAGAGTGACCTAGGAGGATCCCGAGCGGAGGCCTGTCCTCTTCGATCAGATCCCATTTGTGCTAGCCATCTTATGGCACCTTGTTTAACTTATGTCTCAGACTCAGATATTGTTGCTTCGGCGACTTCGTCTATGATCGAGCACTTGTATTCGAGCCCTCGAGGCCCCCGGCTTGTATTATGATGCTTGTATGACTTATTTTATTTGTAGAGTTGTGTTGTGATATCTTCCGTGAGTCCTTGATCTTGATCGTATACATTTGCGTGCATGATTAGTGTACGATTGAATCGAGCGTCACAAGTTGGTATCGAGCCGATCGCTGTAGGAATCCCCTTCCACACTCCTTGGCAAGTCGAGTCTAGACATTGCAAAACTTTTACTAACTTGGCTGTGTGCCTTACGGGCCCACATCGCCATCGGGTGGTACTAGGATCTTTTACTCCTCGACCTTTACTCGGGACTCGGACTCTCTTCTACTCGGGTTAAACGATTTTACTAACTATCACTAGGATCCCGTGACCGCATTCACCCCAAGATGGATATAGCCTTAGTTGTTTTTGGAATTGTATTTGAACAATTTCCACCTGCCATTTGACTCCTTTGAAACGCCTTTGTTTTCGGATGGAACCCACGAGGCAGGTCGTGCGCCACACGACGGCCATTGGTGCCTCGGGATCACTGCGGTGCTAGCCGAGATGATGACCTATCTGGGTTATCGCTGCACCCCGAGTACACCGCCTATGAGGAGTACCAGACTACAACCAGGAGCAGATGCCGCGCCATCTTCCACCTCTACTCTCGGAGTATGAGTCCACTCTCGTGCGGCGCACACCGCACATGGTGTTGGAGTGACCATCGATATGGCAGTCCACGATGTCGCTTATGCTGCACCGACACGCCTTCGTGCGAGTATCGAGAGTTGGACACCTCCCCTTCGTGCACATTGCTATCGCGTCGATGTTGGTGAGGAGGGTTACTACACCGCTGCCTACACCATCGTCACCAGAGAGCCTTCCACCATCGTAACTTTGTTACGCATGCGATGGGCTGGATCGAGCTAACCGAGCTCTTCGCCACGAGTTGTACATCACCCGTCGGCACCTCTACTGTGCTCGACGCTGATGCACCCTTTGTCCGTTCGGAGAGCTGCTGCTTCTGCGATCTACCCCGCCAGACCATGATGCCCTGGTGTGTGGTTGGCGGACGTGGGAGGCTACTCTCCGCGCTTGGCCCTTTCCCGCCACACGGACGCCGGATTCAGCACCGAGTATCCGCGGCCCCAGTGTCACCGACGTGGAGGACTATCCACCGCCGCACTATCAGCTTTCAAAGCTACTGCTACCTCCAGCATCAGCGTGGGGCTGATGTAGGCTTGCTTGTTAGCATTTGATGTACTCGCCATGAGCCTGTGCGCCTATGATGTAGTAGTCTATGTCTTCGGACTCTATGTATCGAACTCTATGCATGATTCCTTTTGTAAGATATGCCAACTACTATGTAGTTCCCATCATGCTACTTTCATTATGCATGTTTCATCATGAATGATTCCTGTCTCTTGCTTAATTTCTCAAATGCTGAACTACCTGTTATATAATAGCAGGATGGTTAGGCCAGCAGGTCGTGGCGTGGTGCCAACTTCCCACCACCGCTTTGAGTACATGGCTGGTATGGTCCAACAGCTTGAGATGAATCGCCAGATTCATGGAGAACATGATGGCTCAGTTCCTCGCCCCAATATGAACCAAAGACCCAAACGGAACAACTCTGCAGGATTTCATACGCTGAACCCCAGGCGTGTACCGCAGCTCAACCCAGCCACTGGAAGTCGATGGCGGCTCCGTGACATCACCTATGAGATGGAGTCTGCTGATGTAGCCCCGCCACTATGTCACCTTTGCTTCCTTCTTCCCAAGGGACCCGCAGCTCAATGGTGGGACAGCCACCGTCGTACTCTGCCAGTTGGAACACTCATCACCGGCGGACTTCGAGCTGCCTTCCGTGCCCGCTTCATCCCTCAAGGGGTCATGGACCGAAGAAGCGTGAGTTCATAATCTCACCCAAGGCAACAAGATGTTGAAGCCTATCGGCGTGAGTTCTTGGACTTGTCTCGCTATCTTTGAAGAGGATATTGCAACTGATGCACGCAGACAGGAGAAGTTCCGTGACGGTCTTCAAGCTGACATCAAGCTCGCACTTCTAGTGCACGACTTTGCTGATTTCGCCACCTTGGTGAACAAAGCTATCAATGTCGAAACTGGTCTGCAGGAATACGAGCTCTAACAGCGCAACTGCGACACGGGCTCATCTTGAGCCCGTCCTCGCAGAAGCGCAAGATATGGATTCCCAACAGCATGTACCAAATTAATGCATCTGCTTCAAAGCGTAACTATGCTACACCTCGTCTGCCTACAACTAAGCAGCCAAGCTTCCAGCTCCACCACCCCAAGCTCCTGCTCCCACTCCCAATAATGGCTTATGCTTCAAAGCGGACAACGAGGCACCGTGCTAGAGAATGCAACCGAACCGAATCAATCGCCCTTCCAAAGAATGGCCGTGGAAACACCTGAACCGCAACAACACCGGCAAGTCTTATGGGCAAGCTCAGGCCAACCACGTTGATCTGAGCGAAGCTCAAGACCAGCTCACTCTTGTGATGGGTACACTCCTCGTAAATTCAGTACTGCATCTGTTTTATTCGATTCGGGGCATCGCATTCATTCATGTCTCAAGATTTTGCATTCATGCATGGCATTAAAAGTGAAGACATGAATGCTTCACTATTAGTACACACCCATGGGCCAATGTCGGACCTCCATGGTTTGCATCGACGTCCCGTTGAAATCGAAGGAATGGAATTCCTTGTCTCTCCTATCGTGCTAAAGACTTGTAGCATTGACCTCATTTTGGGATGGATTGGTTGAAAGCGCATCTGGCGTCAATCGTTTGCCCACTAAGACCGTCCCATCCGCTTCACCCTTCGATGAAATAGTAAGCTACAATGCTCGTGCGGTTCAAAATGCCGAGGCAAGGCTCTATGCATTGAATGCATTGAGCGCCGCACCCTCGAGGGAATTGAAAACATTCACGCTGCTTTGCGATTTCCAAGACGTCTTTCTGAAGAACTTCCAGGATTCCCCGCTAGGGCTGTCGAATTCGTCATCGACTTGAAACCGTGCACCACTCCTATAGCCAAGCGACCCTACAAGATGCCGCCGCATGAACTCCTTGAACTAAAGGAGGAAATCGACAAATCTCTTCAAAGTGGCTTCATTCGCCCAAGTTGCTCTCCTTGGGGAGCACCTTCTCTTTGTCAAGAAGAAGGATGGGACAAACCGATTGGTCCAAGACTACCGTCCTATAAATCAAGCTACCATTCGAATAAGTATCCTCTTCCTCGGATCAATGATCTTTATGATCAAGCGGCTGGTTCGCGGTGTTCTCGAAACTCGACTTGAGGTTGGGTTACCACCAGATCCGTGTTCGCGAGGAGGATATCCCCAAGACCGCATTTGTGACTCGTTATGGATCTTACGAGTACACCGTCATGTCTTTCGGCAACCAATGCTCCAGCCACCTTCTCTCGCTCGATGAACTATATATTCATGGATTACCTCGACAAGTTAAATGGTGGTTTATCCGGATGATATCCTGATCTATTCCAAGAATGAAGAAGAACATCTTGAACATCTTCGTCTTGTCTTTGGAAAAGCTACGAGAGCATCAACTCTATGCCAAGTTCTCCAAGTGTGAATTCGGCTTCCGAAGTAACCTACCTTGGACATGTCATCTCTAAGGATGGTATTGCCGTCAACCCCGAGCGAGTTCAAGGCTATTCTCGATTGGACTCCTCAGAAGAGCGTTAAGCAAGTCGAAGTTTTCTCGGTCTCGCCACTATTGCCGTCGATTAATCGAGAACTTCTCCAAGATTGCCAGCCTCGACTAACTTTGTTGCATAAAGGCGTCAAGTTCCAATGGATGATAAATGTCGGGAAAGTTTCCGAGCACTCAAAGACAAGTCGACGACGCGCCCGATGCTAGCTCCTCCCGATACTAAGAAGGACTTCGTCATTTATCGCGACGCATCCCGTCAAGGTTTAGGCGGTGTCCTAATGCAAGAGCGCAAAGTGGTTGCTTATGCCTCTCGGCAGCTTCGCCCTCACGAGGAGAACTACCCGAGTTCATGACCTCGAACTTGTCATTGTCATTCATGCGTAAAGCGAAGGCGACATTACCTTCTCGGTGTCGTTGCGAGATCTACACCACCACCAAAGTCTGAAGTATCTGCTTACTCAGCCAGACCTGAACCTCCGTCGGCAGAGATGGATGGAGACTGCTGCAGACTTTGATTTGGGTATTTCCTATCGCCCGAGCAAGGCTAATGTAATGGCGATGCCTTGAGCCGCAAGTCTTCTCGCAACCACCTTGAGTTCACAAAGTTCAGCCCTCACTTGTTGAAGAATTCAGCAGTGAACCTCCATATTGTTCCTCCGGTGCACTCGCTCCCCTCCTCCGGAGTTCCGCAAGATGAATCTCCGTGTTGTTCCCCGTGTTCCCTCTTTGCCTGGGCTGTTGAACCCGATCTCTTGGGCACCATAAAGACAATGCAAGGATTTGACTCAAGTCTATAAGCTTAAACAGACGTCAGAAAGGAAATCCTCCTCCTTCACTATTGCCGATGATGGCGCCTTGTACTTCAAAGGCCGCCTAGTGGTGCCATGTAAGAAGGACAACCTGGATATGACTCGAAGGTTATGCAAGAAGCTCATGATACGCCTCTATGTATCCACCCCGGCAAGACAAAGATGTATCAAGACATTCGCGAGATTCGTGGTCTAATATGAAGCAGGACATTGCTCGCTATGTTTACGAGTGTGGCGCTTGCCGTCAGATCAAAGTAGAACATCAAAGGCCTCTTTGGAACTCGCAGCCTATCTCTATTCCCGAATGGAAATGGGACCATGTTGAAATGGACTTCGTCCTTTGGATTTCCCAAATCGCAGAAAGGTAATGATGCTATTCTTGTCGTCATTGACGGCTTTCTAAAGTTGCACATTTTCCGGCGGTCAAAGAAACGATCACCGCTAGCCACCGGCAACGCTCTATATGTCGAGATCGTTTCACTTCACGGTATTCCACCGTTATCGATTCGGACCGTGGCAGCTTATTCACTTCAAGATTCGGGCAAGTTTCAAGAAGCTATGGGGACTCATTTGTCTTTCAAGATCTGCTTTTCATCCATGATCTCAAGGGCAAGTTGAACGTGTCAACCAAATTCTCAAGACATGCTTCGAGCTTGTGTCGTCTCATTCGCAAGAAATGGGAGGAATCTCTCCCGTATGCTGAGTTCTCTTATAATAATAGCTATCAAGCTAGTCCAAGATGGCCCCCGAAGTGTTATATGGACGAAAGTGCGAACCCTCTCGAACTGGTCGAAATCGGGAACGCCCACTCTTGATCCGGATATTATCCAACATGCCAAGAACAAGTCCGCATTATTCGCGAGAATCTCAAGACCGCTCGATCGCGTCAAAAGAGTAATTATGACCGTCATCACAAAGACATGGTCTATCAACTCGGTGAAAAGGCCTATCTTCGTTACACCAATGAAGGGTGCTCACCGCCGGGATCAAGGGCAAGTTAGCGCCTCGCTATATTGGCCCTTTCACTATTCTCGAAAGGCGTGGAAAGGTGGCATATCAATCTGGAGCTTCCGTGAACCTTTCTCGTGTTCACGATGTGTTCCACGTGTCCCAACTCCGACGCTGCTTCAAGGACCCAATCCGGCGAAGGACCATGAAGTGCTCGAATTGCAACAGACCTCTCCTATAAAGAGCATCCGGTCCGCATTCTCGACCAAGCTGAACGCCGCACACGTCGGAAGCGATCAAATTCCTCAAAATCCAAAGGTCGAATCACTCAAGATGAAGCCACACAGGAACGCGAGGATCGCTGAGATGAATATCCGCCCTCTTTCCTTCTACCTCCTAAATCTCGGGACGAGATTTCTTGTAGTGGAGGAGCTTTGTAACGCCCGGATGGTTATGCAACAGTAATCCCCGGTTATGTTAATTAACTTCTCGTTAATTCGGAACCGTTCAAAAACAAAAATTAAAATAAAACAAACGATAAAAGGGTTTCGAAAACTAATTCTAAAATGCTCCGGGGTTTTCTAAAATACCTAACCTAATATTGGTGGGGTGCACTAATATTTTCAAAATGCCAAAACAATTTAAATAAACCAAAACAGAAAAGGGAAATAACAAAAAGAGAAAAGAAAAGAAAATAAAACAGAGAGGGGGATAACCCCCCCCCTCCGGCCCAGCCACCTGGCCCCTCTCCCTCTCCCTTGGCCCCCCCTCTCCCCCACAGGCCGCCCACCGCCCACCGCCCCACTACCTCTCCCCACCGGTGGCTAACCCTAGCCACCGCCCCCACTCCCTCCTCGCCTCCCCCTCGCTCCGGCCGATCTAGATCGGGGCAGGCACCCCGACCGACCCCGCCGTCCTCCACCTGCTTGCCGATCCCCGCTGCCCCATGAATCCCGGGCCTCCCCTCCTCCTCCTCGCCCGGAGCTCCCTCCTCCTCGAGTGCCCCCACAGAGGCAGCGGCCGCCATCATGGTCCGGCTCGGCCTCGCCGCCCTCACCGAACGCCTCACCGCCTCCTCCCCCGGCCTGCCCGACCTCCACCGAACCCACCGGTCGAGACCCTCCCCTACTGTGAGGCCCCCTCCTCCCCTTCCCCGTCGTGATCGGCTCGGCCGCCCCTTGTCAGACGACGCCCGGCTTCCCTTGCCCGTCCCCACAGACCGACGCCTCTCCCGATCCTCCTCCTTTCCCTCTGGGATCCGGCCCGTGGCCTCGGCTGTCTGACTCGCCCGGCCACCGTGCCCCCTCTCCCCTTCCTTCCCCCTGCTGTCGACCCTCCCGGCGCCCTAGCCCCCAGCCCCAGCTCCCATCCCCTGTTCGGCGCCCTCCTACCTTTCTCTCGCTCGGCTGGCTCGGCCGGCAGAGCTCAAGAACGCACCGCCGCCGCCTCTCCCAGCCGCCGCTCACTCCACTGGCCAGGCAGGCCTGGCCTCGGCCTCGGCCGCCTCACGCCTCGATCCGCCTGGTCGCCCCGACCGGGCTCGTGGTGTGCCGAGAATCGAGGCTGCGCAACGCCTTACCGCATCGCCATGCTTACGCTTGGCCATGGAGCCCATCGACAGGGGGCCCCACCCCAAAAAGAACGCTTTTAATAAAACAGAAACTAAAAGAAAGGAAATAAAAGGAATTAAACTAATTAACTAAATAATTAATTAATTAATTAATTGAGTAATTAATTAATCTAATTAATTCGGATTAGTTAAACCTAATCATTAGCTAAATTAATTAGGTAATTAATTAAACTAATTAATCTCGGATTAATTAACCTAATCATTAATTAATTAATTGGGTAATTAATTAAACTAATTAATTCTGAATTAATTAGCACTAATCATTAATTAACTTAATTAACTAAGATTAATTAATCTGATTAGGTTAATTAAACCATTAGTGAATGACATGTGGACCCACTGTCGGGGTTGACTTAGTCAACCTCGCTGGTCGATGACGTCGGCATGACCTCATCTTGATGTCATAAATGCAATTTCGAAATTAATTAAAATTCCGAAATTAATAAAATCTTTTATAATCATATCTTTTAATCCGTAATCCGGATTAAAATAATTTCAACATGAAAGTTGCTCGAACGACGAGGCGATTCCGGATCGCAATCCGTTCGTCCACCACACGTCTCTAACCTATCGAACTCGCAAACTTTCCTCTCGGTTCATCCGTCTGACAGACGTCCGGACCGGATAACTTCCTGATGTTTTCCCCCTAAACCAAGTACCCCTCTTACCACGTTAGGGCACGCCTAGCATCGCTTCTTGGCATGTCATGCATCGTTATGCATCATTACGTGTATTCATTGTTTCTTCCCCTCTTCTCTTGGTGACTACGAGACCGACGCCGCGGTGGCGGTTCGACTACGGTGTTGACGACCCTCTCTCTTGCCGAGCAACCGGGCAAGCCCCCCTTGATCACCGGATATCGCCTACTCTTATCTACACTGCTTGCATTAGAGTAGCATAGCATGTTACTATTTTGGATACTCCTATCTTTGCCGCATAGCTTTGTCCTTGTAACTTCATTGTTACCTTACCCGCAATCCTATATGCTTAGTATAGGATGCTAGTACTTTCATCTGTGGCCCTACTTTCTTGTCCGTGCGCGTGCTATACTATCGGGCCGTGATCACTCGGGAGTTGATCACGGTATATACTATATACTTATACATGATACATGTGAGACTAAAGTCGGGTTGGTGATGGAGCACCATGAGTGGATCATTGTGGCGGAGCGGCGGGCGGGTTGAGACCGCCTAGGAGAGGTGGGCTGGCCTGTTCGGGCGTTCGCGATTACTTAACACGCTTAACGAGGTCTTGGTATTTGATCTGGGTTGGCTCACGAGCTTATACGCACTAACCATCTACGCTGGAGTAGTTATGGGTATCCGGCGTCGTGGTATCGGCCGAAGCACTTCAGACGTCGGCGACGAGCGGCGCGCGCGGGATTGGACTGAACGCTGTTAGGCTAGGTCTGCTTCGGCCGCCCTCGCAACGTCTTGGTGTGCTTTCGAGGCGATGGGCCTGCACTGCGCGCTTAGGTTTAGACCGGCGTCTTGGCCTCTGTTGTGCCTAGGTGGGGCTGCGGCGTGTTGATCTTACGCGGCGGGCATGACCCCGAAAGTGTGTCCGCCAAATGGGATCAAGCGTCTTTGGGTAAGATGGTGCACCCAGGAAGTTAATCTATTCGAGATAGCCGTGATCTTCGTAATGGACGACTTGGAGTTGTACCTTGAGCTTATGACAACTAGAACCGGATACTTGATAAAACACACCCTTCCAAGTGCGGATACAACCGGTGGTCGCTCTCGCTCGGGGTTATGAGCGAGGATTGCCGGGTAGGATTATTGCTATATGATGTTACTTGGAGGACTTTCGTTGTCCTCTTACATGCATTGCCGGACCGGTGTCGAAGCGTAGTCTTCGTTAAGACTAGCTATCCCCTCTTATTCTCGGCATTCTGCAGCTCAGTCCATCGATATGGCCTTTACACATATATCCATGCATATGTAGTGTAGCTCCTTGCTTGCGAGTACTTTGGATGAGTACTCACGGTTGCCTTGTTCCCCTTTTCCTATCTCTACTCGATTGCTGCAATCGGACGATGGAGCCAGAGTCGACGCCACCGCCACGGCGACTACTACTACTCGAGGCGCCTACTACTACGTGCAGCCGGCGACGACCTCAGAGTGACCTAGGAGGATCCTGTGCAGAGGCCTGTCCTCTTCGTCTCAGATCCCGCTTTGTGCTAGCCATCTTATGGCACCTTGTTTAACTTATGTCGTACTCAGATATTGTTGCTTCCGTGACTTCGTCTATGATCGAGCACTTGTATTCGAGCCCTCGAGGCCCCTGGCTTGTATTATGATGCTTGTATGACTTATTTTTATTTGTAGAGTTGTGTTGTGATATCTTCCCGTGAGTCCTTGATCTTGATCGTACACATTTGCGTGCATGATTAGTGTATGATTGAATCGAGGGCGTCACACTATACACCCGGAGACATAGTCCTTTTCTTTCGAGGCCTTGGCCATGAAGTAGTAGGCAGGAGTTTCATCGTCACTTGACGCGTTCCTGAAGAAAATTTTCGCAGGAAAAGAGGTGCATGCTATGCCAGCCATGCTTGAGTTAGAATCCTCATCGGATTAGTCAGCTTCTTTGGAGGCAGATGATTCTTCTTCTTCAGAAAGCATCTCCTTGCTGATGTACGCCTTGGCCTTGCGAGAAGTATTCTTGCGCTTGGAGGAGGACTTGGAGGGGTTCCTTGATGAAGATCTTGACAAAATTTTGAATTGGAGTTGTCCTTCTTGAAGAATTTCTTCGTCTTCTTTTCTTCATCGGAGTCATAGTTCTTGCTCTTGCTTTTGCTTCGATAGTTGCCCGAATCATATCTTCCACTAGCACGGATTTTAGCTTACCAGAGAGGATAGTCCGAAATGAATTGTCCAAGATTTTTGCACTTGAAGCAGGTGTATTCTCCAACAGGCTTCGATGAAGATTTTGAGCCCCCAGAGTTGCTTGAACTTCTCTTCTGGAACTGGCTCTTCTTGTGAAAGTGTTGGAATCTTTTCATGATCAGTGCAAGATCTTTGCTGAGCCTTTATGGATCATCTGAATCTTCTTTGGCATTTCCTTTAGAGGAAGAATCAGCTACAGTCTTGAGAGCATGATTTTTTCGTTGACTGGAGCCATAGAGATCTCTCTTCTCTTCTTCTTATTCCTCGTGAGTGTTCAATATTTCCATGATATCGGTAGGGTCGAGGGTTTTGAAATCAGGATGTTCGCGTATATCAGGACAAGAGTGTCAAATGAACTGTCAAGAGATGAAGAAGTTTCTTCACCACTTCATGGTCAGTGATGTCTTTAGCGCCGAGACCTTGAAGTTCATTTGCTATGTCACTGAGGCGGTCAAAGGTTTGCTAACAACTTTCATTTCCAATGCGCTTGAAATGATTGAATTCCGCTCGAAGAGTATCAATTCGAGCTTCTTTCTGAGTTGAAAGTCCTTCATTGATCTTCTCGACGACGTCCCACATTTCCTTAGCAGTTTCACACTGGTGATAGCGAAGAAATTGCGCTCGATTGAGGTGGACACCAATCTCATCTTTGGCTTGAACATCCAGCTGAATAAGCTTCTTTTCTTCGTCGGTAGGGGCTTGAGGTACAACAATTGTGAGCCCAAACTGCACCACGTTCCACATATCATCAAATATAGCACGGATACGGATCTTCATCTTTTCCTTCTAGAAGGGATAGTCCGTCCCATCGAATATGGGAATCTTGAGATGTGATTTGTAGTTCACTGAAGACATACTTAACTCCAAAGTCGTTAGACTAAAATGAGCAGAGTCAAGGAGTACCTTGCTCTGATACCAATTGTAGAAACGAAGTATGTCTACCAGAGGGGGTGAATGGGAGTTTTAAATTTTCTTCAGAGAACTTAAATCTCTCAGAACCCAGCAGCAGAACGAATGAAAGAAACAAATTGCAGTGAACTAAACAGAGTACTGAAAGGAAACTAAGACATGCATTGATGTGAATCATACGAATAAAAATGCATTGAAGGTAAACATGGGTGACAGAGATAACCGAAGATGCTCGATGGCGACAAGGTATCTGTTCCACCAATTCGTCCTTCGGCACAAGGACTATGTCTGGTCGGAGGGGCTGTGACTTAACACGAAAGATAAACTCTCTTCACCCTATTCTCCTCGACAATCGATTCGTCAACCGATGTTGATTACTCGTGGTATATACTTGAAGGCGATCTCCGAACCTTTACAAACTTCTTCTTCAAGAACCACAATCACTCTTGGTCTCTGAAGAAATTGACACCTAACCATATAGAGAGTTTCCAGCTCTCAAGAGTACTAGGCGGAGCGTACTAAACTTAGATTCCATTGATGCTAAACCACTATCTAATTCTTTGGCTCTAGGGTTTTTCTCTCGGTGGATTTTAAACTCAGATTGCTCAGAGAGTGGGTTGCTCAACAATCTTCTCAGAATCAAATGGAGCAGCCAACAGACAACGTTGGAGCGGGGTGGCTATTTATAGCCGCAGCCTTCCTTGATGGGAAATGGCCATTTTTGACACGGGGTCCATCCAATGGCCAACCGGCACGTTACAATGGTCGGATTTGGAGCAACGGTAACATTAGTTGAGGAACAAGTAATGCTAACTCCTCGGTCCGAGACAAATCTCTCGCAACGAAGAAGAACACGATCTCTTGCTGACAAGTATTTGCTCGGAGCACGAAGAGATTTCTCTGACATCTTTCATAGGATTTGAGTTTAGAATCAAGGAATCAAAGCTTCTAGTACAATGGTCCTATGACTCGGTGGGAGAAGAAGAATAACGAAACAAATGCACTTCGTTTTCATTCTTCCTTGAGTGCAGTCATTTTCTTCGAACAGACACCAAACCAATTGCTTGAACTTCAGCAATTTTTAGGGGTCACTCTTGTTAGCATCATCTTCGGTGATAACCTTCGCTGCAACGCAGGGAGATTTTCTTCGTCGTTTGCATCAAACTCCTCGATACTTCAGGGACCTGTTACTCTGTGAGCACTAGCAAACACATAAGTCCCATACTATTTATGTTAAAAAACTCCAAAACATAAGGGGTCTATCATTCACCAACATACTTGATAGATGTTGATGATGTCTCCCCGGCAACGGTGCTGGAAATTCTTTCTGCTACTTGTGAGCTGTGTTGGGATTTCCTCGAAGAGGAGAGGATGATGCAGTACGGTAGAGATAAGTATTTCCCTCAGTTAAGAACCAAGGTTATCAATCCAGTAGGAGAACGAAGCAACACCTCGTTAGCAGTACCTACACACAAAATAACAAATACTTGCACCCAATGCGAACAAGGGGTTGTCAATCCCTTGGTGGTTGATTGCAAGGATCAAATCGTGTACTGATAGATAGATAGATAAAACATGAAATAAAATAAAATAAAGAAAATTGCAGCAAAGTATTTTTGGGATTTTAATTTATGATAAAAGCAAGACCTGGGGGCCATAGTTTTCACTAGAGGCTTCTCTCTTGAAAATAGCATACAGTGGGTAAACAAATTACTGTTGGGCAATTGATAGAAAAGCGAATAATCATGACGATATCCAAGGCAATGATCATGTATATAGGCATCACGTCCGAGACAAGTAGACCGACTCCTGCCTGCATCTACTACTATTACTCCACACATCGACCGCTATCCAGCATGCATCTAGAGTATTAAGTTCATAAAGAACAGAGTAACGCCTTAAGCACGATGACATGATGTAGACAAAGTAAACTCACACATTAATAAACCCCATTTTTTATCCTTAATGGCAATAATACAAATACGTGTCTTGTCCCTTTCTGTCACTGGGATATAGATCACTTCAAGATTGAACCCATTACAAAGATCCTCTCCCATTGCAAGAAAAATCAATCTAGTTGGCCAAACCAAATCAATATATCGGAGGGAAATACAAAGCTACAATAATCATGCATAAAATAGTTCAGAGAAGACTCAAATAATATTCATGGATAACCTGATCATAAACTCACAATTCATCTGATCCCAACAAACACACCGCAAAAAGTGATTGCATCGAATAGAACTCCAAGAACATCAAGGATAACATTGTATTGAAGATCAAAGAGAGATAAGAAGCCATCTAGCTACTAGCTATGGACCTGTAGGTCTGTGGTAGACTAATCACACATCACCGTAAGGCCAGCAAGATCGATGTAGAGGCCCTCTGTGGTTGGTTCCCCCTCCGGCAAAGTACCGGAAAAGGCCTCCAGATGGGATATTGCGAGAACAGAAGCTTGCGGCGGCGAAAAAAGTTTTTTGGGTGGCTCTCTATTGGTTTCCCGATATTAGAGAATTTATAGAGGCAAAATTAGGTCAAATGGATGCTCGTGGGCCCCACAACCCACCAGGGCGCGGCTAACCCCCTAGGCATGCTCTGGTGCCTTGTGGGTTACCCCTTCATCTTCTGGGCCTCTCCCAAAGCTTCTAGGGTCTCTTATGTCCAGAAAAGAATCTCCAAAATGTTTTGTTGCATTTGGACTTCGTTTGGTACTGATATTCTGGAAAATAAAAAACAGGCAAAAGGCAACAACTGACACTTGGCACTAATTTAATAGGTTAGTCCCAAAAAATGATATATAATGACATATAAATGCATATAAAACATCCAAGATTGATACTATAATAGCATGGAACAATAAAATATTATAGACACGTTGGAGACGTATCACTAAGCGGGAATACTGCTTATGCATCCAAATACCTAAACCGAAGTTATTCTAGATGAGTCTACTGTATCTACATGCGGCATTACTTTGCAGTTCCAAGTAAATTTGCATGTGCCACCTCTAATCCTCCAAATAATCATCTGTTTTGTATGCTCGTACCGCTCATGGAGCGACAGGGGGGTCAGTATCTTCCATGCTAAGCGGATTATTCTGACAATAGGTGTTTATTCACTCGTCATTGCACGAGAGAGGTTGGTAATTGGGGTGCCTAGTCCCATAATCAAAATGAAAAAAATATATAATGAAACAAACTCCCCCAGAAAGTTGTTGGTATGGAGGGCACCTGTTAATTCGGCTAGCCATGGCTTGTGTTTGCTGGTTGAGGGGGAGTAAACTTTACCTTTCCGCTTGGGAACCTCCGATAATGTGTTTAGCATGGAAGATACTGAAAATCCTCGGTCGTGACGTTGACAGGAAAGGCATGCCTCTCAAAATTGTATTCATCTTTGATTTAAGCTTTGAGCTCTGGTACCTCTGTAAATCTCTGCTTCCCTCTGCGAAGGGCCTATCTATTTAGTTTTATTGTTGAGTCACCACCTTCTCAATTAAAGCACCAGTCCTAAGAGCAATATTATCATTCTTATGCATTGAGTATAGTTAATATTGTGTGCATCATCACTGGATCTCTTCTACCATGAATTACAATGTTTAGTCGCTGCTTGAACTTTGGAGGTGCTCTGCATTTACGTTTTGTGGTCTCAGAAAGAGCTAGCGAGATACCATGTCATCATATTATATCATGATTGTTTTGACAAATTGTTGGCATTTGAGATATGTTATTATTGCTCGCTAGTTGATTATGCCATTTATATGAGTAAACATAATTTCTAAATGTTATCATTTGCATGTTTAGTTCATGATATTTGTTGAAACTTGGGTGCCATTTAAGCTTATATATGGATACAAGAACAAAAGAGTTCATAAAAGTTTTTCTTTATCACTTTTTGTTTGTCAACTGAATTGCTTGAGGACAAGCAATGAGTTAAGCTTGGGGGAGTTGATACGTCTCCGTTGTATCTACCTTTCCAAACACTTCTGCTCTTGTTTTGGACTCTAATTTGCATGATTTGAATGAAACTAACTCGGACTGACGTTGCTTTCAGCATAACTACCATGGTGTTGTTTTTTTGTGCAGAAATAAAAGTTCTCGAAATTGGACAAAAAAATTGGATATTTTTTGTGGAACATATAAAAAAGTACTGGAGCCAAGACCCACTAGAGGGGGCACCTGTTGCCCACAAGGCAACAGGGCACGACCACCCCCCCCCCCCAGGTGCGCCCTGGTGCCTTGTGGGGCCCATGAGGCTCCGCTGAGCCTAATCTCAAGTCTATAGATATCGTCTTCCCAAGAAAAAAATAAGAG
The DNA here is from genome assembly GCA_021605205.1 of Aegilops longissima. Lineage (NCBI taxonomy): Eukaryota > Viridiplantae > Streptophyta > Magnoliopsida > Poales > Poaceae > Aegilops > Aegilops longissima. The sequence goes on along the minus strand of CM038678.1, from coordinate 236,158,512 downwards.
AAGAAGTTTCATCATGTTTTACGATACAGAGCTGCCGCCACCTCATGTTCTTCATTGGGAGGGCTGACCTGGAGTCCGTTCAGGGCTACGAAGAGGGGGATTCATCCCCATCATCATCATCATCACCAACCCTTCTTCATCACCAATTTCATGATGCTCACCACCGGGAGTGAGTAATTCCTCCATAGTCTTGCTGGACGGTGATGGGGTTGGATGAGATTTATCATGTAACCGAGTCAATTTGCTTGATTCCTAGTATCCACTATATTCTGAGATTGATGTTGCTATGACTTGCTATGCTTAGTGCTTGTCACCAGGGCTCGAGTGCCATGATTTTAGATATGAACCCTCTATGTTTTCATGAATATATTTGAGTTCTTGATCCTATCTGCTAGTCATATGCACTTGTTATTGTTCTGATTCGTAGAACCCATAGTGACAATTGTTTGGGATGACTGTAATTCGAGGAGTTCATGTATTCACCATGTGTTAATGCTTTGTTCCGGTTCTCTATTAAAAGGAGGCCTTAATACCCCTTAGTTTCCTTATGGACCGCACTGCCACGGGAGGTAGGACAAAAGATGTCATGCAAGTTCTTATTATAAGCACGTATGACTATATACGAAATACATGCCTACATTACATTGATGAATTGGAGCTATTGAGTATCGCTCTAGGTTGTGACTGTTACATGATGAATATCATCCAACACAGATATCCATCACTGCTCCAATGCCTATGATTTTCATATATTGATCTTTGCTAAGTTAATTTCGTTGTTGCTGCTGTTACAATCACTAAAAAACTACTACTATTACTGTTACCGTCGCTATTGCTATTGTTACTACTGCTATGAAACTATCATAGTACTGTGCTATTGATCACCTTGCTGCAGATATTTAGTTCTTCAGGTGTGGTTGAATTGACAACTCAACTACTAGTACTTACAAATATTCTTTGGCTCCCCTTGTGTCGAATCAATAAATTTGGGTGCAATACTACCCTCAAAAACTGTTGTGATCCCCTATACTTGTGGGTTATCAGCCCATCCCATGACCCCCATTGCTCAATATGCGCTTATGATATTGTCCTTCCTATCTGCATGAGATAAATAGCTGAGAGAATAGGGAGAGGGTTTATCACACCCAGGTGCGGGGGCACACACTTTTTTGAGGCATCCTGGACCGTATGATTGCATCAATATTTGGAAACTCAGTTGGTCCCTTGATGTGTCTTCGCCTTAATTTTCTAGAGACTACATGTTGCACCAATCTCATCTCTCGTGCTTTTTTTCTTTTGAATTCCAAATTGGAATATATTATACCTTTTGAGCCGAAACTCCAATTTATGTTGTCTTTCATATTTGTGTTCCTTGCAACAAGGGCTTTCAAACAAGACCACTCTTAAATATGTTTTGACAAATTTTAATAACTTCATCAAGTTTCACTTGTAAAAACTTGATAAATGAAGGATCGATTCACCAAATTTCAAATACTAAAACTTAAAACCTAAGCCCTAAACCCTAAACATAAACTTAATATTATGAATTGAGTTGATTCATATGAAACATCATGAAACTTGGTAAAAACTTAAAATTACAAATGCCAGGTTCCATTATTTGAAACTTGGGAAAACGGTAAACCTGATCAAACTTATTCAAGAGTGGCCTTGTTTGAAAGCCCTCGTCACAAGGAAAACGAATATGCAAACATATTTTTTGTACTTTTGGTTCAAAATATATAACATATTCAAATTTGGAAGTGGAAAGAAAAAGCATGGGGTGGGGTGGGTGGAGCATGAGTTTGCCAAAAGTTGCATGCATGGAGACCCCACATATAGTAATTAAGCACTAAATGCATGGGGCCAAATGAATTTCTGAATCACGAGGCAATCCTGTGGCGGCAAGTGCAAACCCCTGCACCTACCCTTGTGAATTTCTATGAGGTCATACATCATGTACTTGCATATATCCAAAATGATCCGAGTATATTGAGTATACAACAAGCGAAATGGAATCGAGCCCAACCCCCACCCCCTCCCGCTTGGATAAAAGACCCTGTGATTGTAGTGGCCACCTCATATTTTTCCATCTATAACATTTGGAAGGAAAGAAACCATCATGTTTTTAGTGCCTCAAGGAAAATATGTGAATCATGCAAGCATGATGCATATGCATTGTGTTGACTTTGTTCTTTAGAATTGTGTTTGCTTTGCTGGGAAAAGGAATAACGAGAAAGAAAAGGGTTCATCGCCTCGTGCACATGGGCCACATTATTTGATCATCGGCCTAGGAACTCCCTGCTACACGCTTTGTCCATCATCAAACAGCGATTAGCGACACAACTAATTCATGCATTCAAGCAAACACACGCACCGGCACAAGTTAGTAAAGACCGCACTGATCCTAGAGTGAGCCAACAACACCGGCGGACGGCGGGACAACGAAGAAAGTGTGATAGCCGCAAATCACCGCACAAGATCTAGGCCAATTAGCAGGGATGTAGGCATGCAGGGGCAACGCCATTGCTAGTGGCTGACTGAGTGGTACCGTGGCATTACCGACATTGCCCGTGAACGAGAATTGAGAAGGAAAAATGTATATTTTACTAAATTTATGTATATTGTAAATTTGTAATCTAGATTTTGTGTTATATTTTTAGTATGCTTTTAAAGTTTGTCCCACCTTAAATTTTCGCTGTAAAGAAAATCCCTCAAAAAAAGGGTCAAAGATTACGGAACAGACCCCGCAAAATAAAAGATTACAGAATAGGCACTCCTTTTCCGAGGGCTGGTTCACGCCGTTGGGGTAGATGCCACGACGGCCTGCCCACGAGGCATGTGCAGGGTCCGGACGCAACTTCTTGCCGGGCCACCATTTTCTTCCTGACTCTTCCCTTCTTCAGTTTGTGTGTTCTCTTCATTCTTCACGGCTTCGCCCTCATACCTGGCTGCTTCTTCTATCCGGAGAAGCTTCTAGAAACACCATCTCCAATCCATCAGCCCAGCCAGGCCTACCTGCTGGTGGAGGTCGACACGGCGTGCTGTTCCGTGCCGCTTCCTTAGCGGTCGCGCGACGCGAAGGATGCTGGCGTCCAGGGTCTGGTCTAGGTCCGCGCCGCAGTCCTCGCGCGCCTTGGCTTCCGCAGCGGCCTCGGCGGCGAGGTCCCTTCTACTGAGGTCCGGCATGCAGCTCTCGCAGGCTCCTCCCGGTCTCGCAGAGCGGCCCTGCGCCGGGATAGCTGAGGCTGATGCGCCGCCGCTGTGCTCTTCTTCAGGCGATTCACGGTGAGCGTGGTTTGGTCTTCATATGCAATTGAAGCGTATGTGCATTCACTTTGAAGCTGAAATATGTTCATTCACCGGGATTCAGATTTCAAAACTTTGAGCTGGAAGAATCTAAATATAATCTGATAATGCCATCGAAGGAATTCAGTTTGAACCTCATTTGTTAAACATCAGCGTGTATGACATTTTGAGAATTCTGATTCACTGAATCATAGATTAATTCCCCGTCTCCAGAGAATGATGATTACTGAATTTCCTACTTCCATCATGCAAAGATTTGTTACCCAATAATTCGCCCCCCCTTTCTTTCATAATTACTTACTCGTGCTAAATTTCTATCTTGTCACAGAGGAGAACATGCCTGCAGAAGACGCACATATCAAAGACATCCAGTGTCTAATCGAGCCACGCCTGTCGGAGGGAACCGTCATGTTCTTTATGCAAGTTATCTTTCACAGAACCAACAGAACTACAGATCTTTTTCGGCTTCGTCCGACCAAGAGAGGATAGAAGCTGCAAACAGGGTGTGTAATTCTATCTATACCCGTATCTGTTAGCTTGCCAACCTGGATAAATTCTGAGATCATCTCAATTTATGTTACTAGCATGCTTCTATGAATAAACTTGGCGTCTTTATCCCAGGAATTGCAATCATTATTGCGAACATAAAATAAAATCCGAAGTTCTCCTTTACATTAACTGGAGTTAACATCTTTTTTTAGTTCCAGATAATACATGGTCTGCCAAGGTGTGTGAAAATTGTAGAAGTTGGGCCTCGAGATGGACTGCAGAACGAAAAAAATACAGTGCCAACACCTGTAAAGATTGAGCTCATAAAGAGATTGGCAACCTCTGGATTATCAGTTGTTGAGGCAACAAGTTTTGTCTCCCCAAAATGGGTGCCACAGGTAAAATTCTTAATATTTTTCCCCATAAGCAGGTGACTAAGATTACCAATTTGATTGTTATGCATATCTGACGGGAGTTGTGTAACTCTGAAGATCTCCGTTACCCAGTTTTGTTTCCCTTGATATCTATATGATTTCCATGTTCTGGCAGAACTTTGCCATCTATTCGTTTATCTCTGTCTCTACTCCTATAAAAGACTCAGTTGGTGATGATTGTGTGTCTGTCATCCGTCATTTCTGACCATCAGATCTGCATCTAACGACTGTGATGTAAAAGCTGTGGCCTTTTTTGCAGCAAGACCCCACTTCTCTGCTCCAATTTGCAGAAGCCCCTTAGTATCTTGAAGCCAACCACATCCCTCCCCCACCTCATCAAAAAAGCCACAAGGAATATATTTTAAGTGAAACCTAATACGAGTATATTTTAAGTGATATATATATATAACAAAATTAGATTGTTTTTCTTTCAAGTTTGTGAACATGTATTATTCTACTTTGGATCCGTTGCAACGCACGGGCACATTACTAGTATAAAATAAATTTGCTGCTTGTTACGTTGACAAAGACTGCAGAATTATGGAACAACAGTAGTTTATAGTCCCATTGCTCATTACCATGATACTCTTGTGTCCATAATTCCATATATTACAATACAGTAGCTTCCAACACCGGCATAAATTGCATCATTCACTGAAGTCATTTGCACTCTAGGGGAATGAGAACATAACCATACTCATAATTGGAGCTTCACCACCATGAACTTTTTAGGTTTTAAAATATGACATATGGTGTTTAGCCCGGGAACCTGCAGAGCCCAAGAAGGGGTGTGTTATTGTTTAAATGTTGGAGTGGAGTGTCGCATGGACCATGAGTGGTATAGTGGATTGCCGAACCTCTCAATCTTTTCATTGGAGGTTCATAACAAAGTTTCCTCCTACTTCGAATGAAGAATGGTTCTGACGCAAATGTTGGATTTCTCCAAATTGTTTACCTCTGTATTTATGTTGCAATCTAGATATTGGCAGTGTGGTCTGGGTGAAGTTGATTGTCCGACATGGAGGGAAATGGAACAAATACGGTGCACAAGCTCTAAACCTGTGAATAAGTATAGTTCTGAACTGCATTGACATTTGAAATTGGTTTTTTACTGCGTATTCAAATGATCCTTGCTATTAAGATTCAGACACAGTATTGATACATTGCCCAGTGCCACAAATAACATTTTCTTATTGAAACAAGAACTGAAATGTGTCTCTGGATAACATTATGCCAGACTTGAATCACCATCCTTAATTGTTTCCGGCAGGAATACTGCCTAGCAATGAAGCAAGGAAAGAAAATTTGTACAGGAGTGCCTATTGCCTAATACTATGATGTCATCTTAGTCCAAATAAATAGCATTCTGTTGTAGTCTAAATCAAAACTTATCATGTGACGAAAAAAAATTGTTTGTGAAATCTTGTGGTCTTGAATGCAATTGGCTTGCCTGCTTCTTAAGTCTTCTGCTAGCTCAGCTCACCCTACTTTATCAAAGTATACTTTCCGTTTTGCTTGTCCGTCAGTTCATTTGCCTATCATGTACTCCTTCTGTAAAGAAATATAAGAGCGTTTAGATCACTAAAGAGTAGTGATCTAAACGCTCTTATATCTCTTATATTTCTTTACAGAGGGAGTATTTGACACCCCATTGCTGAATGATACGATATTGAATAATTGTAGCTAGCTGATGCGAAGGATGTTATGGAAGTGGTTCGGAATATTACGGGTGTAAGCTTTCCTGTGTTGACTCCAAACCTCAAGGTAAATCAGTTTTAATCAGGTGGGTTTTATATTTGTTAGCTTACCCCATTTAATAACCAGTCCTGTTCATTTATCATCAGGGATTTGAAGCAGCAGCTGCAGCAGGTGCCAAAGAAGTTGCAATATTTGCGTCAGCTTCTGAAGCATTTTCAAAGTCAAACATAAACTGTTCAATTAAAGAGAGCCTTGTTCGCTATAATGATGTTGCTCTTGCAGCAAAAAAGCTAGAAATTCCTGTACGAGGGTAAGTTACTTTATTTTCCAGCCTTTTGAACTCCAGTTTTCCAGTGTGACATATGTTAATATTGTGTTGCTCTATTATGTAACAATGTAGGTATGTTTCTTGTGTGGTTGGATGCCCAGTAGAAGGATCAGTACCACCTTCAAATGTAGCTTATGTTGCCAAAGAGCTTTATGACATGGGCTGCTACGAGGTTTCGCTTGGTGATACGATTGGAGTTGGTACCCCAGGTGATCTTGCATTATTTGCTACCCACAATTTTTAAGTATGCCATAGCTAGATTTTGCTTGCTACTAGGGCTTCAGTTTGTTACATCCATTAGGCAAAGGATATTATCTGGCACGTGCCAGTTTGACACCAAGGTCCTCACTGTCAACCTGGAGCCTTGGCATATTTGGCATGATTTGTTTCTCATGTTGCCTTCAACAAATGCTGAATTTTCTTGTCCTCAAATAATGGAAGAAAACTGTTCCTAGTTGTATACCAGTGTCGTTTGGGAAAACATTGATTACCCATCACCAAGTTCAGTAAATTTTAACTCCTCTTAATGTCAGACTGTGTTTAATTATCTAGATAAACCCACCTTCGCTTCATGAAAATTTCAATTAATATGTAGCTTCTTCGATATATTCAGGCACAGTTGTACCAATGCTTGAGGCAGTTATGTCCGTCGTTCCCGTGGAAAAGCTTGCTGTCCATTTCCACGACACCTACGGGCAGTCTCTTTCAAACATCCTTGTCTCTCTCCAGGTAATCATCTACTGAGATACTGAACAAACCATCACATTAAAAACAAAATGGTGATTCAGATCTTATCATCCGACACTTGTATGTGATCAACCATGTTCTCTGCTCGACCAGATGGGTATTAGTGTCGTGGACTCCTCCGTCTCGGGCCTTGGTGGCTGCCCATATGCGAAGGGCGCATCAGGGAATGTTGCTACTGAGGACGTAGTGTACATGCTGAATGGGTTGGGGATCAAGACAGGCATCGACCTAAGCAAGGTAATCGCAGCCGGCGAGTTCATCTGCAAGCATCTGGGGCGCCAGTCTGGGTCCAAGGCAGCTACTGCCTTGAGCAAGGTTACCGCGAGCGCCTCAAAGCTATGAGGCTGCTCTTAGTGCTGTTACTCTGTAACATCTTGTATGTCGTGATCCCCTGTTGCATGTACAGTACCAATGCAGAAAGTACGTAAATGAATAAATGGTGCATTTGATGTTTTGCCACAAAAAAGGACATTTTAAGCCGCTCTCATTTCTCCTGGATAATTCAGCTGTTAAACCTGTTGTACACTATGTAATACACACATGCATATGACATGTGCAACTAAATATAAGTTTCCAATAGACAAAAAGGGTAGATGGCCATACTTTCAAAGATGTGCAAAATTGATCACATCAATTAAATCAGTACAATTGTCTCACTTCTCAGCCGCCAAAAGTTAACAATATTCATGGTCAATGCACACTAGCTTGTTAAACTCTACGATAGATCAATAATGCCTCCGTGAAGTGAGTTAAGAACTTAAGATCTCTCTTGAATTACTATGTACTACATCTGTACCAAAATATAAGATGTTTTTGTACTTCAATTTGAACTGCAAAAACGTCTTATATTTTGATATGGAGGTAGTACATGATAGGGCTCCTGTGAATAACCAAATTATTTACAGCAATTGTCAATACCAACTAGTAATTACTGACGATTCAATCAGGCGTCCCTGTCAATGTCAAGTTGGTTTCTTGCTTCAGCACTCTTTGTGTTTTGATGAACTTCTCTGATGGTAGCACGAGTCCTTTTCCATAGGCTGCTAACAGAAGAGCCTCTGCTCGCCCTGCATCAGTGTCAAAACATCAATGAACTACAGAAGAAAATGCGTTATCATCTACTCATTTTTCAGCGGGTCATTCAATTAAATGGATTAAGCTTAACTATACTAGCCAAAACATATTTAGCTGGTCTGTGAGGAATATGTGCAATTAGTTTGTTTGCTCAGTGCACCTTGAAAGCAAGACGAGAAATACATAGAGAGCACATCATGTTTATTCATACGCATATGTTGTGACAAAATACACAGACCATTTACGGTACGCATCAGTGTCTACAATTGATCAGCTCAAACTAGAATGCTGTGACAAAAAAAATTCATTTACTTACTTTTGTGACTTGGAAAGTAGTAAGATGCGTACCTTGATGTTTCTTCAACTTGAGGGACAGAGCCTTATCCGGGAACAAGATTGTAGCAGCTCGTCTGCTATCATCCTGACAGACGTAGAAGGGTCATAAGATAACTATTATGATGCGGTACTAATTTGAGCTTAGGATTAAGAAACATGTAATGAAATTGGTGTCATGTTAAGTCTACAATTAGTAGAACAGCACACAAGATCTAGCAACAAACATTCAGATGAGGAGACAGAAATGCTCTCTAAAATGAAATAACATCTATGCATTACCACAGTAGCAATCAATTGGTTGAACTCAGATTCGATTCATTACTGCCGTCAGCTTAGACCATAGCACCCCAACCTAATCCAATGATATCTAAAGTCCAACCCAGATTTCTTCACTCTAAACCATTCAAAATAATTGAAAGAATTCAGTTGTGAACTTATATTGAGAGGTCTCCTGGGTTGCAATGTGTGCGCACATGAGTACGAACCCACCGACACGGTTTCAAGAACTCACCACACTGGCCCTGTTTCAAGGACTCAATACTTACCCTGTTATCTATTTTTTACTACACAACCTTAATTACATCAATGAAAATAGCAAAGGCTGGGCATCTTTATTGAAATGCCATAATTGAGCTTGTTAAGTTCTTACCAACAAACAGAAAAATTTCTACCAGTTTTCTGTAAATGAGAAGGCATATAAGAAGGATGTTTGTGGCTCGGGCGGTTTGCTTTATATATAAAGCAGGGCGAAAGCCTTTTTCGATATAAGAAGAGTAACAAACCTTAGGTGATGCACTTCGAGTTAGCCCAAAGTACGATTTCCATGTTTGTGATGCAACCGGTACAACAGAAAACTCAGATGCCACTAAAGCAGCAATCCACAAACCATAGGAAAAACCTGTACTCCACCATCCCTAAATATACATCATAAAAAAAAAGGCAAGAAGTCACTAACAGAACCTACATCATGCCACATGTTTCACATGAAATTTAAACAGTCATATGGTATGAACTAGATTCGATCAAGTTCAAATTGCAAACTGAGTTTGAACTAGATCACACTGCTTAGAGTACAACTCTAGCCTCAACTTGTGTGCGGAACATCTTCAGAGGCACATGATCTCAAGAAGCACACAATGTCAGTTCTATTACCACCAATCTACTGCAAAATGTTATGCACCGAGACAGTAATAAGTTGCAAGTGAGCAATGTAATCCTCAACTATTCTTACTACAGGGACTATCCAATGGCATGACTTCTCTAAGTATTGATGCATAAAACATAAGTTCATTGTAATGCTTATGCAAATGTTTCCATTGACTGGCAAAAATATGAGGAAAGCAAGAGACCGACCAGCTTTCCATCAGTTGGAAATGGACTTGACTTCTCAATAAACGCTGTAGTTCCTGCAAGATAACAAAGACACCACAATATCATAGTCAGACACCAGCAACGGTTACTGAACATAACTGCATTGTGCTCAACACACAAGGAAGGCTTAAGTCCTCCAATACCCCAGATAGGAGTGTACAACTACACTCTCGTGTGCCCATACCTGGAGGCGCATCAAGTCCACGGAGAAGCTGTATGATGGACCTGGTGTCTAGGCGCTTCCGGGTGAGCTCCGACACCATTATGTTCACGAACGGGTTATCGAACACCTACAGGACGTGAAAACGTGAATGAATGCTCAAGCACACCAGTCAACGCGAAATGCGAGTTTCGGGCCGCACCTGAGAGGAGCCGTCGGGTGAGAGAACGGCGATGGCGCCGCGAGTGTCTGGATCGATCCCAATCGCCCAGCCGGTGGGGGCGGTGGCGGCGGCGGCATCGCTGCCGTCGGCGGGGAGCAGGGAGAGGGAGGCGAGCCAGGGGTCCACAGCCCCCGCGTCCGCCAGGAGCTTGGCCTTGGCCCTGGAGCGGGACTTCGCGGGCAGCGCCGCAGCAGGAGGGAGCAAGACAAGTCGGTGGCAGCGGCGAGAGCGGAAGGGCGGGGAGAAGAAGGACGCGGCGGCGTCCCAACGGAGGGTGGAGCGGCGGAGGGCGGTGGAGCGGAGGGCGTTCATGGGGTGGGTGGCGTGATGCGTAGCTGGCGCAGCGGCGGCCGATGCAGCACCGGCAGCTGCTGCTGCCATAGTTCGAAGCAACAGGAGGCGGAATGGGAGGGGAGGGTTTTTGTTGTTCCGCTCGGGGGATAACGCGTCCGTACGGACGGGCCGAGACGAGACCAGCTACTACTAGTATTTGCAGAGTCTTTTTTCATGCTAAAAAAAGAGTTTTTTTTGCAGAAAATTGTGAGAGATTTATTCTAACAAAAGCATTCGCTGAGCAATCAGCCAAAAGGCTACTGGTCAGGAAGGTAGGAGTCTCGAGCAGCCAGCTTTCGGACACAGACACGTTGCAAACATACTTGGCACATAAATGTGCTGGACCATTGGCTGACCGCAATACATGTTGAATTACAAAGAAATCAAAACTATTGGCTAGCTCTCCTATTTCTGAAAAAAATGAATGCCACTACTAAACGAGAGTTGTGGCGAGTGTTTCAAAGGTTCACCACCTTCAGGCAATCGGTCTCAGTGACCACTTTGTTGAATCCTCAAAGTGTTGCAAAAAAACTCCTTCTCGAACAGAAGCAGCTTCCACTATCAAGGGATCTGTAACACCTGGTAATGGCTTACTCCAGGCTCCCATAAACGAGTTGTGGGGCCTGGCGATACCCCCTGCACTACTCAGACCCCCATTTATGTCAATAGTTACATCAGTATTTATCTTGACAGTATCATGTTTGGGCGAGCGCCACCCATGACCTGACAACACCAACGCATATTGTCGAGTATATCCAAAAGAGCCAGAGCTTCTCTTGTCAATCTTACAGACTTTACTGGGTCGATCTTCTCCTTATTATGGGTTCATCGATTCCGGGAATGACATATGGACCACATCACCGTAATGATAGTGGTTCCATCTTCTTTTGAAAACATGTGATCACAAGAAATGTCTCTAGCCAGTGATTGGGTGGAGGCGTGGTAATTTTATGTCCAGCAACATACGTGCCTCCTTCCAAAAACACTTTGCATGCGAATAATGAATAACAGCAGTGCTCTAAATCCTCATTTGTCGCTTGACAAATTTTGCAAGTACTATCCTCTTTGATATGCCTCTATCTTAGAGCATCTCCAACGGCCACACAAAAATCTCGCATCCGATAAAATTTATAGCGCGCCACTGTAGTATTTTTAATGCGCCGGGACCAACATTGCTTTAGCAGACGCCCAAAGACGCGCGCCCAAAAAGCAGACATTGTAAATTGTGAAGCGCGCGCAATCCGAAGCCTAAAATATGCTGCGCGCGATAGCGTTTTTCAGCGCGCGCCTAAAACTTTTTAGCGCTACAGCATTTTGATGGAGCTATTGGGCGTCAAAAAAATGAATTTTTAGTGCGCGGAGCTCTTTTTGGACGCCTATTGGAGATGCTCTTAGAGTGCATTCATCCGGTATTATGCCTCGCAAGACACGCCATCAGAACATTCTAACTTTGGCGACAATTTTTAGAGGCCATGTGGTTTTCCACAACTGTATTGAAGTTCCTGAAGCCTGCCCTTCATCTAGAGTTGCGTGCTCTTTGCGATTCACTAGAGCTACGCAGTTTTAACAGTGTAGTTACCAGATTTCTCATATGCACATGCCATGAAGTCCGGACCCCCTCCTTGCCGAAGAGGAATATTTAAGATGGCCTCCGCATCAGGCAAGATAAACGTATTATGGTCTAATTCTTGACACCATGTCCAGTTTGTCCGATCGATGAGATCACTGACATGCTCCACCGTGGTAGCGGCCGGTTTCAGCAACGGTGTCATAGATAAAGTGGAGGGTATCCATTTGTCCGTCCACACGTTAATGATTGTCCCATCCCCAACCCTATGAATAATGCCTAGCTGCAGCACATCTCTCCCAGCAACGATAGCTCTCCAAGTTGCTGAAGCTGTTTGAGGTATTGTTGCTTGCATAAAACCACAACGTGGAAAATATCTGTTGGGGAACGTAGTAATTTCAAAAAAATTCTTACGCACACGCAAGATCATGGTGATGCATAACAACGAGAGGGGAGAGTGTTTTCTACGTACCCTCGTAGACCGAAGCGGAAGCGTTGACGCAACGTAGAGGAAGTAGTCGCACGTCTTCCCGATCCAACCGATCCAAGCACCGTTACTCCGGCACCTCCGAGTTCTTGGCACACGTTCAGCTCGGTGGCGATCCCGGGCTCCGATCCGAAGAAAGCGTCGGGGAGGAGTTTCACGACTGCGACGGCGTGGTGGCGATCTTGATGTTCTACCGTCGCGAGGCTTCGCTAAGCACCGCTACAATATGACCGAGGTGGAATATGATGGAGGGGGCACCGCACACGCAGCTAAGGAACGATCACGAAGATCAACTTGTGTGTCTATGGGTGCCCCCCCCCGTATATAAAGGAGTGGAGGAGGGAGGGCCGCCCTCTCTATGGCGCGCCTAGGGAGTCCTACTCCCACCGAGTAGGATTCCCTTTCCTAGTAGAACTAGGAGCCCTTCCAAGTAGTAGGAGTAGAAGGAAGGAAAGTGAAGGAAAAGGAGAAGGAAGGAAGGCGCCCCCTCCCTAGTCCAATTCGGACTAGCCAATGGGGAGGTGCGGCCACCTTTGAGGTCTTTCTCTCCTTTCCCGTATGGCCCATTAAGGCCCAATACGAATTCCGTAACTTCCGGTACTCGAAAATACCGAATCACTCGGAACCTTTCCGATGTCGAATATAGTCGTCCAATATATCGATCTTTACGTCTCGACCATTTCGAGACTCCTCGTCATGTCCCCGATCTCATCCGGGACTCCGAACTCCTTCGGTACATCAAAACTCATAAACTCATAATATAAGCATCGCCGAAGCGTTAAGCGTGCGGACCCTACGGTTCGAGAACAATGTAGACATGACCGAGACACATCTCCGGTCAATAACCAATAGCGGAACCTGGATGCTCATATTGGCTCCTACATATTCTCGAAGATCTTTATCGGTCGACCGCATAACAATATCGTTGTTCCTTTGTCATCGGTATGTTACTTGCCCGAGATTCGATCGTCGGTATCTCAATACCTAGTTCAATCTCGTTACGGCAAGTCTCTTTACTCGTTCCGTAATACATCATCTCACAACTAACTCATTAGTTGCAATGCTTGCAAGGCTTATGTGATGTGTATTACCGAGAGGGCCCAGAGATACCTCTCCAGACAATCAAGTGACAAATCCTAATCTCAAAACGCCAACCCAACATGTACCTTTGGAGACACTTGTAGAGCACCTTTATAATCACCCGATTCACGTTGTGACGTTTGGTAGCACACAAAGTGTTCCTCCGCAAGCGGGAGTTGCATAATCTCATAGTCATAGGAACATGTATAAGTCATGAAGAAAGCAATAGCAACATACTAAACGATCGGGTGCTAAGCTAATGGAATGGGTCATGTCAATCACATCATTCTCCTAATGATGTGATCCCGTTAATCAAATGACAACTCATGTTTATGGCTAGGAAACTTAACCATCTTTGATCAACGAGCTAGTCAAGTAGAGGCATACTAGTGACACTCTGTTTGTCTATGTATTCACACATGTATTATGTTTCCGGTTAATACAATTCTAGCATGAATAATAAACATTTATCATGAAATAAGGAAATAAATAATAACTTTATTATTGCCTCTAGGGCATATTTCCTTCAATATCTTCCCTTCATAACTCTGGCACATAGAGAATTCGGATTTGTCATGAATCGCCAACCATGCTTTCCCAATGGAGCCAGATTGAAAAGATGTAGGTCCCGGAAGCCCATTCGGCCTCTGCATTTTGGTGATGCCAATTTCTCCCAAGAAATCGAATGAAGGGCCCTCTTCAATCGGAGTCAACACCTATATTTTTTTTTGACAGCATGTATTCGCGTCTGTATTTTTAACACAGTAAAGACGCAAGCGCTCATACATACACGCATACACTCACCCCTATGAATGCACACCTGCACATAAATAATGTGAGTACCAAGACTTATACTCTGATGGGATGGTGATACCACTGTCCCTCTAATCATCCAACCACAGATTGACCATATAAGTCATGTATTTTTGTGCCTCAAAAAATTATATGTATTTTCTTTTACATATAAAGATCGTATTGAAGTGTCATCTGAATTGCAGGATGATTATGTTACATTCCAGCGACTTCAAGAATCAAAGTTGTAAGAAGCCGCTTGCAACAGTCCGGACCGAGTGGTCGGGATGATGTTTTCTCATCCAACGCGGTCTTATATCGGTCTACTCGGTGATTTGGACGTTATTTTATGCCTTACCGCTGGCACGCAAGCGTCTGACAACCTTGACCAACCCAAACCCCTCTTCCTTACCCCGCGCCCTTTCCTGCCCGAAAATAGTTGCCCGCATTTATGTCATTCTAGAGCGGGCGCTCCGCGTTGACGTCAGCCTAGAGCAGGCGTGACCTCTCGCTGGCCCCGGCAATGAAGCGGCTTGCTGATGGAGGGTGTGTGTCCCCAGTGTCCATTCTTGTTCAATGCCGGAGAGACGTTTACTGGACGGGACTGGACTAATATCTACCACGCCCGTCCAATGCCCGTCCCTCCGTCTGGCACCATTAAACAGGCTCATCGACCGAGATACCAACTCCAACGCCCGTGCATTGACGCACCCGGACGATGGGCCTCGCCGGCATCCACTGTTTAAAGGCAACCACACCCGACTCACACCACACCACAACCCATCTGCTCCACATCTTTCTCATGTCCACCATGATACGTCTCCAACGTATCTATAATTTTTTATTGTTTCATGCTATTATATTATCTATTTTGGATGTTTAATGGGCTTTAATATACCTTTTTATATTATTTTTGGGACTAACCTATTAACCGAAAGCCCAGTGCAAATTGCTGTTTTTTGCCTATTTCAGTGTTTCGTAGAAAAGGAATATCAAACGGAATCCAAACGGAATGAAACCTCCGCGAGGATCGTTTTTGGAACAAACACAATCTAGGAGACTTGGAGTGGAGGTCAAGAAAGCCACGAGGCGGCCACGAGGCAGGAGGGTGCGCCACCCACCCTCGTGGGCCCCTTGCAGCTCCACCGACCTACTTCTTTCGCCTATATATACTCTTATACCCTGAAACCTTCGGGGAGAGCCACGAAACACCTTTTCCACCGCCGCAACCTTCTGTACCCGTGAGAGCCCATCTTGGGGCCTTTTCCGGCGATCCACCGGAGGGGGAATTGATCACGGAGGGCTTCTACATCAACACCATAGCCTTTCCGATGATGTGTGAGTAGTTTACCACAGACCTTCGGGTCCATAGTTATTAGCTAGATGGCTTCTTCTCTCTCTTTGGATCTCAATACAAAGTTCTCCTCGATTCTCTTGGAGATCTATTCGATGTAACTCTTTTTGCGGTGTGTTTGCCGAGATCCGATGAATTCTGGGTTTATGAACTTAATTATCTATGAATATTATTTGATTCTTCTCTGAATTCTTATATGCATGATTTCATATCTTTGCAAGTATCTTCGAATTATCGGATTAGTTTGGCCTACTAGATTGATCTTTCTTGCAATGGGAGAAGTGCTTAGCTTTGGGTTCAATTTTGCGGTGTCCTTTCCCGGTGATGTTAGGGCAACAAAACACGCATTGTATTGTTGCCATCGAGGATAAAAAGATGGGGTTTATATCATATTGCTTGAGTTTATCCCTCTACATCATGTCATCTTGCCTAATGCGTTACTCTGTTCTTATGAACTTAATACTCTAGATGCATGCTGGATAGCGGTCGATGCGTGGAGTAATAGTAGTAGATGCAGAATCGTTTCGGTCTACTTGACACGGACGTGATGCCTATATTCATGATCATTGCCTTAGATATCATCATAACTATGCACTATTCTATCAATTGCTCGACAGTAATTTGTTCACCCACCATAATACATGCTATCTTGAGAGAAGCCACTAGTGAAACCTATGGCCCCAGGGTCTACTTTACATTATATAAGTTTCCAATCTACAATTCTAGTTTACTATTTATTTTGCAATATTTATTTTCCAATCTATACCACAAAAATACCAAAAATATTTATCTTATTATCTTTATCAGATCTCACTTTTGCAAGTGGTTGTGAAGGGATTGACAACCCCTTTATCACGTCGGTTGCAAGGTTCTTATTTGTTTGTGTAGGTACTAGGCGACTTGCATGTAGTCTCCTACTGGATTGATACATTGGTTCTCAAAAACTAAGGGAAATACTTACGCTACTTTGCTGCATCACCCTTTCCTCTTCAAGGGAAAACCAACGCATGCTCAAAAGGTAGCAAGAAGGATTTCTGGCGCCGTTGTCGGGGAGGCTTACACCAAGTCAAGTCAAGATTTGATCTCCCGTCAACTAGCCATTTCTGGCGCCGTTGCTGGGGAAATCTACGCCAAGTCAAGACATACCAAGTACCCATCACAAACTCTTATCCCTCACATTACATTATTTGCCATTAGCCTCTCGTTTTCCTCTCCCCCACTTCACCTTTGCCGTTTTATTCGCCCTCCTTCCGTTCGATCTTGCGTTACCATGTACCTCCTTTTTGCTTGCATCTTCACTTGCTAAAAGTTTATGGATCCTCATCCACTTGCTAATATCTTTAAGAGATCCAATTATGATGAATCAATTGCTAGTGAGTTTTGTGCACTAGATTATCTTTATGAGGTTTTGCTTGAAATTCGTGAATCTGAAAATTGTGATGAAGTGCTTTATGAAGTGATTCATGCTAGATCTTTGAATCAAAAGCATGATTGCAATGATGTTATTATAAATTCTCTTAATGTCAGTTGTGTTAATGATATGCAAAACCTCAAGCTTGGGGATGCTAGTTTTACTATGACTACTATTTGTTGCAATGATGATGATTGGGGTGATTCTTCTTATGATCTTGAAAAATTATTTAAGCCCCATGATGAATATGAGATTGATAATAATGTTTGCAATAATACTGAAAGTGGGGCTGGAAGAGTGTCAACTTTAGATCCCACATATTTGGGTAGTGTTCAATCTTATGAAGTTTTTGTAAAAGTGGGTTTGGAGAGGTCATGACTTTAGTTAATGTTAATCCCACTATTTTGGAAGAGTGTCAACTTTGCATACATGTGGATCATCTTAAGAATATGTTCTGTGATAGCTATATTGTTGAATTTGAATATGATCCCACATGTAATTATGATGAGAGAGGAAAATATGGTTGTAGAAATTTTCATTTTACTAAACTACCTCTCGTTATGTTGAGATTGTTATTGTTTCTCACTTCTTTCTTGCATATGCTAGTTTTTGCTTGTCTTGATAATTTATTTGCCCGTAAGATGCCTATGCATAGGAAGTATGTTATACTTAGATGTGTTTTCCATATGCTATATGATGCTCTCTTTGTGCTTCAATTCTTGTCTTTCATGTGAGTATCACCGAAATTATCAATGCCTAGCTAGGGGCGTTAAACGATAGCGCTTGTTGGGAGGCAACCCAATTTTATTTTTTCTTGCTTTTTATTCCTGTTTAGTAATAAATATTTCATATAGCCTCTGTTTAGATGTGTTTTTATGTTTAATTTAGTGTTTGTGCCAAGTAGAACCAATAGGATCTTCTTGGGTGATTGTTGTTTGATCTTGCTGAAAAAGACAGAAACTTTACGCTCACAAAAATAATTGTTAAATTTCACCAGGACGTGATAAAATACCAATTCTTTTTGCAGTAGATCAATATAAAAATTATCCAGGTTGTCCTAGTTTTTCAGAATTTTTGGAGTTCCAGAAGTATTCGAACAAATCAGATTGCTACACACTTTTCTGTTTTTGACAGATTCTGTTTTTCGTGTGTTGTTTGCTTATTTTGATGAATCTATGGCTAGTATCGGGGGGTATGAACCATAGAGAAGTTGGAATACAGTAGGTTTAACACCAATATAAATAAATAATGAGTTAATTACAGTACCTTAAGGTGGTGGTTTGTTTTCTTATACTAACGGAGCTCATGAGATTTTCTGTTGAGTTTTGTGTTGTGAAATTTTCAAGTTTTTGGGTAAAGATTTGATGGATTATGGAATAAGGAGTGATAAAAGCCTAAGCTTGGGGATGCCCAAGGCACCCCAAGGTAAAATTCACCGACAACCAAAAGCCTAAGCTTGGGGATGCCCCGGAAGGCATCCCCTCTTTCGTCTTCGTCTATCGGTAACTTTACTTGAGGCTATATTTTTATTCACCACATGATATGTGTTTTGCTTGGAGCGTCTTGTACGATTTGAGTCTTTGCTTTTTAGTCTACCACAATCATCCTTGCTGTACACACCTTTTGGAAGAGACACACATGAATCGGAATTTATTAGAATACTCCATGTGCTTCACTTATATCTTTTGAGCTAGATAATTTTGCTCTAGTGCTTCACTTATATTTTTTAGAGCACGGTGGTGGTTTTATTTTATAGAAATTATTGATCTCTCATGATTCACTTATATTATTCTGAGAGTCTTTTAGAACAGCATGGTAGTTTGCTTTGGCTATAACATTAGTCCTAATATGATAGGCATCCAAGATGGGTATAATAAAAACTTTCATATAGAGTGCATTAAATACTATGATAAATTTGATACTTGATAGTTGTTTTGAGATATAAAGGTGGTAATGTTAGAGTCATGCTAGTTGGGTAATTGTGAAATTGAGAAATACTTGTGTTAAAGTTGGCAAGTCCCGTAGCATGCACGTATGGTAAACGTTGTGTAACAAATTTGAAGCATGGGGTGTTCTTTGAGTGCTTTCCTTATGAGTGGCGGTCGGGGACGAGCGATGTTCTTTTCCTACCAATCTATCCCTCTAGAGGCATGCGTAGTAGTACTTTGCTTCGACGGCTAATAAACTTTTGCAATAAGTATATGAGTTCTTTATGACTAATGTGAGTCCATGGATCATACGCACTCTTACCTTTCCGCAATTTGCTAGCCTCTACGGTACCGTGCATTGCCCTTTCTCACCTTGAGAGTTGTTGCAAACTTCGCTGGTGCATCCAAACCCCGTGATACGATACACTCTATCACACATAAGCCTCCTTATATCTTCCTCAAAATAGCCACCATACCTACCTATTATGGCATTTCCATAGCCATTCCGAGATATATTGCCATGCAACTTTCCACTGTTCCGTTTATTATGACAAGCTCCATCATTGTCATATTGCTTTGCATGATCATGTAGTTGACATCGTATTTGTGGCTAAGCCACTTTCATAATTATTTCATACATGTCGCTCTTGATTCATCGCATATCCCGGTACACCGCCGGAGGCATTCACATAGAGTCATATTTTTGTTCTAGTATCGAGTTGTAACATTGAGTTATGAGTAAATAAAAGTGTGATGATCATCATTATAAGAGCATTGTCCCATGTGAGGAAAGAATGATGGAGACTATGAAATAAGAAAAAAGAGGCCAAAGAAGCCTGAATAAAAAAAAGAGGCCAAAGAAGCCCAAAAAATGAGACAAAAAGAGAGAAGGGACAATGTTACTATCCTTTTTCCACACTTGTGCTTCAAAATAGCACCATGATCTTCATGATAGAGAGATTTTTATTTTGTCACTTTCATATACTAGTGGGAATTTTTCATTATAGAACTTGGCTTGTATATTCCAATGATGGGCTTCCTCAAAATGCCCTAGGTCTTCGTGGAGCAAGCAAGTTGGATGCACACCCACTTAGTTTCTTTTGATGAGCTTTCATACACTTATAACTTTAGTGCATCTGTTGCGTGGCAATCCCTACTCCTCGCATTGACATCAATTGATGGGAATCTCCATGGCCCGTTGATTAGCCGCGTCAATGTGAGACTTTCTCCTTTTTTTTGTCTTCTCACATAACCCCCATCATCCTATGCTATTCCACCTATAGTGCTATATCCATGGCTTGCGCTCATGTATTGCGTAAGGGTTGAAAAGCCTGAAGCGCGTTAAAAAGTATGAACCAATTGCTCGGCTTGTCATCGGGGTTATGCATGATGGGAGCATTTTGTGTGACGAAAATGAAGCATGGCCAAACTATATGATTTTGTAGGGATAAGCTTTCTTTGGCTATGTTATTTTGATAAGACATAATTGCTTGGTTAGTATGCTTGAAGTATTACTATTTTTATGTCAATATTAAACTGTTATCTTGAATCTTTTGGATCTGAACATCCATGCCACAATAAATAGAATTACATTGAAAATTATGTTAGGGAGCATTCCACAGCAAAAATTCTATTTTTTATCATTTACCTACTCGAGGACGAGCAGGAATTAAGCTTGGGGATGCTTGATACGTCTCCAACGTATCTATAATTTCTGATTGTTCCATGCTATTATATTATCTGTTTTGGATGTTTAATGGGCTTTAATATACCTTTTTATATTATTTTTGGAACTAACCTATTAACCAAAAGCCCAGTGCAAATTGCTGTTTTTTTTTGCCTATTTCAGTGTTTTGCAGAAAAGGAATATCAAACGGAATGAAACTTTCGCGAGGATCGTTTTTGGAACAAACGCAATCCAGGAGACTTGGAGTGGAGGTCAAGAAAGCCACAAGGCAGGAGGGCGCTCCCCCCACCCTCGTGGGCCCCTCGCAGCTCCACCGACCTACTTCTTTCGCCTATATATACTCTTATACCCTGAAACCTTCGGGGAGAGCCACGAAACACCTTTTCCACCGCCGCAACCTTTTGTACCCGTGAGAGCCCATCTTGGGGCCTTTTCCGGCGCTCCGCCGGAGGGGGAATTGATCACAGAGGGCTTCTACATCAACACCATAGCCTTTCCGATGATGTGTGAGTAGTTTACCACAGACCTTCGGGTCCATAGTTATTAGCTAGATGGCTTCTTCTCTCTCTTTGGATCTCAATACAAAGTTCTCCTCGATTCTCTTGGAGATCTATTCGATGTAACTCTTTTTGCGGTGTGTTTGCCGAGATCCGATGAATTGTGGGTTTATGAACTTGATTATCTATGAATATTATTTGATTCTTCTCTGAATTCTTACATGCATGATTTCATATCTTTGCAAGTCTCTTCGAATTATCGGATTAGTTTGGCCTACTAGATTGATCTTTCTTGCAATGGGAGAAGTGCTTAGCTTTGGGTTCAATCTTGCGGTGCTCGATCCCAATGACAGAAAGGGAAACGACACGTATTGTATTGTTGCCATCGAGGATAAAAAGATGGCGTTTATATCATATTGCTTGAGTTTATCCCTCTACATCATGTCATCTTGCCTAATCGTTACTCCGTTCTTATGAACTTAATACTCTAGATGCATCTTTGGATAGCGGTCGATGTGTGGAGTAATAGTAGTATATGCAGAATTGTTTCGGTCTACTTGACACGGACGTGATGCCTATATTCATGATCATTGCCTTAGATATCATCATAACTATGCACTATTCTATCAATTGCTCGGCAGTAATTTGTTCACCCACCGTAATACATGCTATCTTGAGAGAAGCCACTAGTGAAAGCTATGGCCCCCGGGTCTACTTTACATCATATAAGTTTCGAATCTACAATTCTAATTTACTATTTATTTTGCAATCTTTATTTTCCAATCTATACCACAAAAATACCAAAAATATTTATCTTATTATCTCTATCAGATCTCACTTTTGCAAGTGACCGTGAAGGGATTGACAACCCCTTTATCGCGTTGGTTGCAAGGTTCTTATTTATTTGTGCAGTTACTAGGCGACTTGCGTGTAGTCTTCTACTGGATTGATACATTGGTTCTCAAAAACTGAGGGAAATACTTACGCTACTTTGTTGCATCACCCTTTCCTCTTCAAGGGAAAACCAACGCATGCTCAAGAGGTAGCACACCACATCTATCATGACCGGGAGCGGAAACGCTTTGTGGGAGAGCCTCTCGATGGAGCAGAAGCACGAGGTGACCGCCCTTGCGGCTGCGTGGCAGAGCCACGATCCAGGCGAGTAGAGACTGGCTCCGACGACAACTCTGTGTCGCAGCCCACGTCGTTGCATGCCAGCTTGACAATGGAGTAGTCACATGCGCACTTCAATGCCGCCATGGCAGAGTAGTAGCTTGTGCCCTGATACATCCATTTTGTATCATGTTTTCCTACTATTATTTATAATGTTTTTATGCATAATAATGCTTTATGGAGTAATTCTAATGCCTTTTCTCTTATAATGGGCGTGCCCTGATACAGTCTTGTGGGGCCCACATCTGGCCTTCGGTGCCCATCTTCAGCTATATGAGGGGTTTTGACCTAGAAAAATGAAGAGAAGACTTTCGGGACGAAGCGCCGCCATCTCGAGGTGAAACTTGGCAGGAGCACTTTTGCTCTCCAGCGGAGCGATTCCGCCGGGGATACTTCCCTCCGGGAGGGGGAAATCGAAGTCATGGATATCACCAACTGTCCTCTCATCATGGGAGGACCAATCTTCATCAACATCTTCACCAGTATCATCTCATCGCAAACCCTAGTTCATCTCTTGTATTCAAGCTTTATCTCGAAACCTCAGATTTGTACCTGTGGGTTGCTAGTAGTGTTGATTACATCTTGTGGTTGATGCTAGTTGGTTTACTTGGTGGAAGATTAAATGTTCAGGTCCTCAAGCATATTCAATACCCATATGATCTTGAACACAATTATGATTTGTGAGTAGTTACTTTTGTTCTTGAGGACATGGGAGAAGTCTTGTTATAAGTAATCATGTGATGATGGTATTCGTTTGATATTTTGATGATATGTATGTTGTTGCTTCCTTTAGTGGTGTCATGTGAACGTTGCTACCTCTTGAGCATGCATTGGTTTTCCCTTCAAGAGGAAAGGGTGATGCAGCAAAGTAGCGTAAGTATTTCCCTCAGTTTTTGAGAACCAAGGTATCAATCCAGTAGGAGACTACACGCAAATCGCCTAGTACCTGCACAAACAATCAAGAACCTTGCAAACAACGCGATAAAGGGGTTGTCAATCCCTTCATGGCCACTTGCAAAAGTGAGATCTGATAAAGATAATAAGATAAATATTTTTGGTATTTTTGTTGTATAGATTGGAAAGTAAAGATTGCAAAATAAATGGCGATAGAAATTGGTAAGTTGACGGGAAACTAACATGATGTAAAATAGACCTGGGGGCCATAAGTTTCACTAGTGGCTTCTCTCATGATAGCATATATTACGGTGGGTGAACAAATTACTGCGAGCAATCGATAGAAAAGCACATAGTTATGAGAATACCTATGCATGATCATGAACATAGGCATCACGTCCGTGAAAAGTAGACTGAAACGATTCTGCATCTACTAGTATTACTCCACACATCGGCCGCTATCCAGCATGCATCTAGAGTATTAAGTTCATAAGAACAAAGTAACGCATTAGGCAAGATGACATGATGTAGAGGGATAAACTCAAGCAATATGATATAAACCCCATCTTTTTATCCTCGATGGCAACAATACAATACGTGTCGGTTCCCGTTCTGTCACTGGGATCAAGGACCGCAAGATTGAACCCAAAGCTAAGCACTTCTCCATTGCAAGAAAGATCAATCTAGTAGGCCAAACTAAACCGATAATTTGAAGAGACTTGCAAAGATATTAAATCATGCATATAAGAATTCAGAGAAGAATCAAATATTGTTCATAGATAATCTTGATCATAAACCCACAATTCATCTGATCTCAACAAACACACCGCAAAAAGAATTACATCGAATAGATCTCCAAGAAGATCGAGGAGAACTTTGTATTGAGATCCAAAGAGATAGAAGAAGCCATCTAGCTAATAACTATGGACCCGAAGGTCTGTGGTAAACTACTCACACATCATCGGAGAGGCTATGGTGTTGATGTAGAAGCCCTGCATGATCGAATCCCCCTCCGACAGATCGCCGGAAAAGGCCCCAAGATGGGATCTCACGGGTACAGAAGGTTGCGGCAGTGGAAAAGTGGTTTCATGGCTCCCCTGGATGTTTCAGGGTATAAGAGTATATATAGGCGAAAGAAGTAGGTCGGTGAAGCTACGAGGGGCCCACGAGGGTGAGGGCGCGCCCTCCTGCCTCGTGGCTGCCTCGTTGCTTCCTTGACTTCCACTCCAAGTCTCCTGGATTGCGTTTGTTCCAAAAAGATCCTCGCGAAGGTTCCGTTCTGTTTGGATTCCGTTTGATATTCCTTTTCTGTGAAACACTGAAATAGGCAAAAAAAACAGCAATTTGCACTGGGCCTTCGGTTAATAGGTTAGTCCCAAAAATAATATAAAAGAGCATAATAAATCCCATTAAACATCCAAAACAGATAATATAATAGCATGGAATAATCAAAAATTATAGATACGTTGGAGACGTATCAAACGTCGACTACATAACACTTCACCATACTTGGGCCTAAGGGGAGGTATTGTGGAGTAATAAGTGGATGATGGGTTGCTAGAGTGACAGAAGCTTAAACCCTAGTTTATGCGTTATTCCGTAAGGGACTGATTTGGATCCATATGTTTCATGTTATGGCTAGATTTATCTTAATTCTTCTTTCGTAGTTGCGGATGCTTACAAGAGGGGGTAATCATAAGTGGGTTGCTTGTTCAAGTAAAAATAGCACCCAGGCACCGGTCCAACCACATATCAAATTATCAAAGTAACAAACGTGAATCAACTAAACATGATGAATGTGACTAGACGACAGTTCCCGCGTGTCCTCAAGAACATTTTGATTTATATAAGAGAACTTGTTGACTTGTCCTTTGCTATAAAAATGATTAGGCTACCTTGCTGCCCCTTTGTTACTATTGTTACTTGTTACGAATTATCTTGTAATAAAACTATCTATCACTGCTACTTTCAACACTTGCAGAGAATACCTTGCTAAAAACCGCTTATCATTTCCTTCATCTCCTCGTTGGCTTCGACACTCTTAATTATAGAATGACTACTATTGATCCCCGATACTTGTGTGTCATCATGCATGCAGTTTGAGACAGAACCGAGGTGGGTGTGTCGTACTCATGCAGATGTCGGACATCCGTGTCCACGGGGTGCCGGACTATCATTGACGGCCAAAACCAATGAACGCATGGGCATACACACATGATGTGAGGCATCTCGTCATCATGGCCATAGATGGGGCAGACTGCCTTAACAGCCATGAGGATCTTCCCATGGTCATATGATCTTATACAATTCAAGAGGATATGATGATCCAATCATGTGTTTTCTCTACTCCTGTAATTTGAGAATCCCGCTAATCAAAGAGGACCTTATATGTCTCTTTGTTTTTGGGCAAGACAAGTCATCACCACAAATAGAATCATTTATCATGATGAAATAATCTTTGAATTGTATGGATTTTGCTTCATGCAAACATCTCTTACCCTGTCCCTCGATATAGTTATTTTTTTCATGTTTAATCTACTTTAAAGCTTGGTGTTATGTAAGGGCATCTATAACACACCATATGCCCTAACCAACAAAATCTTTGGGTTAGGCAGAACGAATGCTTGCAATGTGAGAGTCATGATAAGGGGTGGGTTCTCTCCCTACTAAAGAACAATAAGAAATAAACATATTGTGGACGGAAAACAATGCTAGGTTGGGACAGAGGTACATGGCAACTATCTGGTTTTAGAAATGAATTGGAACAGAGAGTATAGTCTTGTTTTTTTTCTCTGAACAAATTAATAGCTATGCTTCCAAGGGTGAGCCATATTTACTGAGGTACATAAAGGTTTCATGAACACTTGACTCAAAAAAATCCAAGTAACTTAATTTGCATATTATTAGGGCTCCTTTGGTTCAAAGGATAAGTGGAGGAAAGTTGTAGAAATAGGAAAATTTCCTATGGTGATACTATTCATGCCTTTGGTTCAAAGGAATGGGGCAAAGGAATAGTGAAGGAAATTTTCCTTTGATCCTAGTTTCAACGGAAAAACATAGGAATTCTAACATTCACTTGGACCTCCTTTTCAAATTCCTATGTACAAAGAACGAGAATAAGATTCTTAGTGGCATAATAACATTCTAACTAATCATTTCATGTTGTTTGACTTTGATTTGACCATGTTTGTTAGAATTCATACGTTTTTCCAATTCTTTCAACCAAACATCAAAGTTGATAGAATTCCCGTGTTTACAATCCTCTGTTTCACACATGTATTCCTATCCTATTCTTTTGTTTTTCCTATTCCTGTTCTTAGAATCATGTGAACCAAAGGGGCCCTTAGTGTTGTATTTCTCCCATGCTCGCAAGTGGAGCCCACACTGGTACGCCAACAACATATGTAGCCACATCCATATTCAAGACCATTTGTGTTACATATTCTCAGATCATATTGAAGCATATTTTGAAGGAAATATGCCCTAGAGGCAATAATAAAGTTGATATTTTATATTTCCTTATTCATGATAAAGGTTTATTATTCATGCTAGAATTGTATTGATTGGAAACATAAATACATGTGTGAATACATAAATAAATACCGTGTCCCTAGTAAGCCTCTACTAGACTAGCTCGTTGATCAAAGATGGTTAAGGTTTCCTAACCATAGACATGTGTTGTCATTTGATAACGGGATCACATCATTAGGAGAATGATGTGATGGACAAGACCCATCCGTGAGCTCAGCATAATGATCGTTCAGTTTTATTGCTATTGCTTTCTTAATGTCAAATACATATTCCTTCGACTATGAGATTATGCAATTCCCGGATACCGGAGGAATACCTTGTGTGCTATCAAATGTCAAACCATAACTGGGTGATCATAAAGATGCTCTATAGGTATCTCTGAAGGTGTTTGTTGAGTTGGCATAGATCGAGATCAGGATTTGTCACTCCGAGTATCGGAGAGGTATCTCTGGGCCCTCTCAGTAATACACATCATAAGCTTGTAAGAAAATGACTAAAGGAGTTAGTCACAAGGTGATGTATTACGGAACGAGTAAAGAGACTTGTCGGTAACAAGATTGAACTAGGTATGAAGATACCGATGATCGAATCTCAGGCAAGTAACATATACTGATGGACAAAGGGAATTACGTATGTTGTCATAATGGTTCGAACGATAAAGATCTTTATAGAATATGTAGGAGCCAATATGAGCATCCAGGTTCCGCTATTGGTTATTGACCGGAGAGGTGTGTCGGTCATGTCTACATAGTTCTCAAACCCAAGTAGGATTCCTCCATCCTACTTGGGCGCCTCCTTTGGCTGCTCCTCTCCCCTCCCACCTATATATATGTGGGGAGGGGGCGTCACACAAGGACACAACATTGTCTTAGCCGTGTGCGGCGCCCCCGTCCACCGTTTACTCCCTCGGTCATATTCGTAGTGCTTAAGCGAAGCCCTGCGGAGATCACATCACCATCACTGTCACCACGCCGTCATGCTGCCGAAACTCATCTACTACCTCACCGTCTTGCTAGATCAAGAAGGCGGAGGACGTCACCGAGCTGAACGTGTGCAGAACGCGGAGGTGCCATGCGTTCGGTACTAGATCGGTTGGAGCGCGAAGAAAGTTCGACTACATCAACCGTGTTGTGAAACGCTTCCTCTTACGGTCTACGAGGGTACGTAGACACACTCTCCCCCTCTCGTTGCTATGCATCTCCATGGATAGATCATTGCGTGTGCGTAGAAAAATTTTGTTTTCCATTACGGTCTATGAGGGTATGTAGACACACTCTTCCCCTCTCGTTGCTATGCATCTCCATGCATAGATCATTGCGTGTGCATATTTTTTTTTTGTTTTCCATGCAACGACTCCCAACATATTTCTAAAAAAACCAAAAAGCAACTTTATGTCACAAAAAGTAAGTTTCTAGTACAAAGACCTTTTTCAAGCACAGACCGATAAGTTAAGAGTTATTTGGATAAAAAGGAGTTATTTGGATAAAAAAAGAGTTATTTGGATAAAATCAAGTTTCCATTATATAGTTGCTTGCATTTCTAGCACAGACCAATAAGTTAAGAGTTATTTGGATAAAATCAAGCTTCCATTATATAGTTGCTTCCATATCATTGAAAAGTCCGTTAAATTTTCTTTGCAATTCTGAGGGCATGCGCTAGTGTATTTTGGGGAGACACAATTTTGTTTCTGGTAGCAAATTTGTAGTACAAAATATGCTTTTTCAAACACAAACGCTAAGTTGAGAATTGTTTGTGCTAAAAACAAGTGCCTAGTATATAGTTGTTCCTATCATTACAATTTGACCTTGCATTGATACTTTCAGGAAAAGAAAGCTTGATAGAAAAGCAAGTTTGTAAAACAAGCTTGCATTTTGTCAAACTTAAAATACTTTTTAGAAACTAGTACATGCGCTAAAAAGTGTGAGGATGCAATTCAATGGTATGCTAGAATCCATGTACAAGAAAATTTCCTTGTACCCAATTCATAACAAATGTTAGGCTTATCAGGTTTTTGGTGGAAAATCATGTTTGCATCACAATCTTGATCTTTTTAATACGCATGAGTGTGCGTATCACGCATTAAAGAAGGAGGGGAAAGACTCCTAGTCTCCGCAAAGTTACACCTCCCTCCACAAACTTGATTTTCATAACAAAAAAACATTTTACTTTAAAATCACCAGTACATGCCCTTCGGAGATTGAGAATGCGACTTTTTAGTTGTCATCTTAATGAGATGCAGTCAACTATATACTAAAAGCTTACTAATAACCCAAGACAATTCTTAAGTTATTAGTCCGTTCTAGAAAAAGCATGTTTATACCATAAACTTGCTTTTTCCAGAGCATTATGGCAGGAGTTAAATCTCTCATAAATGGTTATATATGGACAGTCGGAAATGGACAAAATATTGACACATGGAGAGATGCATGGATCCCAAATTGTGCGAATAGGAGAATTATTACTCCTAGACGAGGGAATCTACTGATGAAAGTTTCTGACCCTATTGATCCAGTCATGAACGGTTGGGATGAAGGTTTGGTGAGACAAACAATGTGGCCAATTGATGCTCGAAGAGTCCTAGCGATCCCTCTCCCTATGCATGATATGCCGGATTTCATTGCTTGGAGCTATACTAAAAATGATTTGTTTACTGTACAATCAACTTATTTGGAGGAATGGAATAAACAACACAGGAGGAAATTGGAATACACAAATGGTATGGGTAGAAGTAAGTGTTGGAAATATGCCCTAGAGGCAATAATAAAATGGTTATTATTATATTTCCTCGTTCATGATAATTGTCTATTATTCATGGTATAATTGTGTTATCCGGAAATCGTAATACATGTGTGAATACATAGACCACAACATGTCCCTAGTGAGCCTCTAGTTGACTAGCTCGTTTATCAATAGATGGTCACGGTTTCCTGACCATGGACATTGGATGTCATTGATAACGGGATCACATCATTGGGAGAATGATGTGATGGACAAGACCCAATCCTAAGCATAGCACAAGATCGTGTAGTTCGTTTGCTAGAGCTTTTCCAATGTCAAGTATCATTTCCTTAGACCATGAGATCGTGTAACTCCCGGATGCCGTAGGAGTGCTTTGGGTGTACCAAACATCCTGGCAACGTAATCGGGTGACTATAAAGGTATACTACGGTATCCCGAAAGTGTCATTGGGTTGACACGGATCGAGGCTGGGATTTGTCGCCATTATGACGGAGAGGTATCTCTGGGCCCACTCGGTAATGCATCATCATAATGAGCTCAATGTGACCAAGTGTTTGGTCACGAGATCATGCATTCTGATGAGTAAAGTGACTTGCGATAACGAGATTGAGCGAGGTATTGGGATACCGACGATCGAATCTCGGGCAAGTAACATACCGATTGACAAAGGGACTTGTGTGCGGGATTACTTGAATCCTCGACATCGTGGTTCATCCGATGAGATCATCGAGGAGCATGTAGGAGCCAACATGAGTATCCAGATCCGCTGTTGGTTATTGGCCGAGAGTCGTCTCGGTCATGTCTGCGTGTCTCCGAACCCGTAGGGTCTACACATAAGATTCGGTGGCGCTAGGGTTGTAGAGATATTAGTATCGCGGTAACCCGAAAGTTGTTGAGTCCGGATGAGATCCCGGACGTCACGAGGAGTTCGGAATGGTCGGAGGTGAAGAATGGTATATAGGAAGTCCAGTTTGACAGCAGGAAAGTTTGAGGTCACGGTATTGTCTGGGACCACCGGAAGGGTCGAGGTTCATCGGGTGGGGCCACCTATCCCGAAGGTCCCCATGGGCTGAAGTGGGAAGGAACCAGCCTGGTGGGCTGGTGCGACCTCAGGCCTCCCTGCGCCTAGGGTTGGAAACCCTAGGGGTGAAGCGCCCACTTGACTTGGGGGCAAGTCCCCCTTGGCCGCCCCTTGAGATGGGATCTCTAGGGGCGGCGCCCTTGGCCCCTATATAAAGAGGGGGGAGGGAGGGCAGCCGCACCCTAGTCCTGGCGCCTCCTCTCCTCGCAACACCTCTCCCTCTCGCCGAGCTTGGCGAAGCCCTGCCGAGATCGCCGCTACTTCCACCATCACGCCGTCATCTTCTTTGGATCTCCATCAACCTCTCCTTCCCTTGCTGGATCAAGAAGGAGGAGCGTCTTCCCCAACCGTACATGTGTTGAGCGCGAGGTGCCGTCCGTTTGGCACTAGGATCATCGGTGATTTGGATCACGGCAGTCGACTCCCTCAACCCGTTCTCTTGAGCGCTTCCGCTCGCGATCTACAAGGGTATGTAGATGCAATCCTCTCTCTCGTTGCTAGATGACTCAATAGATTGATCTTGGTGAAGCGTGAAATTTTTATTTTCTGCAGCGTTCCCCAGCAGTGGCATCATGAGCTAGGTCTGTCGTAGTTTCTATGCAGAGTAGAACACAAATTTGTTGTGGGCGTAGATGTTGTCAATTTTCTTGCCACTACTAGTCTTATCTTGTTTGGCGGCATCGTGGATGAAGCGGCCGGACCGACCTTACGTGCGCTTCGTGAGACAAGTTCCACCGACTGACATGCACTAGTTGCATAAGGTGGCTAGCGGGTGTTTGTCTCTCCCACTTTAGTCGGATCGGATTCGATGAAAAGGGTCCTTATGAAGGGTAAATAGAAATTGGCATATCACGTTGTGGTTTTACGTAGGTAAGAAGCGTTCTTGCCAGAAACCTATAGAAGCTACGTAAAAAACATGCAACAACTATTAGAGGACGTCGAACTTGTTTTTGCAGCATATGCCTTGCGATGTGATATGGCCAAAAGGATGTGATGAATATATGTGATGTATGAGATTGATCATGTTCTTGTAATAGGAATCACGACTTGCATGTCGATGAGTATGACAACCGGCAGGAGCCATAGGAGTTGTCTTTATTTTTTGTATGACCTGCGTGTCATTCAATAACGCCATGTAAATTACTTTACTTTATTACTAAACACATTAGCCATAGAAGAAGAAGTAATCGTTGGCGTGACAACTTCATGAAGACACGATGATGAAGATCATGATGATGGAGATCATGGTGTCATGCCGGTGACGAAGATGATCATGGCGCCCCGAAGATGGAGATCAAAGGAGCAATATGATATTGGCCATATCATGTCACTATTTGATTGTATGTGATGTTTATCATGTTTTGCTTCTTATTTGCTTAGTCTGACGGTAGTAAATAAGATGATCCTTATAATAATTTCAAGAAAGTGTTCCCCCTAACTGCGCCGTTGCGAAAGTTCGTTGTTTGAAGCACCACGTGATGATCGGTGTGATAGATTCTAACGTTCACATACAGCGGGTGTAAGACAGATTTACACATGCAAAACACTTAGGTTGACTTGACGAGCCTAGCATGTACAGACATGGCCTCGGAACACAAGAGACCGAAAGGTCGAACATGAGTCGTATGGAAGATCGATCAACATGGAGATGTTCACCGATGATGACTAGTCCGTCTCACGTGATGATCGGACACGGTCTAGTTGAGACGGATCATGTATCACTTAGATGACTAGAGGATGTCTAATCTGGTGGGAGTTCATTAAATAATTTGATTAGATGAACTTAATTATCATGAACTTAGTCTAAAACCTTTGCAAAATGTCTTGTAGATCAAATGGCCAGCGCTCATGTCAACCTCAACTTCAACGCGTTCCTAGAAAACCAAGCTGAAAGATGATGGCAGCAACTATTGGACTGGGTCCGGAACACGAGATCATCCTCATAGCTGCCAAGAAAGCGTATGTCCTAGAAGGACCGCTAGGTGAAGCACCCATCCCACAGAACCAAGACATTATGAACACTTGGCTGTCACGTGCTGATGATTACTCCCTCGTTCAGTGCGCCATGCTTTCCAACTTAGAACCGGGGCTCCAAAAGCGTTTTGAGCAACACGGAGCATATGAGATGTTCGAAGAGCTGAAAATGGTTTTCCAAGCTCATGCCCAGGTCGAGAGATATGAAGTATCCGACAAGTTCTATAGTTGTAAGATGGAGGAAAATAGTTACATCGGTGAGCACATACTCAAAATATCAGGTTGCACAACCGCTTATCGCAGTTGGACATTAACCTCCGGACGAGGCGGTCATTGACAGAATCCTTGATCGCTCCCACCTAACTACAAGAGCTTTGTGATGAACTACAATATGCAGGGGATGGTGAAAACTATTCTGAAGTATTTTCAATGCTGAAATCAGCGAGTGGAAATCAAAAGGAACATCAAGTGTTGATGGTCAATAAAACCACTAGTTTCAAGAAAGGCAAGGAAAGAAGAACTTCAAGAAGGGCGACAAGGGAGTTGCCGTGCCCGATAAGCCAGATTGCGGGAAGAACCAAAGAATGGACCCAAACACGAGGCCGAGTGCTTTTATTGCAAGGAAAGGGACCTTTGGCGAAGCGCCCCAAATACTTAGCGGACAAGAAGGCCGGCAATACTAAAGGTATATGTGATATACATGTAATTGATGTGTACCTTACGATTACTCGTAGTAGCTCACAGGTATTTGATACGGTGCAGTTGCTCATATTTGTAACTCAAAGCGGGAGCTGCGGAATAAGCGGAGGCTGGCGAAGGGCGAGGTGACGATGCGGCGTCGGGAATGGTTCCAAGGTCGATGTGATCGCCGTCGGCACGATGCCTCTACATTTACCTACGGGATTAGTTTTAAACCTCAATAATTGTTATTTAGTGCCAGCTTTGAGCATGAACATTGTATCTGGATCTCGTTTAATGCGAGATGGCTACTCATTTAAATCCAAGAATAATGGTTGTTCTATTTATATGAGAGATATGTTTTATGGTCATGCCCGCTGGTCAATGGTTTATTCTTAATGAATCTCGAGCGTGATGTTACACATATTCATAGTGTGAATACCAAAAGATGTAAAGTTGATAACGATAGTCCCACATACTTGTGTACTCGCCGCCTTGGTCACATTGGTGTCAAGCGCATGAAGAAGCTTCATGTTGATGGACTTTGGAGTCTCTTGATTACGAATCATTTGACACATGCGAACCATGCCTTATGGGCAAAATGACCAAGACTCCTTTCTCCGAACAATGGGCGAACAACCAACTTATTGGAAATCATACATCTTGATGTGTGCGGTCCAATGGCGTTGAGGCTCATGGAGGATATCGTTATGTTCTCACTCTCACGGCGACTTGAGTAGATATGGGTATGTCTACTTGATGAAACACAAGTCGAGACCTTTGAAAAGTTCAAGGAATTTCAGAATGAGGTAGAGAATCAGCGTGACCGAAAGATAAAGTTCTTACGATCAGATCGTGGGGAGAATATTTAAGTCACGAATTTGGTACACACTTGAGGAAATGTGGAACCGTTTCACAACTCACGCCACCTAGAACACCTCGGTAATAACGGTGTGTCGAGCGTCGTGTCGCACTCTATTGGATATGGTGCGATCTATGATGTCACTCACCGATTTACCGCTATCATTTTGGGATACGCTCTAGAGGCAGTACATTCACTTTAAATAGGCACCGTCTAAATCCGTTGAGGCGACACCGTATGAATTATGGTTTGGGAAGAAACCTAAGGTATCGTTTCTAAAAGTTTGGGGATGCGATGCTTATGTCAAGAAACTTCAACTGGCTCGAACCCAAGTCGAAAAATCGTCTTCATAGGATACCCTAAGGAAACCATTGGGTATACCTTCTACCTCAGATCCGGCGGCAAGATCTTTGTTGCCAAGAACGGGTCCTTTACGGAGAAGAGTTTCTCTCGAAAGAAGTAAGTGGGAGGAAAGTGGAACTTGATGAAGTACTACCTCTTGAACAGGAAAGTAGCGCAGCTCGGAAGATGTTCTGTGGTGCACCTGCACCGACCAGAGAGGAAATTAATGATGATGATCAAAGTACTTGGATCAAGTTACTATTGAACCCATGGGTCCACGAGGACACGTTCCACACAGTGGTATGGCAACCCTGTCCTGGAAATCATGTTGTTAGACAACGGTGAACCTTCGAACTATGAAGAAGCAATGGCGGGCCTAGATTCCAACAAATGGCTTGAAGCCATGCAATCCGAGATAGGATCCATGTATGAAAACAAAGTGTGGAGTTTGACAGACTTGCCCAATGATCGGCGAGCGATAGAAAACAAATGGGTCTTTAAGAAGAAGACGGACGCGGATGGTAATGTT
Organism: Aegilops longissima; assembly: GCA_021605205.1. NCBI lineage: Eukaryota > Viridiplantae > Streptophyta > Magnoliopsida > Poales > Poaceae > Aegilops > Aegilops longissima. The sequence continues at coordinate 236,123,407 of CM038678.1, read as the reverse complement.
ACCATCTATAAAGCTTGACTTGTCGCTAAAGGTTATCGACAAGTTCAAGGGGTTGACTACGATGAGACTTTCTCTCCCGTAGCGAAGCTGAAGTCCGTCCGAATCATGTTAGCAATTGCCGCATACTATGATTATGAGATATGGCAAATGGACGTCAAAACGGCATTCCTTAACAGACATCTTAAGGAAGAACTGTATATGATGCAGCCGGAAGGTTTTGTCGATCCTAAGAATGCTAAAAAGGTATGCAAGCTCCAGCGCTCCATCTATGGGTTGGTGCAAGCATCTCGGAGTTGGAACATTCGCTTTAATGAAATGATCAAAGCGTTTGGGTTTATCTGAGACTTATGGAGAAGCTGCGTTTACAAGAAAGTGAGTGGGAGCTCTGTAGCATTTCTCATATTATATGGATGACATACTTTTGATGGGAAATGATATAGAACTTTTGGACAACATTAAGGCCTACTTGAATAAGTGTTTTTCAATGAAGGACCTTGGAGAAGCTGCTTACATATTAGGCATCAAGATCTATAGAGATAGATCGAGGCGCCTCATAGGTCTTTCACAAAGCGCATACCTTGATAAGATATTGAAGAAGTTCAATATGGATCAGTCCAAGAAGGGTTCTTGCCTGTGTTGCAAGGTGTGAAATTGAGCTCGGCTCAATGTCCGACCCTGACGAAGATAGAGAAAAGATGAGTGTCGTCCCTATGCCTCGGCCATAGGGTCTATCATGTATGCCATCTTGTGTACCGGACCTGATGTAAACCTTGCCGTAAGTTTGGTAGGAAGGTACCAAAGTAATCCCGTTCTTGATCGCTATTAGCTTCACGTCCGTGCTTTTGCTTCTTCTCGCCTTTTGCGATGTAGCCACCATATATGCTAGTCGCCATCGCAGCTCCACTTTACTACCGTCCTTCCTATAAGCTTAAATAGTCTTGATCTCGTGGGTGAGATTGTCGAGTCCCCGTGACTCAGATACTTCCAACATGTTGCAGTGTTCCGACGAGGCAAGTGTGACCAACCGAGCTCAAGTGGAGTTCGACGAGGAACGTGGTCGTTATGTGTCTTTTTCCCGATGATCGAGTGGTGCCCAGCTGGGACGATTCGGGATCTGTAGCATTTGGGGTATCTTCTTTATTTGGTTCCGAGTCGGACCTTGAGTGTACTCTAATGATGGATGTTTATTTATGTACGGTGAAGTGGCATCGTAAGCCAACTATGTATCTCTTTCCTATTTATTACATGGGATGTGAAGATTACCTCACTTATGACATTGCTTTCAATGCGTTATGTTTCTAAGTCGTGCTCGACACGCGGGAGATATAGCCGATCGGGGGCAAGTTGGTAATCGAGCCTTCCTAACTTAGGAGCCCCTACTTGATTGTCACGGCGTTGTTGAGTCTAGAATGGAAAATGTTTTGAGTCTTAGGATTATATATCGGAGAGTAGGATTCTTTACTCCCTCCCTTCTTCGCCTGTGAGGTATCCCGACGAGAGTTTTGACTCTTCTCTCCTCAAATTTCACTTTTTTTTAGGATCACGGGTATCTTGGAATCGCTCCGATGGTTTTGTGACGAGAACATTGTTCTGGTGCCTCCTCGACATTTAGTTGTGGCAGGTCCCGGAGTTGAGCCCGAGGTGTTGTCGCCACAATTTTATCGCTGCAGTTCCGAATACCTGTTTTGCCGACATCAAAATCTCAGCTTGGTGAGATAACCCCGATAGCTCAAAGACTGTATGAAAAGGGAGTATTGCCATGACTTGTATAACGGATGGTCGAGGTACACGATTGGTTATTGATCTAGGTATTGTTAGTTTGGGTGATATATTTGTGTCCCAGATCCCCAACACCAGATTGCATAACCGTAGTTTCGGAGTTTATAGGTGGGAATTTAGTAGCTTACAGGATATTCTTTCCGGATGATGTATGATTTGAGATTGGGGTTCAACGCCCAGTGGTCCGCCCATTCACGGTCGATTTACAAAGGGTCGCTAGACGCCTTAAAGAATCCTTGGCTATGCTGATTCGGGACGCCTTGTTTGTCATTCGTGACGCCTCTATACGTCAGTCCCGCAGGGCCCCACCACTAACACTTTGGGCTAAATCTCTATCATGTGTTTGTTCCGCTCATTCTAGAAGCCAATCTTTTGTTTTCAGCCAGATATTCAATTGTTTCTAAGATGATGTTGTTTCCATATCTTTATCTAAGTGGCTTTCACCTTAATGGACGTGATGATTAACTTTGAATTCATTCGCTCATTCTTGTTCAATGTTTATTGTGAAGACTATATGTTGCAATTTCTATCCGCTGATTCTACTTTATCTTTTGTCTATCAAAGGACTAACGGATGTCACCTCTTCAGATGGCTCCGCCAACGCGCTCGAATCCGGATCGCAATGATGGGGATCACGAACCTCCACCTCCACCTCCGCCTCCCGTGAGGCCGGCAAGCTATCATGGCAGCCACCAATGCCAATGCTCGATGATTTTGCAGCTCTTGCAAGAACGCATCAGGGCAAGGCAATCAAGGAAATCAAGGTCAAGGCAACAATCAGCCACACTTTGCTACTCTCAATCCTCGCTAATCAGTCAAGTCTTTCAGCTTCGCCATGTAGACGCCGACGATTGGTTAGTGGACATCTCAAGCATTTTGATCAGCAATGTCGCATTCGAGGACTTTGTCAAGTTTGCATCGCTTCAACTCAAGGATCAAGCCGAGAGTGGTACCAAGAATACAAAGATTCCAGAGGAGGTCGTGGTTACCTCGGGATGAGTTCCGCTGATTTCAGAGCTCATCACATTCCAAAAGTGTTGTTGAGAGTAGCAGGAGTTCCAATCTCAAGCAAGGCATCATGTCCGCTTCATCAATACAATATCCAGCCTGTAAGCTCGCCGCTTTGCTAAGCAAGACGCATCGATGAAAAGAGTATGATCTATCAATTCAGAGGTGGTCGAGAGAAGATCTGCAATTAGCTCTTTGTGCTGGAGCCGATATGATGATTTCTACAACATGGCATCAAGCAAGAAGTGCCCAGCTCAAATGTGAGGCTTCTAAGAGAATCAGTGATGCGCCTGTCCTTCTTCCTCTCAAGTGGCAGCCCAAGAGAAGTTCACCTTCCTCCTCCTCCGTCTGGCCAGCCTTATCAACAGAAGAACTCGTGGCCGTGGATCTTCCCACCCACCCAACCCAAGCTATCGTAACAAGTCTAATTCTCAAGCTCCAAGGTCAGTGTCCTTACCACCGCCCGCTTCTCGAGGTGACTTGCAACAAATGTCGCAGAAGGTCACTATGCGAATAAGTGCTTCAACCAGAGGCGCCCGCCTCCTCCTCCCGTGAAATCTTCCAAAGAATGCAAAGGGTCAAGCATAATCCCAAGTTTGCAAAGGTCAATATGATGAATGCAGCTCAAGCAGAGGATTCTTCGATGTGATCATGGGTAATCTTTCCATGATATATTCTGCAAAGTTCTTTGATATCGTGCATCGCTTAGTTTCATCTCTAAACCATTTGCATCTGCATGACTTGTCTTTCCAAGATTTGCCTAGACCATTAGCGTTGTCTCTCCTGCAATGAATGCAAGCTACATGGTTCCGGATGTCTCTATCAAGATGGGCGATTATAGATTGCTTAAACCAATGGTTCGTGACTCGGATATTGATCTTATTCTCGAATGGATCTTTATGAGACAAAGCTCACTTGATTGTGCTGCCTGGAAATTCAATTGACTCACTCTTCTAATGATGTGATCATCTATGCCGCTTCATGATGAAACCATTCGGTTGTTTTCTCTCAATGAGAAGGGTAATGAATGCTATCTCTCGATTCCAAATGCTTGTGAGTACCAAGATGTCTTTCCAAGAGCTCCGGTATGCTCCTCATCGCCGCTTGAGTTCAAGTATCGATCTTGAGCCCGCATCAACCTCGCTTGTGTTGCCCACAAGCTTGGACCTGATGAGCTGAAGGAATTGAAGAAGCAGCTTGATGAACAAGAGCGCCCTGGGTTTGATCGACCAGTTCATCTCCTTGGGGTTGTGGTGTTCTTGTCCAAGAAGGATGGCACGGACCGACTTTGCGCCGACATCATCCATTGAATAAGAAGACAATCAAGAACAAGTATCCACTTCCCAACATCAATGAGCTTTTCGAGCAACTCAAAGGTGCTAAGTTGTTCTCAAAGCTTGACCTTCAGATGGGTATCATCGATTCGATTCGTGAACAAGATATTCCCAAGAAGCATCGTAACAAGCTTTGGTTCTTATGAATATACGTCATGTCTTTCGCCTCGCCAATGCTCCTCCACTTTCTCTCTGATGATGAACTTCATTTTCAACCCCTACACCAATGAATTGCCTTGGTCTATCTTGATGATATTTTGGTCTTCTCCAAGAATAAGAAGGATCATGCCAAACATTTGCATTGGTGCTAGACAAGCTCAGAGTATCAATTTATGCTAAGTTCTCCAAATGTGAATTTTGGCTTGATGAAGTGCTTTATCTTGGTCATATCATCTCGCTAAGGGTATCAGTTAATCCCAGAAGGTGTCCGCACTGTGAATTGGGAACCTCTCGTATCGTCAAGGCCCGCAGTTTTCTTGGTCTTGCAAGCTATTGTCAAGATTCGTTGAGAACTTCTCCAAGATTGCAAAGCCTCTTCCAACCTTCTCCTACATGTGAAGTATGTCCGTCTCCGAGGTGACGTTGCCAATACTCAAAGAGAAACTCACAGCCCTGCCTTGACTCCTCCCGATGAATCCAAGCCATTCAAGTTTTCGTGATGCTTCTTCAAGGTCTCGTGCTGTGTTAATGCAAGAGAAGAGAGTTGTGGCTTATACCTCAGCTTGAAGCCTAACGAAAAGAACTACCCCACTCACGATCTTGAGTTGCAGCTGTCCATGCATTGATAACGTGGAGACATCTCTTGTTGGGAAGGAAAGTGGACATTTTCACCGATCACAAGAGTCTCAAGTACATCTTCACTCAACCCAACCTCAACCTCAAAAGACTGATGGGTCGAAATGATTCAAGAGTACAACCCAAGTATTGAATATACTCCGGCAAGGCCAATGTCATTGCGATGCTTTGAGGAAAGCTTATCGCAATAGCCTAATCCTCAAGCCTTTTCACCGGATTCTGTGAAGCTTTCAAGTTGAATCTTCGTTGTTCCTCAAGGCTTTTGCCAACCTCATAGTATCTCCTACTTTGGAAGATCAGATTCGTGAGGCTCAACTGGATGCCATGGTGAAAAAGGTGAAACGTATCATACAAGGGCATTTCCAAGTACAAGTGCTTCCACATTGATGACAAAGATACTTTTCTTCGAGGACCGGATTGTGGTTCCTAAGGGTGATCTCAGAAAAGTCATTATGAACGAGGCTCACAATTCGCTTCTATCCATTCATCCCGAAGTACGAAGATGTACCATGACCTCAAGCAAATATATTGGTGGACTGAATGAAGCGAGAAATTGCTCAATTCGTGAATGAATGTGATGTCCGCAAGAGTGAAAGGTAACACCAAAGACCAGTCTCTCTCCAACCTCTTGCTATTCCCTGAATGGAAGTTTGATCATATTGAAATGGACTTCGTGGATCTTCCAAAGTCCAAGTGGAAATGATGCTATCTTCGCTGTCATTGAAGCTTACTAAAGTGGCTCATTTTCTTCCTATCAAAGAATCCATCACAGAGCTCAGCTATGTGAGCTATACACCTGATTGTCTCTTGCACGGCATTCCACAAGTGATCTCTTCTGCACTGGGCAGCATCTTTACCTCCAAGTTTTGGGATTCTTTCGTAAGGCCATGGGCACCAACATTCGCTTTCAAAGACAGCTTTCCATCCTCAAACAAGTGGCCAAGTTGAGCGAGTAAATCAAACTTGAAGATATGCTCGTGGCTTGTGTCATTTCTTTCGGATGAAGTGGGAAGATTGTCTTCATATGCCGAGTTCTCCTACAACAACAGCTTCAAGCTTAGTTCGGCAAGGCCCCATTCAAATTCTCTATGGCGTAAAGTGCCGATCTCTCAATTGGTCTGAGACAGAACTTAACTTGGCAATGACTTGATCACGTATGTAAGAAATGTGCCAAGTCATTCGTGAGAATCTCAAAGCCGCCGAATCGCCAGAAGAGCTTATTATGATGATAAGCACCGGATGTGGCTTTTGAAATCGGAGACCATGTCTACCTCCGCCTCTCCAATGAAAGGTACTCGCCGCCTGTATCAAAGGGAAGCTTGCCCCTAGATACGCGGGTCCTTTCAAGATCATTGGCAAAAGAGGCGATCTCGCCTATCAACTTGAGCTTCCATCCAACTTTGCAAACGCACGATGTGTTTCACGGTCACAGCCGCAAGTGCTTCAAGACTCGAACGCACTATCAACTTCAAGAGATTGACCTTCAAGAAGATCTCTTATCATGAGCACCCTGCTGTTATTCTTGAAGAAACCGAGCGCAAGACTCGCAACAAGTCAATCAAATTTCGAAAGTGAAGTGGTCACACCATTCCACCGAGAAGCTACCTGAGCGCGAGGATCACCTCCGCTCAATATCCGGAGTTCTTTCACCCTAGATCTCGGACGAGATCCTCTTGTAGTGGTGGAGTAACACCCGGAAGTAACTTTCCATATTTGTAACTCCAACTCTTGCCATTTTCGCATTGATATATGATATTCCTCCGTGGTTGGGTTTTTCTTCATTTTGCATTTTGTCCATGTCATGCATTTTATATTATGTCATCATGTGCATCGATTTGCATAATGTTCGCCCCATGATTTCGAGCATTTTTCCGTTGTCCGCTTTGCAATCCGCACTTATCTCCCATGCCTTTTACGCTTTTTCCGCTTAGGGTATTAAACTTTCTCGAATGGACCGAGGTTTGTCTAGTGGCCTTGGTATACCACCCGAGACCACCGGTCAAGCGGGTCATTTGAGCTCTTTTGGTACTCCAACGGTTAACCGCACTCTCAAAAGGCCTTTTGTTGCAGCCCAACACCCCTTCAAACAGCCCAATAACCCATCTAAGTCTCTTCCATGCTTCCGCTGCTCGATCACGATCGGGCTAAAACTACACCTCATTTGACTCTCCTAGCTCTCTATGCCTATTTAAACACTCTCTAAAATCCCGGATCATCCCTCTAAACCTTAAAATTTTCCACGCCGGACGTGTCCGTCAGCGGATGACCCGGCTACGCCAGCTAGCCAAGGCTGTGCTGATGCCACATGCATGCTGGGTTCATGAGGCCACGGGTCTGGGCTGCCACCACTTCACACAGGCTCACACACTGGCCGGGGCTTTCAGCTCACATTGCCACTGCTGCCTCACACACACATCAGTTGGCGCTGGTTGCTGCCAAGCCTGGATTCTCCAAGGCCTCTGATTCCGCCTCTGGCCTCCACTGCTCCACGGCTCATTCTCCTGGCTTACCTGCCGGCCAGACTTCTCCTCCAAGTAGCCCACCACCGGCCACACTGTGATCGGACCGGATCCGATCGGATCCCGCTGACTTTCTTCCTTTCCCCATTTTCTTCTAAGTCTTTTCATCATGATATTTTGTGTCATTTTCTTCGTATATATCTCTGCATCGAGATCCATTTTATGCCGATAATATGTCAAAATGTTCGCCTCAAGAGTAGATCATTTCATCTCATTGCATCATTTTCATTTGAGCTCATCTTGATGCCCGAAATGCTGTTGGAAGAGTGCTATGTGATGTTAGTTTCTGTTTTAACAGAACTTGCACTTTTGTTATTTTTGCCATGATTATTGTGTGCACCCTATGAATTTGAGTCCTACATGTGTTTTGAAATATGCCATGCCATCTTTCCAGGGTATATGCCATGTATTTTTGTGATCTATGTGGTGACTAGCACAAGCATGCAAAGTAGGTGTCCTGATGTTGCTGATTTCAGCCCTGTTTAGCTGATTTTGATGCCATGTTAACTTGATGATACCGAGAGATCCATGCATATGTTGAGATACTTCAGTAAGGATGTTTTGTAAAACATGTCTTGCTCTATCCATCCATGCCTTTGTTTGCAATTATGGAGTGCCATAGCTTGAGTCAATCGAGCTCTACTTTTGCTATCAAATGTTTCCTGGCAGATTGTATACATGTTATTCAATTTTGCCTAGGTTGTTGTGGTTGGCCCATGTATGCTATGTTATTGTTCTTGCCATGTATGTCTTCTATGCCATGTCTTCTTGATGTATGTATGCTTAGTTTTCATATAAGGCTCTGTAGTGAGTGCATTGAGCTTGTAAACATGCCTACTGTTATCAGTTTTTGACATGCCATGTTGCTGAATCTGTTAACGAAACTTTCAATATTGACATGGGTGTTACTATATTTTCTAGTCCTTTTTGGCTTATGGTCAGTAAGGGACTTTTGTTCTATGCTTTGAGTAGATTCATGCCATGCCATGTTTTGCTATTTTAAGTTCCTGTAGCATGTAGTTTTGCTGCTCTGAACATTGCAACCTGATGCTGTTTTTGCCATGTCCAGCCTGATATTTTGTGCACTTTTGCCATGCTTGTTTGAACCTGTTATGATGTGAACTAGCCGTAGCTCAGTGCTCATCTTTTGTCGAGCATCTTGTGTAGATCACTGCCATGTTCTTTGTTGATACGTTGGGTGCAGTAGCTTAATTATTTGTTGCTTGCTAAGTGGCATCATGCTGTTAATGGCAGATTTGTGCCATTCTTGTTTTGCTTGTCATTTCCAAACCGCATCCGATTCCGTGATCTTTATATCGATTTCAACCAAATCATCTCATCTTTCCAGTGGCATACTTGGTTTGCCTGTTGATGCCTGGTTCATCATTTACCTTCCGAGCGCATATAGCATTGCATATCAATCCCGCATATCATGTCATGTTTTGCATCATGTTGATTGTGCATTGCACCGTGATTTATTGTGGTTCCTTTGTTTGTGTTGTTGCTTTGGGTAGAGCCGAGACAGTACGTGAACGAGGAACCTGTTGAGAACGCTTTCGAGGATCAAGCTTTCAACTCGAGAACATTGCAGCAAGATGACCATACCTCAAATCACTTCTATCTTTGCTATGCTAGTTGCTCGCTTTTATGCCTATGCTGCTATGTGCCTACCACTTGCTATATCATGCCACCCATATTGCCATGTCAGCCCTAACCATCCTTTCCTAGCAAACCGCTGATTGGCTATGTTACCGCTTGCTCAGCCCTCTTATAGCGCTGTTAGTTGCGTGAAGTGAAGTTTGTTCCTTGTTGAACATGGAGATGTTGTTCCTTGTTGGAACATGTTTACTTGTTGGGGATATCACAATATATATCTGCTATAATTAATGCATCTATATACTTGGTAAAGGGTGGAAGGCCGGCCTTATGCCCGTGTTTTGTTCCACTCTTGCCACCCTAGTTTCCGCCATACCGTGTTATGTTCCTTGATTTTATGCCTCTACACGGTTAAGTGATTTATGGACCCCTTGACAGTTCGCTGAATAAGACTCGTCCAAAGAAGGCCCAACTTTGGTTTTACCATTTGCCACTAAGCCTTTTCCCCTGGTTTTCGCGAGCCCGAGGGTCATCTTTATTTTAACCCCGGCCGCTTCTCCTTCGAAAGTGCTGGTCCAACTGGCCAGTGGCCACCACGGGCAACTCGAGCTGGGTTTATCGAAGTTTGACATCCTGTGCCCTGAGAACGAGATATGTGTGCTCCTATCGGGATTTGTCGCACATCGGGCGGCTTTGCTGGTCTTGTTTTATTGTCACGAAATGTCTTGTAGTCCGGGATTCCGAGATTGATCGGGTCTTCCCGTAGAAGGAATATCCTTCGTCGACCGTGAGAGCTTATAATGGGCTTGTTGGGACACCCCGCAGGTAATATCTTTCAAAGCCGTGCCCGGTTATGAGGCGATGGGAATTTGTTAATGTCCTGTAGAAAACCCAAGTTGACCTCAATAAAATACACATCAACTGCTGGTGTAACTGGATGGTCTCTTCTGCGGAGTCCGGAAGTGAACACGGTGTTGGAGTTATGTCCGACGAAGTAGTTCAGATCACTTCTGATCGCTATTAGCTTCACGTCTGCTTTGCTTCTCTTCGCCTTTATGTATGTAGCCACCATATATGCTAGTCGCTGTTGCAGCTCCACTTTACTACTCGTCCTTCCTATAAGCTTAAATAGTCTTGATCTCGGTGGTGAGATTGCCGAGTCCTCGTGACTCACAGATACTTCCACAGTTGCAGGTTCCGACGAGGCCTGCAGTGTGACTCAACCGAGCTCAAGGGAGTTCGACGAGGAACGTGGTCGTTATTATGTGTCTTTTCCCTGATGATTGAGTGGTGCCCAGCTTGGGACGATTCGGGATCTGTAGCATTTGGGGTATCTTTATTTTGGTTCCGTGAGTCGGACCTTGAGTGTACTCAATGATGGATGTTTATTTATGTACTGGTGAAGTGGCGATCGAAGCCAACTATGTATCTCTTTCCTTATTTATTACATGGGTGTGAAGATTACCTCACTTATACATTGCTTTCAATGCGTTATGCTCTAAGTCGCCTCACACGGGAGATATAGCCGCATCGGGGCGCTATAAAGATATGATCAACATGGAGATGTTCACCGATGATGACTAGTCCGCCCACGGATGATCGGCACGGTCTAGTTGAGACTATCATGTATCAATAGATGACTAGAGGATGTCTAATCTCGGTGGGAGTTCATTAAATAATTTGATTAGATGAACTTAATTATCATGAACTTAGCCCAAAAACCTTTGCAAATGTCCTAGATCAAATGGCCAACGCCATGTCAACCTCAACTTCAACGCTGCTCAGAGAAAATCTGTTGAAAGATGATGCAGCAACTATTCTGGACGGGTCCTAACCGAGGATCATCCTCATAGCTAAGAAAGCGATGTCCTAGAAGGACCACAGTGAAGCACCCATCCCACGTAACCAAGACGTTATGAACACTTGCGCTACGGTCGATGATTACTCCCTGCTCAAAGGCGGCATGCTTTACAGCCTAGAACCGGGCTCCAAAAGCGCTTTGAGCAACACCGAGCATATGAGATGTTCAAGAGCTCAAATGGTTTTCCAAGCTCATGCCCGGTCGAGATATGAAGTTCCGAAGTTCTAAGCTTGTAAGATGGAGGAAAATAGTTCACAAGGAGCACATACTCAAATGTCCGGGTTGCACAACCGCTTGTCCCACTGGACATTAACCTCCGGACGAGGCGGCATATCGACAGAATCCTCAACATTCCCCACCTAGCTACAAGAGCTTTGTGATGAACTACAATATGCAGGGATGGTGAAAACTATTCTGGTATTTTCAATGCTGAAATCAGCAGAGGTGGAGATCAAAAGGAATATCAAGGTTGATGGTCAAAAACCACTAGTTTCAAGAAAGGCAAGGAAAGAAGAACTTCAAGAAGGACGGCAAGGAGTTGCTGCTACCGAAGCCCAAGGCTGGAAGAACCAAAGAATGGACCCAAACCTGAGACTGAGTGCTTTATTGCAAGGAAAGGACATCGAAGGAACTGCCCCCAAATACTTAGCAAGATAAGACGGGCAATACTAAAGGTATATGTGATATACATGTAATTGATGTACTTACAAGTATCAGTAGCCTCGGTATTTGATACCGTGCGGTTGCTCATATTTGTAACTCAAAGGTGAGCTGCGGAATAAGCGGAGATCAAGGATGACGAGGTGACGATGCGTTGGCCGAATGGTTCCAAGGTCCATGTGATCGCTGCCGCACGCCTGCCTCTACATTTACTTCCACGGGATTAGTTTTAAACCTCAATAATTGTTATTTAGTGCCGCCTTTGAGCATGAACATTGTATCTGGATCTCGCTTAATGCGATGGCTACCTATTTAAATCCAAGAATAATGGTTGTTCTATTTATATGAGAGATATGTTTTATGGTCATGCCCTCAAAGTCAATGGTTTATTCTTAATGAATCTCTTTAACGTGATGTTACACATATTCAGTGTGAATACCAAAGATGTAAAGTTGATAATGATAGTGTAACGCCTCGGATGGTTATGCAACAAGAATCACCCAAGTTATGTTAATTAACTCGTTAATCGAACCCCATCTAAAACAAAATCAAAAATGAAGCAAATAAAAGGTTCCAAAATAAGTTCCAAAATGTTCCGGTTTTCTAAAATACCTAACCTAATATTGCAGGGTGTAATAATATTTACAAATGTCGAGCATTTAAATAAAAAAAAACAGAAAAGAAACTAAATAAAAGAAAAGGGAAAACTCAAACTGTGAGGGGAGAACCTCCCTACCACCAAACTACCCTCCCCACTCCCCTTGGCCCATTTCCCCTTTCTCCCCTGGCCGCCCACTGCCCACCGCCACCCCACTAACTCTTCTACCCGGCGGCTAACCTTAGCCACCGACCGCAGCCCCCCACGCCTCGCTTCTCGCTCCCCGAATTATCTGGATTTCCATGGAGGAGGCCCCCTGCACGAGCACTTCGCTGCCCTCCCACTCGCTGCGATTTCTGGGCCAACACGGCCCCGGCCCCTCCCTCCTCCTCCGACGCCTGGAGCTCCTTCTCCTCCGCCGCTTCTGAGCTCCAAGGCCTCCGCCACACTGCTGGCCGCTTCTGGCTGAGCGCTTCCCACCCCCCTCCCGACGGATTCCCCGCCACCGAGCCCCCGCCGCTAGGCCCCCCGCCTCCCTCGAGGCCCCTCTCCCTCCTCTGGCTTAAGGATGGTCGCCATCACACACGGTTCTCCTGGCCTCCGGCCTCATTGCCGCCAGGTCCCCGACCGCCTGTCAGCGGATCAAGCGCCATGTCACAGACCGCCCCTGGCCTCCTGCTCCTCTTCTCCTCCCCGCCACCTGACCGCCCGCCACCGAGTGGCTCCTCTCCCTCCTTCTCCTCCGACGGCGACTTCCACACTGGCGCCTTGAGCCCTCGCCCCCACTTCTGCTTGGCGCTCGTCGCCCCACGTGATCGAGCCTCAGATCCCGCACGGCCGTCTTAACCAATTTTCGCCGTCGCTTTCTCTCGCCGCCGCCGCTGGGCTGCCGGGCGCTGTGGCTCGGCCTGCCAGCCCCTGTGGCTCCTGTCACCGTCGCGCCTCACCGGCTGGTTCAGAGCCCATTCGGCGCCTGGCTTCGCCATCAAGACGCCTGCCACACAAACATCGACGGGGCCCCACCCCAATTAAAATAAAAAGAATGTTTTTATTAAAATGTAACTAAAAACAAAATGAAATGAATATAAATTAATTAACTAACTAATTAAGTAATTAATTAATTGAGTAATTAATTAAACTAATTAATCGGATTAGTTAAACCCTAATCATTAGTTAAATTAATTGTAATTAATTAAACTAATTAATTCTGAATTAATTAACACTATTCATTAATTAACTTGATTAACTAAGGTTAATTAAACTTGATTAGACTAATTAAATTAATTAGTCATTAGTGAATGACATGCGGACCACTTTGCCGTGGTTGATTTAGTCAACCCTGCTATCGATGACGCCAGCATGACTCATGTCGATGTCATAAATGCCATTTCGAAATTAATTAAATAATTAATTAAAATTCCGTAAATTAATATAATCTTTTAAAATCATAACTTTAACCGTAATCCGATTAAAATATTTTCAACATGAAAGTTACCGTAACGACGAGACTAATGGATACGCAATTGCTGGCCCACCACACGCCTCTAACCTATCGAACTCGCAAACTTTTCTCTCCGTTCATCCGTCTCGACAGACGTCGGAACCGGATAACCTCCTGATGTTTTCCCTAAACCCAAGACTTCATATACCACGTTAGGGCACGCTTAGCATCACACATTGCTTTGTCATGCATCGTTATGCATCTGTTATCGTATTCATTGTTTTCCCCTTCTTCTTCGTAGACTACGAGACCGACGCCGAAATTGCCGCTCGACTACTTGTTGATTTAATTCTCTCTCAGCAAACCAGCAAGCCCCCTTGATCACCAGATATCGCTTACTCTTATCTACACCGCTATTAGAGTAGTATAGCATGTTCGTTTTCAGATGTCCTATACCGCTGCATAGCCCTGTTTTGTAAATCTCAGTTACCTTACCCGCAATCCTATATGCTTAGTATAGGATGCCAGTACTTTCATCTCGGCCCTACTTTCGTCTGTCCGGTGGCTATATTATCGGCCGTGATCACCGGAGTTGATCACGGTATATACTATATACTTATACATGATACATGTGAGACTAAAGTCGGTCGGCCGATGGAGCACCACAGTGGATCTTTGAAGGAGCGGCAGTGTTGAGACCGGAGAGGTGGTCTGCCTCGGGCGCTCATGTTACTTAACACGCTTAACGAGGTCTTGTATTTGATCTGTTGGCTACGAAGCTTATACGACCAACCATCTACGCGAGTAGTTATGGGTATCCCGCCGTGGTATCACCGGCATTTTGACGTCAATTTGAGCGGCGCACGGATTGGACCTGAACGCCTGTTAGGTTAGGGTCTCGCCTGCCGCAACGCAGCTGTGTGCCAGGGCGATGCCAGACCTCGCTGCTTAGGTTTAGACCGCGGTCAGCCTCTTCACAGTTTAGGTGCTGCGACGTGTTGATCTTACGGTCGGCATGACCCTGGAAAGTGTGTCCGCCAAATGGGATCAAGCGTACGGGTAAGATGGTGCACCGCAGGAAGTTAATCTATTCGGATAGCCGTGATCTTCGGTAACAGGATCTGACTTGGAGTTGTACCTTGAGCTTATGACAACTAGAACCGGATACTTGATAAAACACACCCTTCCAAGTGCCGATACAAATGTGGTCGCCCTCGCCGTGGATATGAGGTGGGATTGCTTGCAGGATTATTGCTATGATGTTACTTGAGGACTTCCGTTGTCCTCTCTCGTCTGTCAAGACAGTGTCCGTGTTTAGTCTTCTAAGACTAGCTATCCCTCTTATTCTCGTATTCGCAGCTCACCCATCGATATGGCCTTTTACAATATATCCATGCATATGTAGTTCGTTTATAGTACTTTTGATGAGTACTCACGGCTGCCTTGTTCCCTTTTCCCTACCTCTACTCGACACGTAATCGCACGATGGAGCCTGTAGGAGTCGACGCCACGCCTATGAAGACTACCATCCGGAGGCGCTTACTACTACGCAGGCAGCTCGACGACGATCACCAGAGTACCTAGAGGATCTCAGCAGTGAGGCCTGCCCCTCTTCGATCAGACTCCTACTTTGTGCTAGCCATCTTATGGCACCTTGTTTAACTTATGTCCATCAGACATTGTTGCTTCCGACTTGCCTATGATCGAGCACTTGTATTCGAGCCCTCGAGGCCCTCGCTTGTATTATGATGCTTGTATGACTTATTTTATTTGTAGAGTTGTGTTGTGATATCTTCCTGTGAGTCCTTGATCTTGATCGCATACATTATGCGTGCATGATTAGTGTATGATTGAATCGAGGCGCCACAAGTTGGTATCGTAGCCGATCGCCGAGGAATCCCTTCCACACCTCCTCGTAAGTCAGTCTAGACATTGCAAAAACTTTTACTAACTTGGTTGTGTGCCTTACGGCCCACGCCGCCATCGGGTGGTATTAGGATCTTTACCTCGACCTTTACTCCGGGCTCAACTCTCTTCACTGGTTAAACGATTTTACTAACTATCACTAGGATCCTGACCGCATACACCCCAAAGTTGGATATAGCCTTAGTTGTTCATGAAATTGTATTTGAAATTTCTTCACCGCCATATGACTCTTTGAAACGCCTGTTTTCGGGATGGAACCTCACGAGGGTGTCGCGGCCACACGACGGCCATTGTTTGACAATCCGGTGTGCCTCGAGAACGAGATATGTGCAGCTCCTATCGGGATTTGTTTGCACATTCGGGCGGCTTTTGCTGGTCTTGTTTTATTGTCACGAAATGTCTTGTAGTCCGGATTCCGAGATTGATCGGTCTTCCCAGAGAAGGAATATCCTTCGCTGACCGTGAGAGCTTATAATGGGCTTGTTGGGACACCCCGCAGGTAATATCTTTCAAAGCCGTGCCGCGCTGTTATGAGGCGATGGGAATTTGTTAATGTCCGTAGAAAACCCAAGTTGACCTCAATTAAAATACACATCAACCGCAAGGTGTAACTATGATGGTCTCTTCTCATGGAGTCCGGAAGTGAACACGGTGTTGGAGTTATGTCTCGACGAAGTAGTTCAGATCACTTCTTGATCGCTATTAGCTTCACGTCCGTGCTTTGCTTCTTCTCGCCTCTTTTATGTATGTAGCCACCATATATGCTAGTCGCCATCGCAGCTCCACTTTACTACTCCGTCCTTCCTATAAGCTTAAATAGTCTTGATCTCGTGGTGTGAGATTGTTGAGTCCCCGTGACTCACAGATACTTCCAACACAGTTGCAGTTCCGACGAGGCCAGGCAGTGACTCAACCGAGCTCAAGTGGAGTTCGACGAGGAACGTGGTCACATTATGTGTCTTTTCCTGATGATCAGAGTGGTGCCCAGCTGGGACGATTCGGGATCTGTAGCATTTGGGGTATCTTCTTTTATTTTGGTTCCGTAGTCGGACCTTGAGTGTACTCAATGATGGATGTTTATTTATGTACTGTGTGAAGTGGCGATCGTAAGCCAACTATGTATCTCTTTCCCTATTTATTACATGGGATGTGAAGATTACCTCACTTATGACATTGCTTTCAATGCGTTATGTTTCTAAGTCGTGCCTCGACACGCGGGAGATATAGCCGCATCGGGCGCTATGTTGGTAATCGAGCCTTCCCGACTTAGGAGCCCCTACTTGATTGTTTGTCATGTTGTTGAGTCTAGAATGGAAAATGTTTTGAGTCTTAGGATTATATATATCGGAGAGTAGGATTCTTTTACTCCCTCATTCCTTCGTCAGCCTCAGTGAGGTATCCCGACGAGAGTTTTGACTCTTCTCTCTCAAATTTCACTAAATTTTTTTAGGATCACGTGGTATCTTGGAATCGCTCCGATGGTTTTGTGACGAGAACATTGTTCTTGGTGCCTCCCGACATTTAGGGGTTGTGGCAGTGTCCCGGAGTTGAGCTCCGAGGTGTTGTCGCCACAATTTTATCGCTGCGCTCGAATACCGAGTTTTGCCGACATCAAATCTCTTTTGTGCGCTTGTTGGTGAGATAACCCCGATAGCCCAAAGATCGTGGCGAAAAGGGAGTATTGCCATGACTTGTATAACGGATGTTTTTCAAGGTCGAGGTACACGATTTCCGAGGATTTCTTGGTTATGTGTTGACGGATGGATACAATGGATCTAGGTATTGTTAGTTTGGGTGATATATTTTGTGTCCCCAGATCCCCAACACCAGATTGCATAACCGTAAAGTTTCGGAGTTTATAGGTGGGAATTCTAGTAGCTTACGTGATATTCTTTCCGATGATGTATGATTTGAGATTGGGGTTCAACGCTCAGTGGTCCGCCCATTCACGGTCGATTTACAGTGGTCGTAGACGCCTTAAAGAATCCTTGGCTATGCTGATTCGGGACGCCTTGTTTGTCATTCGTGACGTCCGCTATACGTCAGGTCCGTGTGGGCCCCACCACTAACACTTTGGGCGTAAATTCTATCATGTGTTTGTTCCGCTCATTTTAGAAGCCAATCTTTGTTTTCGCCAGATATTCGAATTGTTTCTAAGATGATGTTGTTTCCATATCTTTATCTAAGTGGCTTTCACCTTAATGGACGGTGATGATTAACTTTGAATTCATTCGCTCATTCTTGTTCGAATGTTTATTGTGAAGACTATATGTTGCAATTTCTATCCGCTGATTCTACTTATCTTTTGTCTATCAAAGGACTAACGGATGTCACCTCTTCAGATGGCTCCGCCAACGCTCCTGAATCCGGATCGCAATGATGGGGATCACCAACCTCCACCTCCACCTCCGCCTCCAGAGGCCCGGCAAGCTATCATGGCAGCCACCAATGCCAATGCTCGATGATTTTGCAGCTCTTGCAAGAACGCATCAGGGGCAAGGCAATCAAGGAAATCAAGGTCAAGGCAACAATCAGCCGCACTTTGCTACTCTCAACCGTTCCTCGCTAATCACCAAGTCTTTTCAGCCGTAGTCGAGGCCACGACGCCGACGATTGGTTAGTGGACATCTCAAGCATTTTGATTGTAGCAATGTCGACCCGAGGACTTTGTCAAGTTTGCATCGCTTCAACTCAAGGATCAAGTCAGCTGAGTGGTACCAAAGAATACAAAGATTCCAGAGGAGGTCGTGTCATTTCCTCGATGAGTTCCGCCGTGATTTCGTGAGCTCATCACATTCCAAAAGTGTTGTTGAGAGCAAGCGTGAGGAGTTCCGCAATCTCAAGCAAGGCAACATGTCTGCCTATCAATACAATATCCAGCCTGTAAGCTCGCTGCTTTGCTAAGCAAGACGTACTCGATGAAAAGAGTATGATCTATCAATTCGAGGTGGTCCGAGAGAAGATCTGCAATTAGCTCTTGTGCTTTTTGAGCCAGATAAGTATGATGATTTCTACAACATGGCATCAAGCAAGAAGCTGCCCAGCTCAAATGTGAGGCTTCTAAGAAGAGAATCAGGGATGCAGCTCAGTCTTCTTCTTCCTCTCAAGTGGCAGCCTAAGCAAAGAAGTTCTACCTTCCTCCTCCTCCGCTCCGCCGCCCTTATCGCCAGAAGAACTCAGTGGCCGTGGATCTTCCCACCCACCCAACCCAAGCTATCGTAACAAGTCTAATTCTCAAGCTCCAAGGTCAAGTGCTCCTTACCACCGTCTCCTTCTCGAGGTGACTTGCAACAAATGTCAGCAGAAGGTCACTATGCTAACAAGTGCTTCAACCAGAGGCGCCTTCCGCCTCCTCCTCGTGAAATCTTCCAAAGAATGCAAAGGGTCAAGCATAATCCCAAGTTTGCAAAGGTCAATATGATGAATGCAGCTCAAGCAGAGGATTCTTCTCGATGTGATCATGGGTAATCTTCTTGTTAATGATATTCCTGCAAAAGTTCTTATTTGACACCGTGCATCGCTTAGTTTCATCTCTAAACCATTTGCATCTAAGCATGACTTGTCTTTCCAAGATTTGCCTAGACCATTAGCAGTTGTCTCTCCGCAAATGCATGAATGCAAGCTACATGGTTCCGGATGTCTCTATCAAGATGGGCGATTATAGATTTCTGTCTAAACCAATTGTTCTTGGTGACTCGGATATTGATCTTATTCTCGAATGGATCGCTTTATCAAGACAAAGCTCAGCTTGATTGTGCTGCCGTGGAAATTCAATTGACTCACTCTTCTAATGATGTGATCATCTATGCCGCTCATGATGAAACCATTCGGTTGTTTTCTCTCAATGAGAAGGGCGAACTGAATGCTATCTCTCGATTCCAATGCTTGTGAGTACCAAGATGTCTTTCCGTAAGAGCTTCCGGTATGCCTCCTCATCGCCGCTTGAGTTCATATCGATCTTGAGCCCGCATCAACCCGCTTGCAAGCGCCCATACAAGCTTGGACCTGATGAGCTGAAGGAATTGAAGAAGCAGCTTGATGAACAAGAGCGTCTGGGTTTGATCGACCGAAGTTCATCTCCTTGGGGTTGTGGTGTTCTTTTGTCCGAAGAAGGATGGCACGGACCGACTTTTGCGCCGACATCGCCCATTGAATAAGAAGACAATCAAGAACAAGTATCCACTTCCCAACATCAATGAGCTTTTCGAGCAACTCAAAGGTGCTACAAGTGTTCTCAAAGCTTGACCTTCAGATGGGTATCATCGATTCGATTCGTGAACAAGATATTCCCAAGACAAAGATTCGAACAAGCTTTGGTTCTTATGAATATACTCACATGTCTTTCGCCTCGTCAATGCTCCTCCAACTTTCTCTCTGATGATGAACTTCATTTTCAACCCCTACACCAATGAATTCGCCTTGGTCTATCTTGATGATATTTTGGTCTTCCAAGAATAAGAAGGATCATGCCAAACATTTGCGATTGGTGCTAGACAAGCTCGAGAGTATCAATTCTATGCTAAGTTCTCCAAATGTGAATTTTGGCTTGATGAAGTGCTTTATCTTGGTCATATCATCTCCGCCAAGGGTATCGCAGTTAATCCCGAGAAGGTGTCCGCAATTGTGAATTGGGAACCTCCTCGTATGTCAAGCAGCTCCGCAATTTTCTTGGTCTTGCAAGCTATTGTCAAGATTCGTTGAGAACTTCTCCAAGATTGCAAAGCCTCTTTCCAACCTTCTCCGTAAGCATGTGAAGTATGTCCGTCTCCCGAGTGTGACGTTGCTTTCAATACTCTCAAAGAGAAACTCACACACTCCCTGCCTTGACTCCTCCCGATGAATCCAAGCCATTCAAGTTTTCTCGTGATGCTTCTCTTCAAGGTCTCGGTGCTGTGTTAATGCAAGAGAAGAGAGTTGTGGCTTATACCTCTCGCCATTGAAGCCCAATGAAAAGAACTACCCCACTCACGATCTTGAGTTGGCGGCAGTTGTCCATGCATTGATAACGGAGACATCTCTTGTTGGGAAGGAAAGTGGACATTTTCACCGATCACAAGAGTCTCAAGTACATCTTCACTCAACCCAACCTCAACCTCAGTGACTCGATGGGTCGAAATGATTCAAGAGTACAACCCAAGTATTGAATATACTCCGGCAAGGCCAATGTCATTGCAGATGCTTTGAGCAGAAAGCTTATCGCAATAGCCTAATCCTCAAGCCTTTTCACCGGATCTCGTGAAGCTTTCCGCAGTCTGAATCTTCAAGTTGTTCCTCAAGGCTTTCTTGCCAACCTCATAGTATCTCCTACTTTGGAAGATCAGATTCGTGAGGCTCAACTTCGGATGCCATGGTGAAAAAGGTGAAACGTGGTATCGACAAGGGCATTTCAAGTACAAGTGCTTCCACATTGATGACAAAGATACTTTTCTTCGAGGACCGGATTGTGGTTCCTAAGGGTGATCTCGAAAAGTCATTATGAACGAGGCTCACAATTCGCTTCTATCCATTCATCCCGAAGTACGAAGATGTACCATGACCTCAAGCAAATATATTGGTGGACTCGAATGAAGCGAGAAATTGCTCAATTCGTGAATGAATGTGATGTCCGCAGAGAGTGAAAGGTAACACCAAAGACCAGCCGGTCTCCTCCAACCTCTTGCTATTCCTGAATGGAAGTTTGATCATATTGAAATGGACTTCGTGGATCTGGTTTTCCTAAGTCCAAGCGTGGAAATGATGCTATCTTCGTTGTCATTGACAAGCTTACTAAAGTGGCTCATTTTCTTCCTATCAAAGAATCCATCACAGCAGCTCGGCCAAGTGAGCTATACACCTCCAGATTGTCTCCTTGCACGGCATTCCACAAGTGATCTCTTCTGCACTGTGGCAGCATCTTTACCTCCAAATTTTGGGAGTCTTTTCAAGGCCATGGGCACCAACATTCGCTTTCAAAGACAGCTTTCCATCCTCAAACAAGTGGCCAAGTTGAGCGAGTAAATCAAATCCTTGAAGATATGCTCAGGCTTGTGTCATTTCTTTCGTATGAAGTGGAAGATTGTCTTCCATATGCCGAAGTTCTCCTACAACAACAGCTTCCTGTTTAGTTCGGGCAAGGCCCCATTCGAAATTCTCTATGGCGTAAAGTGCCGACTCTCTCAATTGGTCCGAGACAGTGAACGCCAACTTCTTGGCAATGACTTGATCACGTATGTAAGAAATGTGCCAAGTCATTCGTGAGAATCTCAAAGCCGCTAATCGCGCGTAAGAGCTATTATGATGATAAGCACCGGATGTGGCTTTTGAAATCGGAGACCATGTCTACCTCCGCCTCTCCAATGAAAGGTACTGCCGCCCGGTATCAAAGGGAAGCTTGCCCCTAGATACGCGGGTCCTTTCAAGATCATTGGCAAAAGAGGCGATCTCGCCTATCAACTTGAGCTTCCATCCAACTTTGCAAACGCACGATGTGTTTCACGTGTCACAGCTTCGCAAGTGCTTCAAGACTCTGAACGCACTATCAACTTCAAGAGATTGACCTTCAAGAAGATCTCTTATCATGAGCACCCTGCTGTTATTCTTGAAGAAACCGAGCGCAAGACTCGCAACAAGTCAATCAAATTCTGAAAGTGAAGTGGTCACACCATTCCACCGAGAAGCTACCGGAGCGCGAGGATCACCTCCGCTCAATATCCGAGTTCTTTCAGTCCTAGATCTCGGACGAGATCCTCTTGTAGTGGTGGAGTGTTGTAACACCCGAAGTAACTTTCCATATTTGTAACTCCAACTCTTGCCATTTTCGCATTGATATATGATATTCCTCCGTGGTTGGGTTTTTCTTCATTTTGCATTTTGTCCATGTCATGCATTTTATATTATGTCATCATGTGCATCGATTTGCATACGTGTTCGCCTCATGATTCCGAGCATTTTTCCCGTTGTCCGCTTTTGCAATCCGCACTCCTATCTCCTCCGGCGCCCTTTTACGCTTTTTCCGCTTAAGGGTATTAAACTTTCTCGAAATGGACCGAGGTTTGTCTAGTGGCCTTGGTATACCACCCGCAGACCACCGGTCAAGTTTCGGTCATTTGAGCTCGCTTGGTACTCCAACGGTTAACCGCACTCTCAAAAGGCCTCTTTTAAGTTGCAGCCCAACACCCTTCAAAACAGCCCAATAACCCATCTAAGTCTCTTCCATGCTCTCCGTCGCTCGATCACGATCGTGGGGCGAAAACTACACCTCATTTGACTCTCCTAGCTCCCTCTATGCCTATTTAAACACCTCCCCGAAAATCCTTGATCATCCCCTCAAACCCTAAAAAATCTCCTCTCCACGCCGGACGTGTCCGTCTGGCCGGATTTAAACCCAGCACCACACCAGCAGCCAGCCCGCCTGCCACACACTGCGCCATCACTTGCACACCGCAAGGCTCATGAGGCCACACTTGCCTGCCGGGCCGATCCACACGACCGCACACAAGGCTGCCCGGCTGGCCTGGCCACGCTTGCCGCTTCACTGCCGCTGCTGGCTGCACACACAAGCCGGCTGGTTGCTGCCGCCTCCGGGACCCCGGCCTCTGCGATCAGATCAAGCCTCATGGATCTCGGCATGCTGCCCTCCTGGCTGCCGGCTGCCTGCCCTCCGGCCACCTCCGCCGCCGCTTCTCCTCCGGCGAGCCCACCACCGCCGGCCACTTCAGATCGGGACCGGATCTCGATCGGATCCTGCTGACTTTCCTTTCTATTTTCTTCTAAGTCTTTTCACTCCGATGATATTTTGTGTCATTTTCTTCGTATATCTCTTGCATCGTGAGATCCATTTTATGCGATAATATGTCAAAATGTTCGTCTCAAGAGTAGATCATTTCATATCATTGCATCATTTTCATTTGAGCTCATCTTGATGCCCGAAATGCTGTTGGAAGAGTGCTGTGTGATGTTAGTTTCTGTTTCTTAACAGAACTTGCACTTTTGTTATTTTTGCCATGATTATTGTGTGCATCCTATGAATTTGAGTCCTACATGTGTTTTGAAATATGCCATGCCATCTTTCCAGGGGTATATGCCATGTATTTTTGTGATCCATGTGGTGACTAGCACAAGCATGCAAAGTAGGTGTCCTGATGTTGCTGATTTCAGCCCTGTTTAGCTGATTTTTGATGCCATGTTAACTTGATGATACCGAGAGATCCATGCATATTTTGAGATACTTCAGTAAGGATGTTTTGTAAAACATGTCTTTCTTTATCCATCCATGCCATTGTTTGCAATTATGGAGTGCCATAGCTTGAGTCAATCGAGCTCTACTTTTGCTATCAAATGTTTCCTGGCAGATTGTATACATGTTATTCAATTTTGCCTAGGTTGTTGTGGTTGGCCCATGTATGCTATGTTATTGTTCTTGCCATGTATGTCTTCTATGCCATGTCTTCTTGATGTATGTATGCTTAGTTTTTCATATAAGGCTCTGTAGTGAGTGCATTGAGCTCGTAAACATGCCTACTCGTTATCAGTTTTTGACATGCCATGTTGCTGAATCTGTTAACGAAACTTTCAATATTGACATGGGTGTTACTATATTTTCTAGTCCTTTTTGGCTTATGGTCAGTAAGGGACTTTTGTTCTATGCTTTGAGTAGATTCATGCCATGCCATGTTTTGCTATTTTAAGTTCCTGTAGCATGTAGTTTTGCTGCTCTGAACATTGCAACCTGATGCTGTTTTTGCCATGTCCAGCCTGATATTTTGTGCACTTTTGCCATGCTTGTTTGAACCTGTTGTGATGTGAACTAGCCGTAGCTCAGTGCTCATCTTTTGTCGAGCATCTTGTGTAGATCACTGCCATGTTCTTTGTTGATACGTTTGGGTGCAGTAGCTTAATTATTTGTTGCTTGCTAAGTGGCATCATGCTGTTAATGGCAGATTTGTGCCATTCTTGTTTTGCTTGTCATTTCCAAACCGTGCATCCGATTCCGTGATCTTTATATCGATTTCAACCAAATCATCTCATCTTTCCAGTGGCATACTTGGTTTGCCAAGTTGATGCCTGGTTCATCATTTACCTTCCGAGCGCATATAAGCATTGCATATCAAATCCGCATATCATGTCATGTTTTGCATCATGTTGATTGTGCATTGCACCGTGATTTATTGTGGTTCCTTTGTTTGTGTTGTTGCTTTGGGTAGAGCCGAGACGAGTACGTGAACGAGGAACCTGTTGAGAACGCCGAGGATCAAGCTTTCGACAACTCGAGAACATTGCGCAAGATGACCATACCTCTAAATCACTTCTATCTTTGCTATGCTAGTTGCTCGCTTCTTTGCTATGCCTATGCTGCGATGCCTACCACTTGCTATATCATGCCACCCATATTGCCATGTCAGCCCCTAACCATCCTTTCCTAGCAAACCGCTGATTGGCTATGTTACCGCTTTGCTCACCCTCTTATAGCGCTGCTAGTTGCAGAAGTGAAGTTTGTTCCTTGTTGAACATGGAGATGTTGTTCCTTGTTGGAACATGGTTACTTGTTGGGGATATCACAATATATATCTGCTATAATTAATGCATCTATATACTTGGTAAAGGGTGGAAGGCTCGGCCTTATGCCCGTGTTTTGTTCCACTCTTGCCACCCTAGTTTCCGCCATACCGTGTTATGTTCCTTGATTTTATGCTCCTTACACGGTTGGGTGATTTATGGACCCCTTGACAGTTCGCTTTGAATAAGACTCGCCCAGAAGGCCCAACTTTGGTTTTACCATTTGCCACCTAAGCCTTTTCCCCGGTTTTCGCGAGCCCGAGGGTCATCTTTATTTTAACCCCGCCAGTTCTCCTCGAGTGTTGGTCCAAACTGTCACCACGGTGGCCATCAGGGCAACTCGAGCTGGCCTTTATCGGAAGTTTGACAACCCGTGTGCCCGAGAACGAGATATGTGCAGCTCCTATCGGGATTTGTCGGCACATTCGGCGGCTTTGCTGGTCTTGTTTTATTGCTGTCGAAATGTCTTGTAGTCCGGATTCCGAGATTGATCGGGTCTTCCTGTAGAAGGAATATCCTTCGCTGACCGTGAGAGCTTATAATGGGCTGTTGGGACACCCTCGCAGGTAATATCTTTCAAAGCCGTGCTCGCAAGTTATGAGGCGATGGGAATTTGTTAATGTCCGTTGTAGAAAACCCAAGTTGACCTCAATTAAAATACACATCAATCAAGGTGTAACCGTGATGGTCTCTTCGGCGGAGTCCGGAAGTGAACACGGTGTTGGAGTTATGTCCGACGAAGTAGTTCAGATCACTTCTTGATCGCTATTAGCTTCACGTCCGTGCTTTGCTTCTCTTCTCGCTTTTATGTATGTAGCCACCATATATGCTAGTCGCTTGCGCAGCTCCACTTTACTACTCTGTCCTTCCTATAAGCTTAAATAGTCTTGATCTCGCTGGTGAGATTGCTGAGTCCCTTGACTCACAGATACTTCCAACACAGCTTGCAGTTCCGACGAGGCCAGCAGGTGACTCAACCGAGCTCAAGTGGGAGTTCGACGAGGAACGTGGTCGTTATTATGTGTCTTTTCCCGATGATCAGAGTGGTGCCTAGCTTGGGACGATTCGGGATCCGTGTAGCATTTGGGGTATCTTCTTTTATTTTGGTTCCGTAGTCGGACCTTGAGTGTACTCAATGATGGATGTTTAATTATGTACTGTGTGAAGTGGCTAATCGAAGCCAACTATGTATCTCTTTCCCTATTTATTACATGGGATGTGTGAAGATTACCTCACTTATGACATTGCTTTCAATGCGGTTATGCTCTAAGTCGTGGCTCGACACGGGAGATATAGCCGCATCGGGCGCTATAAGATATGATCAACATGGAGATGTTCACCGATGATGACTAGTCCGCCTCACGGATGATCGGACACTGCCTAGTTGAGACGGATCATGTATCACTTAGATGACTAGAGGGATGTCTAATCTGAGTGGGAGTTCATTAAATAATTTGATTAGATGAACTTAATTATCATGAACTTAGTCTAAAAACCTTTGCAAAATGTCTCAGAGATCAAATGGCCAACGCCATGTCAACCTCAACTTCAACGCTGCTCCTAGAGAAAACTAAGTCAAAGATGATGGCAGCAACTATTCGGACTGGTCCTAACCCGAGGATCATCCTCATAGCTGCCAAGAAAGCGTGATGTCCTAGAAGGACCGCTTAGGTGAAGCACCCATCCCACGTAACCAAGACGTTATGAACACTTGGCGCCACGCGTCGATGATTACTCCTCGCTCAAATGCGGCATGCTTTACACTTAGAACCGGGCTCCAAAAGCGCTTTTGAGCAACACCGAGCATATGAGATGTTCAAGAGCTGAAAATGGTTTTCCAAGCTCATGCCCGGTCGAGAGATATGAAGTTCCGACAAGTTCTATAGTTGTAAGATGGAGGAAAATAGTTCACAAGGAGCACATACTCAAAATGTCCTGGTTGCACAACCGCTTGTCCCAAATTGGACATTAACCTCCCTGGACGAGGCGGTCATCGACAGAATCCTTCAACCGCCCCACCTAGCTACAAGAGCTTTGTGATGAACTACAATATGTGGGATGGTGAAAACTATTCCTCAAGTATTTTCAATGCTGAAATCAGCAGAGGTGGAGATCAAAAGGAATATCAAGTGTTGATGGTCAATAAAACCACTAGTTTCAAGAAAGGCAAGGGAAAGAAGAACTTCAAGAAGGACGGCAAGGAGTTGCCGCTACCGTAAGCTCGCTGTCGGAAGAACCAAAGAATGGACCCAAACCTGAGATCGAAAGTGCTTTTATTGCAAGGAAAGGACACGAAGTGAACTGCCCCAAATACTTAGCGCATAAGAAGGCCGGCAATACTAAAGGTATATGTGATATACATGTAATTGATGTGTACCTTACCAAGACTCGAGTAGCTCCTCGGTATTTGATACCGCATGTTGCTCATATTTGTAACTCAAAGGTGAGCTGCGAATAAGCGGAGATCATGGCGAACGAGGTGACGATGCGCGCTTAGAATGGTTCCAAGGTCCATGTGATCGCCGTCGGCACGCTGCCTCTACATTTACCTACGGGATTAGTTTTAAACCTCAATAATTGTTATTTAGTGCCAGCTTTGAGCATGAACATTGTATCTGGATCTCGTTTAATGCGAGATGGCTACTCATTTAAATCCAAGAATAATGGTTGTTCTATTTATATGAGAGATATGTTTTATGGTCATGCCCCGCTGGTCAATGGTTTATTCTTAATGAATCTCGAACGTGATGTTACACATATTCATAGTGTGAATACCAAAAGATGTAAAGTTGATAATGATAGTGTAACGCCCGGATGGTTATGCAACAGTAATCACCCGGTTATGTTAATTAACCTCTCGTTAATTCGGAACCCGACCTAAAACAAAAATCAAAAATGAAGCAAACGATAAAAGGTTCCGAAAATAAGTTCCAAAATGTTCCGGGGTTTTCTAAAATACCTAACCTAATATTGGTGGGTGTAATAATATTTACAAATGTCGAGCATTTTAAATAAAATAAAACAGAAAAGAAACTAAATAAAAGAAAAGGGAAAACTAAACCTGTGAGGGGGAGAACCCCCTACCAGCCACCGCCCCTCCCCACTCCCCTTGGCCCATTTCCCTTCTCCCCGGCCCCACCGCCCACCGCCACCCCACTAATCTCCCCACCCGGGCTAACCCTAGCCACCGACCGCAGCCTCCCCACGCCTCGCCTCGCCCCGACCTGATCTGATCGGGGAGGAGGCCTCACCGAGCACCCCCGCTGGCCCTCCCACCTCGCCACACCTCACGCCCACCGCGCCCCGGTCCTCCCTCCTCCTCCGACGCCTGAGCTCCCTTCCTCCTCCGTCCGCCTCGAGCTCCATGGCCTCCGCTGCCTGCTCTGGCTGGGCCTGGCCGAGGCCCGACCCCCTCCCGACGGACTCCCCGCCTCACCGAGCCCGCCGCCAGGCCCCGCCTCCCCCGTGAGGCCCCCCTCCCTCCTCTGCCGGGATGGCTCCGGCCATCGCGTTCCTCCTCCGGCCTCTGGCCTCGCATGCCGCCAGTCCCCGACCGCCTGTTGCCGATCGACGCCCATGCCCAGACCGCCCCGCCTCCCCTGCCTCTTCTCCCCTCGCCACCGACCGCCCGGCCACCGAGTGGCTCCTCTCCTTCTCCTCCGACGGCGACCCACACCGGCGCCCATGCGCCTCGAGCCTCGCTTCCCCACTTCTGCTCGCGCCTTCGCCGCTTCCACGGACGAGCCCTCAGATTCTCCCAGACGGCCAACCCTGAATCCACCTCGCTTGTCGCTTTCTCCTCGCCGTTGCCACACATGGGCGCGGCCACAGGCTCTGGCTGCTACGGCCGCCAGGCCTTTGTCGCCTGGTCGCTACGCCTGGCCGGGTTCAGATTCTTCATTCAAGGCCGCCTGTCCGCCTGGCCATCAAGACGCCTGCCACACAAAGCATCGACGTGGGGCCCCACCCCAATTAAAACAAAAGAATGTTTTATTAAAAATGTAACTAAAAACAAAATGAAATGAATATAAATTAATTAACTAACTAATTAAGTAATTAATTAATTGAGTAATTAATTAAACTAATTAATTCGGATTAGTTAAACCCTAATCATTAGTTAAATTAATTGGGTAATTAATTAAACTAATTAATTCTGAATTAATTAACACTATTCATTAATTAACTTGATTAACTAAGGTTAATTAAACTTTGATTAGACTAATTAAATTAATTAGTCATTAGTGAATGACATGGGACTCATTCGCCGTGGTTGACTTAGTCAACCCTCGCTATCGATGACGCCAAGATGACCTCATGTCGATGTCATAAATGCCATTTCAAATTAATTAAATAATTAATTAAAATTCCGTAAATTAATATAATCTTTTAAAATCATAACTTTTAATCCGTAATCCGATTAAAATATTTTCAACATGAAAGTTACTCGTAACGACGAGACGAATTCGGATACGCAATTCGCTCGTCCCACCACACGCCTCTAACCTATCGAACTCTGCAAACTTTTCTCTCCGTTCATCCGTCTCGACAGACGTCGGAACCGGATAACCTCCCGATGTTTTCCCCTAAACCAAGACTTTCATACCACGTTAGGGCACGCTTAGCATCACACATTGCTTTGTCATGCATCGTTATGCATCCGCTATCGGTATTCATTGTTTCTTCCTCTTCTTCTAGAGACTACGAGACCGACAACCGCATTGGCCGCTCGACCACGGTGTTGACGACCTCTCTCTTGCCAGAGCAACCAGCAAGCCCCCTTGATCACCAGATATCGCTTACTCTTATCTACACCGCTTGCATTAGAGTAGCATAGCATGTTACTGTTTTCAGATGTCCTATATCGCTGCATAGCCTGCCTTTGTAACCTCTCGTTGTTACCTTACCGCAATCCTATATGCTTAGTATAGGATGCTAGTACTTTCATCTGTGGCCCTACTTTCTTGTCTGCTCCGCCGCGTATATTATCGGGCCGTGATCACTGGAGTTGATCACGGTATATACCATATACTTATACATGATACATGTGAGACTAAAGTCGGGTCGGCCGATGGAGCACCATGAGTGGATCTTTGAGGCGGAGCGGCAGGCAGGTTGAGACCGCTTAGGAGAGAGGTGGGCCTGCCCTGCTCGGCGCTCATGTTACTTAACACGCTTAACGAGGTCTTGGTATTTGATCCGGTTGGCTACGAGCTTATACGCACTAACCATCTACGCGGAGTAGTTATGGGTATCCCGGCCGTGGTATCACCGGCATTTCAGACGTCACGACGGAGCGGCGCGCTACCGGATTGGACTGAACGCTCGTTAGGCTAGGTCTGCTCGGCCGCCAAGCAACGCAGGTGTGTGCTCGTAGGCGATGGGCCTAGACCCTCAAGCTTAGGTTTAGACCGCGTCTTGGCCTCTCTCACAGTGCCTAGGTGGGCTGCGACGTGTTGATCTTACGCTGTCGGCATGACCCCGGAAAGTGTGTCCGCCAAATGGGATCAAGCGTATTGTAAGATGGTGCACCGCAGGAAGTTAATCTATTCGGATAGCCGTGATCTTCGTAACAGGACGACTTGGAGTTGTACCTTGAGCTTATGACAACTAGAACCGGATACTTGATAAAACACACCCTTCCAAGTGCCGACATAACCGGTGGTCGCCTCGCCGTGGATATGAGCAGGGGATTGCCGGTAGGATTATTGCTATATGATGTTACTTGAGGACTTCCGTTGTCCTCTTCGTCTGTCAGAAGACAGTGTCCGTGCGTAGTCTTCGTTAAGACTAGCTATCCCCTCTTATTCGGCATTCTGCAGCTCACCCACCGATATGGCCTTTACAAATATATCCATGCATATGTAGTGTAGCTCCTTGCTTATAGTACTTTGGATGAGTACTCACGGTTGCCTTGTTCCCTTTTCCCTACCTCTACTCGATTGTCGCAATCGACGATGGAGCCCAGAGCCGACGCCGCCGCCTATGAAGACTACTACTCCGGAGGCGCCTACTACTACGCAGCAGCCCACCGACGACGCACTGTGAGGACCTAGGAGGATCCTGCAGCAGAGGCCTGCTCCTCTTCGATCTGATCCCTGCTTTGTGCTAGCCATCTTATGGCACCTTGTTTAACTTATGTCTCAGATCAGATATTGTTGCTTCCACGACTCGCCTATGATCGAGCACTTGTATTCGAGCCCTCGAGGCCCCTCGCTTGTATTATGATGCTTGTATGACTTATTTTATTTGTAGAGTTGTGTTGTGATATCTTCCGTGAGTCCTTGATCTTGATCGCATACATTTGCGCATGATTAGTGTATGATTGAATCGAGGGCGCCACAAGTTGGTATCGAGCCGATCGCCTCAGGAATCCCCTTCCACACTCCTTGGTCAAGTCGAGTCTAGACATTGCAAAACTTTTACTAACTTGGTTGTGTGCCTTACGGGCCCACGCCGCCATCGGGTGGTATTAGGATCTTTTACCTCGACCTTTACTCGGGGCTCAACTCTCTTCTACTCGGTTAAACGATTTTACTAACTATCACTAGGATCCCGTGACCGCATACACCCCAAAGTTGGATATAGCCTTAGTTGTTCATGAAATTGTATTTGAGCAATTTCCTCACCGCCATATGACTCTTTGAAACGCCTTTGTTTTCAGATGGAACCCACGAGGCAGGTCGTAGGCCACACGACGGCCATTGGTGCTCGGGATCACCCGCGTGCTAGCCGAGATGATGACCTATCCGGTTATCGCCGCACCTCGAGTACACCGCCTTTGAGGAGTACCAGACTACAACCAGAGCAGACGCCGCCATCGCCCACCTCTACTCGGAGTATGAGTCCACTATCGTGGCCGCACACCGCACATGGTGTTGGAGTGACCATCGATATGGCAGTCCACGATGTTGCTTATGCGCTGCACCGACACGCCTTCGCAGCAGAGTATCGAGAGTTGGACACCTCCCTTCGTGCACATTGCTATCGCGGCCCGATGTTGGTGAGGAGGGTTACTACACCGCTGCCTACACCATCGTTACCAGAGAGCTCTTCCACCATCGTAACTTTGTTCTCGCATGCCGATGGGCTGGATCGAGCTAACCGAGCTTTTCGCCACGAGTTGTACATCACCCG
Organism: Aegilops longissima; assembly: GCA_021605205.1. NCBI lineage: Eukaryota > Viridiplantae > Streptophyta > Magnoliopsida > Poales > Poaceae > Aegilops > Aegilops longissima. The sequence continues at coordinate 236,091,222 of CM038678.1, read as the reverse complement.
TCAAGACTCTCTACCGTGCTCGACGCCGATGCACCCTTTGTCCGTCCGGAGAGCTGCTGCTCGCGATCTACCCAGCAGGACCGTGATGCCCTGTGGTGTTGGTTGGCCGACGGGAGGCTACTCTCCCAAGACTTGGCCCTTTCTCGCCACTCGGACGCCGGATTCAGCACCAGAGTATCCGCCCCTGTGTCACCGACGTGGAGGACTATCCATCGCCGCACTATCACCACAAAGCACAGCTACCTCCGCAGACATCGTGGACCGATGTAGGCTTGCTTGTTAGTGTTTGATGTATTCGCCATGAGCCTGCATGCCGCCTATGATGTAGTAGTCTATGTAATCGGACTCTATGTATCGAACTCTATGCATGATTCCTTTTGTAAGATATGCCAACTACTATGTAGTTCCCATCATGCTGCTTTCATTATGCATGTTTCATCATGAATGATTCTCGCCTCTTGCTTAATTTCTCAAATGTCAACTACCCTCGTTATATAATAGCAGATGGTTAGGCCAGCAGGTCGTGGTCGTGGTGCCAACTTCCCACCACCGCCGAGTACATGGCTGGTATGGTCCAACAGCTTGAGATGAATCGCCACCATGGAGAATATGATGGCTCAGCCTCGCCTAATATGAACCAAAGACCCAAACGGAACAACTCGCAGAATTCATACGCTCAACCCCAACAGATACCGCAGCTCAACTCAGCCATCGGATGTCGATGATCGCCCGTGACATCACCTATGAGATGGAGTCTGCTGATGTAGCCCCCGCCGCCTATGTCACTTTTGCTTCCTTCTTCCCAAGGGACCCGCAGCTCAATGGTGGGACAGCCACCGTCAGATTTCGCCAGCTTGGAACACTCATCACCGCCGACTTCCAGTGCTGCCTCCGTGCCCGCTTCATCCTCAAGGGGTCATGGACCGAAGAAGCGTGAGTTCCGCAACCTCACCCAAGGCAACAAGACTCATTGAGCTTATCAGAGAGTTCTGGACTTGTCTCGCTATGTCAAGAAGACATTGCAACCGATGCACGCAGACAGAGAAGTTCCGTGATGGTCTTCAAGTCGACATCAAGCTCGCACTTCTAGTGCACGACTTTTGCTGATTTCGCCACCTTGGTGAACAAAGCTATCAATGTCGAAACTGGTCCGCAGGAATACCAGAGCTCTAATAGGCGCAACTGTGACACGGGCTCATCTTCGGCCCGCCCTCGCAGGCGCAAGATATGGATTCCCAATAGCATGTACCAAATTAATGCACCTGCTCCAAAGCAGAACTATGCTACACCTCGCCCGCTTACAACTAAGCAGCCAAGCTTCCAGCTCCACCACCCCAAGCCCTGCTCCCACTCCCAATAATGGCTTATGCTTCAAAGTGGACAACCAGGCACTGTTAGAGAATGCAACCGTAACCAGAATCAATCGCCCTTCCAAAGAGCTGGCCGTGGAAACACCTGTAACCGCAACAACACGGCAAGTCTTATGGGCAAGCTCAGCCAACCACGTTGATCCGAACGAAGCTCATGACCAGCCTCACATCGTGATGGGTACACTCAGAAATTCAAGACTGATCTGTTTTATTCGATAAGGCATCGATTCATTCATGTCTCAAGATTTTGCATTCATGCATGGTATTAAAAGTGAAGACATGAATGCTTCACTATTAGTACACACCCCATGGGCCAATGTCGGACCTCCATGATTTGCAACGACGCCCCTCGTTGAAATTGAAGGAATGGAATTCCTTGTCTCTCCTATCGTGTCAAGTCTTGTAGCATCGACCTCATTTTGGGGATGGATTGGTTGAAAGCGATACGGCGCCAATCGCTTGCGCCACTAAGACCGGCCCATCTGCTGCACCTTCAGATGAAATAGTCACTTACCAAGCTCATCTGTGCAAAATGCCGAGGCAAGGCTCTATGCATTGAATGCATTGAACGCCGCACCCTCGAGGGAATTGAAAACATTCCTCGCTGCTTATGCATTTCCAAGACGCTCTTTCCGAAGAACTTCCAGGATTCCCCGCTAGAGTCTGTCGAATTCGCCATCGACTTGAAACCGTGCACCACTCCTATAGCCAAGGCCCCTACAAGATGCCGCCGATGAACTCCTTGAACTAAAGGAGGAAATCGACAAATCTCTTCAAAGCGGTTTCATTCGCCCAAGTTGCTCACCTTGGGGAGCACCTTCTTTGTTAAGAAGAAGGATGGGACAAACCGATTGGTTCAAGACTACCGCCCTATAAATCAAGCTACCATTCGTAATAAGTATCCTCTTCCTGATCAATGATCTTTATGATCAATTGGCTGGTTCGCCGCTGTTCTCAAACTCGACTTGAGGTTGGGTTACCACCAGATCCGTGTTCGTGAGGAGGATATCCCCAAGACCGCATTCGTGACTCGTTATGGTTCATACGAGTACACCGTCATGTCTTTCGCTTAACCAATGCCCCAGCCACCTTCTCTCTACCGATGAACTATATATTCATGGATTACCTCGACAAGTTCGTCGTGGTTTATCCGGATGATATCCCGATCTATTCCAAGAATGAAGAAGAACATGCTGAACATCTTCGCCTTGTGCCGGAAAAGCTACGAGAGCATCAACTCTATGCCAAGTTCTCCAAGTGTGAATTCGGCTTCCCGAAGTAACCTATCTTTGGCATGTCATTTCTAAGGATGGTATTGCCAACCCCGAACGAAGTTCAGGCTATTCTCGATTGACTCTCCAAGAACGTTATAAG